>OZ037993.1:9345404-9355404 GCA_964035705.1 Porites rus
CGAACCATTCCTTTTTGCGTATTCCAAACTTTTCGTAAGCACAGTTGTTTGGCGATAGGCGATGAAAGAAAGTCAAAAGTCAAGGAGAGTCCCAAGATCCATAAGGGACACAGTTGTGGTGAGGGAAAAGAACACGTTAATGGTCAATTGTTTTTCCTAATGGATGGTTGATCAATATTTTGTTTATGAATTCGAAGTCAGTAAAAAAATATAGGTTTTAGCAATTTTTTCTGTTTACACCTTAGATACTTGGATTTTCACGCACTCTAATTTCCTTGTGCTCCATACTAGTTCAAACGTGGCTCAGCAATATGTACCAGTTCATTACGCCAGCGTTGACCTCCCAACTTCCTCCTTCTTTACTAATTCTATAAATACTTTTGACATTTTCAGTTTCTCATGTTACTTCAGTTTGTAGACGGTCATCCCGTAGTTTGTTAGATGCAGTGAGAAGATAGAAAGAAATCGATTAGGAAAGGAATCCAAGAAGCTTACACGATACGAGCTTAATAAAAGATGGAGGAGGTAAGCAATAGATCGTTGTTTCCTGCTGTTATCACTTTGCTTCATAGTGAAATGAAAGTACTGGAATCAAGAACACATGAAACATAATTATTTTTCTTATTTCCCGTTTAACCTTCCATCTTTGCTAAATATTAATCATTGCAACATAAAGGAAACGTCTTGGAAAACACAAAGCCTACTACAGCCGCCAGTTTAGGTGCCTGCAGCCATAACGATTCGCAGCAAAACCTTCTCGTCCTCAGGGGCTGAAGAGATAGATGCGTTTCTCTTAATAGATTAAAGCAAACAAAAAAACAAACAAATAAACAATCTAGAAAAGTTTATAAAAGAGGAGGAAAAGAAAATGGATAAGACAGGAACCAGTATTTAAAAACTGCGCTATTGGGCAAGACTAATCTGATATAAACTGCAGACTGCGGAGCCGCGGAACCGTGATGCTGAACCGGTGGAACCTACGAAACCTAAAGAAATGACTGTTTTTGTTACAACTGCCTTTGGCTAACGTGATAAAATAATATGTTATAATTAATTTTTAAAATAACTAAGCTATTTCAAGCAATTTCTCGCCCGCTGATTGGTCGAGAGCTTTTGTCGAAAAGAGTACAGACCATGGAAAATTGTAGTCGATTTGTTAAGTAACGCTGATCGACTGGTCTGGTTCCGAGAGAGGAAGCCCTCTAATCAGTAACTTCCGGCTTGTTAGTAGTCGTTGGAAGGCAACGAGAGGCATAGATTTCAACACAGCAGGCCGAGGAAGGATGAGGGTATTGGCGCCTGCTATCACTTCCTTAATACTCGTGACCGCTCTACATCCTGGCCATACACACTGAAACTCTTTGCGATCTCATCAAATTCATTCTCACTATAAACATATTATTCCATCTCTTACCTAAATACCCTTAATCGCACTATTAAATTTACTTCCAACTATTCAAATCTATCCCCTTTCTCGACGTCGAGGTGTCTCTCAATGATGGCATCAATCATTGAAACTGTTCTTTATACTAAATTTACTCCTACAGCTAGACGAATAACGGTACCTTTTACGCTCTTCGTGTCACCCCTTACACACTAGATCTGTACTAAACGAGCTTTAATTTTCCATTCAGCGTTGCCCAGAGAATACGACGTATATGCTTCTCCAACGAGACTTTCAAACTGCGAACTGCGTTTTAACGAACTACCACACAGACTTGGATATAATCTCAGTCTCCTCAACCAAGCGAGACAACGTGTTCATACCATCACCGACACACTGACGCACGTCACACAAACCCAGCTAAACCATAAGTGACTCTGTAGTGACCCAAACGTATCTCTCTTGGTGTCGGATACCACCCAGCCCTTCGCTCAATATCATCTGTTTTTCACCCACATTTTCACCGGGGGTGGGGAGGACTTCGGAGTTCAAGTGACGGGGATGATCGAAGGATTCACAAACACATTAACATTTTCTCCCCCTCCCAACTTTGCGCTACTGTCTTAATATATACCTCTGGTTGCCTTCCCACGTACTAACAAGTCGGAGGTCCATGTTTCGAGGACTTCCGGTTCGGAGCCAGAGCGCTCGATTGATGTTATAGATAGTGTTATATACTGTTCACAGTCCCCCATTTTTTGCAAGATCGGCGAGAACGAGCACTACAGGCGGCGGTCTTGACCGAGTTTAGCTTTTAATAAACAACTTAAGTGGTTGGGGACGGTTTGGGAACCCCAGGCCCGCCCTCTCGGTCCAACTGAAACTAATTACAAAATGGCTTCCAGAGACGATGTGCTCTCGCGCGATCTCAACGATCCTACGGAACAATAGGGGACTGTAAACGGTCTATAAATGCTATAATTAATTGTAACATATTATTTTATCACGTAAGCCAAAGGCGGTCGTAATGAAAACAGCAGTTTCTTAAGGTTCCGAAGGTTCCGCAGGTTCCGTGGTTCCATCGTCTGCAGTTCCACAGATTAACCAATTGAGGTTACCTCAAGAAGGGTTTTTTGATCTTTCTCTAGCCTCCTACATCTCCTGTTTGTCGTCCTCAGTTTGACGCTAAGGGTTGCAAGCCTTTTCCGCTCACTACGATAGCGCGAACTGGTGAATTTTCCCCAACTAAAAATATCTGAAACTATGTGTTAAAATATTTAATAGGAATGGAGTGAACGTTACAAAACAACGGAGGACGAAGATAAGGCCCTAGCCATAGCCTTGGAACAATCGCTTAAAGAATATGAAAACAGAGACAGCTACAACCAATCAGTGAGTGCATCCTTGATTTGCTTATAATAATAATAATAATAATAATAATAATAATAATAATAATAATAATAATAATAATAATAATAATAATTATTATTATTATTATTATTATTATTATTATATTATCCAGAAAGGTGTTCTTGGTAGGACTGAGTGTTTGATCTTTTTGTTCGTTTAATATCCCTTGAGGTCATGAAAATCCACAGTCAAAAGGGAAGAGGCAAGAGTGGCTGGACTTGAAAACCGGAAAGCCATGTAGTTCAAAGGCACTGAGCAGTTCTGCCACTTGTAATGTGTAATTTTCTCTTTTCCAATCGACATATTTTCTTTCCACCAGGAACACAGATTGCAGCAAGATAGACAGAGTCGAGAAGCTCAACTATCGTCAGCAGAGTTCTCCCCCATGACCACATATATCAAGGAAAATCATCAGCGAACAAGTCTAGGTAGTGAGGATGTGCTTTTGGCGCGTCAGGTCTACAAAGGTGATAAAGCAATACTATTTAGTTGGATCAGCAATTTTCCACGCAATAATTAAAAATATATATATAAATGCAGGTGATGTTCACTTCTGAATCCAGGATAGTGCTCTACAATGAAAGAGTTGTAATAGCAGTGGGTGGACTACTCAATGTGAGTACATATGGAGTTCAATACAAAATTGGTTTCGTAGACCAACTGATGAGTGGACCAACTCTGTTGGTCTACGACGGTGGTCCACCTACCACGAATATATGCATCTAAATTCGTATATTTGTCATACCTTCATGCCTGCATAAACCCACAGCAGGAGGACAGGAGCGGTAGCCCAGACTAGTCAGGCTTAAGCGTGGCCGGATCATCAGTTGGAAATGGCAGTCCGGGCCGCCATAAAACAGTGTCCTCAATTATTTTTTCGTGTTTAGTGCAGTTAGCAATCTCGTTCCTGCATAAGTAGCTTGTTAAATATATAGATTTATCCAGGGCTAAAAGCGAAGCTCTCGATAATATTTATAGTTTGTTCAAACACAATATAAAATCATGTAATGCTAAGCGGCGAAGGCATCGCCGGAGAACGGTGAAAAACAACAATAGGTCTAATTAGCAAAAAAGCAACTTTGCACGTGCAGCAAACTTTTTTGTACATTTCTTTGCCTTTCTTTTGCACGACTACAACGTAAAACTTCCAGAAACTTCTTAGTTACACGTTTTTTTCGTTCACTTTTTTTTTCTCTGCCGCTTATTTTCACCTTGCATTGGTGGCCGCTAGCATTTCTCATTTTGTCACCGCCGTTACAAAATTTCCATGTTGTTCTTCCAACAAAAAAATGTCTCCTTTGTTTTTTATTTCTCGCTCTAAATCTCTGTCGCCCTTTTTCTCGTTGAGCTTCGCTGGCCTACCGTCTACTTTCTCTTTTCTCTGTGTTTCTCTTGCCCTATATTCCAAATTTGTGGACATGACAAGTAATCTAAGCTTAATACTTTAGAAAACACGGATACAGAGACAATTTCCGCTTTCCATTTTCCTCTTCATTGACTCTTTAGTTGTTTCTGCTTTACAAGACGAAGGTGGCTATGCGATTTCCCGTCAAAATAACCTCGAGTTGCATTTGGGTTGCCATACCTTGCATTTGGGTATGCCTGTGGTGCGGACGGTGCACGGTCACGTGATTACCAAATTTTCTTGGATGGGTAGTTTACCATACTTTCTTACCCATGGTGTTCCGCTGCGCGCTTCGCGCGCGAGAGCTCCGCTAATATACTGCTAATGAGGATATTGCGGTTAATGTTTCTTGGCTACCGCAACATTAATGTTTGAGCACCAATGCGGGCTTATGAAATAGTACAGTCGAATCTCTTCACAACGGCCACCTTGGGGAGCGAAGAATGTGGCCACTGTGGCGGAGAAAAGGGCGTTAAGGGAAGGTAGGGTGGGTTAAGGGGTGAAATATGACAATTCATATTTTACGAAGCACAACATGTTTATTGTGCTAACTTCATGCTTGCTGTATTCCATTAATGGTAATCCAGTCATTGGACGAAAAACTGGATTTGGACGAATTTGCTCCTTGCAAATAATTAGTATGTCGCAAGAATGTAAAAACTGGGGAGTAAATATAGGGAAAAGACGGTAAATGCCACATTTGCATACCAAAAATCAAGGCCGTATAAATAACTAGGCAACCATGACATTTACCGTGTTAGCCCCAGATCTCTGCTTTCACAATTTTGCGACATATTTGCAGGAAGCAAATTTCTACTAATCAATTTTTTCGTCCAGTAAAGCATATAAATAAATATAATATATAGAAATAAAATTCCCAAAAAACCCTGAATAATCTTTTGTGTCAAAATGTGACAACACGAGAAAGGATCGCAACATCCGCTATAAGCATCGTAGACAATTTATGCTTGCTGCACCAGTATAAATGGAACCAGAAGCATGCTTCTGATGGAACACAATCAAAATACGATTGCCGCGATTAATCATCAACGCCCCATACGGATCAAATTTCAAGACCATTCTAGACTTTTTCATCAGTCGCTTAGGAAAAAACTGGCCTTTGTCGAGAGGCTATATTTTGGCAGTCGGGGGCACGCTTTAGAGGGCGTTGCCTCTTTATGGAGGTTTAAACAAAAGAAAAATGCGGATGAAATGTTCGCCGCGACAAAAAAGAAAGAAAGAAAGATAAAGTAGCCGCTGTAGCGAGGTAGCCGTTAGTGGAGGTTCGACTGTATTTTTGAGGTAAAAAATACCAACGGAGTTACCACTTTTTCATTAGCAGAAATAGAGACTGCGTGTACAAGCACCGGCGATGAGCGGAAAGCAATTCCTCTTTGTCTCCCAAACAACTGCAAGTGGAATTCACAAGCCCATGAGTATACGAAAACAGAAGAACAGCGCTCATCGCTGTATGTGGTCGAGGAAGCAATTGAGAAGCTCAGGGAAGTCAAAGGTACGTGGCCGTTTCTTACCATATGATGGATTGCCGGCGTTTTTAATAAACCAAACGATTGACCGAAAGTGAGGTTATTACAGGGAAATCTCAGACCGAGGCCTTGATGTAATGACCGAACGGACGACACGAGGTTAATAAGTTATTTATTATATGGCTTTTTTTTAGCGCTATTAATATAAAACGCCGGAAGTAATCGAGCCTGCGATCAGTTAAAACAGAAACTCATAAGGGGTTGAAACGTGTAACTCGCGTTCAATGCTCGTGAATGTTCATTTTGACCATATTTGGAAACCTTAGTAACGGATATCCAT
The DNA here is from genome assembly GCA_964035705.1 of Porites rus. Classification (NCBI taxonomy): domain Eukaryota; kingdom Metazoa; phylum Cnidaria; class Anthozoa; order Scleractinia; family Poritidae; genus Porites; species Porites rus. The sequence continues at coordinate 9,351,431 of OZ037993.1, forward strand.
TTTCAACAAAATGGCTGCTGCACGATCACCATACAGATATTTTAAGACAAGAGTTCTGCATTTCAAGGTTAAAAATAGACCGTTAAAAGACAAAAAATGGAAAGAGAAATTTCAAAAGACTGCTCAGCTTTCTTTTTGTGGAGAAAGGGAAGCTTTTCATCATGAAATCGTCCTTCATGGAATTCAACCTTGTTTTCTTCACGGCGGAGCCCATGGTCTGTTTTGAAATGCATCCAAGTCAGCGAAGTTTTTGCAGAATTTTCAGGTACATTTTGCACTCTACGGCCAAGACAATTACGTTCTTTGAAAGGGAATTTATTCATTTTTAAATGTTTCATAGACGTTTTATAAATTTTTCTGTTCGGCGCTAAACAAAAATTACAAAATGTGCCCTGATTTGAGATGGATTTTGTGTTGAATTTTGCCATGTGCTTAGCCGATTTCACTTGCTTGAACGGATCCACGATCCAGATAGTGTTTTCCGAATTGCTTTAGAGGATTAACTTTTTGGACTTTGAATAAACATTTTCAAGAAACGGCGTCTCTGTCTATTGTTTTGAGTTTGTTCATTCATAAAATTAGCTCAAAACACGATCGTGACTACAACGTCTAAGTTTAAATTCAGCTTTTAAAATGCTTCTCACATTCATTACAAGCATCACTTTTTGCGAATATGTCAGGTTCAGGTTTTGGACACTTTCGACACGCAGCTAATGAATTTTATTCGAAAATATTTTTCACTGTTTTTTCTAGACTTTTAACATAAGAATTTTAAAAGCCTATTTGCAGTATAAGTTTACTGTGTAGAGGGTCAACGAGGCATCGTTTTTGAAGTGACAACTTCAAGAAGTTGCGAGGCCGTCAATGGGTTTCATAATGTTACGTTTGGCCCGGGTGGTAAGGCAATAATATCCTGCTCAATGTTTCGGTAATATTCCTGGTTTCAACCTTTCAAAGCTTTCTCGGCTTTCAGGAGTTTTTCCCCCGTTTGTCGGCCATTTTTTTTAAGCGGGCGCGGGAACCTGAAGGAAAATTACGTCACGTTGTTTACGAAATTTGATTGGTCAGTTATCTCTTCTTCTCGTTCCAAATATGGTACTTTTTAAAATGAATAATCACAAGCATCGGATAAAGCAAACATATGAGAGTTACACGTTTCAACCCCTTATGGGTTTCTGGTTAAAACCAATAGCTGGTTAGCACATAACTTTAAAAACACTTCATCTCAATAAGGTGTACACTTGAGCCCGCGTTATAGTCATGTGACATTGGTCAGGTGATAGACTTTCTGACAGCTATCAAGAGACCACAACATGGATGTCCACTATCAAGTTAAACACAGATTATATATGCCTTGGACACCTAACTACTAATGCCCGGTCATTACATTTTTTTTTTACCTCAGCAGCCAATCAGAGCGCGCACGCTATTGTAGCCATAAAAAAAGACGGTTTTTATGCTCGCGCATTGGTCATAATGATATATTATTTGAAAAATAAAACAACACTTTTCAATACTTTCTTCGGTTTCCTGACAATAAAAACCGAAGGATCTTCATCACGCGGCTAAATAATCATTAATGGTGCGATGCATGGTTTGTGTAGGAATTCGTATGGCTTTTATGTTTCTTGTTTAAAAGCTTCTCACTCTTTTGTAGGTCCAGTATGCGTTGTGTCCATCGCCGGTCCATACAGAAAAGGAAAGTCGTACATTTTGAGCGAAGCTTTTGATCAGCCAAACGTTTTCCCTCTTGGACATGAAATGGTTGCAGAGACCATGGGAATATGGCTGTGGATTGTACCAGAGAAATACAAGGTAAGCAAAAAATAAAAACATACCTCGTAGGATTTAGTTTCATCCAAGTGTCCTAAAGTTTATTGCTATTCAGGTCACTACACAATCAATATTTCTTACAAATTATTCCAGATGTTACCTGTAATGGTTTTCTTTGTTGGACAATAAATTGTATCAACGTATGGCTGGTGGAAAAATCCTTATTCTTCACTGTTTTACTCCCAGGATTCCAATGGCCAGGAATTCACGGTGGTACTACTAGACTCAGAAGGGATCGACGCTGCTTCCAGTGATGGTTACGATGACAACCAAATATTCACTTTGACGGTACTGCTAGCTTCCGTGCTTATTTACAACTCACAAGGTGTCCCCACGAGACGTGATCTCGAAGGACTTGAGTATCCTTTACTAACCCTTTTTATCTTTATTCTTTGAGTTATTGCTTGTTTGCTTACTTGTTTGCTTTGTTTGCACTAGTTGGTTGAAAAGGACGGAGATTAAAGGGGACTTATTTTTATTATTATTTTGAAGCGGTAGTGAGAAAATAGCAATATAACAAATTAACTCTTATGCATAATTTTCCTTAACACATACTAGTTTTATAACAAAGCTGTCTCAAAGAATCCAAGTTAGATCAAATCAAGGGGTTTATGTCAAACAAAAGGAAACAGAGATGTTTCACCGAACGTTTCCTTACTTCCTCTGGCTGCTGAGAGATGTAACGCAAGCTATTCCACGTGATTGCAAGGACTTGAAAGACTACTTCTTAAAAAAGGTTAGGCGGGCAAAATTGCAAAACATTTGCATCAGGCAATGCAGTTGTTGTAAAGTGGTTGGAAATGTGTGTTAAGTACCAATCGAATGTATAGTGTCCCAGGAACATGGTTAAGTTTAACCCAGGGTACGCCAAATTATAAGCAAGGCTGTAAGGTCCAGAAAAATGTAACTGGAGCTTATAATATGAGTTAGGCCTTTACCCCGAGATTCTACCAATTCAATTATGATATCATACAGCATACGTACAGTTATAATCTGAACCGGGAACCTATAATGAAAAAGATCGATAAATTCATGACAAAAATTTAATCTTTGGTCTATAGCGTTGATCGAGCTGTTTTCCAGGCTTTGTCATTAATTTAGCCCTCTGTTTCCGGTTTCCCTATCCTTGGATGCGGCTGTCTCATTCCGGTTAGTTCAGTCTTTTTTTCCATTTTCGTAGGTTTTTAGAGACCAAGATTCTGCATCATTGTCATCATCTCGCCATCAGAGCCAGCAAGTAGCGGAGAGCATTTTGCGTTACTTTTCTGGTTTTGAAGCCTTCCACTTGCCTCCACCTACGGCTGAAGAGGACATAATGAGAACCCTTAACGAAAATAGGAGTCAAGTACGACCTCAATTCTTAACGAAGCTGGAGGAATTTAAGACCCTGCTTAAGTCAACTCTTTTTCCAAAACGCAGCTGCTTTGATGGACAGCTGGTGACTGGAGAAGGTAACAGGTCTTTTTATTCTTTTAGTATAGAGTGAAGGATCAACAAATAGAGTTCTAAAGGCATAGTGGTTATATCAGTGGGATGAGATACGAACCAAAATTTGCTTTTGGTGTTGAATTTATATCAACAACAATGCGTTATTTTAACTTTTCTTTCATACCCTGATGGGCTAATTTCTTATTTGATTATTTTTCATACACTTAGTGAGTCAACCAATTAACACAATTAAATACAAATTACAAAGAATGTCCATGGAAATTACATATGGTGGGGATAAAAATAATTTCACTACAAATAGTACTTAGCGAATACAAAGCAAACTGTGTATGCTTCACATGTTTCGAGTAAGTTAGTATCCATCGCAAGAATATGATTGCTCTAAACTAGAGTTCTTTGAGTTGATTTTTTATATGGGTATTTTAGACTATGTTAAAAAGTCGTTAAGTGTAGAATACGCTTTACAATGCGAGATGTTCAAATTCTGATTTGTGCACTGCTGTTACCTTATTAGGAAGGTTTGACATTGTGGTCAGTGGCTTTTCTCTGATCGTTTTACCTTGTAGGTAGTAAATAACTAAACATATAAAAAAAACAACTGAAGAGAAAAATTTCACTCAATAATGACAGGACTTTCTGCTTTGATTACTCTGTACGTGGAAGCCATTAACACTCCTGGTTCTGTTCCAAAC
>OZ037993.1:9360404-9455404 GCA_964035705.1 Porites rus
AAACCCAGTGTTAACCTTTTAGTTATGGACCTCTGAAACGACGTGTTTGTTTCATTTTGATTTTTCCATTGGACAGTGGTTCTAGTGGGGTGGAAAAAGGCTTTCCCGTCTTGCACTCTCCTATGTGCACCTGTTGTTGTTGCTTCTCCCGCGGTTTTTCTGACTGGACTAACTCAGAAAAAAAGAGGGACTGCTTCGATCGTCGCATGCCATGCGACAATCGAAGCAAGTCCCTCTTTTCACATCCCCTGATACTCACCACTCACAGCCTAAAAAATTAAAAGTTCAAAAATACTTTTTACACAAGAACAAGATAGGGAATGAATTTTCTTGCAAGAAGGAAGTTTAATTGAGTTAGCATTTGAAACGAAATTGGAGTGGTTAGCGTATAAATGGTGACAGCTGTTAGCCTGATTATGATTGCCTGTCTTCACATCTAATGACCTTCAACCGTTTCGTTTTTTTCTTTTCTTTTACTCTTCTTGAAGATGGAAATGTTGATCACTAGGCTAGAGAAAGAGAGGGAACAATATCGGCAGCAGATGCACAGTGAGCTGGAAGCCCAGCGAGTTCAAATGCAAAATATGATGGCAGCAAATATGAAGCAAGCCGAGCAAGAAAGAGAGGCCTTCATCAAGGACAACCAAGCCCTAGAGGAGCGCTTTCTGGAAGTGCAAAGATCGAACGAAGAAAACATGAAACTGATAAGAAATATGACCGCTTTGATTGCAAGGCAATATAAAGAGAAGGAGGTTCTTCGAGAAAATGCCATCTCCAAGGAACTGCCCAAGGATAAAATGGAAGCCTTGTTAAACGAAATGAGTGAAAGACACGCAGATGAGGTCAGGGGATTGCTTAAAGAAACAGATGACCAGTTTGAGGGAGCGAAGAAGCTGAAGCAAGAAACCGGTGATGAAGGGGATGAAAATACATGCCACAAAAATTTGGATGAAGTGCCCGAGATGATTAAATTGAGATCAGAGGCTGTGGAAGATGTACAGAAAAAGATAACCGAGACTCACGAGGAACAACAAAAAGTTGAAACATCAAGTTACATAAAGACGGGATTGCAAGCTGTCGCATTAGTAGCACCAGCATTTGGTAAAGTTGTTGCTGCAGCTAGACCAGAATTAGCACCCGTGGCTGAAGTAGCAGGTACTGCAATTAGGGACTGCGCTCAAGGATTGTCAGAAGTATGTAGCATCATGTGAATTAACGAACCACATTCAACTAAGTAGTGGCCTATTAGGGGTGGCGCATGGTTTGCCCAAGAGTCTTACCCTCTTGTTTTTTCTTCTTCCTCTGCCATCCTTATGATGACAGCGAATTAAGTGTTTATCGTCGTTGACGTTCGATGTAGATTTAAATTTAATTCTCACGTTATGACTAGATCGCTCCTGTTTTTTGAAGGGACAAAAGGTGTTCACGCATGAACTGTTCAAGAGATTTTTTCCTCATCGTTTTTGAAGCTAGAACAAAAAAGATAAGTAAATAAATAAATGAATAAATAAATAAGACACTATATGCTTACCTTAATGGTTTTAGAATAAACCTAAATATAAAGCTTCTAAAAAAGCTTTATAACTTTGACAATTTTACACCTAGAAGAATGTCAGACCACAACTGAGAACATAACATTTGCCATAAAATATATTCCCATGTCATATCTAGGATGATGACGTCATCAATCGCGCGATTATTGCCAAATTAGCTTTTTTGTTGCTGCGACAAGATTAAATTATCGATTTAATGAGCATGAGAGAAAAAGTCGGGCGACTAGACCGAAACTGTAGAGAGTCGAAGTTTCATCACATGACAGCTAAAAATCTGCAGAGAAATAATGTTCTTTGTGATAATTCTTTAGCGACCAAGAGGCACATGACGTGATCATTCACGTGACCAGAGTGTTCTGATTATTTTAGTTCGTTTCCAAGTACATTTTCCGAGTCATAAATTGGCAATTTTGTCTAGAGATCTTTACACTGTATTGCCTCTGAGTAGTTATAGCTCCATTTTAAAAGCAGCAGCAAACGAAAACTGAGGCAGAAGTTTAGAAATTGCATAATTAATTGACCGATATTGCAAGTTTAAATCGAAAAGGAGACTTACATTTGAGAGTTTTGTAGAATCCTTTTTCAACAGAACTGTTTGTTTGCCGAAATAAATGTTTAACTTTTGTTAATAAAGGAAAACTTAAAAAAAGTCAAAACGATCTATTTTGCGGCTTAATATCGCTTTTCTTTTTTCTGGGGTGAATCTCCTTTTTCTAAGATCCATGATTAAACTATGGGTATATACATGGTGGGGTCCCAGTTAGTCTAGTGGGAAAAGTACCGTTTACCAGTTTTATAAGTCTGGGCTTTGTTCTCCTTATAGGTATTTTTTTTTTTAACGCTTCCTTTTTCTTATCTTTTTTAAAAACTTTTTTACGTCTTACCTGTGGTGCATACAGCCAGTAAAATAATTGTGATGCTCCTAGAATATTTTGAATATTTTTTTATAAGTCTGGGCTTTGTTCTCCTTATAGGTATTTTTTTTTTAACGCTTCCTTTTTCTTATCTTTTTTAAAAACTTTTTTACGTCTTACCTGTGGTGCATACAGCCAGTAAAATAATTGTGATGCTACTAGAATATTTTGAAAGAATGGCATGCAAAATACAATAAAGAAATCAAACAAACTTCACTAATCATTGTGCATATATGAAACTTCGACTTCGACGGAATTAAAAGACTAACGGCAACGAACGTTCGTAAGCACAGGCAACAAAATTTCTGATTTAACTAGTCACACTGTCGTATTTCATAGTTCATAATTCATAGCACCTTAGGCCCACAAGTCGAGAATCTGGCGGAGAACCGTCTTTCCCTGGAAGATCTACTCAGTGGTTGTTGACCAAAAGGATGGGAAGCACGAGCTTGGCTCTCTGCAGTAGGATTACTTCTACTTGTGGGGTCAGCCTGGACACGTGGGGAGCTCACGCGTTTCAACGAAGAAGGATCAGGAGCGTCAACACGGGGACATGTTATAATTACAGGAAGCTCTTGTTGGTGCCCGATGTCAGCATGAGAACTGTAACCACTGTGGGACGCATCATTCCCACGGTTGATGGCTGACGGGTCCAGACTTTTTTCAGAGGAATTTCTGGTAACCGTGCGATTCTCGTTTTGAGCTGTAACCATGCGGCCTTTCTTGTCCAATACAGTCAAGGGGGTAAGGTCGTAAACAGTTGCCCCTTTAGATGGGTAGACAATTTTCCACGGGCGTAGAGGAAGGGTGAGTTTTCGGTGTTCTATTAACCAGTCAGCGTTGTCCTCAACAGCTGAGATCGGTAGTTGATGTATGGGAATATATATTGTATCCACGTTGCATCCCGGGGGGGGGGGGGGGGGGTACTCCGGATTCCAAGTGACGGGGATGATTGAGTTGGGGCAAAAATCAAAACCCAAAAAAATCCCGAGAACCTTCAATAATACCCAAAGAAATCCATGCACCAAAAATTAACCCCCAGCCTATGGGTCATGGGCTTCTGACCCCAAAACATCCCATGCAGAATTTCCGAGCCTTAAAACTTATCGAGCATTAAATGATAGAACACAACACATAAAAACAACAGAAAGAAAATTCGCATAACTATGCAGGTGGGATACGCTGGCACTACCACGAATGTTCAGATTTTTTTTCACCCTCCCTCTACGCCCGTGGAAAATTGTCTCCCCTTTAGAAGCGGTAAATGGCCTCCTGACCATTACGGTTTCTCCTGGAGAGATATATAGCGCTGCGCTTCACATAAACCTTTCTGTTGACAAGAACCTTGAACTTGAGCTTCTGCGAGGAAGCGCGTTCGCGGACGATACCCGAGACAGGATCAACGTGGTTGTCCTGTGGTAGTTTGTTACACACAGGACGATTCAATAACACTACTCTTGGGGCGACACCTTTGGTTTGAGGGGTGGAGCGATTATTTTTGAGAACCATTTCTCCACCTCGCCATTAGCCCTAGGCCATAATTGGGTGACTTTGCGATGCTTTAAAACAAGCGCACGAGCAAACTTACCAAACTCTTATCCCCAGCAAGGAGGACCTTTGTCTGATCGTACGATCCGGGGAGACCCAAATGTGGCAATAGCTGGTCTAACTTGTGAATCACAGCAGGGACGGATGTCGACGGCACTGCTTCTACGAACGAGAACCTTAAATAATCGTCAACCAGGAAAAACGATACGATCATGGCAAAAATTTAAATCCTTGAGCTTCCTTGGTTTATAGTGTTGATCGAGCTTTCAGTAAACGGACTCTTAATAGGATTCGTTCTGTTTTCCACGCTTTGTCATAAATTTAGCCCTCTGTTCCCGTTCTCCCTATCGGCTGTTGGTGGCTTTCTAATTGTTAGTTTAGTCTTCACTTTTTCCCTTTTCGTAGGTTCTTAGAGACCAGGATTCCGCATCATTGTCATCATCTCGTCATCGGAGTCAGCAAGTAGCAGAGAGCATTCTGCGTTACTTTTCTGGTATAGAAGGCTTCCACTTGCTTCCACCTACGGCTGAAGAGGACATGATGAGAACCCTTAACGAAAATAAGAGTCAAGTACGACTTCAATTCTTAACTAAACTGGAGGAATTTAAGACACTGCTTAAGTCTGCTCATCTTCCAAAACACAGCTGCTTTGATGGACAGCTGGCGACTGGAGAAGGTCAAAAGTCTTTATACCTTTTAGTATGCGTAGAGTGAAAGATCAACAAATAGAGTTCTAGAAGCATAGTGGTTATATCACGGTGAGATGGGATACTACCTAAAAAGTGCTTTTGGTTTTTAATATATAACACTTATTCACCGAAGTGGAGGTGGCTGGTGGTAGATATATCTACCGAGGCCACGAAATAGTATATACTAAAACAGTGAGAAAATTGAGCAAAAAATGATGACTTTAAATTTTCTTGCCGACAAAGAAAACATTTGAAGGCATTTTTTTAGCTCTTGCGGGGAAATTTCTTCAAATGGAGTTGTGAATTATTTTTGTATTTAAAATCATTCTGTAAAAAAGATTATTAAATTTAGTTTTAAGCTTATTTATGAACAAGTCAACTAAATAAAGTAACACAAGACTTAAGCTTGATTTGCATTTGTAAATCAAAAAACTTTTTCACCGGCTTAATTGATAAATTCAAGTCAAAAAGACAAAGCTTTACCTGTTAAAACTTCCAAACCGAACTTCGTCACCTTCTTCGTGTATTTCGAGAACAGCTTGCTTGATTAGTTGTGGAATTTCTTTGTTTCTTACGGCAGCAAACCGGGAAGGCATTTTGCTCGCAACTTACGTGAGTTTGGCGTCGCTCGCTCGGAGGAACTGGAGGTGAATCAGTGAATAGAGCAGGATATTCGCTGATTGAGTAGCCAATCAGAGCGCGTGAAAAAAACTATCCACTGTTTTAGTATATACTTTAAATATAAATCATATTAAATAACGTTGCGTTATTCTAACGTGTGATACCCTGGTGGGCTATTATCTCAATTGATTTTTAGTCATTTTAATGTCAACTAATTAACACGATCAGATACAAATTACAAAGAATGGTCATGAATGTCCATGGCAATTCCATATTATAGTGTGGATAAAAAAAATTAATACATAATACGTGGTGAATACAAAGTAAACTGTGAATGATTGACATTTTTCGAGTAAGTTAGTATCCATCGTTAGAATATGATTGCTCTAAACTGCAGTTCTTTGAGTTGATTTTTGATCAGGCTATTTTAGGCTATTATAAACTATACCGGATACTGGTCTTGATGGGTAACTTCAGAGCGGTAAAAAGGTCTCAGTAGATGTATCGGAGCAAAGCTGAAGCCACGTTGATCTTAAAGAAGTCCTTAGAGCTATAGATCAATACGTATCGGATAGTTTTCTGTGCCAGTTCGTTTTTTGGCAATGTGAACAGCTGTTCATGCCAGGCCAGGGACATGATAACAGGCATACACATAAGCTATCTGTTGCAGAGTAGAATACCGTTAACAGTGCGAGATGTTCAAATTGTGATTTGTGCGTGTTATTAGGAAAGATTTGAAACTGTGGTAAGTTGTTTTCCTGTGATCGTTTCATATAAGCAGTAAATAGCTAAACATAGTGAAAAAAAAAAAGACGAGAGAAATTTCGCTAAATAATGAAAGGACTTGCTGCTTTGATCACTCTGTACGTGGAAGCCATTAACACTCCTGGTACTCTTCCAAACGTGCAGTCCGCATGGGAAACGTTCGTGGAAGCAAAATGTATTGACGCCAGAGATGAATATTTCGTATGCGAGAGTTTTTGTCCAGTAAGCTTCCGTGTGACACTGATGAAATTCGCAAGGTGAATAATGATTCGTTAGAAGAATGTCAACGACAGTTTATGGCCGAAACCACTGGCATATCCACAATAAGTACTTAAAAGTGTTTTCGGTTATTAATGGTAAGGTTTTAATGTACTCTTTGATATCTTTAAGGAATGGGTGGAAGAAATAACATAAGAAAAAAAACAATAAAATAAAGATAATGATAATGACAATAATACTGATGATAAAAACTTTGGTAATGATAATGATGATGAGGATGAAGACGATGATGATGGTGATAATGAGTGAATAATAAAGTTGCTTGAATAATAAAAATGCTTGTCCCGATTACTGGATAAGAGCATTAACATCAGGCGTACATTATGTACGTATCTGTGTTTAATTTCATCCAAATGTCGCGATTTTTCTCCACATTTTCTTGCCTTTCAGGAGGTAGCTTGTTTGTTAACGCTCTGCGTAGAATTTCGTCTGATTTCTTCTTCTTTCTTGATGGATTCTTTTATTCAGCAATCGTCGATCCAGAAATTGACTGAATGGCAGACTGAGAATACCCGGTTGACCCGCCAAAAGAACTCTGTAATGATCTATTGTCTAATTATAAATTGAAGCGACAACACCTGGATCCAATCCTTCATCAACTACAAGGGCATGGTGGATCGAATTTGTCATTCGACAACATAATTGGAATATACCAACGCATCAAAGACGACTATGAAGGACAAGCGGTGGGAGCAAAAGATGTGATGGCAGCAGCTTTTTTTGATTTCCAACCCGTAAGTATTTCCTCACGGTTAAACGTACTTCATGCTACATTTGACCTTGTTGTGGCTTGTTCTGTTGTAAGGTTAGCTTTATCGCTTTCCCTTGTCTTTATTTACTTTGTCTTATTTTGTTGTTGTTATTGTTCTAAGTTTTTTCCCGTTTTTTTCCAGTTCTTTATGCCCTCGCTTATGTTCGTTTCTCAGTTCTTTGGCGTGATTTCCATTCAGACCTGAAAAACCTCCCGTTTCTGGCGAACTGACATTAATTTTCAGCACAGGTAGCCCAAGCTCGAAATACTAGCATCGGCGAACATCGGCATTGGTAATTGTTGCGTAACATTCGAAATATAAGGATTTGTATGGGGAAAAAAAGAAAAACAACAACAACAACAACTATTGTTTCTGTAACCTACGAAAATGAAAGGAGTTCAATAAAAAAGGTTACCTTACTTCTAATGTGTGTTACGTCTCTCCTGTGTGGTCCACGGGTCGATTTATGGCCGTTTTATGAGCTTTTATGCAAACGGTTTCCTCTTTGTAGAGCGAAAACCGTGTTAAACAGTAGGGAGAATAGGTTTTTTTCCCATACTTTGGAACTTTAAGCGACAATGCCGATGTTCGCCGATGCTCATATTTCGAGCTTGCGCTACCTGTGTTTTCGGCAGGCAGTAGTGTTCAAAACTTCGGACACATTGTTAACTGTGTTTTTTGTTCCTCCCTTGCGGCCGCGAGAGTGGGTAGAAAAGTTCCGTCCTTAAAGGGTTTAAGTCATTTTCCTGAAATCTTAGTAAAGGATTTTTCTTTCAAAAGAGTGAGTTTGAATTCGACTGTCATTCTTACTTACTCACGACTATATGACATTAAAATATATAGAAGCAGACTAGCGTAGAAGCCATTGAAATCAATAAAACACAATTGAGAAAAAAAATGATTGTCCTATTGTAGGAAATAAAGCAGCACCTTGAAATATTACGACACATGAAAAACTTTCAAGTGATGAAAAAGCAGCACAAGAAATGAGAGTGAAAGCGTATCAAGAGCGAGAGAGAAAGAGACTTGAGGTAAGTCTACAGACTAGAGGTTTACTTCTCTGTGATGAAGCCTGCATGAAGAGAAAAAAAAATGTGAATCAAGCAGACGGCTTTTAAAAAAACTTCAAAAAGACTACCTGCTGGTTTCCACACTTGCCGTTATAGTTCTGGGTTGTGAGTGGCCCACAAAGTCGAATCAGACATTTTGGATGAAAAATTGCTACACTAGGACACATCAAGTTATAGCAAACTATATTTAAAAAAGCATGGATAGACTGCTCTCGATATTATCGATGCAGGTTCGTCAAAGTTAAAAGGAATAGAAGGAATTTTCTCTTGTTCTATCCTTTCCTCCTTAACTGGGAAACTCGTGCAGGAGGAACAAGGTGGGCTTACTCTTGGACTGTGGGAGAGGGAAGTGGGGAGGGCGAGGGGTTGTAACTCAGTTGGTAAATAAAGGTAAAAAATTTGGATAAGTGCGCATGTTTTCCCCAAAATAATCATCCTCAAAAATTTAGTACTAGATTAGAACAAACTGTTTATAACAAGAAGTACATGCTACACAATCACCCTGGTATTGTTAGCATCCTACAACAACTACAAAGTGACAGTTTTCATATACGAATTACGTTCATTTTTCCTCGCAATCTAGTGTTATAACATTGCCTAGAAATATGATGTGTAAAAATAATCGAGAATTACTGATAGATAACCTTGATTTATCACCGTGATTACTTTAGGAAAAAAAGCTGCAACTTCATAAGAAAATCAAGAACAAAAAAACAAGGTATCAAATACACTGTCTATTTGTTTTTTCTTTTTGTTGTTGTTGTTTCTATCCAATAAACGATTTGTATCTTGTACCATTTGCTGTTTGAACAGCCGGACAGGGCACAGACAAGATTGGACAAAATTTTTAAAACGTTCAAAAATACTTTTGTACAAAAAACACAAGATAGAGCATAAATTGACTTGCAAGAAGGATGTTTAATTAAGGTATTATTTGAAAAGATACTGGAGTGGTTAGTGTAATGACGAAAGCCGTTAGCCTGATTATTGTAGGCTGTTTTCACATCTAATGGCCTTCAACCGTTTATTATTTTTTCCTTTTATTTTTCTTGAAGATAGAAATATTGATCACCAGGCTAGAGAAAGAGGGGGTACAATATCGGCAGCAGATGCACAGTGAGCTGGAAGCACAGCGAGTTCAAATGAAAAATATGATGGTAGCAAATATGAAGCAAGCCGAGCAAGAAAGAGAGGTCTTCATAAAACATAACCAAACCTTAGAGGAGCGCTTCCTGGAAGTGCAAAGATCGAACGAAGAAAACATGAAACTGATAAGAAATATGACCCGTTTGATTCATCATGAGCAACATAAAGAGAAGGAGGTTCTTAGAGAAAATTCCAAGGAATTGTCCAGAGATAAAATGGAAGCCTTGTTAAACGAAATGAGTGAAAGACACACAGATGAGGTCAGGGCATTGCTTCAAGAGATAGATGACGAGTTTGAAGGAGCCAAGACGTTGAGGCAAGAAACCGGTGATGAAGGGGGTGAAAATTCATGCCACAAAAATTTGGATCAAGTACCAGAGATGATTGAATTGAGATCGGAAGCTGTGGGAATTGTACAGACAAAGATAACCGAGACTCACCAGAAATAAGAAAAGGTTGAGATATCAAGTTACATAAAGAAATGGTTTTAAGTTATTGCGCGAACAGCAGTACCAATTGGTCAATTTGTTTTTAATGTTCAACCAGAAACAGTGCCATTCGTTGGGCCAGCAAGTGCTGCTATTGGTAGCACCGCTGACGCATTGTCAGATGTTTGCAGTGTCATGTGAAGTTGAGAAAGCCAAGGAACGTGTTACCTATGTCATCGCTGAGAAAAGCAACAAAAAAATCAGTCAAACCAACTGAGCAAGTGACACTTATACAATAACCGCTTTAAGGAAGTGCAAAAATCTTAATGCAGAGTGGTTTTTGATGTTTAATTTCGTTGATGTTCGATATTAGCCCCAAGATTTAATACTTTAAGATTTTTCGTGTTATCTTATCATAATTGGGGACAAAAGTCTAGGAGAGCTTTTTTTTTATCTTTTGCTTGCGCAATGAATTAAAAATAAATCAAAGCAAAGCAAAACCATATTTAAACTATTATGTTAAATAATAAAGCTTAATTTTCATTTTTTTTTTCTAAGTTAAGGACATTGGATATGATATTTTATGCGGTAGTTCTAAGATCAAAATAACACTTGTACGGGCACTGGCTGTTCGAAAATATCCTTTATGTGGAGAGATATCGATGAGCTTTCTTCCCGAACAGGTAGCTTGTATGCTGAATACTTACAGAGCTTAACAATGCGATTTGATTTCAACAAAGAGGTTTTCAATGCAATTTGAAAGTGATTACCGTTCTGAAACTAGCCGAAGATTCGCGAAAGTTACGATAGTAACCAAAAAAGGGTGAATAAATTAAAAAAAGGTCAGTCTGTTGACTGCGTGACAACCAGCTAAAGCGTAATACTTTTTTAAAAATCCCGGATGTTTAATTATAATCTGAAATATAACGCGCACCTTTAAGCGGTTCCCTTGGTATCTTGTCACTATTTGTAGCTTTTGCTCTCAAAGACATGATTGAAACTTGCGCTCAGTTTTAACCCCATGCATATCAGTAGCTATATTCGCTATTGAGCCATCGTTTACAAGGATCGAGGCTGCTAAACTACCTTGCATCATAAACAAAAGTAAGTGTCATCTATTATTGTCGACAATACTTCGGAAATTACACTTTCCTTACCCAAATATTAAATCTACCTCAGACAATCTCTCTGGCTTCAAAGAGTAAAAAAAAATTGGTGTTATCTTAAGCTGAGCACCGAAAAAAAATTATTTAAACGAGTAAAGCTAGTCGCTTAGATGGCATTTATTAATTAACGAATAGTTTTAGGAATGTAAACATAGATGAAATGTGATGACTGGTTGCAAAGTTCATGCCGTTTTGACAATATCGTTTGGCATAGTTCTTTTGCTTTAAAGAACTGATTACAGGGACAATATTTTTACTCTCTTAAGTAGTAGGTAGATCTCCCGAATTCGACATCATTAACGAATGTATTGCAGCATACATGCCCCCGCTTACTTCCGCCCTTGTGTGAAATGAAAAACAGCAGCAGGCCGCATGCATGTCACTAGTAAGTATATATATTTATGTTGTAGTCGACCGTACTGGAGAGGCCCTTTAAAGTTTTCCTAGCGGAATAAAGATAGTGATAAACCTTGAGCGACTTGTTGGATGCAGAATGTTGGAACTGCCTCATTTTAAAAGCAGTGTTGAATCATGCGGAATTACAATGCATGAATGAAATCAACTATTTATCCACTAAACACCATCCAAAAATTGCTGTCGTTTTTGCCTGCAATATGACAAAGGAGCAGCATGTCACCGACCTTATTAGATGTTTGCAAGTGCGATCAACGAGAGCGACGGTACTTAAGAGACATCCGCGGGTTGGAGAGTATACAGAGAAGGGCATCTAGATTAGCACTTAATCAACACAAAGGAGAAATGGCTTATGACGATCGTTGTCATTGTTGAAATGGCGGTCGCTACCTGACTGTCGAAATTATTTATCTTTAATTGAGTGCTACAAGTTCGTCTTTGGATACTATCATTTGAATGTTTATGATTTCTTCGAATTCCAAAAATTTGGGTCAACAAGGGCGAATCACCCCTTCAAATTGTATGTTAAAAGCGCAAGGATCGATTGCTACAAAATAATATTCTTTTTTTATTCGCATAGTTTCGAAATGGAACGATTTACCGAGACATAGTGGAGGCTGAAAGCCTTCATCATTTTAAACAAAAACTTCATCATTATCTATTTAATAAATTTTAAACTAAAACCGTGCTTTAATTAAGGCCTCGATTTTTGAATACTTGTATTGTATTTGATTTTTTATTTTGCGTTTTCTATTTCTGTTTGGGAGTTCTAATATTGGGCTAACCTCTCAACTCCCTTTTCATGTCTTTTAACTACCTTATTTTCCTGTAAATGAGCTTGTTTGTGTGTGTATGTGTGTGTGTATTTCATGTGTATGTATGTATGTATTTATGTATGTATGTATGTATACTATGGACAGTTAGTTTGTTTCGTCGAAGACAGATCATCCTGCAATATGTCGGCCTCTTTGTAACAGGTCAGGGCGTCGTGGAACAGATATCTCGTGGACGCAAGACCGACGGCAAGGTTTGTTCATTTCCAGTTTAATAATTCTGCCCCTAAACGAAAAATTTCGAAATTCTCGAGTTTTAAATGGCACAGACGTTCCTTTGAATTTAGACACCCTTGGAGATATTAGCATATTTGGGTCAATGATACAAATTTGATTAACTTAACCCTCGGACGTAAACGCAAATTCATACCGCCACCGTGGTACCAGGGGGGGGGGTTGTGGTGGGGGGTGGATGGAAGCCCTCCCCGGGGTTTTTGATATGTTGAAGTATTTTGAAACGATTTTACCTCTAGTGGAAAGCCTTTCACCTTCTTTACAAGATGTGGTATATTTTAGGGGTGGTGGCGCTGCTGGAGGCCTGTAACGTCATCAACAATGGCCGCCATCTTGGCCGCCAGGAATTAGAAATCAGATTTAAACCGCGAGAAATGGTACATTTTTGTGATTTATATGGAAAATAACATAATGGTACATTTTTGTGATTTATATGGAAAATAACACATAAATAAGCACTTTGCATGATTTTAGCCACAAGATTTCATTTTATTGTTGAAAGAAGTTGAGAAAACAGGTATTTTCAGCCAAAATTGGCTGGACCACCTGCTACTTATGACGTCATATCTCGTAACCATAGCAACTGGCCATCACTAAACTTGTCTCAAATAGTGCGCGAGGGATGAACGAACAGCTACTGAAAACGTCAGGTACTGATGTTTTATCCTCTAGGAAAAATTCAGAAAAACCTTATGGGGGGGGGGGTAACATCAACCCCCCCTGTACTTCAAAGGGTTAAAGTGGCGTGGAGATTATGGCCACAGTTGACTGATATTTCGCTGAGGAGGAATTATTGCAGTTGATTTTGGTTATGGGCTAGTTCAAAAACACCAGACCTGAACAGATAGGCGACAGAAACAATGCAGTTAGCACCCAAGACAATTGCCTCTGTATGCTTGTTTTAACGATAGAGCTGGTACACTGTTGGGAGGGATCCAACACCGTTAATATTCGGGGAGTAAATACTGCTCGTAAACAAAAAAGTAAATAAAATAATAATAATAATAATAATAATAATAATAATTATAATAATTATAATAATAATAATAACAACTGATAGGACAAGTATTTTTAAGGGGAGCCAACTACTTGGTAATTGTACTAAATTGAATACATCCAAGTTCCCACACGAAGGTTGAGATGATACCACATAACAAGTACCTTGTGCCCATACAATGTGTTGACGGTTTTAATTTCAGACTTATTTCACACCTATCGATATAAGGGTACAGACAGTAGTTTTGGGCCTGCTATCCCGTACTTTGTTTTAAAGTTACAATTCTCTCTCCGCAGATTGGCAAGACTCGGCATTAGGACCACTGGAGCTTAGCTAGAACGTCACTACATTAATTTCTCTTACCATCCCTTTTACAGAAAAACTTAGCTGAAGGATGAATGAGGTGAGTTGATTCTTAAAATGACCAGCATTTGTTTCTTCTACTTAAAGATTTATTCAATTTGTCCTTCTCAGCCGATGAGAACTATATACTGAGTCCCCGTGGCTCTCTGTAACATTAAGATAAGACAAGACGAGACAGGAACTTTATTTTTATACCACACACAAAAAAAAGAAAGAGAAAAAGGTATAAAGCCACCTAGAAAATAGCTTTAATAGCTAATATGTCAAGGTGGCATTAGAGATTATTTTAGTAACTAAAGATGCATTATATAAAAAGAGAACAGCGGGGGTTGGAGAGTTCGAGGTCAGCACAGAATTAACTACCCATGAATTCTTCAAGCGGAGTAATTAAAAATGCTACAGCAAGCGGAACACAGACTAGAGAAAATTTGCTATAGCGTTAAATCAGGAGGCCATAAATAAATGTAGCCAGTGGGTTAGGAACAATGCACACAAACCTGTCGTTGCAAGCTTATTTTTGTTCGTTCAGGAATCGTGGAGAGTTAGATTCCAGCACGAGGACGAAGAAGACGCCTTAGCTAAAGCACTGGAATGGTCCACTCTTGAGGCACAGAAAGAGAATAGCTGCAGCAGACAGGTTACCAGCTCAAGCCAGCCTTTGTACGAAAACACGGTAAAGTAAACAAAACAAAAAGAAAGTAACAGCAATAACAGCAACAGCAACTACTAAAAACCCAGATATTTTAAACTCGCTTAACACAATACGAGGTGTTTTCACGACTGCGTTTACTGGAACTTTTTCCAGCTTAATTGATTAAATTGTTCCAGTGACCAAAAAAACCCACATTTTTTTACCTTCCCAGGCCAATATGTTAAGATGACGTTGAGCTTGCTTGTTTGTTTGGACAGGGAATCAATGATGAAGATGACGAGCAATTAGCAAGGGCCATACATTTATCTCTTTCCAAAGTCCACGCCGGAGTAGAGGGTAAAATAGAATTTGCCCAGCTTCAAAGGAGTGCTAAAGGAACTGGTAAGTTATAACATTTTAAAGCCTTATTATTGGTGAACAAGTTTAACGACGAAATGAATCGAAGTGAAGATATAACCTTAAGATAATTTAGCCCATCCCCACTGTCCTGCGATGTTAAATGAATTCCTTTTCCCGAACATTTTGTTAAACTTGAAATTTGTATCGCGCAAAACTACATTCTCTTTTTCTGACAGGTACTCTCATTCAAGGGCAGAGAAAACTGGCAATTCCACTTTGCTTGCCAAACAACTGGGAGTGGAATCCTACAACAGGAAAATGTACTAAGAAAGGAGACAGGCGATCGTCTCTTTATGTGGTGGAAGATGCAATAGCCCAGCTTAGACAGATTAAAGGTTTCATAAATGACTCTGACATATGCCTAATTAAACTTAAATGTTTGATGAGGATCCTACAACAGAATAAGAGATATACGAGATACTTTTCATTGTAACGAAACACCTAAGTTCATTCCTATTTTCTCGTCTTATTGGAGACTGTATCTGTTGGCTTAATTTTAACATTGATGTTAAGTTTATTTTCCTTTGATTTTTTGCATTTAAATGCTCGAAAATTAGGAAGAAAATTAAAACTAAACGAGCAAAAAGTAACGAGATAATGTTCCGACGTTTCGGCGACATCATGAAGCCATTACTCTTGGAATAGAAATAAAATGCGAGCTCAAAAGGAGTTAAAGTACTCTAAATTTGCATGGAACGCTTTCAAACTAAAATGTGTTTTTTCCAAACTTGTAATTTTCCGTCAGCCTCATAGAAATTCCTCTGAGTCTATTCTTCACTCATTGTAGATCTTGTATTCCCAACAACAACAAAACTGATGCACTAAAAAATGCATTTATTTCAACAGCTAAATTTTACAGGCAGTATTATTCATAAGTAAACATTCTGCATGAACAAAATGCAAAAATTTTGCATTCGATAAAATAAACACAAAATACCTAAAAATCACTGGATCAAGCTAAGATGCAAAAATTTTGCATCTGGGAAGCTGGAAACAAAATACCTAAAATCGACTGCATCAAGCTACAGTCTCAGTCAAAATTGCTGGGACACTTTTGTGACTTTTCATCCCCCAAATGTTGGTGTGCACGATTTGGTGATTGAATCGCATTAAACTGCATTGGGAGGGAAAAGGAAAGCACAAGAAAGGAAAAAACAGTGTTTCCTTTAAGTGTCCCAACTATAGATGTATTTTTGTCTGGGATTGTAGGTTTATCACTTAAATGACTCTTAGAAGTCAAAAAAAAAAAAAAGAAAGAAAGAAAGAAAAGAAGAAAAACAAGATTTTTAAAATTTAACATACATAAAAGGCCAGGGTTGTCACTAAGATTTCGAGTCTTCATAGCCAATAATATCACGGCTTAACTGACAGACGACCACTAACATCGCGACGTAATTGACCAATCAGATCAATAACCAGAGTATAATACCATCAACTGACGTGATACAACTCACTTTGACTCCGAAGATGACTACCTCACAGGTTGTCCAAACGTCAGTCACTGTCAACCTCAACAGTCCTATTCAGGACTACGTTCACCCGGACGATCAAACTCAACCTACTTTTGATAACTAGTTTTACTAATAAAAGCAGCTAACTTTGTATCGGTTGTGTAAGGTATACCAATTCATAAACATCAAGCCTTTTATGGCATAAGCTGACTAATATAATGTCTGATTTATGCCTTTTTAGGTCCAGTGTGTGTTGTATCCATTGCTGGCACATACAGAAAAGGGAAGTCATTCGTGTTAAGCCAAGCCTTTGATCAGCCGGACGTCTTCCCTTTGGGGCATTCCATGGAAGCTAAAACCATGGGGATCTGGTTATGGGTCGTACCTGGAAAGTATAAGGTTTGGAATTCAAAAGATGGTAAATGTTAATTATTTCTTGGAAAATGGAGTTCTCTTTATCAAATATTACAGTAGACTGGAAGAGACTCATAGTCTTGGGGTAGTGCTTTTTACTGAGGAAGGCCAGCGTAGCGGTAATGAACTTTGCATTGAGATGGACAAGTTAATCCGGGAAACAGAACTGTTGTTGGTGTATAAATCACAGAGAAGATTTTTAATAAGTGGTTATCCTAGTATCATAAAATGATCTCGCTAAAAGTAAAATGTTAACGTACAATTAAATGCACAGCACTTAATCGTTCCATGGCTACAGCCTCGAACAAAACTCTAGAGACACTTCCATCATTTTTCAATATGCGCCATACTACTCCGATTTCCTCTGAAAAGAACAAAGTCAACCCTACCCTCCCCACCCCCCATTGAAAGCGTTGTTTTAAGGTTAAAAAACAAAAAAAAAAGGCGTACAATTCTGGCTTTACCCAAAACAATATTGAAGGGGGAAGGAGGAGAAATAGTTTTACATTCCTTCAAGAATGAGTGAAAAAAAAAAACAAAAAAACGTACTTTTGTACTGTGTTTCAACGCGTTTTGTTTGAGAAACTGTAGCGCTACACCAACATTCTTCAGTATCAAAGCCGTTTATTCAATTGTTGGTTCGTGTTGTTAAACTCAGAATTCCAATGGCCAGGAGTTTACAGTGGTTTTACTGGACTCTGAAGGAACTGACGCGTCAGATGGTAAAGGTTTGGATGATCATCAGATTTTTACCTTAACTGTTCTATTAGCTTCTGTGCTAATATACAATTCTCAAGGAGTACCCACAAGACATGATGTAGAAGGACTGGAGTATCCTTCACAAGATACACAAGATAGATAACTACGTTCTCTTTATTGAAAAAGTACAATAAACTTAAACCAGCTATTACTAAGGCACTGCATTCACTTTATTAGAACAGAAGGGCAGTTTGTATGCGCATGCGTCAATAAAGTCTGTTGATGTGCCACAGAGGCATTTTCTGTGAATTGTTTACGTTCACTACGAGCATTTGCAGGCTGTTTTTTGGAGCTGAATGACGTATATTGGGAGCTACGTTCCCCAAACGTGTTTTTTAAGGTATCGAGGTATTTCTCCGATGAAAATGAGTTTATTGTAGCTTCGCTGTCGCCCTTGAGAGGACAGTCTTTCCTTTCGTAAACAGCACATAGAAGACAAGATGGCAGCTGAATGTTGTGACGACCTAACATTTCGCGCACATTTTTTGAGCAGTAGGAAAAGGTCGGTATGATAATTCTCCTTTGAACAATCAAGCTATAGATATTTAATTCTTCTCAACAGAATAACTCTAAAATCGAACTTAATCGTTTCAGGAATACAGTGGTAAATTAATTGCCCATTTTGCCGTGAAATTGTTTTTCATCCTTTCGCTGGCTTCTTTATCTCGAAATCTTGCCTTTCTCCCCAAATTAAGTTAAGGATTAATAAAACTAAGAATACTTCCGCGAATGAATGGTGCTTTGATGAAGGCTCTGAAATGAATCGCCTTCTGCAGCAATTCAATAGCTTTCTTCACCGGTACGTCTTCGTTGAGAAATAAAATACACGCACTTCAAGTATAAATTTAATTCAATATAATGACGCCTGTAAGATTGTGTTTTGAAAATAAGAAAATTCTATTATTTAGTTATACGAAAGTAAAAAAAAACTACAGAAATCGGTTTGAATTTTGATGTTTTCCACCTTATTTTAATAGTACACTGTTTGTTTACATTTTATTATGCAAATAAATATAACATTTCGGCGTTTTAAAGAAAATCTAGCCTAACTCCCCAACCCCAAAATAGCACGAAATGAAACGTTATGAATACACCTTTTAAATAAATCCTGGTTTCTGCTGCAAAAAAAAAATGCATTTATTCCTAAATGATGCCATTTTGTGGATACTACATTTGTTGATATGCTAATTTGTGAAACATTTCATTCAGATTCTCTTCTGTTTTGAACCACATTCTTGTTTAATGCATCAGTATCTGCTTGATAACTCTTCCGATTGGGTTCTATGTACAACTTACATAAGGGTTTCAGCTGGACACAGTAGAAAGCTCTCATCAGAAACCGTTAATAACAGACAAATTCACCGCCATCCATTTGTGTCATGTTTGTTGTCGCATTCCAACTCATTTGGGTCCCTTAGCAGTGGTATTTCTTTTTTGAGGAAACAGTATAATATGAACTCCTCTAACAAACGTCCTGTCTTATGTTTTAACAGGCTTTGAAGGTGAACAAACATCATCAGTTAGATTTATGGAGTGACGGGCATTCTCTGTTCTTGATGAATCACTGCTGCCATCAAATATGAATTAAAAATAAGAAATCGATTGTGGAACACAGGAGCTGTTACTCAAGAGTCGCTTCAAAACAGTAGTTAAGGTAAAAATCTCTGTATCTTTTAGAGTTAAAGAAAGATAAAAGTATTGTTCGTTTTTTCGGTGTATGTGCATTTGTTTTGTCTGCAAGTGAGCTTATGAAATGCTCAAGTTACATAATCACATGTAATTGTTACTGTCTCAGACCCAATCCATTCTTCATTTCCTGTGGAATATATATTTTATATATTTTTCCGCGAAAACTTTCAAAAAACTGTAAAAAAAATCCCATAGATTTCGTGTTTTTGTGGCAAATATAAACGCGTCTCCGCGATCAGTTTAACGTGAGACATCGCGCTAATAAATAAACCTCACGTAGTAAAAAATTTTTCGCTTTTCTTAAAGCAACTGATGAACATTGCTACGATGCATTTCTTCCTAGATATAAAGTAAAACCATGAGTTTTGACATGAAACCATAGAAATGCAGTGCTTTGCTGGTGAAAATCAGACTTATACAGGAACAGTGATTTTTGGCGTTGAGTCTTTAAAGTCTTTAAAAGGTCAAGAAAACCTAATGCTGGAAAATCCCGCTTTGAAAACGTCCGATTTTTTTCATGGAGAGCTTTTTTTGTAGTAACTGAGTACGATATTCAAAGCACCAACGAGATAGCTTTTAAAAGGACTGCACGTAACTTTACGCGAGTTTTCGATTTCCCGCCATCAGATTTGATGCGCCCACGCTATTGTCATTCAGCGAATGCACGCATGCGCATGCAAAATGCCTTTCTGTTCTTTATTAGTGCTAGACCCTGTTAAATTCGTAAGATATTTTCATATATTACTCAGTTTTACTTTTAATGATCTGTCGTCATTTTCTTGTAATTATAGAAAATTTATACACTACGTTCTTTTCACTTCATAGTAACGATAAGAAAGCCGAAACGTCGTCTCGTTTTTGAAACTCCTTAAAATGATTTTAAGTGATATCGTATCGCAGTTTTTTCTTTTATATAATCAATTAATCGTAATCATAACCATAATAACCATCACGATCGTAATCTTTTTACACCGCTACCGTTACTTGCAATCGTTATCGCAATCGTAACTGTAATCATAATGATACAACTTCATAATGAAACGCAACAAGGTTTCAGATAAAAATTATTTATCCAAGAGACGGACAGGTTGTAAATTTATGATTTATTAGCCTGACCCAGATTACAGGTCATGAGAAATACTATAACCATGGGCTACAACTGTACCAATAAATAAAAAGTGGAAAGTAAACTTTTCTTGCCCATCCTTGACAGTGCAAAGCTTTATTGTTAAACTTGCTCAGCGAATTCACATTCGATCACATTCTGGTAAAGCTTCTAAAGGAAAAGACATCGAATTCTTCCACAAGACATTCCCATACTTCATCTGGTTACTAAGGGATGTGACGCAATCCATTCCCACTGACTGCAAGGACATAAGAGACTACTTTTTGAAAAAGGTAAGTAAAAAAGAGTACTTACAAGGAAAGGTACTTAGATAACTTTAAGTATTATAAGATCAGGCTACGCCGTTTGTGGCATTGGAATCTTAAAAAGGTTAACAGTGATCGAATCCCTTGATTTGTCGAAGAGGAAATACCTCTTGAGCCTTAACTACGCACTGACCATATTAAAGCTTCTTGCCTCAAAGAAGCATATAATTGACTCTTTTTTACGAAAATATTCCTTGAACATTAACCCCATTTTATGCCTTCAGATTTATCGTTGATTTATCTTTCACTTGATGTTTTAGGTTTTCCAAGAGCAGACATCCTCCTTTCCTGATGATAGAAGCAAACAAGTCTCTGAAAGCATATTGCGTTTGTTTCCTGGATTTGATGCGTTCATGCTGCCACCTCCCACAGTTGATAGCGAGTTGATGAAAAGACTAACAGAGGAGAAAGATCGGGTGAATCCTTTATTCTGGAGCGCTCTAGAGAAGTTTAAGCCCTTAATCAGAAACAAACTGGCTCCTAAACACAGTTACAATCATGGCGAATATGTCTCAGGAGAAGGTAAAACTATTAAATCAGTGAAAGCGAATTAAGTTTAGGTAGAACTTTATCATGGCGTGAAAGATATTAATTGTCGTGGATAATGTGTATAAAGGGTATAGTTTTATCGTCGATAGTGTCGATTTACTGAGTCGAACTATTTGTACCACCGTGGTTGTTAGTGATTGGTGTATCACGAACCTCGCTCATGATTGGTGAGTTTCGATCCAAAGCACTGTTGTCATTGTGAGGGGAAGAAAGTGATCCCTGAGCTGTCCGCTGCGGTGGAGGCTATCAACATAAGACTTCACCCGAACAACATCAATAGGGACAGTGGAATTGAGATTCATGAAGCGTGGAAAATTCGCAAATGTTTTAAATGAGATGGAAATGGAGACACATAAAAGGGGGGATTTTGACGAAAAAGCGCCTTCACGAAAATTCAAAGAGATTGCAAAAGAGACCCGTGAAAAACGTGCGGTTTGGCGAAAATGATGAACTTTACAAAATTTGCCATAGGTTTCTCTAAAATTCAAAGAGAGGGGAAAATAGCCCCATGGAAAGTGGCGATTGTAGCGAAAATGGCGAATTTGGTGAAGATTCCCCCAAGGTTGGTGAAAATTCAAACTAGATGGCAAAAGGCTTAAAAGGGGCCCCTTGGAAAGTGGCGATTTTGACGAAAATGAGGAAATTTGGCGAAGATTCGCCAAAGGTTGCACAAATTTAAATGAGATGGCAAAAAGTGGCCTCTAGGAAAGTGACTATTTTAACGAAATGGCGAATTTGGCAAAGATTCGCCAAAGGTTGGCTAAAATTTATATTAGTCAGGTCGCTTAGCGTCAGTATCGTTACTAGCCGGATACAAGCACCAATTTTTGTATGCACTCTTTTTTCGATGTAAGAATTAAATTTAGTCGTGGATCCATCGAAAATATTTCCTCTATCTCATCAAAAAGAGCGTGGAAAAATTAGGTTAATTTGCATAAATTCAAAATGGCGGCGCTAAGTACTAAAATTTTAAACAACTACAAATTCGTCGCACTTGTAATGCAACTATAACCCGTGTTTGTTAAAGTAATGAAAAATGATGATAGGACTGAGTGCTGCAGTCCAATTCGCTCTTCAGTCATACGAGTTTAAAACATGATTACGATTACGGACCGGCATGGACAACACGAAGATCTTAGTTCACCAATCAATCAAAACCATAACAAAATGTTTCATAACTTTGACCTTTCCAAACATTAGAATATAACTTTTTCGAGAGTTATTTTTTAGACGTTCAAAAAGAATCTACTCAAGAGCGCGTGGGCGAGATGGCGCGCACTGTTTGATTACTTACACATGACTTGATTATTTACGCATGACGCTTTCTGATCTATTAAACTGTTCATTAAGCTGAATCAGCACCTCCGTAGGCCAATCAAACTAGAGAATTTTGTTGGGTAGGCATGATTTAAATAATAAAAATATTATTAAATTAACGACAAAAAATCGATAGATTTTTTGTTCAATAAATCTTAATTACCCTTTTTTTTTTTACTCTGAGTTAACACGCTCTCGAAATTAAATGATCGTCATAAGTTGTTTTAATAAGGCATTCCAGTTAAACAGGATATTTTCCTGGCAATTGCTGGGATGGAGTATCCAGGAACTTTCGAGAACTAGTTACTTGGGCAACTAAAGATAACGTTCTTAGTGGCTCCTTTTCCCTCTTAGATCAGTTACTAAAACTACTCCTGATCTGAAAAATACGACTGACAGTTACTGTAAATCGGTATGTACTTTAAACATCTAAAGTTTCATCTCATTTCCATCTCTCTTGTCTGCGAGCGCTGCAATACGAATTGCAAAGTGGTGAACACTTCAAGTTCGCTTTGCCACGTTTGCAGTTGGAACAGTTTCCCTTGCATGTACACTTGATTAAATCTTGACAGGCTTTAGAAAGCTCTGGAACAGTTAGCCAAGGTGGGCTCCACACATTGTCTACTTGTCCCCGGCCATAGTCGCTTGGGGAAGGAATCTTCTGTTTTACTTGGGTACTTGTAACCCAGATAGAAGCTTGGTAAAAAGCCCTCTTCGTGTGTTGTAGGAAAGCATTCTGCGTCGGTGGCATCCTTTCCATCGTGACGTTCTTTAGACAGAACAGTTCCCTCCTTGTCTGGTTGATTGAAAGTGGAGTGCTCGTTTTGTCGTAGACGAGGACGATCAGCCGCTCAATCTTACGAAAGTTCTCACAGTTGGAATCAAGGAGCTCAAAAGGATATGAAGCTAGGTAGACAAAAGTGTCTGTAATCTCTTCAAACGCCATCCAAGCTTGCCAGAACGACTTCTTCCCTTTTCCCCAAAAAGCAGAGGTTGCGTCGCATCCAGAAATCGCGTGAAGCATTGGTAGTGTTTTTGACCTTTTTGTACCAAGGCTGGTGGACAGAGCATTGATGCTGTAAAGTCTGTAGTTCTTTCCCACTCCAAAGGCGACCCAAATATCAGCCTTGGGCTGTGACAGTAACAGCTTGTGAAAGACACCAATGAGGACAACAACAACATCAGTGTCCACAGTGCGAACTTTCACAGTCTTCAATCCTTGCTGAAGTGCGTGTAGTACATGAACCACAATTCTTGTGTCGGCCTCTTCATGATTGCAGTTTGGCATGGGACTGGATGAGCATACCGTTAGCACTGACTCTTCCGAAGTGATGTAAACGGTCTTTCCCTCGGGGAAGACAAAGTTTGCCACTTTATAGGTTAGAAAGTCAAACAGCTCTTTCTTGTTTGATGAATCATACAGAAAGTCTGACCAGTTTCGTGGTAAAATGGTTTCTCAGGATACCTTTCTGCAGACCCCCTTTCATCTCTTCTGACGAGTCGACTCCTTTAAACTTTCCGGTCTGTATGTGTCCCATACAACGTCCAACCTTTCTGTTCCTTGTAGGTGACTCTGAAGATGAGGGATGAAAGCCGTCTATGCGTATTCTTTGGATGTTGTAATTCCAGCGATGGACAAGCAGTGTACGATGACAGCACCATCCAATACTTTACAGCTGAATGTTTCAGGTGGCGTAGATTCATGTAGTGGCTCAAGGCATTTCATCAGTTCAGACTTTGTGCCCGGCAAATAAAGTTTGCCGAATTCTGTTAATGAGGGAGGAAAGGATTGGACTTCATGAGAAAAGAATTCTTCCAAATACCCTTCACGGCTCTGCATTGAGATGTACAACTGACCAAAAAGAGACACATTATTTTCAAGAGCTTTAATCTTCCTTCCTTGCTTCGACTTAATCGATTCATCAGCGCAATCTCGACTGTCTAGGGACACAAGATCTGAAAAATCGGCCAAGAAAGGGTTCCTCATCTTCCTTATGATGCTAGAGAGACTAGTGACCTGCAATCCAATCTTCAAGCTGTAAAACCCTTTCGTAGGAAATGCAGATTCCCAGCTGGTGCAACTGATTGATAAGATGCTTACTTCTGGTCAGGCCATGTATGTTCAAGCCAATGTAAACAGGGAGTGGTGGCTCGCGCTCTAACGAATGTCTTGGTTTTGCCTCTGGATCAGCAGTTGATCGTTTCTTAGCGTTAAAGACTATGGCCTCGCCAATAGTGAGGCATGCTTGGCACTCTTGTTTCTCTAGTTTTTCAAGTTGGATCCATTGAGAATTGTGGAAATGAGGGTCTTGAGACTTGATGGCAGTGACGTGTCTTGACATTTTTCCGGAAAAGATCCGTTGAAGAGAATGCCTTCATGATTAAAAATGTCTTTCCTTATTATAAAAGCAGCCCTGGCCAAAATTAGTGCGTCTTCTGAGAAGTCTCTTTTCTTTATATAAGGCGTCTTGAATCATGTTACGCATTCCTTCTTTGAAAACTAAGAAAGTCTTCCTGCCGTCGAACTGTTCTTGAGCTTCCTTGAAGTATTCCAACAAGCGCTCCTCTAGCCTGGTCTTGGTTACTGATTTCGCATTACCTAGATCCTCCAGGCGACTTTCATATAAAGAGTGCAGCTCCGACAATTTAAACAGGAGTTTTCCAGAATTGACTTCTTTTTTTGACATAACTTGCAAGCTCGACAAACACGCGGGAGTTGCACACGTTTTCATCAATATTTTGCTTATCCTTGTTTGATTTTCATACGTGACTGCGATATCTGTTTTTCAATTCAATCAAGCATTTCAGATCTCCTCTAATTATTCTCACAAGTACTCGGGAATTAGTAAGCTCTGTTATTATTGTTCTTATATTTGCGTCTGTCTCAAATGTAGACACCTGGCGGAAATCTCCATCATCTTCTCGAGCTCCCTTCTCACGCAAAAACCACACTTCACTGTTCAACCGTTGTCGCTTACCGGGAGAGCTTGTTTCTGTCGAATCACTGCTGTGTTTTCTTTTCAGTTTTGCTCTTTCAAGTTTGCGGCTGCTAAATTTCGCATAGCAAGACTTATGCCACGACGCACGATGAAATTCCCAGTTTTCTGCAGTCTCATCACATCCAAATTTGACTATCACTGGTAAAGAATCAATATCTTGAAACTGCTTTACGTGATTAAGAAAATTCGTATATGCGTCTTTTTTATTTCCTTTCTTTACCGTGTTTTCCAAAAGAAATTTTAAGGCTTCTGAGGTTTTCCTCTGGCATATAACACATAGGTTCCAGTGTAGTTCCATGTTTTGCGGTCAAAAGCTAAAACAAATAAGGAATTTCTATAACAACGTGTATATGCTGCA
The DNA here is from genome assembly GCA_964035705.1 of Porites rus. Taxonomy (NCBI): domain Eukaryota; kingdom Metazoa; phylum Cnidaria; class Anthozoa; order Scleractinia; family Poritidae; genus Porites; species Porites rus. Next base: position 9,386,195 of record OZ037993.1, read on the forward strand.
ATGCTGGCTGTTAATTAAAACTGAATTTAAGCTACAGTAAAACGGGCAACAAAAAAAAAACCTGCAACTTGTTTTGAAACGTTGCTGCAAAGCGAGTTGAATAGAGATGTTTCGCGTTTTACCGCCGACGCTCGAACCTGTCTTGTAACAAATAAGGTTACCAGGTTTTTTTTTCGTAGGTGGTAAAACGTGCAGCATTGCTATTCAACTCGTTTAGCACCAATTTTACAAAACAAGTTGCACTTTTTTGTTGCCCGTTTCACCGTACTTTTAAGGAAAATTTCACTATAATTCATAATAGCTTGGACCTTTATAGGTTTCTAAATATAACAACAATGTCTTTTAACTGCAAAACTACAAGTAACATTGTATACATACTAGGTTAAGAAGCACTGCATTGGGTCCCAACATAAAAGCACCACAACAATATGGCGTCTGAAGCAGCGCCCGAGAGTTTGAACATGCTTTTGTTTTGAGTGAAATTATTAAAATTGCACGCAAAAATCCACGTGGATCCACGGATAAAAATGTTTAATAGTAATTAAGGAGACAATCTGGTGATTGTGATGCTTGTATCCGCTGTTTAACGTTTCCGCGAAAATTTGGAGTTAAGCGACCTGACTATATGAGGTAGCTGAAGGCGCACCTTGGAAATGGCGACTTTGACCAGAAATTGGCGAATTTGGCTTGATCTCTGTCACGTTTCATTATAGGTCTCGCTGCCTTGGTTAATTTCTACGTCGAGGCCATAAACACCCCTGAAGCTATTCCCAATGTGCAGAGTGCATGGGACCATTTTGTTACAATAAAGTGTTCTGATGCAATTAAAAATGCTCTGGCAACATACGACGCACTCCTGAAGTCCCAGCTCTCGGGCGAACTGCCTTGTGATAGCATCATAATCCATATGAGTCACGACGCTGCTTTTCAAGAGAGTGAGAACCAATTCATGGCCGAAATTGCAGGGATATCTACCAACACAGTGGAAATGAAAATGCGAGAACTCAAGGTACGTCCGCAATGGGCCATTTGCATGATGACGCCCCTTTACTACTAGGATGATATTCCATCAGGGTTCTCCTTTCATGTGGAAATTAGGACTATTGTTATTATTTTTTACCTCTCTGGGATTACTAAATTTGAATATGAAAGGAAAAGTGACGCCATCATACAAATAGCCCATTGCACTTAAATGCAGTATCATTATCTGATAAATTTATAGTTACTGAATTATTACGATTGTACAATAATTTTTAGAGATAGATTATTCATCTATGCATGAGGGTGAACGCCGAATATACGAGGATAGGTTAAATGCTCCAAGTTAACTTCACGATTATTGATGCCGAGTTCAGCTAAATTGTGAGGGCCGCATACGCCCCTCAACCCTCATGCCGTGTTACGGTTATTTGGGAAGATGTGGCTTCCGACTCTGATGAAAGAAAGTTTCAATGTTCTATTATATATAAGCTGTGACGTAAATTCATACGGAAATGAGTTCTAGGCAATCAGAGGAGCGAACGATGCTTTTCACACGTGAAAAAAGCGATACGTCCAATCAGAATCGCGAACGATATTTTTTCACGTGTGAAAAAAATGATACGTCCAATCAAAAGCCACAGCGGTGTGTGTGTTTCGCGCCAAAATTTCCGCCGGTTTTTATGCACTTGCAGCTTGCAGTGCCCTCGCATTGCGAGTTGCTTTGCAGACATTATGAAGAAAAGACCCATTAAAGTGGAGTTTTTCTCGTAGAAAAATGAGAAAAATCGCGGAAATTGGATAGGAATAGTTTTGTATATTTCGCTATCGATGAAGAATATTGAAGTGAGCTGGGGCAAAACAAAGGCGAAAGGGGAAAAAACACAACGAGACATAAGCTTGTACTTGAACTTTTTATCGGTGCTAAGCTTTTTAAGCCACTTGCTTGTGTTTATATTAAAACCGGTCATTTGACTCAAAATCGTTCATTTTTATTTGTACATTCAGAAAAAAGTTAATATTACTTGTAATTTCTGGATTATTTTATATCCTTACCCTCATTATAATTTTTACCAAGCGATTTTTAATACTAATATAAGCTTATTATAAGTTACTTCGTTTTCTTTGTCATTTCACGGTGTGTATAGTCATATTTTGGCATTTAGGATTCTGGAAAGATTTGAAATAAAAGGCTGGTAAAGTGATGAAATATAACAAGAACGCTCTTACCGCGACAGTCAGTCTTGCTTGCTTGGAGATTAGATCGATTCATTCTACATGAAAGAGGGTTTACTCGCTAAAGGTTTTTTACTTCCTACTTTATCGACGTAGATACTTTTTATTTTTTTCTGAATTGATTTTGTACGCGTTTTAGCGACGACCGGAAATACGTCTGCGGTCGCAAGCTATACGCAACGCAACGATTCTTAGTCCCAGTTTCTACGGTCTCTGCGGTTTCTACGCCTGGCACAATAATCCCTTTTTGTGTCGTAAATACGACAAAAAAAGCGTTGTAGATTATGAGTCTCGCTGCTTACGCAAGCGAGACTAATAAATACAAGACCACGTGGAAAGTGCTTTGTATTCTCTATATATGTTGGGCATTAGGGGATCATGGGAAGTTACCCAAAATGGTTAGCCACGAGCATGGAATAATTTGTTTATATGTTCCGTATTTAATCAGCTTTAGCGCCAAATAAGCCTTAGTTTGTATGCACAGGTACTAATGTCGAGGCGGAGAACATCCTCCGAGATGTCCATAATTCTTCAGATGATACGAAAGCCGAATGTGTTTTGTTTTATTATTCATTCAAAGTTATTCCTAGTTTAAAAACAAGCTAAAGGATGCTTACCTCCATCGATATTAAGCTCATTTTCCATAGTGCATATGTTTATCGGCAAGGGTTGTTCAGTTCTGCAGGTTCTCCTAATAGCAGATGTCCGTCGAGTTGTCTTGTTGCTGTTTATGCTGTGTTTTTAGCCAAACGTTCGCCTATTTCTTTCTTGTCAACCGAGTAAAAACAGTTCCGCCGCTTTTTATCATTAACCAGTAAACAACTCAACCTCGTCGCCATGTTTTCTCGGTTAATGGTTCAATAATCTTGCAATTTTGTTGCACGATTGACGTCATCAGTTCAATATCGCAATTTTTTTCCAAACTCGGTCAACAGTAGCTGGTTATGATGCATTATGCGTGTGATTTTAGCCAATCAGAAATAATGAAATATTTTAAATGAATGATAAGAACAGTCTTAAATCTTTTGATAGCGTCAGGGGCATGTTACATATTCCATCCACCCTTGACAAATCAGTCAAGTCCAAATTTCCGAAAAATCCATAATCTCTTTATTGAATTTCCCATCAGGAGTGCATGGCCCAAAGATTGCTCTCGTGGCACTACGAAAATGAAGCTAGAACAAAGGAAGCGTGTAAGGAAATTCTTGTTCGACTTAAAAGGCTTCACTTGGATCCTGTTCTGGAGAGACTAAAAGGACGGGAAGGAGCCAAAGTATCATTTCAGAACATAACTAACGCGTACGATGAAATTAAAGATGACTACGGAAAGAAGGCAAAAGGCGCTAAGGATGTTATCGCTGCGGTGTTCTTCGAGTACCATCGAGTAAGAAAACCATCTGCTGCGTAACTGATCTATGTCGTTATTAACTTATTGTTATTATCATTATCATTATCACTATTATTATTATTATTATTATTATTATTATTATTATTGAGTTATTGTAATCCTTGGCTTGCTTATTTAATGGTACTCAAGAGTTTACTTGATTGACAGAACCTTTCTGAGGATGTGGGCTGTTCCCAGAAGAAGAGTGATATTTTGGAGCTCGCTAATGCTAGTTGTTCCTGGCATTCTGTCAATTTTCCAGTCCTTTCTTAAGTACCCTGAGCGCCCCAATAAAAACTGGTATCTTCTCTGTTTCCGTTTTCTATATTCTGGCGATTTCATGCTCTAAGTCTACTTGATGGAGAGGACCCGCCTGAGAAGGTGGGCTGTAGAAAGGAGAGTTATTTTCTGGAGTTTGTGTATGTTGATGTTGTCAGGGATGTTATTGGAGTAGTTTTCCATGTCCTTCTTGATGGTGCCAAGGACTCCCATAACTCACCTGTTGTGTTGGTACCAGCGTGTTGGGAGGCTTTGACCCTGGGCTTCGATGATAAAACCCTCGGTTTCTGCCTTGAGGTCAGCTGCTTTTAGCCATCTGTGGGTCTTGTCTTGGTCCACGCCAGCTTTTACTTGTTTCACCCTTTGTGGGTATTTGCCGTGGAGCGCGTTTGATTCCCATTTGGACTTGAGCTGTTGGCGACCCTGGTGTTTGGCCTTGGCCTTTGTTTTGCGGACATAGGTGGTGTTCGCCTCATCCGCTGCAGGTGGTATTTCAGGCACTCCCAATTCCCGACTGAGCTTCATTGACTGCCTGCTGATGGAGTACAAGGGTTTCCTGTCGTTATGGTCTTTGACAAAGTGGAGGAGGGTATCCTACGTCTCCTGGAGGTATTTATAAGACCGATGGTAGTCGACTTGTAGGAAAGCTCCAGTTGTATTATAGCCCCCCTACCTCCTTCAGTCCTGGGGAGGTACAGCCTGTCCACATCAGATTTGGTGTGGTGCATCTTCTACATGGTCAGGAACTTTCTAGTCTTAATTTGTATCAAGTTTTGGCAGCTCTTGTAACGTCCAGTTTATGATGTTAAAGCTGTAAGTACCACTGGTACTGTCAAGGTGTTGATGGCTTCCAGTTTGTTTGCCGAGTTCAGCTTATTATTTTCATCATCATCATCATCATTATTATTATTATTATTATTGTTATTATGATGTTTTGATTATGCTTTGCTACTAGAATTCTCAGTAACCTTAGTTTCATGTCCTTCTTGTAAATACACAAAGGATTGTCCTTTACGGTACGTTCAACTGGATTATTCACTACGGTTAAAATACTTTATTTTGTTTATATAGTATGAACGAGCATCTTATTAGAAGTCAGTGGGTATTTAATCTTATTCTAGTCTTCTCTTTTAATTTTTTTTTAATTTTTAAGGAACTGATACAAGAAAAACAGCAGTTCCTGGGATTGCTTAAACAGCTTAAGGACTTTGACGAAAATCTTACTCGTGAGTTGATTGCAAAGGCTTATCAAGATCAGGAACGGAAAAGATTGCAAGTAAATATGAAACTGAATGCTTCATAATATAGTAAGAAAAATATAGATGTCTGTTAATTGTAGGGTTCGTTTAACGTATTACAATGGATCTGGCCCATTGCGGCAAAATTTATTTCCTTTAGCCGATTTTAAACCTAAAGCTGCTATCGGATTCGCAAATAATGAAAATAAGGGACGTTTTTAACGAAAAAGTGAAATTCTGCAAAAAAACAATAAAACGGTTACATTTCGAACGTCATAACCATTGAATTTAGTTACAGATATATAGTGCTGTAGGGTGGTGGTGGTTTGAGATTAAAAAGCTGTTGCAAGTGATGATATGACATTGGTGGAAGTCTGGCAATTTTTCATCTGCAAGCCACAAGAAATATCAAATCTTAGAACACACTTTAGTTAACGGTGTATGGTCTTCCTTCACAGGAACAGCAGTCACGATTGCAGCAGGAAAATCGCGAACAAAAAAGAGAGGTAACAATGAATAATGACTCATTTTACCTAAAAGGTGCTTTGTTATGAGTCTCCAAAGTGCTTTGGTCTTGTTTAAACTTCAAATTTCACATCTGCCAAATTTCATTCAGCGATTAAATGTGTGTGAATTTCGGCGTCTTACCCTGTTAAATTTGAACTAAATGCGACTCTCGCCATTTCAGAAAAGCTTGAAATGTTCAAAGTTTTGATTGAGTCATGTGCGTCGAACCTAAGCATACCGAATCAACGGTATTGTACAGGTGTGCAGGTGCCAGTTTAAGGGTACTCGTGATTAGTTATTCAATATGACGCGTTTTGTCTCTATTTATGATAACCTTCTTTTTTTTGCTGTGTAGATTCAGTATAATATGGCTCTAAATAATCAATATTTGATTTATCAGATAGAAATATTGATAAAAAACCTGGATCAAGAAAAGAAAAGATTTAGTGAACACATGAAGAGTGAAATGATTGCACAACAGGAACAGATAAAGAACATGATGGATGCAAATATGAAGCAAGTTCAGGAGGACAGAAAGGCCTTCATTGAAGAAAACGAAGCTTTGAAAGATAATTTAAGGGAAATCCAAAAGCGCAACGAGGAAAACGCGAACTTGATCAAGCAGTATTCTGACTTAGTCGCCAAAAAAGAAGAGGAAATGCAGAAACTTCGTGAAGACATGCAAAATAAAGCTGCAAGGGACAGGGAAGTAGAAATTCAGAAGTTAAAGGACAGACATGATAAAGAGATGAGAGCCATACGTGAAGAGATGGAGAAAAATAAAGTCAAAACCGGCTGTGGTGGTACAGGATTTACAACACGCGCGGAAACAGCAGCGAACCTAAATAACAAGATTCAGCAAACGTACGACGATCAGGAAGAGGTCGAAAAACCTGGTTTCTTTAGAAAGCTTGTTAAAAATGTAGGTCGTTATGTCATTCCAGTGGTTGGCACCGTGGTTTCTGCAGTTGTCCCTGTCCTTGCGCCAATTGCTCTACCAGTCGCTGCAGGTTTAAGTGCTGCCGCTCAATTCGCCTCTGATAATTGTAGCATTTTGTAAAAAAGAGAAAAAAAAAATCTTGTGTTTAATAACCTTTTTCTAAAACCTTACGTTAGTGGTAATCAAATCGATTGAGAGACAGATATATATTATCTCCACGACCCCATGTCTCGCAATTCCCAGAAGAGACTTGAGCACGAAGAGAACCAAACCAAGTATAGAAAAGCTGACCGGAAAGTCTCTGAGTCAAGTTAAAATTTTAATATATCGAACGTCAGGGCTATTAAGAAGAACCGGGACTTCTCATTGGAATTATGTAGCCCTTCATCTAGGCTGAGTTTTTAGCTATTTACTCCTTATCGTAAGAAAACTGTGTTTTATGGTCGTATGCAGTAGAGTGCTGTTATTCCTCAGATATTGGGCTTTAGGAAAAATCGGTATCGACGAGCTTGGTGTATAGCTTAATTCATCTCAAATAGAGTCGATTTACTTTCAATTGAAGAAATTAACGAGTTGTCTCGTACTGTCAAACCTCAATACTCTGTTATTCACTTAAATACAAGAAGTTGAAAACAACATTTCGAACAAATGTGCAATCTTCTGGATTCGATTTCATGTAAGTTTGATTTTATCGGTTGCTCCTAGACATGGTTCACCTCTGAAACTGATTATACACGTTTTCAAATCCCAGGTTACACTTTACTCAATGAAAATCGCACCTTTTCGACAGGCGGTGGTGTTGCTTTGTATGTCAGATCAGGCTATTCTTTCTCAATTAGAAATGACCTCAAAATAGACTCAATTGAAAACCTATGGATAGAAACTAATGATATGATTGTGGGTGTCATTTATAAACCCCCAAATTTTTCAAACCCAGAATTTTTAGACAAACTTGAAAGAACTCTACACAATGTTTTTCTCTCTAAGAAAAAATGCATTTTAATGGGTGATACTAATATAAATACTCTTACAAAAACAAGTGTCTCTAAGGAATATATTAATTTAATACAATCAGAAGGATTCAGTCAGCTGATCTTTGAAGCAACACGTATTACTGAAAATTCACAAAGCTGCATTGATCATATCTTTACAAATATTTCGACTTCCTGCTCAAGTGGCTCGTAGTTGAGATTGCGGATCATCTACCAGTCTTTACTATTTTGTATGACCCGAAATTTAGCCCTTTTCCTGATTATTTCGAATTCAGAGACTTTCGGAGTTTTGAAGATGAAAATTTCAAATTAGATCTACGAAGAGAGAGCTGGGATTCTATTTACAAATGCAATGAAGTAAATGAAAGTTATACCAGGTTCCTACATATTTTCAATAAAGTAAGTAATATACATGCACCACTTAAAAAAGCCAAGATTAAACACAAAGAATATAAACCGTGGATTACTTCTGGTTTAAAGAAATCTATGAAAGTTAGAGATAAATTATACAAGAAATGGCTTATTACTCGAAATTACGTTTTCCTAACAAATATAAACTATATCGCAATAAAATTGCTATCATTAATAACATATATGGTGACTGCTTTTATAATGACATATTAATCAAATGAGATAACACGAAAAAGATGTGGGATAACATCAATTTATTGATAAATAAGAAGCGGCCAAGTTCTCACATAGAAAAACTACAAGTGGATAATGAACGATGTGAACAACCTTTAACTATCTCCAACTGCCTTAACGATTTTTTTTGTAGTGTCCCTTCTACACTAGCAGCACAACTGCCTAAATCTGATAAGAGTGCAACCTCTTATCTTTCTCAGAAACGAAAACAATTTCGCTTCGCACAAAGTCTCTGAAATAGAGGTATTCTTATTACTAGAAAGTCTTGACACAAACAAGTCGTTTGGGATTGACAAGATTCATCCACTATTATTAAAAACTGCAGCACTTCAAATATACCGTCCTTTAACTTTTATTTTTAATCTTTCCATCAACAAAGGTATTTTTCCTGATAGTATGAAACTTGCTAAAGTTGTTCCAATTTTTAAACAAGGCTCTCGTTTTGTATGTAGTAATTATCGACCTATCTCAGTTCTCTCCTCTATAAGTAAAATATTTGAGAGATGTATTTTTAATCAGCTGATGTTCTATTTTACGAATAACCATATGATTTCCCCAAAACAATATGGATTTAGACCAGGTTTTACAACCTCTGATTGTCTGATTGACCTTATTGAAGAAATAACCTCCTCTCTTGATAAGGGACTTTATGTGGTTTCTTTATTCTTAGATTTAAGTAAAGCATTCGATACAGTAAACCATCAAATATTACTAAATAAAGACTTGTTAAGGTCTTGCCTTAACTTCAGAGAAGGCACTGATGACAGAAACGGAATTTATTCATCTGCTACGGAGGTAATTTCCAACGCCATTTCGTTTGTTAATCCTTTCCACGGCGCTGTTGCAAAAAATGCGCGCGCGAGTCACACAAGATGGCACAAAATGTGTACATTTAATGGCTATGATATATATTTCGATGAGGTCAGCCCCATCCCTGGAAAAGGTATCCAGTTACGGTCCACTACCCCGACTTATATATATATGGCTCCTGGTAGAGTATAAAAAAGTGATTTTGTGTAATTTTGCAGCGTAATTAGCGTTGCTAGATAACTCTATCCGCCGTCAGAAGCCCGTAAACCACAATTTAAAAAAAATGTATGAGTAAAGACTACACATAAATATTAATATTAATAATTGTAAAAATTCTAGTATGAGCCATTAAACTTGTTGAATGACCTTCTTCACCTTAGACACTCGTGTCAGTCAAGTGTGAATCGACGTTCGCCATTTCGAATTTTGTTCAAAAAACCCTCTGACCTTGCAGCCCGGCTGCATCTTGCGCCCATCATCTGCCCCCAAGGGGTGAGGATCTGGCTCCTTTTCATAGGAAATTCACAAATTGTCTACTAAAACACTGTGCAATATGGAAGCAAGAAGCACTAAAAACTGCTCAGATATCTCAGAATTGGAAGAAAACTAGTGAAAGAAATTGCTCAGAAATTACGCAAAAGGTTGCTTGAAACGAAAAAAGTTGCTCGAAATACTACAAGTTGCCAAAAAGTTGGCGAGCAACTTGTGGAAAGCTCTAGGGAGAAGGGGGAGGGGGGGGGGAGGGGTGGGAGGCTACTCAATAAAGCTTTGTTCGGAGAGGCTTCAAAAGGTACCCCTTTCGTGTATCTTCCATTAAAAAGTTGTACTCTTTATATTTGCTTCGTGAGAATAAATCGGTAAGAAAGAAGGTCTTCCGGTCATTTTCGAGTAACCTTAACATGTAAATGATATTGGCATAAGGCGTGTTTCTTCGAAGCATTTTAATAATAGGCTCTTTAAAATACTTAATGAAAGATTTTCCTCTCCTTTCACATACTTCAAGTTGTGATTTCCTGGCTACCCTTTGATACACCTGATGCTTGAAAGAGGTACCCTTCGGGCGAAGCCTTCCGGACTATGAAACTGTTTATCATGAAATCATGAACAGGAGATGAGTGGACCCTCGGACATGGACGGTGATTGAAGACTGACGCAAAAATAAATGATACAAAAAAGAGTCCAAAGAAACGCTAAGACTTATATGGGATAACTCAAAATGAAGTGAATGAAAAGCAAATGAAGACTGAATAAAGTAATGCCAATCGGTCACCTGTTCACCACACCCCATCACTCCAACGAAAAAAAAAACGACAACAATTCAACTAAAAGTAGTAATTGAAGAAGAAATAGGACTGTAATAGGTCGCTGATAAGCCGGTTTGTTTGTTTTTGCTGTTCATCTGTTTGGTATTTCATCACTTGTGGCGTACGGTATTTACACACGAGTTTTTGACGTATCAGAAATCTCACTCGTTCGATTTCTGATACAAAACCAATGAGTGGGTAAATAACGTACGAAGCACTTTACATGTCATTGTGGTATTGTGTTTATTATATACATACTGAGACATTTATCATTTTGGTGGCCTTTTTATTTTAAATCTTTCCAAAATGCTTAAATTTGCCGCTACACACCACGAAATAACAATGAAAACGAAGTATCAACTTTTTAGTAGGAACGTTTCTTAAACATAGGCACGTTAAACGCGCATGAGCTATTTTGAATGCTTCAGTGTAACTTTAATGCTTCGGTGTAACCTTACCAAGAGTGATGAATCTACCTCTTTCATCCTAAATGAAGATTGGGTTTTTGTGCGAGATTGCCTATTGCGGTACATTAATGAAAACGCGAAACGCTCAGCTGAGTCGATCCTCAAGCTATATATTCACTTTCCTGTGTCTTTCCCTGTTACATCTGGTGCAAGTTAAACAAATCGTTAAAGTAAAATAAATTTCTACTCACCAAACGTTGATTAAAAGGAAAACTCTAAGGTTTCCTCGGAGTTTCGTAAGCCAAAATGTGACTCATCGAATACTGAATAGTTACGAAATACCAGGATTTTTATCATTGTGGTAGAACGTTGCATCATCATAATTCACGAGGTTTTCACGTGCGATTCTACTCAGTGAAACAGTCTTTAACTCCGACAACTTATTTCTTCATGTTTTAAAAGCTATTGCTTCTCAAAAGACAAGAGCCTTTTTTAAGGCATTGGTTACAAAACGAAACAGGTCTTCATACGTCCAAGTTACTATTTATCATTGTGAAAAGCCAATCTGCATGAGATGTACAGTCACACAGCTGGCACGTGAAAGTGTTGGACTTTGCCCCCTTTCGTCGTTCGTACGTGAGGGAATTCGAGTTATCACACAGTAAACTAGTAAACAGAATTATAAAAATATCTCACGCACACAATTTGCACGTGAAGATGTTGGTCTTTCGCCCTTTTACAATTAAAGGCAAATTCTTTACTACGAAATTTTCTCAAACGATTTTAAGAAATCACCTCGGCTTCATTATAACATCTGCAATTAAATTATGTCTCATGCAACGTCAAGGTTGATAACCTAACATTTATTAACATTTGTGAAACAGTCTTTAACTCCGACAACTTATTTCGTCATGTTTTAAAAGCCATTGCTTCTTAAAAGACAAGAGCCTTTTTTAAGGCATTGGGTACTAAACGAAACAGGTCTTCATACGTCCAAGTTACTATCATTATTGTGAAAAGCCAATCTGCATGAGATGTACAGTCACACTGCTGGCACGTGAAAGTGTTGGACTTTGCCCGCTTTCGTGGTTCGTACGTGAGGGAATTCGAGTTATCATACAGTAATCTAGTAAACAGAATTATAAAAATAACTCATGCACACAATTTGCATGTGAAGATGTTGGTTTTGGCCCTTTTACAATTCGTACGTAAAAAAGAGGCAAATTGTTTTACTACAAAATTTTCTCAAACGATTTTAAGAAATCACCTCGGCTTTATTACAACATCTGCAATTAAATTATGTTTCATGCAACGTCAAGGTTGATAGCCTAACATTTATTAACTTCCAAGAAAACTATCAAACTGCCGAAATATATTTCTACTTATATCATGTTTCTCCACTCAATATGACAGTATCTAATTATTGTGTCAACTAGCTTCTTCCAATTTTATTCCCTAACGCTACTGTTTCTACTTAAGTTACGCATCTTTACTAAATAGAACGAAAAAGGTCGGTTGAACTTTGTAAGCGAGAGAATAATATTTTTAAAGCTTGTTTACAGGATTAACAATACTCGATACAGCTTTCAAAAAAATGAGCTGCCTTTTAAACTTCTAAAACCACATTTTATAGGGCGCATACTTTCGAATTAAAGTCTATATCTAAATATCAATTATTGCTTCATTGGAAGAGCTTTGAAAATATATGATCTTTTATGCTCTACCCAGTTGTAGCAGGTGAAACAGAACTCATACCGACGTGCGTTGTACCGATAGCCGAATTAGGTCAGAAATGCCTCGAAGCAGCATCCACACCTAAATATGAACCCTTAAACAGCTGCATCACTGTTCACAGCGTTTGAATCATGAAGATATTTTATGTAATGCTTCCAAACACCTGTACCCGTAATAAAAGACGAAAAAATTGTGAAGGATCAAGATGGCGGTCTCAAAAGTGCCCTTGTTCGACCTTTACCAATGCCATGTTTAAATAGATGCCGAGATCTCATTGGTTCCTAAACATCAACTCATAGTACCTTCAACCTTATTGGCTCTTGCAACAAACATCCCAACATACAAAGCCACAAAGATACAAAGCCACAAAGATACATACGCTCACACCACTGACATATGAGCTATTTTTTCAAAATAGCTCAAAAACATAAATGACTGTTGTGAATGTACAATTGAAAATGAGTGAATTTAAGTAAAATGGCCGGTTTCAATATAAGCTTAAGCTTATAAATGGAAGACAGAGTAGCTTCGACAAAAAGCACAACATAAGCTTACGTCTTGTTCTGTTTTTCCTCTTCCGCTGTTGTTTCGCCAGCTCTCCACAGTTTTCTTTATCGACAGTGAAACAAACGAAACTATTCCACTCCATTTCTGAAATGTTTTTCACTTTGTTTTAACGAGAAAAAACTCTTTGAGAAAAACTTTTCTCCGAATGTGTGCGAAGCGGCGCTCAGCAAGCTGCAAGAAAAGGCAGGAATTTTGGCGCGAAACTCACACACGTCTGTGGCTTCTGATTGGACGTATCATTTTTCTCACATATGAAAAAACATCTTTCGCGATTCTGTTTGGAAGTATCATTTTTTCACGTGTGAAAAGCATAGTTCACTCCTCTGATTGGCTAGAACTCATTTGCGTATCAAAATTTACAACACAACTTTTTGGTGAGTATTTCTCAGTATGTATATAATAAAGCAATATTATTTAGTTGAATTAGCAATTTTCCACGCAATAATTGAAAAAAATATATATAAATGCAGGTGATGTTCACCTCTGAATCCAGGATAGTGTTCTACAACGAAGGAGCTGTAATAGTAGTAGGCGGACTATTCAATGTGAGTACATATGGAGTTTAATACAAATTTGTTTCGTAGACCAACTGATAAGTGGACCAACTCTGTTGGGCTACTCATATTGAGTAGTCTACCTACTACTAATATATGTATATCAATTCGTATATTTGTCATACCTTCATTTCTGCATAAACCCGTCCAGAGAGGGCAGGAGTGCTAGTTCAGACTTGTCAGGTTTAAGCGAGGCTCGGATCATCAGTTGGAAATGGCTGTCTGGGCCGCCATAAAACAGTGTCCTCAATTAAACTTTCGTGTTAAATGCAGTTAGCAATTTCTTTCCTGAATATGTCAGTTATTTAATATACTGCCGGTGAGGAGTTTGCAATAAACGTATTTCTTGTGATGATATAACAATGGCTCGTTCTTTCTCTGTGCATGCATTGTATATCGAGGTATCAAGCACTTGAAAAGTTCAGAGAGCACTCAAATAAAGTCGCAAGACGATCGCCCATCTTCTGAAATTCATCCTAGAGCCGCCCAAATTTGCGGTTTCCCGCGCAAGGGTTATTACGTTACGAGTGGGGCGGTTCGTTTGTTCTCAAATTCGCACATTTGTCTGTAGATGGTTTTCACTGTGACGTCATTAAATTGTAAAGTCAAAATAGCGAGGTTTTACGAATTCTTAATTACACTAGGTTGAAGATAAACAAAAAGTAAATCTTTGTACAAGTTTCCATTTCCGTAGCATGTTTCATTTCGAAAATAGAGCAATTTGAACCTCCGAGTTTTCACAGTGCGTGACACCAAAATAGGAATGCTGTCTCGTCGAAAAAAAAGTCTCTTCTCTCGATTTTCAGCAGTATAACCACTTCAAGTATTAGAAGATATGTTTATGCGAACGTATGCTAGTTCTCTAGTGAAAAGAAAGAGCTGTTATAGAAAACGTGAACTCCAGATGTTTTTTTGATTTCCGGCGGCCATTGTGCGTGAAACGTTTCGGCAAATAACTCACAAACTGTGGGCCACGAAGACCTGACACTTGAATAAATTGTTTATATATTAGTCTTTTATAGCATGTAATTTTCTTGGCTTCTTCCACTGGAAGGTTTCCAATTTAATTTTTTGTTGCGTGACAGTGAACGATCTATTTCTATGTAACCGAGTGGACCTGCTCTTGCCGTCTCCTATCCCGACTACGGCTCCTGGCATTGTAAGACTTTGTGCGTCGAATTGAATGATCACCATAAAGGTTGTCTCGTTGGATGCTCGTCGCCAAATGGTTATTTTTCGATCAATGTTTCTTGGCTACCGTAACAATAATTTTTGAGCACCAGTGCGGGCTTATGAAATAGTACGGTCGAATCTCTTCGCAACGGCCACCTTGGGGACAGAAGAAAGTGGCCACTTTGGCGGGGAAAAGGCCGTTATGGGAAGGTAGGGTGGGTTAAGGGGTGAAATATGACAATTATATTTTACGAAGTACATGTTTATTGTGCTTACTTGATCATGCTTGCTGTATTCCATTAATGGTAATCCAGTCAATGGACAAAAAAATGGATTTGGACGAGTTTGCTCCTTGCAAATAATTAATATGTCGCAAAAATGTAAAAACTGAGGAGTAAATATGGGACAAGGACGGTAAATACCATATTTGCATACCAAAAAACAAGGGGTGTAAATAACTAGGCAACTATGGCATTTACCATCTTAGCGCCAGATTCACACCTCTTCTTTCACAATTTTGCGACATATTTGCAGGGAGCAAATTTGTGCTAATCCATTTTTTCGTCCGGTAAAGCATATTTAATATATAGATATTAATTTCACAAAAAAACCTGAATTAATGTTTTGTGTCAAAATGTGACAACACGAGAAAGGCTCGCAACATCCGCTATAAGTATCGTAGACAATTGTATTCTTGCTGCAGCAGTATAAATGGAACCAGAAGCATGCTTCTGATTGAACACAATCAAAATACGATTCCCGCGATTAATCATCAACGCCTCATACGGATCAAATTTCAATACCATACTAGACTTTTTCATCAGTCGCTTATGAAAAAACTGGCCGTTGTCGAGAAGCTATATTTTGGCAGTCGGGGGCACGCTTTAGTGGGCGTTGCCGTTTTATAAAGGTTTAAACAAAACAAAAATGCGTAGGGAATGTTCGCCGCGACAAAAAAGAAAGAAAAAGTAGCCGTTGTAAAGAGGTAACCGATAGTGGAGGCTCGACTGTATTTCTAAGGCAAAAAATACCAAGGGAGTTACCACTTTTTCATTAGCAGAAACAGGGACTGCGTGTACAAGCATCGGCGATGAGCGGAAAGCAATTCCTCTTTGTCTCCCAAACAACTGCAAGTGGAATTCACAAGCCCGTGAGTATACGAAAACAGAAGAACAGCGTTCATCGCTGTATGTGGTTGAGGAAGCAATTGAGGAGCTCAGGGAAGTCAAAGGTACGTGACCGCTACTTACCATGGATTGCCGGCGTTTTTAATAAACCATCTGACTGACCGAAAGTGAGGTCATTACAGGGAAATCTCAGACTGAGGCTTTGACGTCGCCGTAGTGACCAAACGGACGACACGAGGTTAATAAGTTATTTATTATATGGCTTTTTTTAGCGCTATTAATATAAAACACCGGAAGTAATCGAGCCTGCGATCAGTTAAAACTAGTAACAGGTCAGCACATAATTTTAAAAATACTTCATCTCAATAAACAATGCACTTGAGCCCGCGGTACAGTCATGCGACACTGGTCAGGGCATAGATTTTTTGACAGCTATCTTATACACAGATTATATATGCCTTGGACACCTAACCACTAATGCCCGGTCATTACATACAAATCTTGCCCGCTCAGCAGCCAATCAGAGCGCGAACGCTATTGTAGCCATGAAAAAAAAAACAAACAAAAAAACAGTGTTTACGCTCGCGCTTTGGTCATAATGATATATTATTTGAAAAATAAAACAACACTTTTCAATACTTTCTTCTGGTTCCTGACAATAAAAACCGAAGGATCTTCATCACGCCGCTAAATAATCATCAATGGTGTGATGCATGGTTTGTGTAGCAATTAATATGGCTTTTATGTTTCTTGTTGAAAAGCTTCTCACTCTTTTGTAGGTCCAGTATGCGTTGTCTCAATCGCCGGTCCATACAGGAAAGGAAAGTCGTACATTTTAAGCGAAGCTTTTAATCAGCCGAACGTTTTCCCTCTTGGACATGAAATGGTTGCAGAGACCATGGGAATATGGCTGTGGATTGTACCAGAGAAATACAAGGTAAGCAAAAACAAAAACAAAAGAAAAAAATAGCTCGTAGGATTTAGTTTCACCCAAGTGTCCTAAACTTTATTGTTATTCAGGTCACTACACAATCAACATTCCTTATAAATTATTCCAGATGTTACCTGTGATGGTTTTCTCTGTTGGACAGTAAATTGTACCGACGTATGGCTGATGGAAAACCCTTATTCTTCACTGTTTTACTTCCAGGATTCCAATGGCCAGGAATTCACGGTGGTGCTACTAGACTCAGTGGGGATCGACGCTGCTTCCAGTGTTGGTTACGATGATAATCAAATATTCACTTTGACGGTACTGCTAGCTTCCCTGCTTATTTTACAACTCACAAGGTGTCCCCACGAGACGTGATCTCGAAGGACTAGGGTATCCTTTACTAACCCTTTTTATCTTTATTCTCTCTCTTATTGCTCTTTGAGTTATTGCTTGCTTGCTTGTTTGTTTGTTTGTTTGTTTGTGTTGTTTGCACTAGTTGATTGAAAAGGAGGGAGATTGAAGGGGACTTATTTCTATAATTATTTTGAAACGGCAGTGGGAAAATAGCAATATAAGAAATTGACTCTTATGACTCTAACACATACTAGTTTTATAACAAAGTTGTCTCAAAGAATTCAAGTTAGATCAAATCAAGGGGTTGCTGTCAAAAAAAAGGAAACAGAGTTATTTCACCGAACGTGTCCTTACTTCCTCTGGCTGCTGAGAGATGTAACGCAAGCTATTCCACGTGATTGCAAGGACTTGAAAGACTACTTCTTAAAAAAGGTTAGGCGGGCAAAATTGCAAAACATTTGCATCAGGCAATGCAGCTGTTGTAAATTGGTTGGAAATGTGTTTTAAGTACCAATCGAATGTATTGTTTCCCAGGGTTTGGCTCGTCAAAACATGGTTAAGTTTAACCCAGGGTACGCCGAATTATAAGCAAGGCTGTAAGGTCGAGAAAAATGTGACTGGAGCTTATGATATGAGTTAAGTCTTTACCCCGAGATTTTACCAGTTTAATTATGATAACATACATTTATAATCTGAACCGGGAACTTATCATGAAAAAGATCGATAAAATCAGGACAAAAATTTGATCCTTGGTTTATAGCGTTGATCGAGCTGTTTTCCAGGCTTTGTCATAAATTTAGCCCTCTGTTTCTGCTTTCCCTATCCTCGGATGCGGCTGTCTTTCCGGTTAGTTCAGTCTTTTTTCGCTTTTCGTAGGTTTTTGGAGACCAAGATTCCGCATCATTGTCATCATCTCGCCATCAGAGCCAGCAAGTAGCGGAGAGCATTCTGCGTTACTTTTCTGGTTTTGAAGCCTTTCAATTGCCTCCACCTACTGCTGAAGAGGACATAATGAGAACCCTTAACGAAAATAGGAGTCAAGTACGACCTCAATTCCTAACGAAACTAGAGGAATTTAAGACCCTGCTTAAGTCTACTCTGTTTCCAAAACGCGGCTGCTTGGATGGACAGTTGGTGACTGGAGAAGGTAACAGGTCTTTTTATTTTTTAGTATAGAGTGAAGGATCAACAAATTGAGTTCTAAAAGCAGAAAAGCATAGTGGTTATATCAGTGGGATGAGATACGAACCAAAAAGTGCTTTTGTTGTTGGATTTATATCAACATCAATTCGTTATTTTAACTTTTCTTTCATACCCTGATGGGCTTCTTTCTCATTTGATTTTTTTTCCTACACTTAGTGAGTCAACCAATCAACACAATCAAATACAAATTACAAATGATGTCCATGGCAATAACATATGGTGGGGATAAAAAATCATTTCAATACATATAGTACATAGCGAATACAAAGCAAACTGTGTATGCTTCACATGTTTCGAGTTAGTTAATATCCTCGTATAATATATATATAAACTAACTGAAGAGAAAAATTTTATTAAATAATGACAGGACTTGCTGCTCTGATCACTCTGTAGGTGGAAGCCATTAACACTCCTGGTGCTGTTCCAAACGTGCAGTCCGCATGGGAGACGTTCAAGGAAACAAAATGTATCGACGCCAGAAATGTAGCTCTGGATATTTACAATACTCGTATGCGGGAGGTTTTGTCCAGTAAGCTCCCGTGCGACAATGATGAAATTCGCGAGGCACATAGCGATTCGCTAGAAGAGTGTCAACGACAGTTTATGGCCGAAACCACTGGTATATCCACTATAACAACTGAAAAATATTTACGGTTGCTAAAGGTAAGGTTTTAATTTACCTTTTGATATCTTTAAGGAATGCTATTGGGGGGATGAAATAAACGAAAAAATAATAATAATTGTAATGATATTGACAATAATGACTATGATGATAAAAATGTTGGTAATGACAATAATGATGATGATTACGAAGACGACGGCGACGATGATGATGATGATGATGATACGTGAATAAAGGTGATTCATAGTAACTATGCCAAGATACTTTTTCCAGTTACTAGATAAGAGCAATAACATCTACATTATAAATTACAGTGTATGTACATATCATGGTTGAATTTCATCCAAAATGTTGCGATTTTCCCTCACATTTTCTTGCCTCTCAGGAAGTAGTTTTTTGTTAACGCTCCAGGTAGAATTTCGTCTGATTTCTTCTTCTCTTTTCATGCCTTCTTTTATTCAGCAATCGTTAATCCAGAAGTTGACTGAATGGCAGACTGAGAATACCCGGTTGACCAAAGAAATCTGTTATGATTTGTTGTCTAAATTGAAACGACAACACCTGGATGCAATCCTTCGTCAACTACAAGGGCATGGTGGATCGAATTTGTCTTTCGACGACATAATTGGAGTATACCATCGCATCAAAGACGACTATGAAGGACAAGCGGTGGGAGCAAAAGATGTGATCGCAGCAACTTTTTTTGATTTCCAACCCGTAAGTATTTCCTCACGGTTAAACGTACTTCATGCCGCATTTGACCTTGTGGCTTGTTGTGGGGTAAGATGAGCATTATAGCTTTTCCTTGTTCTTTTTTTATTTTGTCTCATATTGTTTTTTG
This sequence comes from Porites rus, assembly GCA_964035705.1. NCBI lineage: Eukaryota > Metazoa > Cnidaria > Anthozoa > Scleractinia > Poritidae > Porites > Porites rus. Next base: position 9,406,027 of record OZ037993.1, read on the forward strand.
TTATTGTCGTGTTAGTTTTTGTTTGTTCTGTTTTTCCAGTTCGTTATGTCCTCGCTCATGTGCGTTGGTCAGCTCATTGGCGTGATTTCCATAGAATTCAGACCCGAAAAACCTCCCGTTTCTGGCCAAATGACATTAATTTTCAGTAGGCAGCAGTGTTCAAACCGTGGGACACATTGTTAACTGTATTTTTTGTTTCTTTATTGCGGCTGCGACAGTGGGTAGAAAAGTTGCGTCCTTAAAGGGGTTTAAGTCATTTTCATGAAAACCTAATGCAGGATTTTTCTGCAAAAGAATGCTTTTGAATTGGACTGTCATTCTTGCTTACTCACGATTATTTGACATATGATATATAGAATCAGACTAGCTTAGAAGCAAGGCTCCAAAACAAGTCCGCATTGAAAAAAAAAAAAAAACACACACAATTGAAAACAAAAAAAATTATAATGATTGAAACAACTATTGTAGGAACTCGCAAAGGAAACAAAGCAGTACCTTGAAATATTGCGACAGATGAAAAACTTTGATGAAAAAGCAGCTCAAGAAATGAGAGCAAAAGCGTATCCAGAGCGAGAGAGAAAGAGACTTGCGGTAAGTCTACAGACTAGAGGTTTACTACTCTGTGATGAAGCTTGAAGAGGAAAAAAAATGTGAATCAACCAAACAACTTTAGAAACTTCACAAGGATTACCTTGTGATTTTCACACTTGGCGTTATAGTTGTGGATCGTGAATTGCCCACAAAGTCGAATCAGACATTTTGGATGAAATTGCCACACTAAAGACACATTATAGTAAACCATATTTAAAAAAAGCATGGATGGACTGCTCTCGATGTTAGCTATGCAGGTTCGTCAGAGTTTAAAGGAATAGAAGGAAGTTTTTCTCGTTATATCCTTTCCGTTTCAACAGAGAAAGTGAATGTGAGAAGCAAGGTGTGCTTATCATGGCTAGGACTGTAAGAGATGGAAGTTGGGAGGGAGGGGGCGGCTAGCTCATTTGACAAATTTGGATAAGGCCACCTGTTTTTCCCGAAATAATTATCCTGAAAATTTAGCTCCAGATTAAAACAAACTGATCGTGAGTGTTTATATCAAGAAGTACTTACTACAAAGTCGCCCTGGTCTTGTTAGCATCCTACAGTGACTACTAAACGACTGTTTTCAATATATTCGAATTACGTTCATTTTCCATCGCAATTTAACTTTATGACATTCTTGCACAGAAATATTTTGTGTTAAAATAATCGAGAATTACTGACAGATAATTAAACAATTGACCTTGATTTATTACCGTGATTACTTTAGGAACAACAACTGCGACTTCAGCAAGAAAATCAAGATCACAAAAAAGAGGTATCATATACACTGTCTATTTCTTTCTTTCTTTTTTATTGTTATCCAAAAAAACGATTTAATTTGTACCTTGCACCATTTGCTTTATGAACAGACAGGCCACAGAAAAGATTGGACCTTGACCTGGGGTATGCCAATACAAACGTGTGTCCCATACCTTGCGCAAGTTAAGCTTGGCAGGCTTGACACCCAGTCTTAACCTTTTAGTTGTGGACCTCTGAAACGACGTGTTTGTTTTATTTTGATTTTTCCATTGGACAATAGTTTGGAGGTGGAAATAGGTTTTCCCGTCTTGCACTCTCGTATGTGCACCTGTTGTTGTTTCTTCTCGCGGTTTTTCGGGCTAGACTCACTCAGAAAAAAGAGGGACTGCTTCGATTGTCGCATGTTTCGCATCCCTTCATACTCAACACTCACAGCCTAAAAAATTAAACGTTCAAAAATACTTTTGCACAAGGACAAGATGGGGCATGAATTTTTTTGCAACAAGGATGTTTATTTGAGTTAGCATTTGAAAAGATATTGGAGTGGTTAGTGTATAAATGACGACAGCCGTTAGCCTGATAATGATTGGCTGTCTTCACTTCTAATGACTTTCAACCGTTTAATAATTTTTTCTTTTCTGTTACTTTTCTTGAAGATGGAAATGTTGATCACCAGGCAAGAGAAAGAGAGGGTACAATATCAGCAGCAGATGCGCAGTGAGCTGGAAGCACAGCGAGTTCAAATGAAAAATATGATGGAAGCAAATATGAAACAAGCCGAGGAAGAAAGAGAGGCCTTTGTCAAAGACAACCAAGCCTTAGAGGAGCGCTTTCTGGAAGTGCAAAAATCGAACGAAGAAAACATGAAACTGATAAGAAATATGACCGCTTTGATTGCAAAGCAACATAAAGAGAAGGAGGTTCTTAAAGAAAATGCCAAGGAACTGCCCAGAGATAAAATGGAAGGCTTGTTAAACGAAATGAGTGAAAGACACACAGGTGAGGTCAGGGCATTGCTTAAAGAAACAGATGACCAGTTTGAGGGAGCTAAGAAGCTGAAGCAAGAAACCAGTGATGAAGGGGACGAAAATACATACCACAAAAATTTGGATGAAGTGCCAGAGATGATTAAATTGAGATCAGAGGCTGTGGAAGATGTACAGAAAAAGATAACCGAGACTCATCAGGAACAAGGAAAAGTTGATACACCAAGTAACATGCAGAGGGGATTAAGAGCTGTCGCAGCAATAGCACCCGCAATTGGTACAGCTGCTGCTTTTTTTAGACCCGACTTAGCACCCATGGCTGAAAAAAGCAGCAGGTACCGCAATTGGTGCTTCCGCTCAAGGATTGTCAGAAGTATGCAGCATCATGTGAATTAACGAGCCACATTCAACTTAGTATTGGCCTATTAGGGTTGGCGTATGGTTTGCTCAAGGGTAACATTCCCCTTCCCCTTCTTCTTCTCGTTCCTTTTTTACGCAGACCTCGAATAAGCTCGAATTGTATGCTCGATTAAATAGCGGCCTCTCGCCATATGAGAGTCAGTCATATAATCGGGCTCTCATTAAAAACTTTTGCTCTTAAAAGGTCTCTGGAAGGTCCCGCAGTTTTGCAGTTTCAAATTTACCATTCGCCACCCCTCCTATTCCCTTTTTATACGGATCGCCGGACAGCGATCACAACAAAATTCAAAGAAATAAAACAAATAAAGAACGCCCTTGATAGTTCTAGATACCCTAAGCTACTCATTCGCAAGAGTACAGGAAGTCGGTAATATTCGAACTATAACTGCCTTCGTTATGATGACAGCGAATTTTATTGTCGTTGACCTTCGATGTGGATTCAAAATTTAATACTTACGACATGGCTAGATCACTGCTGTTTTTTGAAGGAACAAAAGATTTTCACTCATGAGCTGTTCAAGAGATTTTTCCCTATCATTTTTGAACCTAGAAAAAAAAAAATAGATAAATAAATGAATAAAAAATAAGATACCATATGCTTACCTTTCATGTTCTAAAATAAAGCTGAATATTAACTTGGAATGTTTCATAAGAGGCAGCCTGGAAGCTTTCTAGGAACCAGGGGTGTAGATAATGCGAAAACATTATCATTCATCCCTAGAGATCCCAATTTGGTTTTGTTTATGCACTTTAATAACAAAAGTAACAATAACAATAAGCAATAATAATTATAAAAGTATACTATGACTAAAATAAAAAAAAAATCCCAGAATTCTTTGAGGCAATTTTTTAAAAGATTTATAACTTTGACAATTTTATACCTAGAAGAATGTCAAACCGCAACAACCCAACATTTGCCATAAAGTATCTTCCCATGTCATATCTAGGATGATGACGTCATCAATCATGCGACAAGATTTCATTTTCGAGTTTATGAAAATGAGCGAAAAAGTCGCGAGACCAGCCGGAGAACTGTTTTTAACGACATAAAGAGGGACATGACGCTCATAGTCATTCACGTGACTAAAGCGTTTCCAACATTTTAGTTCGTGTTTCAAGTACATTTTTCGCGTCATAAATTGGCAAGCTTGCCAATAACAACAACAATTTAATTACCATTCACATACATGGCATTACCTACTGTCTAAAAAAAAGTAAATAATTAATTAATTGGTTTAGTCAGTTTTGAAATTACATGATAGTGTCTGCAATTCATAATCACAAAAATAAAAGCCGCAACTGATTTACAAATAAGTGGATCAATATTGTTAAATAGGAACAAAAGTTTTACTTTTACATCTAAATCGTTAAAAAAGTTATATATTTTTAATGATTTCATCAAAAAATTTGTTGCGAAGCCTATCACAAAGAGTGCAAGAAAACATAACATGAAATATATTTTCAACTTCATTAGCTTGACATAAGGAACACTGAAATTCTTAAGTATTCGGGAGTCTTGGATACAGTATATCTCCCTGTTTCGATACGAAGTCGATGATTTCCTACGCGAAATTTATTAATAGCAGATAGTCCATCAGCTAGAGGGGTTGTATGGCTCAATTAAGGGGAACAAACGAAACTTGTATAATCTTAATCTTTAAGTAAAAAGCATCACAAAAATGCATGATAGCAAGGATAGAACAGTAGCTTTCACTTTGTAAATCGAATTTTAAATTTGCCACTCAAACCCTTCTTTTGGTCGCCATCTTGGATTTATAAACAAACCTTTGATTCCCTGTATCAACAGGGGTCTTTTTTGCATGAGCATGCGCGACCGCTGACTTGACAAAGAGCACGCGACCAGTGACAGCGACCGTGGTGCATAGTCATAGGAACCAAATTCTTCATTTTGAAAGCTTGCTTGAGATTGAAATGGTAGCAAGAACTTAAGAAAGACCTTCGTTGTACAAAAAAGTAAAGATCTGGTGATTTAAAGCGGAGACTGATTCGCTGAACGAGGTGAAAGAGCAAGTCTCTCAAGGATGTCTGACACGAACATGGCTGCTTGTTGTTGTTTAGCGCTCGAGTCGGGTCTTGATTCCCCTTCAAGAACCGCAAAGTTTGGCATAGAATGTATTGCTGATGGGTAGTTATGGTGAAAAATGTTCGTTATTTAGTGTTTGTCTATAAATCAGATATAAATTAGTTTCTCGATGCCGTAGAGAATTTCTGTCAATAATTTGTGGATAGCTGATTTAGCCATAGTTCGGGAGTGGATTAATAAAGATCAGCGAGCGACTACCACGCCGTTATCAGTTGGAATAGAAAGTTGTTCCCTTAAGTATTTTAGCGATACAAAGTTTGTTTTCCCGAAAACTGTAGAACTTCTTGTTTTTGCGTGGACTAACATTGTAACGCATCTTTTACAGGAATTTGCTTTTAGCCAGAACTTAAGTGTTCTAATAATTGTTAACTTTTGGTCGGCATCGCATGTTTACTTCTTGAGAAACCTAATTGTTTGTTTCATCAAAATCGGTCACAAGATTCGACTCTAATTTCGGTCCTATTGAATGCAGTTTTGACTGTATCTCACTAATATTCATTTTTTTTTATTGTTCGAGACATACAGAGTGACTACCACCAACATCTCTCCAGGTGACTAACCTACGTCTCGTGTGCTCTTAATAATGACTATAATAATAATAATAATGACTGTTTATTAAGACTCATGGCAGCAATATACAGAATGGCTGAATTACAGAGCTATTTAAAAAACAGATAATACTAAAATACAACACAATAAATCCAATAAATACTAGAAAATAAAATTGTACAAGCCACTAGGTATACTTATGCGTGACAAACTCTTGCGTGCGCTTGGTCCTACAGGTAGGACGCGTGGAGCAGCTAATGCCAGATCTAAGATTATAATTATGCACAACCTCCTCCTGTTTGGGAAGCATAAAATGCAAGGGATGATTCTCATTCCGGAGTCTATCAATATAAACCTGGCATTGATGGGTGCGTCTGTCACTTAGAGTTGTTAAATTAAAGGCATTTAATGCCTCGTTGTAATTCATTAAAGGAAAAACTGATGCGCATAGCCCTTTTCTGAATGCTCTCAATCTTATAAGATAGAAAATCTGGTATATTTTGCCAGACAGGGGCAGCATATTCTAGAACAGGACGAACAATGGTTGTATAAACCTTAGCCAGTGAAGCTGCAGGTGCACCACATTGCTTAAGGACCCTTAAAGAGTAAAGCCTCCTGTTTCCCTTTTGCGCTGTAACTTCTACATGATGGTTCCATTTCAGGTCATTACTTTCATAAACGCCTAGTAACTTATATGTCATAACTCTCTCAATTGTGTTACTACCAATAACAATAAGATTTACAATAAAATTATGATTACTCATAAAATTAATTAGCATCTCCTTGCATTTAGTAGGGTTCAATTTCATTCTGTGATCTTCAGAAAAAGCATAGATACAGTATTTTGCCCAGTATCCGGACGGTACCAGTATCCGGATACTTGAAACAAAAACTCAATTTTTGAGGCGCCCTTTTCAGTTCTCGGTAAACGAAGTATTTCGAATGAAAGCTGAACATTTCAGCTTTAAGATGAAAGTTTTGGCGATTTGAAAGCTTGCGAAACAGTCGCAGAAGACGCCGTTCTGTTCAGGTGAATAAACTTTTCATGGCTAATATTTACGCTGTTTACTGCGCAGTAAAGTTAGTGCTGGTCAGAAAAGGGAGGGTAATGTGTGTTATTTTCAAAGAAACTGTTTTATTTTTAAAGTGAAGATACTTAAGGAAGTCAGGTTTTCAGAAAGTTTATTAATTCTCCTTGAAATTCGATTTGTTTGGAATAACGGAAGCCAGAAACATTCACTAAGTTTTGATGTCATGTGCCCAGTATCCGGACAGTTTTTTCTTTGCTGTACACAATCGATAAATTAGCTGTGTACATTCTCCGGATAAGATTTATTTCATATCAGTGACTATAATTAAAGCTTAGGATATATGATATAGTCGTAAAATGTAACTCTACTCAACTCCGTATGGAAATTTTCTTCACTCATTCAGAGGCGACTTGATTTCGTGTGCGCCACTTCTTTCGCGTGACTGCATTTTCTATATATAACTGAAAGCGTCCGAGTTGAACCTGGAATTCTCATACTTTTCCTAGTTGGGACTGCTAGAATGGGGTTGCAATGGTCTAAAAAATGTCACAAAGGGATTGAGAGATGTGAAAGAAGGAGGAATTAGTGCTAGAAAAGTAGGCTTATTGTGGGGACTGAGCATGAAGAAATCAACACTGCAGGTCAGACTAAATAGGAGAGTGACCTTTGACCGTCGGGTTGAGGTCCCTTCCCCAAGCTTGCCTTTAAATAAAAAATGAAGAAAGAAAGTCGTTTGCAGATTGGCTAATTGAGGTTGCAAACTGCGGCTTCGGCATGTCCACGGATGCCTTCCTTAAATCAGTGAAAAAGTTCCTAGACAAAGAAGTGAGAAATTATACCATTTTTAAAACAGCGGCTCGCGTTCCCCACCATACCCCAGTCATTTGTTATAATATGTTTTATTTCACGATGCTAGGTTATATTTTCGGAATCGATTGCCAGACTACTTTGTAAGTGCAAGAGAAGCTTATAAGTCGCTTGCCTGTCGAAATTTATGTACAATTACGTTGTTATTGTTGTGTCCGGATACTGGGCCAGCTGTCCGGATACTGGGCAACATAGGAGCTCTGCAAAAATATTAATTTAGCGATGGAAACAAAGGCAAAAAAGTTAAACTGTCTTTCGTCATATTAAGGACTAGATAGATTTTCTCTGGGCCAAATTTCAGAGCTCTTGCGATTAACAAAGGAAAGTTATTGCAATTTTAAACTGAAGTGTCCGGATACTGGGCAACATACTGTATCGTTTGTAACAAAATTGAGTAGACTGGCACTGTTCCTGGGGATTATTTCAAGGGCTGTAATATCATCAAAAAACTTTATTCAAAGGTTCCATGAGCGCAATAAATTACTTGTCATGATTGTAAACAAAATGACTCCTAACTTGGTGCCTTAATTTTGTAGCAGTTTAAAGTGCTGGGAAAATTGTAGAACATGTATTAATTCACTGCTGAACTGAACACCTGCTTTTGGGCACTTCGAACCCAGTGGCTGAAATTTGCTATGTTTTTTTTTTTGGATATTTCTGTTCCTTTCCCATTTCAAAAAATAAAAAAAAACAACAACAACTGAAAGTGTTTACTTACATCGACAAACGTTTCGACACTTTTTTAGACTTTGATGAGGTCAGTATAATCCTACAGGCACTACATATACGCGCGCTGTTGTTCGATGGTAGCTCGTGGTATTTTCATTAAAGCCGGTCTACTTCGATTTTGTTAAGACCATGTTAGAGTTTTCTTTGTAAACTACACATTTTGTTAAATCACGAGCAAATTCGTCAAGACCAACGAGCAAAATAATGGCGATGATAGCTTTGAGACGCGCCATTTTGATGAAGGCAGACCCTGTGGTGAGCCTCCATGCACATCGCTTGTTCAGCGGTCGGGCATGCTCAAGCAAAAAAGACCCCTGTTCTAGGTATCTGAGATATTATTTTAGCATTGTTAAGGTTAGTCAAGATATGGTGACGTCATTTTGACGTCACAGTGACCGCCTTTTCCTTTTACAATTGGTTTATTTAACTGATATCTCAATCATCTAAATAAGAATATTACCATTAACATTAACTAAACATTGGAAGTGCTTCCTTTTTCACGTTACAAACCTCTTTCGTGCTGAAAATGGCAAATTTGCCTTTTTTAGGATTCTGAAGATGACCACCGCACAGGTTGTCGAAACGTCAGTCACTGTCAACAACAACAGTCCTATTCAGGACTACGTTTACTGGACGATCAAACTCAACCTATCACAGTTTTTCTTTCACCCTTTGGTGACGGCCGGTAAGTTGTGAAAAAAACGCATTTTTTACAAAGTCCTCTTCTTTGGACTGGTTATCGGCTAATTATCATGGCTAAAAGATGGCTAAAATGAATTTTGCAACAAAATTCGCGTAATTAAACAGCTTTTTGTTTTTCACGCATGCGCTCAAGCCAAAATTTTGACTTTAATTTGCGAATCTATTTCGATCTTTCTCTCTCACTCTCTTTTTTTCCTTATTAGCAGTTTTTTTTGCCAACTTTATCGTCTTTTTTGCAGGGAATTGTGGTTGGCCATCGTTTTAGAAAAGGGCAAATTTAGTCTTCAAAGAGTAGTAGGTAAACAGCGAAGTTGGCAGCGGATTTTTCCTCAAATTATTACCTTTTTTGTGAGTATTAAAACAACAACAGCAACAACAAAATTTTTTTGATGAACAAATAAAATTGCAAAAGTATTGCCCGCAGCTAGCAAGGCTATTCGATGCGGGACAATGCATGCAAAATATAAGAAATAAAGACTTAGGCTATTAACTAAGGACAATTTTGCTAAGGAACCTTTACAGTTTACAAATAAATGAAATAAAAATCGTATTATGGATGAGGACCAGCTAACAGACTAAGGGAAAAAGAATTAACCAAATACATTGTAAAAGTAGAAACTAATAAGCAAGAATTTATTTTTCGACATTTTTGGCTAATTTTACTTTTTTAATAAAGCTGACCGAAGTACAACCAAATGCGAATTACGGTGAATTCAGAACATGACTATATCATACGCGCAGAATATCAAAAAGTAATTTGCTGAGTGTTGTTTTTTTCAACTTATTCTTGGGGAGATGTCGGATGTTACAGGGTATCTCATCCCACAGCTTAGCCCCAAAGCGAGAGAAAGACAGTTTTTATAATTCTAGATCGGAACTGTTAACATAAAAATGTCCTGAAGCCGATGCTCTTGTATTGTAGTAGTGGCGGCTACTTGTTTTTTTGAAATAGATTTAAAATGCCAGAAGGTACCATATTGTTACGGACATTATGCATAAGAGTATAACAGGGACGGATCTAGGGGAACGGTGCAGGGGGTGCGCGTACCCCCCCCCCCCCCTGAGATAACCTGCGGTTTTCTAATACAACTGGTATTCTGAAAAAACAAAAACAAAACCATGTGGTTTATTGGTGTTGAAGTAGAGCAAGAGACGAGTGCACCCCCTCCTAAAAAAAATCCTGGATCCGCCCATGTATAACGTTGTTAGGATTAGTTAGAATATCCAAAACGAAATATCGCTTGAAATCTTTGCTGACGTTGTTGCCAATTTATTAAATTAAACTGAAAGCTTAATGGGTCCAGGAAGGAAAACACTATGCATCGTTCCATATGGAACGATAACGACCAAAGCAGTCGTCGAAGTTGTAAGGCCATCTATATCACAAATGCTAGAAGAACATCTTTAGAGCTATTGTAACGTCGTTTTCTACGTCAAGAAAAACATACCTCTACCAAGAAGCAATAAGGCACAAATGAGAGCATACAACGTACTCGGGAGGGAGAGGGGGTCAAGACCTTGTGCTCAGCAGCACATACCTGTATAGGCCCAATAAGGGAGTGCCCCCCCCCCCCGAAACGAAACGTGCTCCACTCTTCAGTCTAGAGCTTGTTTTAGAAAACAAAGTAACACTATGATCCCATAACAGACATCATTCGCATAACACCGTTCTTCATTGCTGACATAAACATAGATTCACATGTACTGCATTTGCTGCTCAAACATCATAAACCGAAGAAAGGTTCCTACGCATGAGTTGCAACCACTCTACTTAACGTGCCAACAAAGGGGAGCAGAACAATGGTTCTTCTTCACATTGAGGCTTGATATAATTGCTCCTGTAACGGAGTCGAAAAGATGATTCGCATGGCGGCAGATCCAGTTGCCGAGTCTGCTTCTAAATGCTGCGGGTTGGCCCTGTGGCACAAGCAATTTGACGATTTAAGCTAATTTGCAGTTAGCAATCTCTTTCCTGAATAAGTCAGTTATTTAATATACTGCCGGTGAGGATTTTGCGATAAACGTGTCTCTTGTAGTGTCTATATAACATTGGGTCGTTCTTTCACTGTGCATGCATTGTATATCGAGGTATTAAGCACTTGAAAAGTTCAGAGAGCACTCAAATAGAGTCGCAAGACGATCGCCCATCTTCTGAAATTCATCCTAGAGCCGCCCAAATGGCGGTTTCCCGCGCAAGGGTTGTGACGTTGCGAGTGGCGATCGAGGTTCGTTTGTTCTCAAATTAGCACATTTGTCTATAGATGGTTTTCACTGTGACGTCATTAAATTGTAAAGTCAAAATAGCGAGATTTTACGAATTCTTTTTTACACAAGTTTGAAGATAAACAAAAAGTAAATCTTTGTACAAGTTTCCATTTCCGTAGCATGTTTCATTTCGAAAATAGAGCAATTTGAACCTCCGAGTTTTCACAGTGTGTGACACCAAAATAGGAATGCTGTCTCGTTGAAAAAAAGTCTCTTCTCTCGATTTTCAGCAGTATAACCACTTCAAGTATTAGAAGATATGTTTATGCGTACGTATGCTAGTTCTCGAGTGAAAAGAAAGAGCTTTTATAGAAAATGTGAACTCCAGATGTTTTTTTTGATTTCCGGCGGCCATACTGGTGCACCAAAACGGTGCACCAATATTGCGTCTCCATACAAAGCTCTACAAAGGTGCGTGAAACGTTTCGGCAAATAACTCACAAACTGTGGGCCTAAGACTTGAATAACTTGTTTATATATTAGTCTTTTATAGCATGTAATTTTCTTGGCTTCTTCCACTGGACGGTTTCCGATTTAATTTTTTGTTGCGTGACAGTGAAAACGATCACTTCATGCTTGCTGTATTCTATTAATGGTAATCCAGTCATTGGACAAAAAAATGGATTTGGACGAATTTACTCCTTGTCGCAAAAATGTAAAAACTGAGGAGTAAATATGGGGCAAAGACGGTAAATACCACATTTGCATACCAAAAAACAAGGGGTGTAAATAACCAGGCAACTATGGCATTTACCATCTTAGCCCCAGATTTACACCTCTGCTTTCACAATTTTGCAACATATTTGCAGGGAGCAAATTTGTGCTAATCCATTTTTTCGTCCAGTAAAGCACTTTTTCATTAGCAGAAACAGGGACTGCGTGTACAAGCACCAGCGATGAGCGGAAAGCAATTCCTCTTTGTCTCCCAAACAACTGCGCGTGGAATTCACAAGCCCGTGAGTATACGAAAACAGAAGAACAGCGCTCATCGCTGTATGTTGTTGAGGAAGCAATTGAGAAGCTTAGGGAAGTCAAAGGTACGTGACCGCTTCTTCCCATGGATTGCCGGCGTTTTTAATAAACCAACTGATTGACCGAAAGTGAGGTCATTACAGGGAAATCTCAGTATTATATGGCTTTTTTGAAGCTATTAATGTAAAAAACCGGAAGTAATCGAGCCTGCGATCAGTTAAAACCAATAACAGGTCAGCATATAACTTTAAAAACACTTCATCTTAATAAGTAATACACTTGAGCCTGCGGTACAGTCATGTGACACCGGTCAGGGCATAGACTTTTTGACAGCTATCAATGACCACAACATGGATGTCCACTATCAAGTTAAACACAGATTGTATATGCCTTGGACACCTAACCACTAATGCCTGGTCATTACATAGAAATCTTGTCCGCTCAGCAGCCAATCAGAGCGTGCACGCTATTGTAGCCATAAAAAAAAAAAAAAAAAATAGTTTTAACGCTCGCCCTTTGGTCATGATGATATATTATTTGAAACATAAAACAACACTTTTCAATTCTTTCTTCAGGGTTCCTGACAAAAAAAACCGAAGGATCTTCATCACGCGGCTAAATAGCTATTAATGGTGCGATGCATGGTTTATGTAGGAATTCGTATGGCTTTTATCTTTCTTGTTGAAAAGCTTCTCACCCTTTTGTAGGTCCAGTGTGCATTGTGTCGATCGCCGGTCCATAAAGAAAAGGAAAGCTTCTGATCAACCGGACGTTTTCCCTCTCGGACATGAAATGGTTGCAGAGACTATGGGAATATGGCTGGGGATTGTACCAGAGAAATACAAGGTAAGCAAAAAAAAAAAAAACAACAAAAAAACATGGCTCGTAGGATTTAGGTCCATCCAGGTGTCCTAAACTTCATTGTTACTCAGTTCACTTTACAATCAACATTACAAATTATTCCAGAGGTTACATGTAATGGTTTTCTCAGTTGGACAATAAATTGTATCAATTTAAGGTTGGTGAAAAAAAACCTTCTTCTTCACTGTTTTACTTCCAGGATTCCAATGGCCAGGAATTCACGGTGGTGCTACTAGACTCAGTGGGGATCGACGCTGCTTCCAGTATTGGTTACGATAATAATCAAATATTCACTTTGACGGTACTGCTAGCTTCCGTGCTTATTTACAACTCACAAGGTGTCCCAACGAGAAGTGATCTCGAAGGACTAGGGTATCCTTTACTAACCCTTTTTATCTTTATTCTCTCTCTTATTGCTCTTTGAGTTATTGCTTGTTTGTCTATTTGTTTGTGTTGTTTGTACTAGTTGGTTGAAAAGGAGGGAGATTGAAGAGGACTTATTTTTATTATTATTTTAAAACGACAGTGGGAAAATAGCAATATAAGAAGTTGTCTCTTGTGCATAATTTTCCCTAACACATACTAGTTTTATAACAAAGTTATCTCAAAGAATTCAAGTTAGATCAAATCAAGGAGTTGGTGTCAAAAAAAGGAAACAGAGTTGTTTCACCGAACGTTTCCTCACTTCCTCTGGCTGCTGAGAGATGTAACGCAAGTTATTCTACGTGATTGCAAGGATTTGAAAGACTACTTCTTGAAAAAGGTTAGAAGGGCAAAATTGCAAAACATTTGCATCAGGCAATGCAGTTGTTGTAAAGTGGTTGCTAATGTGTGTTAAGTACCAATCGAATGTATTGTTTCCCAGGGTTTGGTTCGTCAAAACATGGTTAAGTTTAACCCAGGGTACGCCGAATTAAGCAAGGCTGTAAGGTCGAGAAAAATGTAACTGGAGCTTATAAATAATACTACTTAAGCCTTTATCCCGAGATTCTACCAGTTTAATTATCATAACATACAGTTATAATCTCAACCGAGAACCTATCATGAAAAAGATTGATAAAATCATGACAAAAACTTCCTCCTTGGTTTATAGCGTTGATCGAGCTGTTTTCCAGGCTTTGTCATAAATTTACCCCTCTGTTTCCGGTTTCCCTATCCCTCACTCCGGTTAGTTCAGTCTTTTTTTCCCTTTTCGTAGGTTTTTAGAGGCCAAGATTCCGCATCATTGCCATCATCTCCCCATCAGACCCAGCAAGTAGCGGAGGGCATTCTGCGTACTTTTCTGGTTTTGAAACCTTTCAATTGCCTCCACCTACTGCTGAAGAGGACATAATGAAAGCCCTTAACGAAAATAGGAGTCAAGTACGACCTCAATTCTTAACGAAACAGGAGGAATTTAAGACCCTGATTAAGTCTACTCTGTTTCCCAAACGCAGCTGCTATGATGGACAGCTGGTGACTGGAGAAGGTAACAAGTCTGTTTATTCTTTTAGTATAGAGTGAAGGATCAACAAATAGAGTTCTAAAAGCAGAAAAGCATAGTGGTTATATCAGTGTTATGAGATAGGAACCAAAAAGTGCTTTTGGTGTTGAATTTATATCAACATCAATGCGTTATTTTAACATTTCTTTCATACCCTGGTGGGCTACTTTCTCATTTGATTATTTTTTCCTACACTTAGTGAGTCAACCAATTAACACAATCAAATACAAATTACAAATAACGTCCATAGCAATTACAAATGGTTGGGATGAAAAATAATTTCAATACATATAGTACATAGCGAATACAAAGCAATCTGTGTATGCTTGACATGTTTCGAGTAAGTTATAAGTAGCCATCGTAAGAATATGATTGCTCCAAACTGCAGTTCTTTGAGTTAATTTTTTATCAGGGTATTTTAGACTCTGTTAAAAAGTCCTTAAAGCTAGATCAACACATATCAGATAGGTTTCTGTGCCAGTTCATTTGTGGTAATGTGAAAAGGTGTTCATACCCGAGGCCGGAGTATTTTCCATATCGACATGATAATACACATAAGCTGTCTGCTGAAGTGTAGAATAAGCTTTACAATGAGATGTTCAAATTCTGATTTGTGCACTGCTTTTACTTTATTAGGAAAGATTTGATACTGTTGTCAGTTGTTTTTCTCTGATCGTTTTACCTTGTAAAAACTAGCTGAAGAGAAAATTTTCACTAAATAATGACAGGAATTGCTGCTTTGATCACTCTGTACGTGGAAGCCATTAACACTCCTGGTGTTGTTCCAAATGTGCAGTCCCCTTGGGAGACGTTCGTGGAAACAAAATGTATCAACGCCAGAAATGTAGCTCTGGATATTTACAACACTCGTATGCGGGAGGTTTTGTCCAGTAAGCTACCATGCGACAATGATGAAATTCGCGAGGCACATAGCGATTCGCTAGAAGAGTGTCAGAACGACAGTTTATGGCCGAAACCACTGGTATATCCACTATAACAACTGAAAAGTATTTACGGTTGCTAAAGCTAAGGTTTTAATGAACTTTTTGATATCTTTAAGGAAAGCGATTGGGTGGAAGAAATGAAAGAAAACAAATAAATAATTATAATGATATTGACAATAATAAAGATGATGATAAAAATGTTGGTAATCACAATAATGATGATGATGATGCTGATACGTGAATAAAGGTGCTTCATAGTAACTATACCAGTTAAGATGCTTTTTCCAGTTACTAGATAAGAGCCATAACATCTACATTACAGTGTATGTACATATCATGGTTGAATTTCGTCTAAAATGTTGCGATTTTCCCTCACACTTTCTTGCCTCTCAGGAAGTAGTTTTTTGTTAACGCTCTACGTAGAATTTCGTCTGATTTCTTCTTCTCTTTCCATGCATTCTATTATTCAGCAATCGTTGATCCAGACGTTGACTGAATGGCAGACTAAGAATACCCGGTTGACCGAAGAACGCTGTAATGATTTGTTGTCTACATTGAAACGACAACACCTGGATCCAATCCTTCGTCAACTACAAGGGCATGGTGGATCGAATTTGTCTTTCGAAGACATAATTGGAGTATACCATCGCATGGTGTAAGGTTAGCATTATGGCTTTTCCTTGTCCTTTCTTATTTTGTCTCATATTGTTTTTGTTATTGTTGTATTATTATTATTTTTTTGCTCCATTTTTCCAGTTAGTAATGTCCTCGCTCATGCGCGTTTTGTCAGTTCTTTGGCGTGATTTCCATAGAATTCAGACCCGAAAAACCTCAAGTTTTCAAACCTCAATTGACATTCATTTTCAGTAGGCAGCAGTGTTCAAAACGCCGGACACATTGTTAACTGTATTTTTTGTTTCTCCATTGCGGATGCGAGAGTGGGTAGAAAAGTTGCGTCCTTAAAGGGTTTAAGTCATTTTCACGAAAACCTAATGAAGGATTTTTCTGTCAAATTGGACTGTCATTCTTGCCTACTCACGATTATATGACACATGATATATAGAATCAGACTAGCTTAGGAGCAAGGCTCCCAAACAAGTCCGCATTGAAATAATAAAAAAAACACACAACTGAGAGAAAAAAATGATGATGATTGTAACAACTATTGTAGGAACTCGCAAGGGAAACAAAGCAGCACCTCTTTCAACGGAGAAAGTGAATGTGAGAAGCAAGGTGCGCTTATTCTAGGACTGTAAGAGAGGGAAGTTGGGAGGGAGGAGGCGGGTAACTCATTTGACAAATAAAGGTAAAAAATTTGGATAAGGCCACATGTTTCCCCCGAAATAATTATCCTCAAAAATTTATTCCTAAACTTTTTTTACGTCTTACCTGTGGTGCCATACAGCCAGTAAAGTAATTGTGATGTTACTAGAATATTTAGAAAGAATGACAAACAAAATACAATAAATAAATCAAACAAACTTGACTAATCATTGTACATATATATATATATATATATATATATATATATATACACCCGTTTTCAAAAAGGTTTTCATATCGAGAGATATATAGATAGATATATACTTTTGTTTTGTTGCACGTGCGCCCGTGTGCATTTACACTTGTTATTGTCCAACTTGTGAAAAAACTTGGTTAAACGATAAATTTTCTTTTCGTCAGGTTCTTTGTTCCAATTTGTAAATTAAAAAAATAATGCACAAACATTGTCTGCAATTCTCTTGATTTGCATTCTCTTGAAAATTAAAGAATGAGGAATTCGGTCACTTGTAGGTCATATAATTGTTGTCGTTACAGGATAAGGGGAAAAACATCAAAGATTTTCATTTTTAAAACAACGCAGATGAAATGAAGAAAATGTGTTTTCGAAACCGCTGAGAAGGAAGATGTGACGGTGGATGCCCATATTGGACACGTGGGAAGGAGCAACAGTATTATAGCAGTTGATTAAAATGGACTAAGAAGTTGACGAGGTTCATAGAAGCAGACTTTATCATAACCATGATGAGCTGGTCATGTATCTTAAAGTCTCACCTTTTTTCGTGTAAAATCACGGCCTGTAAGGCAACGTCTCATTGAAGACAGAATAAACTTTCGGCCACAAATGCTTTCAAGTTAGTTTACAGTTTCTCTTAAGCACGCCCCTGGACAGCGCATTTTTTAATACACTCAATCAATAAAAATACTTCGTCACTTGCTACAGATGCCATGGTATTTGGCTTACCAATTCGGTGACGCCGTATAACTCGCGGATCGGCTGCTTCGCGGGATGTTTTCCTCATTCCCAAAATCAGCTATATAATTCGCCATTGCAAATTTGTATCGCAGGGCGCATGCATTTGTCTAAAAAAAACAAAAAAACTCAAAACGACAGGTTCTTTTAAAATTGGAAAAAAAAAAAAACCGACAAAGAAAACATTTATCGTTGAACCGAGTTTTTCACAAGTTGGACAATAACAAGTGTAAATGCACACGGGCGCACGTGCAAGAAAACAAAAGTATATATCTATCTATATATCTCTCTATATGAAAACCTTTTTGAAAACGGGTGTATATATATATATATATGAAACTGCGACTTCGACTGAATTAAAAGACTAACGGAAATAAACGTTCGTAAGCACAGGCAACCATGCGGTAACTAAAATGAACTACCAGGTATTCTGCATTTCTGACATTTTTTTTATAAACCACTGGCAGATAGTCACTATCTATTCACTAGCATTAATTATTATTGTTCAGAAAGTTCATAATGACAAGGACTCATTCATGCATTGATTTCATGTACAGGGTACTACTAGCCCGTGTTCAACTCTAAGAAATTGTTTTTATTTAATGTTGCAACTAACAAATAATTGAACTGTAAAAGAATGTCAAAGATTATCCTTCCTGTAAATTCACTAGCCCTTTGGCTCATTGTCTGAATAATGGTTGGCAATTAATGTTGATTCTTGCTTTAACAACTCAAATCAATCAAGCCTTTATATTATGCCTGGAATAAGCTCATAGTGACTTAAAATGTAAATAATAAATTTATCATTGCTAGATTCTTCTTTCAATCCGCCGTACGGAAAAAGATGGCGGCTGTACATTTTACCACAATTCCTTTCCAACCTAACACGGCCAATTACACAAAGTCATATTTTTTTTTGGGAGGGGAGGGGGGGGGGGGGGGGGGCGAAATTCGTCCCTGTAATAGCAACACTGCCTATCCTAGGTTTGAAGTTTATAAAACTTTTCTGTGCGTTTTTATGAGCAATTTTATGGTTTTCACGCGCTAAGAACTGTGGGTAAATGTGCCAGTCGCCATCTTTTTAGGTACAGTGGATTTGCATTGCATATACTCGTCTACTGCGGGAGTGGAATTTTCTTCCACACAATGACAAACCTTTGCTAATGTGGTAGTGATATATTTATATAATAGCTTAATGATTGTGAATTAGCAGACAAATTCTTGTTCTGGTACCCTTTCAGATTAACAAAAGTAATAATTGCAGAAGAGGCTTTCTGCAGCAGCTTACCAAGAAAAAAGAAAAAACTTAAAACTTGTGTTAGTGAAAGGGGTTTTCTTACATGTACCTCGACTCGTTCAACTCAAGCCTCTTGTAAAAATACATGCAAGAGGTAATCATTTTAATAATTTTACTGCATAAAAGCTCCAGCAGGAAATGAAGTACATGTTCATGAAACAGTGAATAACTGTTATTTTACTTGCTAAGCCTCCGAAGCTACAACTATTAGTTATTATAATTATTTCAATATTATACAGCATAACAGAGTGATTTTACTTGACATGTGAAACAGAGAATGACGACTTGTGCATAATAGCACAGTATTCTGCTACCTACAATGTAAACTAAAATCACTCTGAGTTTTAAGTAATAAGTAACAATTATTCACCGAAGTGGAGGTGGCTAGTATTGGATATTTACCGAGGTTGGAAGCGGCGAGGTAAATATAGGTTATAGGTTATACTAAAACAGTGAGATAATTGAGCACAAAATGATGATTTTTAACTCATTTACTGTTGCCAACGATTACAATTTTGGCGCGCGATGACCGAACGGCCGCGATCGTCGCTTTTTCTTAGCGACAAATAAAACTTTTGAAGGCGTTTGTTTAGCTCTTGCGGGGACGTTTCTTCAAAAGGAGTGTGAATTCTGTTTGTAATTAAATTATTCCTGCAAAAAAGATTATTAAATTTAGTTTTAAGCTTATTTATGAACAAGTCAACTAAATAGAGTAACGCAAGACTTAAGCTTAATTTGCATTTGTTAACAAAAAACTTTTTCATCAGTTTTATCGATAACTATTCAAGTCAAAAAGATAAAGCTTTACCTGTTAAAACTTCCAAACCGAACTTCGTCACCTTCTTCATGTATTTCGGAAATAGCTTGCTTGATTAGTTGTGAAATTTCTTAGTTTGTTACGGCAGCAAACCGGGAAAGCATTTTGCTCGCAACCTACGCGAGTTTGGCGTCGCTCGCTCGGAGGAACTGGAAGCGAATCAGTGAATAGTGCAGGATATTCACTGATTGAGTAGCCAATCAGAGCGCCCGAAAAACAGTATCCACTGTTTTAGTATGTACTAAATCAAATTATTACATACCAACAAAGTGGCTATCATTCATGACTAAGTAAACATTTTTGGTATTTATCATTGTATTGTCAAGTCCTTCTTTTAGTTTTAATTTTCAAGCAAACAAAAAGCATCACAAGCCATGTACCTATAAAAAGCAAAAAAAACTTGTCACATTTAATGTACTGCATGTACAAGAATTCAAAAGAATTCAAAACAGTGGCTGTTGACAAATAATGTTACCACAATACTTATCAGACAAGGTTCTACCACTTTTACTGTTCCGCCTGTACATGTGTATCAAAAATAATTAATTGTGGATACACATCTACTGGCAGAACAGTATAAGTGGTAGAACGATGCGCTACTTTTCATGTACACTTGTTTGCAATAATATCTCTTCATATTTATAATAGTTATCCTTGTTTTTTGGGCTCACAATATATGTGTATTATGTCCTACGCATCTTCATATACACTGTAGAAACTTTCTAGTGGATTATTCTCTACAATTTTTTCTTCCAGTTTTACTCACGTTTTTCTTATGTGATTATTATTGGAGTTGTGGGAGAGGGGCGGCGGTGGGAATTACAAAAAACTTGCAGGATTTTTTATTTCCCACTGCCTAGTTGAGGAAAAGTGCTATATTGTCTAAGGAGTGAAAAATAGTTGATTATAACTTTTGATTCATGACAGCTAACAAACATCTTCCCAAAATGTTTAAATTCAAACTTTTTTACCTATCTTACAATAACAATGAAAAATTGTGCAAATAAACTCATTCTTAAAGGAGCTGAAGTGACACGAAATTAAGCCAAATTAGGAAATTACAAAATTCCCGTTAAATTAAGACAAACATAAAAATAACCGCTTAAAACTTTAAAGGAAGGTTAAAATGACATGACAGAAACAACGGATGTCACGGATGGGCAAAACTGAAGGAGATTGAAATGGATTGAAATTAGGATTTTTGAAGGAACTGTTCAGCTTTTCAAAGCTGATCCCTGCTGCTTTCAACTTCAAAAATAATGCACAGGAGACATTTACATGCAATTTCTATGCTTACTTTAAGTTCCATAGCGATTGAGGACGAGTAATTGGCAAAATTAAACAAAATGAACTGGACTGCCGTGAAACAGCCCCTTTAACCAATTAATATTCATGACGCCCAAGCATACATGCAGGTATCCCAAGCCCCTTCACGAACATGGCATGGAATTATGACAATCTTACGCATGGTTTAATTCCCCAGGGGTGGGCAATTGTTTGAAGCAGTTCAGTCCCAGGGGGTAGGGGGGTGGAGCAAATCAAAAATATCTTATCTCTGATTTTGTGAAGTGCGTGTTAATTCTCCCTTGGTGTGCCCGATGGCTGCAGACCTTAAGGTGACTCGACCCAGTTTTTCTTTTGGGGGGGGGGGGGGGGTACCATCCTACTTTGAAGCTCTCTGGTATCCCCACCTTTACTTTTATCGTAAGTCTAACACATAAAATGGATAACATATAGATCAATCTACAATATAACATAAAATTTTTGGCGATCAGAGTAAATGTCACGTGGTTATAATGCCACGCCCCTTTGAGGTCTGAGTCGAAAATCTGCTGTTGCCGGCATTTTTTAGTGAAAATCTCTCGGCTATACACAGTGCGCATTAGTGCCTTGCGCTGAACAGAGTTTCACCAAAATCACAAAGACCCAATTCGAGAAATTCAGCGGTTTCCAAATTTAGGTCATAATTTATGCCAAAATGATAAGCAAACTTTACACGGATTATATCTAATAAACTATGAGATTCATCTCTTTATTTTGGGCATCGTTATAACAGATGGGTCCTTGCAAGTCAGCAAAACAATTTAGGACCTTGTAAATGCGCGCGATTTCGAGCAAAGCAAACATATAGAAATTATAGTTTTCGCTATTTGTTGATGTTTGTCAGCGTTAAAGAGTCAATCTCACGAAAAAAGCATTTTCTTAAAAATTCGTAGTTTTTTTTCCTTCAAATTTTTGCGGGGCCTCAATTGATTAACTAACTACCCGGACTCTGAATTTCATGGTCATTGAAAAACTGTGACATTATCTTCTATAAGCCCAAACTTGAGTAAACATTGAAGATTTTTAGCGTTTTGGCTGAGTATGTGCTTTGGGAGTTGTCTATTGTTTCTAGTCTGTCATGATACAGCATTCTTGTTCAGCACGCGTGCAATGACCGCGCTTGGCTGACTTCCGAATGCTCACCGAGATATGATAATTTTGGTACAGTGAGACAGGCCATCGCGTGATACATAGAGGTTTAACTCACAATTTTTAATCAATTCTTGTGCTTCTTGTGCCTTTGCAAAAAAATCAAGAAGTGCTACACACTAAATCTACTTACCATTAAAAAAATATCATTTTTTCATAGGTTTAACGCAAGCCAATAATTAAACCAACTCGAGACGGGAATCCCTTCTATTTTCTTATACTAAATTATCGGTGAAACTCTGTTCAGCGCAAGGCACTAATGCGCACTATGTGTAGCCGAGAGATTCTCACGAAAAAATGCGGGCAACTGCAGATTTTCGACTCAGACCTCAAAGGGGCGTGGCATTATAACGACGTGACATTTACTCCGATCGCCAAAAATTTTATGTTATATTGTAGATTGTTCTATATATTATCCATTCTATGTGTTACACTTACGATAAAAGTAAAGGTGGGGATGCCAGAGAGCTTCAAAGTAGGATGGTACCCCCCCCCCCCAAAAAAAAAAAAACTGGGTCGAGTCACCTTAAGACTATGTATTTTCAAGCGAAAATGCAGAAATTTGTTGGAAAGTGGTTGAAGAGGGATAGTCTATCAATATTTAAGTCTGAATTTGAAAGTTTGTTTTAAATAATTGCCAACGAATGTGTGTATGACGCGTACTCAAATGGATTTTTCTTGCCGAAGAATGAAAGAAACATATCTTCAGCCTAGCTTTGATAATAAGGCAACTTAAATAGACTGTATATGGAAATGGCCTGTACCAGGCTTTTAATATAAATAAGTAATCAGAGACAGTGATTTTGTTACAAATAGTAATGGTGAGTCCTGAGACTCATCATGAGTCCTTGTCCAGAACTAATGAGTTCCAGTTAAATAAAAAATCAGTCCAAAATTGAAAATGCTTGGGCTTTTATGTACATTGTAACCAGAGAGTTAATCTGAATACCGACTCCAAAACTCTGTATTACAGTATGCTGAAATTAAACATGGTCCTTCTATTTTAAAGCACAAGAAAGGCTAAAAGAAATATGCATCGTTAAACAACAGCCATAATAAATGTCACAGAAATTTACATGAATGGGCCGCATATTTCTACAAATACACATGTTCAGAGCGATCGATCGCTCTTTGCATCCTATGAGACGGAGGACGCAGAGGAAACAAAATCACTGCAGAGATTCAGTCCAGAGTATTCTTATGAAATTTAATGTTCTATCAAAAAGAGACGCTTTAGAGAATTTTTCTCCCTTTTTCGTTTTCAGTTTTTCGTTTTTATTGTTCATGTTTTAACTACATTATATATCCTTCTCTCAATAAGGCCATCCCCTTTTTTTTCCTTTAGTGTCGAATGTGTGTCCTGATATTGGGTCGGTCAGTCTGATTGAAAAAAAAAAACCTAAAAAAAATTCACAAGAATTCTTAGAATAGGATGCCCTGGTACCCCAGGATGACGTTAAAAGTTAACATTCACATACTTGGATTAACAAAATACACAATATACAGTAAAGAATATCCCTTTTTTTGTTCCTCTTTTTCTCTATGCTGTTACTATGCTCATTTTTCAGATTAAAAGAATTATTTCAAATGAAAAATGTTTCAACTAAGTCGCTACTTTTTTTTGTTTGAAAACGCCAAAAAATTGGGTCAGCCGGACGACGGTAAAGGGAGAAAAAAAAAAGGATGGCCTTAACTCTGGAAAACATACGTAAAAGTTCTGAAAATGTATCATGTTGCTATCGGTGCTTTCAAAAGGTTGTTCCCGAAAAAACATGTACACGGTAAATGAGGTCGATCAGGAGCTAGGGCCCGGAGGTGGGGAATAGACCACCAAGAAAGGAAAAAATTGCAAATCCCGGGGGTACGCTCGCGCGTGGGGTGGGGGGTGGGGGGGCATGGTTACAAGTCAAACTGATCCTTGCATTACAAAACATTTTGAAATAAGGACAACAAATTTGATAACAAAAGATAGCTTCAATCGGCGACAAAATGGGTTGAGACACTTCGCCCAAAAGTAGGCTTTTTTTACGATTTATGAACTTCAAAAGGAGGAAATATAGCTTTCCTCCCCCATCCCCTTCGTACAATGTTGGGCCCTTGTTCTAGCTACCTATAGAAAACAACAAACACCCCTACTTTGAATGGAGGGGACAGGGGAGGGGTGCTGATTCTTTTGTTCTCCGTAGTCACCCTATTTAAGTACAATGTCTCAACAATTTTGTCGCCGATTGTTGGTTATCCGCTTTTGTGCATTTACACTCGTGTAGGATAGCATTTGGGCCGTTTCACAGGAAAAAATAACGGATTCCTATTTTTGGATATTTTAGGGTATTTTTTTAATTAAAGAATACCCACAAAAATCCCAAATTTGGAAGAGTGAGACAAGTCCTAATCAGGGAACTTGGTTGGGAATTCCCTGGTTGGGACTTGTCTCAATTTGCCAAATTTGGGATTTTTATGGGTATTCTTTAAACACCCTAAAATATCCAGAAATGAGAATCCGTTATTTTTTCCTGTGTTTCAAAGAATAAAGTTCTGTTTCCTGAGCAGGTTGTAGGTTGAATTACTGTTTATCTTTCCACATCATTATTATATTATTCTATAAAGAGATAAACAATAAACATAAAACTCAGAAACCGGTCGTTTGGATACGTGAAACTATTTACACCTCGACTGAATCAACTTGTATCGAAACGACTCAGCACATCAAACATAGTCAACAGTAACGAAACGACATGGTATCGAAACGACCGTTTACAGTCAAACGAATCATTCTAAAAGTCGGTCTAAAACGCTACAGATTGTGCTAAAAAGGAAAAATAAATGTAACACTCACATCTTGATTTGCTAAATTAAACTTATCGAGAAGGAGGCTGCCAGCTAACGTTGAAATTCCGTTCATCAAGAGGTAAATCCCAGTCACTGGCAATCGATTCCCCAGAGTTGCAATACACTTTTATATTGGCGTCTATAAATGAACAGATCTTTCGAGACGCGAGACCCACATTCAACGGCCGCCATAGACTGCTTGCAGTCCGCCTTTTCTCTTAAAATCGGTCTTGATCTCATCCAGCGCGATTGCAAACCACGATGTTATCATATAGGGATCAACACGAGACGAGAAAAGACTGCTGACTCTTTTGTAGTAAACAAACCCTCCGTAAGCCCAGAACCCATTGTCAATTGCACAACTGTTCACAGATCATTGACTGGTCTGTGGTGAGATTGCAAGCAATAAAAATCAGCGGGGCGGGGAGGCTTCTTCCCATTCATTCTCACAACTTGCAAAGCGATCAGCAAGGGTCTTGCCAGCGGATTTGTGTACTGATCATACCCATGAGTCACGCGTCACAAACAACTCCAAACAATAGCGAACCAAGCAGTAACCTCACTAAAACTTTTAAGGATATCTTACAGAAGGAAACTGCTGTAAATTTCCTCAAGGGAAACGAATTCAAGGCAATCTGACCGGATTTAAAGAAAGTGTAAGATTTTTAGTTGTTTATGTTCTATTTAGAAATTGTTTCCAGTAATTTGGGGTTAATTGATTAATTAAGTTACCTTGACAGCTTCGTTGTCCCCAGACAGAACAGAAGAGTCAGCAGTCTCTTAATTTTTTCTTCTCGGGCTTACGCCCTCGTTCCTCGCGGTAAGCGGCTTCGCCGCTCGCGTGCTTAGGTCTTGCGCAGGGGGGTGGGGGTGATGAACTCGCCAATCGCTCCTATAGGGATCGCGCGGCGGATGATCTTGGCCATCGTGACGTCACGAGAAATTTTTCCCGGGAACGTTAAATGGTTTCGGCGAGCGAAATTGTTCCGTGGTTTCAAGAGGTAAAAGTCGAGACGTTGCGATGAAACGACCGAAGGTATGTGTTTATCTATTAATATATGCTATATAGTAAAATTGCAATATATTCTAGGAAAGAGCATTTCCATCGTAAAAAATCAAGAAGTTCCCGAGATTGACCAGATGGTACAACTCATACCGGCGCGTCTTTAGAGACGCATAACTAAAGAGCCCAGTAGAATTTAGTCTCGAGAAAAACAAATGACGTTAATATGGTATAGGTTTCTCAATCATAATAAAAGTGAGTCATTTTTAAGTTAGCAAAAATGATCAGTGGGATAAAAGTCGCAAACCTCAGGGATGTTTACAAAAATTGCGAAAGTGGCGTGGACAGGTCACGAAACATAGCGTCATGATGTTCATACTAGACTATCAAATTGTGTAAACAATTCATTAAAACTAAACAAATGTAAGAAGCAAGTGTTTTTTTTTATAGAATATGGGCTATAATCTTCAAGAGTTTTGAACGGATTTCCTGTTTGAGTCAAGGATATTGTTATAGCTTATTATTTTGCAACTATTCGCTATAAATTACGATCACGTTGTCAAAACATTCATTGCTCATGAGGAGATAAGTTCACATTGCCTTTCTCTTTGCTTCTTCGCCCCACAAACAAAGGAAAACATGGTTTTTATCCTGTAAATAGTCAAACAGACTCTATCACTGGGGTAAAGTGCCGTGAGCTAAACTTTTTGATCAACATCAACATTTTTAGGGCTTTATGCGGAGAATCCAGGAGGAGGATCCGTAGGAAGGATTGTTATGTAGCTTTGCCTTAATCGCTTTACAGAGTTAATAGAAAAAAAAAACAAAAACAAAAAAAAACAAGAAAAACTTTGCACATTGACTTTGATTAAAAGAAACGGTTTGTTATCAATAAAAGTTTGTTACACTGGTGTTTTTCTTTTACTTGTTCTTTAACTTTTTGGTCTCTTCTAGAATTTGGTTAGCCAAGCAGTCTAGCTGCCCTGCTATTAGTTGCAGTTGGGCAGCTACCCGCTTCGCCTCTATTACTGTGTTGTTAATTTCTTTTGCTTTTTGTTTTAACCTTTCTTTTTTTCCATTCAACTCTTTCTCTTCTCTTTTAATTTCCTTTCTCCTCAGCTCAATCTCAGTGGCTGCCAGTCAGCTCCTTACTTCTATTTCTTCTTCCAGGGATAGCTGTAAAAATGAGTAACCCACCTATAATAATCTGTCTATTATTGTTAACTTATCTTACCCCCGTCTCTACGATAATAAAATATGATGAGCTCATCCTTTAAAACATAAAGCATCCTATCTCAACAAACTGTTGAAAGCCTTGTTTCATCAGGTACGGGGATGGGAGGTGAGGTAGGGTAAACGCAAATAAAAATAGCTATAGGGGAATGGGGCGGGTTTCGGAGAAAAGGCCTGTTTCCATACGTGTTGACGTCATTATGGTACCATTCGGCTGAGTCCTATGTGTCTTTCGTTATTTTAAGATGCCTTTTGCTTTCCCAGAAAACCATGAGATTGGGAGTCTTGCCCTATCAGCACTTGGCTGGTGTCACCAAGGGACTTCTGTAAATTATATAAATGAGTTACAATACTTTCTCATTTCATTTTTGTTTGTATAAAGCTTGTTTCACTCATTTGATATCTTAAAATTTGAGGTACAACCTTTTTTTTGTTGTATAAAGCTTGTTTCACTCATTTGATATCTTAAAATTTGAGGTACAATCTAGGTTTAATTAATTGCTCCGCACAAATAAAGATATTAGAGCAAATGTATATCATCATATCTCTGGAAGTATTCCAAATGTTTCCGCCTTTTATTTGAATGGTACTTAGCCCCTCATACAGACCTGCCAACCCCTGATAAGGAAAAATCTGTAGACTCTTGAAAAAAAATCGGGAGATTCTACAAAAAGTAGTGAGATTCTATTTTTTCCCGATCAAAATTAAACGACCCCTTTTCCATTAGGGGAATCAACTGTTTATTTTAATATAACCTTGCTTTAGTGTGGTCCCTTATGTAACAAATTAGATGCCGCTTTTTCTTTGATGACTTTTTAAGAGGCCAGAAAATAGGTTATCACTGTGACGAAACATACAGAGTCATTTCTTTGGGCTAGGACAACTTTATGGCTAAAGTAGTCAAAGCTTATCCAGGCACAAGAATTTCCCCACAAAATTTATGTTTTTATTCAACAAGGTAATATTTCAATTTAGAATATTTCCCAGAAAACCATGAGATTGGGAGTCTGGTCGTGAGACCGTGAGAAAAGTTAAAAAATCGTGAGACTCACGGCAGAATTGTGAGAGTTAACAGGTCTGCCTCATATGACATTTTCTATCGAAACCTGTATGTAGTAGGAAGAAACTTTGTATTAAGTGGGTACTACAGCATTCTCTTAAATTATACAATTTTCACTGTACATGTTTCACTCCATTTGCACTAACTATTGATATGGAACGATATGAAATTGCTTCATGCATAACAAATGTACATGTTTGGAGCTGTATGTAAATCTTATTAGTTTTTTTGGCTATTTATGAAAACTTGATGTAAGCTTATAGGTATTACAGAGAAATATCCTTTGCTTCAACAAGATGGTACAACCTTCAAGTGTTAAAAATATATATATTCCTGGTGTAATTATTATAGATACATAGTGTCGAGGGAAGTCTTTGTTTACTTTTTCTTAAAACCGAAAAATAATTGACTTACATTGTGCCGGGGTAACCGAGTCGAGGTCATCTGTTTATATCAATATTGAGCGCACTCGAATGGACCGATCATTTTTACTGCTAATTTCTCCCATTAAAGATCAAGGACAATGTTTTCCACTATTGCTGACCTACCCTTCTGCCAAGTTTCGAATTTCCACACCCAACCGATTTTCTAAAACATGCGATGTTAATATGCGATCATGCAAATTTCTGCGACAAATATTCAACTTGAAAAAATTGGCTTAAACTGTTTACGAGGTAATTATCATCAGAATATAATACAATTAACTCTCCTTCTCGGAAAGAGCTGTTGCAACTTTACTTTCCCTCTATCAGAAACTACTTTAAAATTTACTTATTCCGAAAAGACAGCTTGAATAGGTGATACTATTGGCATTATTGGAGATAACAGCAAAGTAATGAATACCATTGCATCAGTTCTGGGACTGTACCTTAGCGGCTACGCTGGCACACTCGAATGGACTGATCATTTTTCCGGCTAGTTTATCTCAATTACCTTCAGAGACAATGCTTTCCAACAGAAGTAACCTACCCTTATGCCAAGTTTCGATGTTCAACACCTCACCGATTTCGAGAAAATGCGATATTACTGTGCGAACATACAAACTTTTGCGGCACATTATTCCACTCGAGGAAATTGACCGAAACCGTTTACAGCTCTCATACGCGTTATTTTTCGGATTAATACACATTTCACTCACCTTCTCGGAAAGAAATGTTGGAACTGCACTATCCTACCGTGACAAAAACCATTTTGGAGCGTCAATATCCAGGAAAACCAACTTTAAAAGTAGCATTTGGAGATGACAACGGCGCCATTTTCGAAAACTCCTCGAAGTTGTGCGCTTCTCTCTTCGTGACGTCACGATGGCCAAGATCGTCTGGACAAACAAACTACCAAGTTCACAATCACCCCCCCCCCCCCCCCCCCCGCTGGTCTTGCGTGCAGTAACTTTACAAAAAAAAATAAGAGGCTGCTCGCAGTCTAGAAGGATCTTTTCAAGATCTTTTCAAGATTCTCTTAAAATCATCAAGGATCCTTTCTATAAAGTTCTTTGAAAGATCCCTTATTATCAGTTAAAGATCCTTTATTAGTCCCTCAAGGATCTCAAAGATCTTTCTAAGATCTTTTGAAGGATCCTTTCAAGATCTTGAAAGATCGTCTTATCCTTGAGGGTGTCATTTAAGATCGTTGAAAGATCCCCTTGCAATCCTCAAGGATCTTGAAGGATCTTAGCTGCGTTCTTTGATAGATCCTTAAGGGCGTCAATTAAGATCCTTGAAAGATCCTCACTAAATCTTCCAGGATCTTCAAGGATCTTAAAGGATCCTTAATATATAGATTTAGCCAGGGCTAAAAGCGAAGCTCCCGTTAATAAATTCATAATTTAAATCAAACAATAAACTTGTAATCCACAGATCAGGGCACATTCATTTGACGTTTGAGGCAAAGGCTAAGTGATTTTAGAGAAAAATAATTTGACAGTCCAAGAGTGAAACAGCTTTTACATCGAGTTATTAAGTAGTCTTATTTGTACACCCAAAATAGCAATCATGTTCGATCACAGTAGATTAGGCCTGGAAAACAAATAGACCTACCTATTCGTGTATTGTATTTGCATTAGCTGTTACATCATAATGTGGCATTCACCACTCTCTCCAATATTGCTCCGTTTGAGAGACTATGGATAATTGGACAACCCCGAAATATAATTTTAAGAAACACACGCGCCACGATAGTCCTTGGTGGCAGCCAATTTACACGTTGCTTTCCTCTGTCTAAAGGAGAGGCCAAAATAAAAAAAACACGCCGGATTTTTTGTGTTCGACAAGTTTAGTTTACTAGTAAATCTTGGCGACGAATCTGGTGGTGTGTAAACCAGCCTTTTAAACATACTTTTTCTTATCACGTCTCAGGTAAACAGTAGTATGAGGCCCTTGTTTTTATCATACAGACCTCGGACAGAATTTGTTCTTTTTTGCCCTATTTAAACCTATAATTCTGCAGTTTTTCACAATTTTGCGTGACGGCCCCTAGTGAGAATAGTAGACAAAAAACGTGAATAAAATAAAGGTCAGCGTAATTTGAACGGGTGACAAGCAGCTGCAGCATGAAGCGTAAAATCCCGAATGTTACAAACAAGTATCCCTAAGTGTTTTCTTGGTAACTCAGAGCCGTTGCTTGCAGCCTTTGCTTTCAAGAAAACTTTAAAACGTGCATGCTGATGTATGTGAGCTAGTTACATTCGCTCTTTATTCATCTTCAAAGAGATCGCAGCTACTAACCTACCTTACCCCAGAAACAAAAGTAAGTATTATTTATAGTTGTCGATAAAAAGGTCGGTACACACTAGGCGACAAGTTGCTGCAACACGTCGCGGCGACAGATCACTCCATGTGTACAGGTCGGGCGACTAGTTGCAGCAACAAGGTGAGGCGACACGTCGCAGCGACAAATCGCTTCGTGTGTACTAGAGAATTTTTGTGAAAATCTTTGTCTCCGCAACAGAATTTTGTCGCTGCAACAGGTCGCAAAAAATCAAATCAGACTGAATCTGTGCGACTTGCTGCGGCAACAAATTCGGTTGCAGCGACAAAGATTTTCACAAAAATTCTCCAGTACACACGAAGCGATTTGTCGCTGCAACGTGTCGCCGTGACATGTTACTGCAACTTGTCGCCTAGTGTGTACCGACCTGTATTTACTTTAATTATCTATCACCCGCCATTCTCTTTTACCCCAATTGTTCGTAAAATTAATGTAGACTAGTTTAAGCCTGAAAAAAGTCCAAAAGGTGAGCTTGAAAGCCGTCATTTTCACACTTCGCAGTGCGAACATGAATCCAGCAAATGAAATGGAATAATTATGTGATAAATTGTGACAGAAGTTAGGCATTTTGGCCATATTTGTTGGCACGTTTTTCTGAATACAGGAAAATTATTTTCCCTTTTCAAAGCAGCAGGTAGATCTCTTGAACTCGACATCTTTAATAAATATATTGAAGCATACAGGCTTTCTATTTACGTCCGACTTGGTAGCGTGAAATCAGGCGGTGTGCTCACTGTGATTGCGATGCATTGTGGATGTAGAATTTTCAAGATGGCGATGAAGGTCGAGAAATTACCCAGGTTATATGCTTTATTTTTCGATAGACATAGTTTTTTTGTGAGAAAGTTTTCCACAGTTCCATAAACTTATACTTATTTAGGCTTTTTCTGTGAAGAAAAAAAGAATAATATTCCTCATTACAATCCGCGAAAACACGGAGCACGAAGATTCATCCTCTACGATCATGGAATTTGAACCCGTTGTTTAGACAGCTATAATTTCTACCATAGTGCTCATTGACAACAGAAAGTAGTCTTAAGTGTTTTTACAACGGTTGTTCTATGCCAAGGTATAAACGTTCCCCACCTCATGGGGCTATTGACTCAGAGCCCATTCGGGCAGTTACTTTTTTCGAAATTCACTGGCATGTTTTCACAAGAAAATGTAGCCTCGTACAGACGTGATACGTCACTGGAAGTGCCATCCTTCACTTTTGTAAATGAGTCACAAGTTAATTACAAAATAGGTCATATTGGTTATACACGGGAGCATGTAGCCTGTGGACGATTGTACATAACAAAGGTCAGATTTATGAAAAAAATATATGAATGAAAAATGGCCTGTTAAGCTTATATTGTTGTCACCTTTTGAAGTCTGATTGATAACAAACGAATTACACCAAGTAAAGTGAGAATATGATACATCTGAAGCCTCTGAGAGTAAAATGAAAGCACCTGAATCTTTTTTTCCTCGAAGACAAGAATTGAGACATTAAATGAAACTAGAAAAGAAATACATTTTGAAAACAGCTACCCTTTATGAAAAAAGATTGGTATGAGAAATGTATGAGTAGTGTGATGTAGAGGCCACCAAGCTTGCGCCTTGATTCTAGACAATAGAATATACACATTATTCTGATTACTCTTGAGCATCAAATTACTAATCTATGTTTAAGACAAGTGTGTGGGTGTGGGTGGATGTTATGACTATTATAGTTTAGAGGCACTTGAAACAGCTAGGCAACAAACTGCTTGTACAGTGAGGTCACAACCTGTTTACCCTAAGTACACAGTTATATCAAGGGATTTGCATATTTTGGTGGCTTTAGTTAACACATTTCATTTCATGGATGTACTTATAATTGGGGAACCAAGGCTAAGGGAAAAATAGTTGACGGGAAAGGAAATATCCAAAAGTGGAAAAAAAGGTCCACCACAGTACTAATTGCTAACCCAAAAGCCTGAAGTTTATCACCAACATGGAAGGAAAAATAATATCCGTCACTATAAAATGACGGTACTGAAATACTGATCACCATGCCAATATTAATGTTGTAGTAAATGTTTTATCTCAGGTAATTTTTGATTTTGTGTTGTGTTTGGGTATGGTGATGTATACTAATGAAGTTGAAACAAAATGAAAAATAAAAATTACCTGAGATAAAAAATTAACTACAACATTTATAAAAGTGAATGCATTTACCCAAAATTTTGCATCTAACTAACACCTATGACACAACATTTGAATTAAACAAAATTAGTTGGAGGGAGGGGGATCACAAGAAAGGAAATGGGGTTTCCCTACATATTGCCCCTGATTACAGGAGATTTGTTAACACAGA
This sequence comes from Porites rus, assembly GCA_964035705.1. Lineage (NCBI taxonomy): Eukaryota > Metazoa > Cnidaria > Anthozoa > Scleractinia > Poritidae > Porites > Porites rus. Next base: position 9,439,350 of record OZ037993.1, read on the forward strand.
TAAGATGTTCACATTTTGAATTATATTATTATTACTAACATACAAAAAATATGACATGTGTTTGTACATACTGATACAATCATTCACATATATATATATATATATATATATATATATATATATAGTTTGTGCAAAGGAGAATGGACTACATCTGTTCATTTGAATCCTTTATTGGCCCGACGCGTTTCGGCTTACGCCTTCTTCAGGGGTCTAAACTGCGTTCGGTATTACAATTAATTATATTACATATACGTGTTAAAGGTAATTTCATCCGTAAATTGCTTAATTGTATAGCATAATTGTGTATGTACATCAATTACGAATTTGCGGTTATTAGCTACCCTTACAACGTTTAAACATTTTGTGTACCCAGAACTTTGTAAAGATCACTGCAACTATATTGAATGGTTCGCCAATTCGTTTGTCAAGTCCATTTGGCTGCATGGAATTCAGTTTCTTTTGCCAGAATATCTCCCGGTGTCTAGGGAGATCTTTTTTCTGTTCATTGCTTATATTATCTTTCCTGATCTGTTCTATTATTGTAATGATCACGTTATTGTCGAAGTTGTGTGTTCGTTTATCGTGTAGAAAGTGTTCCGTAAGTTCACAACTGCTGATTACCTTTCTGATTTGATTTCTGCGCTTGTTTAAGCGAAGATTGAACGCTGTTTCGCTCTTGCCTATGTACTGTAGATTGCAGATGTTACACTCAATAATGTAAATAACCCATGACAGAGTGAAATATTTTAAAGGTCTTATTGTTGTTACTGCTGGTAAATGTGGTGGTTTTGTTGATTCCTTTGCACCAGCTGCACTTTGGTTTTTTGGTACAAGAGTGTTGTTAACTGTCTTGAATTTAGCACTCACGAGTCTATCCCGAAGACTTATTGGCCGTCTGTAAGCCTCTAAGGGTGGTTTGTTGAATATGTGGGCCAGTCTTTCTTTAGATTGGAGGAAGTTCCAGTTTCTTCTTGCAATCTCTGCAATAAAGGTGGTATGTGGGTTGAATGTAGTGACCAGGGGGATACGATCGGTAGATTCCCTTTCTCTGGTCTGTAGACATTCTTTTTGTGTCATTGTAAGGACTTTTTCCATTTCTCGTAAAACTTTGGTCCGTTGGTAGCCACATGCTACGAAGAAATCAGCGTATTCGGCTATTCGTTTCTTCAGTGTATCAGTGGAATAGCATATTCTTCTCAATCTCAATGCTTGGCTGTACGGGATACTTTGTTTGAGGTGTGGTGGATGTGCTAAAGTCCAGTGTAGGTATGGATGTGTGTCTGTAGGTTTCTGATAGACGTCTGTACTGATGTTGCCTTTGTTGCCTTGTCTCTCCTTTAGTTAACTGAATTAGTGGATATTTCGTGTGTGAATTTGATTGACGGTGCTGCGTTGTTCAGGTGGTCAATGAATTCCGTTAAGGAGTCTATGTTCCCTTTCCATATTAAGAAAATGTCATCTATGAACTGTACCCAGATTATGACGTAGTTGGACCACTCTGTTTTGTATACAAAGTTTTCTTCGAATCTTCCCAAATAGACATTGCGAAGTTGGGTACAACTCTGGTTCCCATTGCTGTCCCCTTGATCTGGATAAAATGTTCGTCATTGAAAGTGAAGTTGTTCAATCTCAAAACCTTTTCAAGAAGGCATGTCAAAGTTTGAGGCGATGGCTTGAACCGGTTCGTTTTCATAAGTTCCTCCAGAACGACAGTAAGTCCTTCATCATTATCAATATTTGTATATAAGCTTGAAACATCTAATGTTACTAAATAGCATTCTACGGGTAGTTTTCCAAAGACTTTAATTCGTTGAATAAAGTCTGTCGTGTCGCGAATATAGGAAGGTAATCGTTCTGCTATAGGTCTTAAAAATTCATCCACATGAGCTGATATTTTGTCCATGTGGCTGTTAACGGAGGAGATAACTGGTCTGCCAGGGTTATTGATTTTATATTTTTTGGAGAGCATGTAGAATATTGGGGTTCTAGATTGCGCAGGTTTTAAAAGTTTTGCTACGTCGTGTTGTATTTCTCGGTTCTTCACGAGATCGTCTTTGCAATAGTTAATCGTTTGTTCCTATCCCGAAGTGCAGTCTTCTTCTATCCTCTTATAATACGTGTCATTTTCTAGTTGGCGTTTCGCCTCCTGTAGGTAATCGGTTGTGTTGAGAATAACTGTAGCTCCGCCCTCGTCCCGATCTGCCGGTTTTATAATTATGTCTCTATTATTATTTAGTCTAACCAAAGCTAATCGCTCACGCTTACTAAGATTGTTGCGTTGAAAACGACGATTATGTACTGTTCTGCGGTGATTTCTTGTCTTAGCTTCTCAATATATGTATTCAAATCTGGTTCTCGTGAGGGTCTACAGTATGTCTTTTACTCCCTGTGGTTCAGCTTTTCAAGTATTGTGGGTTGGTAGCTGGGATTGTCGGTTATTTCATCTATGTTCTCTGGGGTATGGTATTCCCTGAAGCTCAGTCTGCGAGCAAAGGCATCAATATTCTTGTTAATATTATCAACTGCAGGAGGAGGAGTTGTAGGACAAAAGTTCAGTCCTTTCTGAAGTAGATCTGTTTCTGACTGAGTGAGTTGAATATCAGATGAGTTTGCTATTCGCTTCTTCAAAATTTCCTCTGTTTTGTTGGATCTATTACGTTCGGTTATTTTGCAATTTCCGTTAGTCGTTGTCCTTTTCCGTTCCAAAGTCTGGTTATCGGTAAATCTATTTCGACGAAATTTGTAGTTTAGTCTTTGTATCTGGATCTGTTTGGTGGACGCCATTTAAAAAAAACGTTGTCGCTGTTCAAAATTCCTTGGTTGTTGTGGATAGCGTAAGCGGTCCCTTACACAGCTGTTTGCAAAAATTTTGAACCCCCCGGAAGTATATAAATACAAATCTATACATTCATTTTTGAGTGTAAAAAGTCATTAAACGGGAGAAATTCACACCTGCCTGTAACTGCATCATGATGCATGCACTCTTATATCAAAAGAAAACAATATTTTTATACAGGCAGGTGTGAACTTCTCCTGTTTAAAGACTTTTTGCACTTAAAAATGAATGTATATATTTATATTTATATATTTCTGGGGAGTTCAAAATTTTTGCAGACAGCTGCATATATGTGTATATATGTTGTATATATAACAATTATTCGCCGAAGTGGAGGTGGCTAGTATTGGATATTTAACGAGGCCGCGAAGCGGCGGGGTAAATATCCACTACTAGCCACTGACACCGAGGTGAATAATTGTTTTAGTATATACTAAAACAGTGAGATAATTGAGCACAAAATGATGATTTTTAACTCATTTACTGGTGCCAACGATTACAATTTTGGCGCCCGATGACCGAATGGCCGCGGTCGTCGCTTTTTCTTAGCGACAAATAAAACTTTCGAAGGCGTTTGTTTGGCTCTTGAGGGGAAGTTTCTTCAAAAGGAATTGTAAATTCTGTTTGTATTTAAAATAATTCTGTAAAAAAGATTATTAAATTTAGTTTAAGCTTATTTATGAACAAGTCAACTAAATAAAGTAACGCAAGACTTAGGCTTAATTTGCATTTGTAAACAAAAAACTTAACCGCGGGTTTTATCGATAACTATTCAAGTCAAAAAGACAAAGCTTTACCTGTTAAAACTTCCACACCGAACTTCGTCACCTTCTTCATGTATTTCGGAAATAGCTTGCTTGCTTAGTTGTGAAACTTCTTAGTTTTCTTACGGCAGCAAACCGGGAAAGCATTTTGCTCGCAACCTACGCGAGTTTGGCGTGGCTCGCTCGGAGGAACTGGAGATGAATCAGTGAATAGTGCAGGATATTCACTGATTGAGTAGCCAATCAGAGCGCACGAAAAATACTATCCACTGTTTTAGCATATACTAAATATATATATATTTAAATTTAGCCAGGGCACATCCATGTGACTTTTGAGGGGAAGGCCTAGTGATTTTACAGAAAAATGATTTTCAAACAGTCCAAGAGTTAAACAAAGCTTACATCGATTTAATAGCCTTATATGTACAGCTAAAAAAATAGCAATCATCTTCGATGAGTCAAGAGCCATAATGGCTCTTGATCACAGTAGATTAGACCTGGAAAACAAATTCTTCCTAAACAAAAAAAGCCCAGGGCCCACCTACATCACCTTTATTTTAAAAGGTTAATTGGACAGCTCCGAAATTTAATTTTATGCTATAAAGGCCGGTTATAAGACACGATAGTCCTCGGTGGCAGCCAATTTACATGTTGTAATTTATAGGTTGCATTCCTTCGTCTAAAAGGGAGGCCTGAATAAAAATAAAGCCGATTTTTTTGTTCGACAAGTTTCGCTTTACAAAATCGTGCCAACAAATCTCGTGACGTGTAAGCCAGTCTTTTATGTTTTTTATACATCACATCTGAGGTAAACAGTACTATAAGGCGCTGTTTTTTTAGTGAGCTTACATACCTCGGACAGAATGCAGTTTTTTTTTTACAATTTTGCAAGACAAATTGCCCTCATTCAATGATCAGAACGATCGAAGCACGCGCTTCCTTTGCACAACAAATTATAGAATTGACCACATTAATTATAAAACGTTTTCATAAAGAGAATTCCATAATGTCGGGACTGTTCAGTCAGCACAATCTGCTCCTATGTGGTATACAAGGCAATAATGGGCTTTTACCTAAAACTTTCAAAAAATTTCCAGAATCACCTATACGGCCAGCCGGTTCCTACTATTGACAAGTGCCAAATTTGCAGTGCGAGTTGCTGATCGTTTGAACAACATAATAAATAATGTATTATTATTATTCTTCATTTAATGGTTTTATAATGTGTAATCTTTAAAAGCGTTTGATACGCGCGGCATTTTGAGTACTCCCGCATGCACCTAAGTGTTAAAACAGTCAATTGAAACTCCGGCCCCCCGATCTCCGCGACTTGGCGGGGAATTTAACACTGGGCGAGTGTTAAAACACCGCTAATTTCCCGGCTCCCCGGGCCAAACAGTTTGTTAAAAGCCCCGTATAGCGGGGCATTGGTAGTTAATAAACAATTAACACGATTCATTTTCGGATTTACAGTATTTGCGCATGCTGGTCTCAACTGTACCTGTTCCTAAATTCAACCATATTTTCAAATAGTTCATTTTTACACCAATGCTGAGGATAATTAGCGTCGATGATAGTAACCTCTTTCTCCGACACCATTTTTCTCCTTCTTCTACTTCTTTGTGGTTTTAAATAACGAACTTTCTCTTTCGACTGCAGAGGTTGAGGATCAAGGGAGAGATCAAGTATCCAGAAAAGCGAAAGCCAGTTACCTGAGAGGAAACCTTTAGAACCGATGGGAGATGTACTCGAAGAAGATGAGGAACGTGAGGAACGAAGAGCCAATCCCGCTGTGGACGTTGATGTTTCATATGGCTTATTTAGAATCTCTCTTAAAATTTTTGACCGGGCGACAGCTAGAACCGTATTAACTGGCTTTGGTATCGGTTTTGGTGCTGTGGTTGGTGCGTATTATCTTAGAAATTCCCAGCTGGTCATGGGTGCTGTACGATCAGCACTGGAAACAACAGCAGGTCTCCAAGTTGGAACTGTTACACCTGGATCCATTCTGGTAGAATTGATTTGCAGTACAGATAAAAGTTTTATATCATTCATGGAGGATTTTGAGACGAAAGAAGTAGCTAAACGATTGAATAAAGAGTTTAAAAATACTGGCTACAATGGGGAGCTAGAGGTGACCATCATAAATAAGAAAGAAGCTTACAAGCATTTGGAGAAAATTCGAGGTATTCAGTATCTTACTTTTAGATGGATGTCGAAAATAAGCCTAGCGAAAATTGCAGTCTTTTGACTAGAATATGAATATGTAATTTAGCACTTTCCAAAGTATTCTTTGCGTATTTACATTATTTTCATAAAATTGTGTCGCTGACTCAAATCGAAGGCGTATTGCTACAACTGTACGGTACCGTAAATGACTTCCAGCGGCAAATTACAATTCAGCAGAGTAAAGGAAGGACAGAGCCGACACAAGATAGCTCCATGAGCAAACAAACAACCAAACCGCTCTTTTTGGAGCCAACAGCTTTATGAAAGCTATAACCTCAATGAGTAACAGTTCCTTTCCACAATTGTAATATTTAGTAATATATTTTTATTATCTCTGTGCTATACTTTGAACACAGACCTTGGATTGTTTGGCCATTTCCTACTAACTTATACAAACTGTACTTTTCTCTTATTACACTGTGTTAAGTGAACAAATTCAGGAAAAGTACTATGGCAATGACTTGGGTAAAAAAGACAAGACTTCATTGGGTGTCCAATAAGCAGCTTTAATGTAGTCATTGGAACATTAACCCTTAACAACAGTCTCCGCATTTAAAAAAAGGAAAGACTGTTATTTTGTTTGGCTATAGCTCCACACTGCATCACCCTGTAATTACAACCATTAAATGTCAATTTCTGAGGGGCCAATTGCTTACAATTTCCTGCATTTTAAGGGTGCAATATCTTTGTCTTAGATTCATGCATTTATATTTTACACCATGACCAAAAAAAGAAGAAAAACCATTAGGCTATACTGGTGGAGATCTATTTCTGAAATGCATGTGATAATGTTCTGAGATTTATTGTCAAAAGTTTCAATCCTTTTGAAATGCGATTTTTTGTACACCCAAGCTGCATTTGGGTGTTACTGCAATCAGCACATCTCTGCTGTGGTTTTCCTACTTTTTGGCATTGCTGAATGATACAACTTGAACATCAACTGCAACCAAAACATTCATTACACTAATAAACTTAGCTACTTGCATTTCTTGGGGAGTTGTGTGGGTGGAGGGGGTATATTTTTCAACTGGTTACCTAGTTTACAAACCTTATTTTAAAAAAACCTGAGTCAATGACCATAGTATAAGGGGGTGACTGCCGACATGTCTATGTTATCATTACTTACAAGGCCGGCCTTTCTTGTAACTTCACCTGAAGGGTATGCAGTTGTTTCTTATGTTAGCTTTTCCTTTTTTTTACCAGAGGAAATGGTTGACATTTTTTTCAGGAATAATTCATACTCCCTTTATATGAAATTGTCTAGAATTAGACTTGGATCCTTTGAGGGGTAGGGTAAGGGAGTATCTTCAAACCATTTTTAAGCTTTTATGGGGATGTATAGATATTACCAGGAAAAATACATTCTATATCATGTCCTCCAGATTTTTAGAGGGAGGGAGGGATTGCTGTTATTTCTCTCTTTAATGAAGGAAGGAAAGTTACATGTATTTCGTCAAGATGCAGCAGCGTTCAACGGGTGATAATCTGCATAAAAGTTAGAGGGATTTAATATTTGAAAAACCTCTACAATGAGAATTTCCGAAAATAAAAGGGAATTGCTGAAATCTGGATAATAATACACTTCAGCATGTCCAATACTTGCGATGATTTTCTCTTATAATAACGATGAAGAAGTATTAAACGACAAGAGCATGCAGTGAAGACAACATAACAAGACATGATTTGACACTCAGCACTTTGGATCTGTGTCCTTTGATCTCGATCATTTGGGTCAATTTGCAAAGTAAACAGTCGGAACTGATCCTCATACTAAAACTCGCTCCTTTAACTCCCTTCTGCTTGATTCCTTGGAGTTAAAGCCTCTTTCTTCCCTTTTAGTGAAGTCTCTGAGTCCGCACAAATTTCCCTCATTGACTATTTTTGGTTTATATATATGCATAGAAATCTTAGGTGAGTATAACAGCATATTTTTCCCGGCTACCATCCGCATTTGTCTTTCCTCCGTGCTTCGCCATTGCAGTCGTTTTTGTGAAGAGAAATTTCCCCCACTTTCTGCGGCAATTTGGCCATGTTCGCGTTGAAGAAAATACCGATAAGATTATTTTTATGCCGTCAAAACCATTTTTCCCGGTTAATTAGACATCAAACTAATAATTATTGCTATTTTTTGCTAGACTGATTTTTCGTTTTAGTAGCACTTTAAGTATTATATTTTTTTCCGAATAGTTTGTTATACTTGACATTTGTATTGTGTCGAACTAAATTCTCTTTTTCTGACAGGAACTCTAGCTCTAGGGGAAAGAAAACAGGCAATTCCACTTTGCTTGCCAAACAACTGGGAGTGGAATCCCACAACAGGAAAATGTACTAACAAAGGAGACAGTCGATCGTTTCTTTATGTGGTGGAAGAGGCAACAGCGCAGCTTAAGCAGATTAAAGGTGCATAATTGACTCTGAGAAATTACTAATGAAACTTATCTGAATGCTTGATGAGGATCCTGCCTACAACAGAAGAAGAGATATATGATACTTTTCGATTTGACTAAGACCTATTATCTATATTATACTTCTATCTATATTCTTTTCGCCAGATTTAGACATAGTGAATTTTTTTATCTTCGAGACTCTCTCTGTCGTGGCTTAATTTTGCCTTTGATATAAATTTTACCGTCCTTTGATTTTTGCTTTTTTTATTGCATGAAAATTAGCGACAAAATTAACATTTTCTTAATTATAATAAATTAAACAAAATTAAAGCCTCATCATATCTATTGGAGCGTGTCCGAAAAAAGTCTGAGATCAAAATAATGCCCGTTAGTGTTTAATAATATTGTTATGGACTTGTACGACTTACTCAGACTTAGAACAAACGCCACTGAATCGTAGCTAACAGTTACCAGCGTCGTACAAACGATTTATTGACGAGATCAAACAAAACTAACTACGAGAGAACGACTGGAGAACTGACAATTTGACTAAAAATAGACGACTGTTTAACTGTGACAATAGACGGACCGAAACACACCAATTACTGATTACGAGTCTTCATAGCCAATAACATCACGGCTTAACTGACAGACGACCAATAACATCGCGACGTTATTAACCAACCAGATCAATAACCAGAGTGTAATACCTCAACAGACGTGGTACAACTCACTTTGACTCTGAAGATGACTACCGCACAGGTTGTCGAAACGTCAGTCACTGTCAACAAAAACAGTCCTATTCAGGACTACGTTCACCCTGACGATCAAACTCAACCTACTTTTGAAATGACCCCTGGGTTCAAACCTTTCACAAAAGTAACTGACTTTATATGGATTTCGTAAGGTACCAAATCAACTGACTAATGATATGTCTGATCGGTGGCTTCTTAGGTCCAGTGTGTGTTGTGTCCATTGCTCAGGCACATACAGAAAAGGGAAGTCATTCGTGTTAAGCCAAGCGTTTGATCAGCCGGGCGTCTTCCCTCTTGGACATTCCATGGTGGCTGAAACCATGGGGATCTGGTTATGGATTGTACCCAGAAAGTATAAGGTTTGGAATTCAAAAGATGTAAATAATAATTATTCCTTGAAAAATGCATTTATCCTTAGCAAATATCACGAGTGACTGGAAGAGACTGAAAGTATTGAGGGTGATGGTTTGATGTACGTGAGCCTGGGGAGGTCAACGTAGCGAAACTGAACCTTGTATTTGAGATTGGCAAGTTATTTTAGGAAGCACTATTGTTGGTGCATAAGCCTCAGAAAAGAGTTACGTGGCAATCTCAGTCTCATAAAATTAATGATCTCACTGGCAGTAAACTTTCAACACACAATTGAATGCACAGCTTTCAACATTGTTTCCAAACTTTTTATGGCTACAACCTCGAAAAAACTTAAGAGACGCTTCCATCCTTCCTTTTTTTTTTTTTTTAATTACGCTCATACTCCCATCCCCTCTAGACAAAACCATGTCACGTTCCCCTTCCCTTCCCTTATTCAATGTTGTTTTAGTCTAAGAAATAACGAGTACAATTCTGGGTTTACCTGCAACAAAATTGAATTAAGAGGGAACTGGAAGAAACCGTAATACATTCGTTTACATGAAGGTTGCCATTTGTTTGTAGGCTCTCATCATGTTTTGTATCTAAAGCTACACCAATTTTCTTCACTCAAATTTATTTATTTCTCGATTCATATTGTGCCGTTCAACTCAGAATTCTAACGGCCAGGAGTTTACAGTGGTTTTACTGGACTCTGAGGGAATTGACGCGGCAAAAGGTAAAGGTTTGGATGATCATCAGATTTTTACCTTAACTGTTCTATTGGCTTCTGTGCTAATATACAATTCTCAAGCGGTGCCCACAAGACATGATGTAGAAGAACTGGAGTATCCTTATGAAAAAGAAAACAATATAAATAAATAAATTATTTTTACGGTATAAGTGCACTCAGCTTGACCCAGCTACTATGCAGCCACTTCATCCACTTCATTGGTGCTGAACTCTTTGTTAAACTCGCCTCATACTTTTGTATCTCACTTTTATCATCTTTGTATTTATAGTATATGTATAAACTATTTTATTTTGACTTGATAATGATGTCTTGATAATCATCGTAAGCATAATCATACTCGTAATCGTAATCGTAATAATAATCGTGATTATAATGAAAACACTACAGGTTTTAAGAAAAAAAAATAGGAAAATAATGAAGAGAAGGACCAGATTACGAATTGTGTGAACCTCTGGTCATGGGCCACGGCTTTTCCCAGAAACAATAAGCGGAAATGAACTTATCCCTAGAACCCAGCAGTTGCCGGAGCTAAACCAACTGTCTTAGAAATGCCAGTACGACCAAGTAAACTTTTCTTACACATCCTTGACAATGCAAAGCTTTATTGTTAAGCTTGCTCGGAGAATTCACATTCAATCACATCCCAATAAAGATTCTCAAGTAAAAGGCATCGAATTCTTCCACAAGACATTCCCATACTTCATCTGGTTACTAAGAGATGTGATGCAATTAATTCCAAGTGACTGCAAGGACATAAGAGACTATTTCTTTAAAAAGGTGAACAAAAAAGAGAACTTAAAAGGAAACGTACTTAGTTAGATATCTTAAAGTATTATAAGATCAGGTTAGACTATTTGTGGTGTTCAAATCTAAAATATGGTTAACAGTGATCGAATCCCTTGAGTTGTCGAAGAAGCTCCAAATATCTATTGAAATTAGCCCCATTTGATGCCTTAAGATTTATCGTTGATTCATCTTTCCCTTGATGTAATAGGTCTTCCAAGAGCAGACATCCTCTTTCCCTGGTAATGAAAGGCCAAAAGTCTCTGAAAGCATATTACGTTTGTTTCCTGGATTTGATGTGTTCATGCTGCCACCTCCCACAGCTGATCGCGAGGTGATGAAAGGATTAATAGACTCGAAAGATCAGGTGAATCCTTTATTCTGGAGCGATTTAGAGACGTTTAAGACCTTAATCAGAAGAAACCTGGCTCCTAAAAACAGTTGCAATCATGGAGAATATGTCACAGGAGAAGGTAACATTATTAAATCAGTTGCAATTGAGTCTTGTTTCGGTCAGAACGTTTTCATATTATGGAGATATTTTCAGAAATGCTCCGAAACAACGAAAATGGCGCTTGAGGAAAATTCAATAAAGGTTTTAAATGAGATGTCAAAGGATGCACGTAAAAAGGGGCAATTTTGAAAAAAAAAAAAACAAATTTTGCGAAAATTCAAAAACATTGCAAAAAAATGACGAATTTGGCGAAGATAGAGAATCTTTCGAAAATTCGTCAAAGGTTAGTCGTAAATTCAAGGAGATGGCAAAAGGGGTCCCATGAAAAGTGACGAATTTAGCAAAGATTGTCCAATTAGGCTAGCGAAAATTCAAATTAATTAAAAATGCCTTAACGCATTCGCTCCTGGAGATTTTGCCGAAAAACGCGTTTTGAAGCTAGTCGAGTGGTTTTCTGGTCACTGTCGTGCTATAAAGAGCTAAAACTTACCACAAACTGGTTTACAGGTCGAGCACTTCGCGGCCTTCTGATCCAGATGCAAAATATCAGCTTGCGATGTTCGGGCATGCGCAGAAAGCAAAATTTCGACAGTTTTTGGGTTTAAAAGTGACACAGCAGTCTTGACTTTTACTTTTCGCTTTCTCTCCTCCCTTCTTTTTTCGCTTTTCTTGCCTCATTTTTTTTCTCTCTTGCTGGGCATTTAGTAGGCTTCATTTTGGTGGGAAGAGTTTTTAGGAAAGATTTTAGGATCTTAGGATTAGGTGAAAGGAAAGGTAGGTGGGTAATGGAACAAGATTTTCATGGAGATTTTCCGGTCAATGTCACGTGGTTTTCTGCTTGTTTCTCCGGTGTCCTTGACTGAATTGTGCTCATTCTGGTATGGTTTGAAAGATCTCTTCACTCTGCACAAGTCAGCGAAGAAAGTTGTCCTTGACCGTTAAAACTGATGACGTCACAATGGGTAGAAAGGACCTGGATCCGCACGGGCGGTTACGGGCGGTTCAGGGGCGAATGGGTTAAAGGGGCCCCTTGGAAAGAAGCGATTTTCCAAAAATGGTCAAATTGGGCGAAAGGGGGCTAACGCCCCAGTAAACATGTTAAATTTATTTCAGAGAACGTCTAATAATCACTCAAACAACACACGTTCGTCTACGTCTGGAAAGTTCTTTGTTAAAACCTCTGGACTAGAAATACAAAACAATTTTTTCTCTCTACTAGGAGCAAATCTGTGAAATAGATAGATACCACGCTATATAACGGATGTTTTTAAGAAAACTTTCAAAAAGAGTTCTTCGCAAATGGCTATTTGATATCTTAGCAAAGGATGACCATATTCAAATAATAATTATTTAAAAAGTCTGAAGAGGGATACACTTGCTAAGCGTTTTAATGACTGCTCTTCCTTTTCTGTGTTATCCACTTTTAAGAGTCAGTGACTCCTTATCTTAATTCATTGTTATATTAACCTTCAGACGTACACGCAAAGTCATAGCCCCACCGTGGAGCAAGGTTGGCGGAGGGAGGGGGGGGGGGGTGATGGATCCCTTTCCTCTTGGGTTTTTGATATGTTGCAGTATTTCCGCGAATTGATTTTGCCTTCAGTAGAAAGCCTTTGATCTTCTCCACAAGATAAGGTATATTTTATGGGTGGTGGCGTTGCTGGAGGTCTGTAACGTAACCAAACATGATTGCAATCTTGGATTTTAATCAAGAATTAGAAATCACGTAAAAGCAGTAAGAATGAATATTTTTTTTAGCGCTTAAAATGTAAAACTATATAAACAATTACTTTGCATCATTTTATCCACAAACTTTTCTTTTCTCCTGAAGAAAGGCGAAAAAAATACATTTTCACTCAAAAAATGACTTGACCACCTGCTACTTATGACGCCAACTTCGTAACCATAACAACTGACTATCACTAAACTTGTCTCAAAATGCGTGCGAGAAATAATGAACAGCTGCAGAAAACTTCAGGTGCTGATGTTTTATCATCTAGGAACAAAATCAGGAAAACCTTAGTGGGTTGGCAACCACCTCCCCCCCCCCGCCCCCAACCTGTACGTCCGAGCATTAATAAATGAAATGTATTTGATTAGATAACTCTAGGTGTTATTTATTGTACGTTGCAATCTGCAAGGCTTTGCGATTGACCAACACCCTTCCAAGCCTCTTATTTTATTGGTCCCTACAACCTTCACTACCAATTGTTTTCAGGGATAGGGGCATGTTTTTTGTTTTCCCAGCCAGTCACGAACCTTGTTAGTAATACATGCAGGTCTGCTCAGGCTTTGCAATAGTGGTTTTTGTTGCGGGCGACAAGAGAAGCCCGCAATCCTAATATCTCCTGGTTGTTATTGGGCTTGCGCCGCATGTATGTTGCCAGCGTTTGATGGACTTCCACTAAGAATGTACATAACGCAATTTGCTCACGCGCGTTTAATTTGGACCTCCTATCACTCGTAATCTGATCACGCGTGTTTGACCATCTGTCACGTGAATCTTACACAAAGCACAGCGTTGAAGCAAAAGCGTTTTGACCCTTGATCGCTGTCGCCCGCATTCCATAACCTTCGGTTATTACCAGTTTTTAGTAGATAATTATGTTATTCGTGTACTTGTCTTGCCCCGCCACGACTAGCGTTCCAGCGGGGCAAACTATACAACTCCTGTGTACATAAAGAATAAAGTTGTTGTTGTTGTGGTAGGGGGCCCTTCGATTCGAAAGTGATGATTTTAAGGAAAATGGCTAATTTGGCAAAGAAACGATAAAGGTTGGCTTCAAATAAGATAGCCAAAAAGGCCTCTTGAAAAGTGGCAACTTTGACCAGAAAATGGCGAGTTTGGCGCAGATTCGCAAACGGCTTGGTGAAAATTTAATAAAATAAAATGGTAAATGGGCCCATGGAAGGTGCAAATGTTAACAAAAATAATAGCAATGGTGCCAGATAATTGAACTCTGTGATGTGTCGTAATAGGTCTCGCTTCCTTGGTTAATTACTATGTCAACGCCATAAACACCCCTGGAGCTATTCCCAACGTGCAGAGAGCCTGGGACCAGTTTGTTGAAACAAAGTGTTCTGATGCAATTAAAAATGCTCTGGCAAAGTACGACGCACTCCTTAAGTCACAGCTCTCTGGCAAACTTCCTTGTGATAGTACCAAGATTCGTATGAGCCACGACGTCGCTTTTCAAGCGAGTGAGAATCAGTTTATGGACGAAATTGCGGGGATGTCTACCAACACAGTGGAAATGAAAATGCGGGAACGCAAGGTACGTGGACAAATGCACGATCACCAAGACGCCAGTATTCACTACTAGGATAAAAATCCGTTAGGGTTTTCCTTCCTTGCGGGGATTACCAAATGTAAATGTGGAAAGAAAAATGAAATGGAGGTTGGTCGTGATAGTTTACAGACGCCATAACGCAAACGGCATTGAAATACAGCATTATTACCTGACGAATCATTGTTTTCAACGCATTTTACATTTTTTGTTAGAGACCGATTATTCTGTTATTAATGAGGCTGAACACCGAATATAGCTGGCTAGGTTAATTGCTCTAAGATAGTGTGTACGGTTATTGATTCACTTTACCCAAAATGGCGGGACGCGAGCTTGGATTTCTTTGAATGCACAGAATTGAATGATGTTTGGCGCCAAATAAATGTCACCTGTAGTAAGCACAATTGTTGTTGTTGAATTTTGTTAAACTGTACAGATTTCAATCGTTTGGTAGTGTCAATGACACTTTATACACCCCATCCGCCCTTGACAAACCAGCTAAATCCACCAAAGTTCGCGAAAAAAAGCAATTAATCTCTTTTTTCAAAATTCACATCAGGAATCTATGGACCAGAGATTGCTCTCTTGGCAATACGAAAATGGAGCAAGAACAAAGGAGTCGTGCAAGGAACTCCTGGTTCAACTTAAAAAGCGTCACTTGGACCCTGTCATGGATAGATTGCAGGGACGTGAAGGAGCCAAACTATCTTTTGAGGATATAATTAACGCGTATGATAAAATTAAAGATGACTATAGAAAGTTGGCAAAAGGTGCTGAAGATGTTATCGCTGCAGTGTTCTTCGAGTACCATCGAGTAAGAAAACCATCTGTTTTATGATCTATGCCTTTATTTACGAGATTATTATAAAAATGGTCCTTATCATAATATTTTTTATTTTTAGATTATGCATTGTAGTTGAATTTTAAAATCTAATTCATGTCATCCTTGTAATTACAAAAAGCTACGTCCTGTACATACGGTTCAACAGGATAATTCGCTATGGCTATATAATACTTAGGCCTGTTTCAAACGTCTTGCTAAGCCGTGCTAAGATGGTTCGACTGTAGCTCTACTGCAGCATGATACTAGCACGACTTGGTTTCAGACGTCGAATTTTTAAATTCGACGTCTGAATTAAAATTCAGTCCAATAGAACGGCTGTTGCCGAAAACAAAGCACAACAACAATAATAATAATAATAATAATAATAATAATAATAATAATAATAATAATAATAATAATAATAGGTAATAGGATAGATAATAGGTAGGTAGAATTATTCAAGGTCGTATCGGAAAACTCAAGGCGTCGGAACCGCCCGATAGATCTAAGGTTTTTGCTAAGCTTGTACTGGAAGGTCAAATCAAATCAGCGCTGCGTTTCCTGAGTGAGACAACTAGTGGTGGTGTGCTGTCTTTAACAGATGAGGTCATGTCGCAGTTAAAACAGAAACATCC
>OZ037993.1:9460404-9542904 GCA_964035705.1 Porites rus
AGCGGTAATCAAATCGATTGAGAGACAGATATATCTTACCTCTATGACTCCATGTCTCGCAATTCCCAGAGGAGACTTGAGCACGGAGAAAACCAAATCAAGTATTGAAAAACTGACCAGAAAGCCTCCGAGTCATGTTAGACTTTTAATATATCGAACGTCAGGGCTATTAAGAAGATCTGGGACCTCTCATTGGAATGATGTAGCCCTTCATCCAGGCTGAGTTCTTAGCTATTTACTTCTTATCGTAAGAAAACTGTGTTTTATAGTCATGTGCAGTAGAGTGCTGTTATTCCTCAGATCATGCGCTTTAGGAAAAATCGGTATCTACGAGCTTGGTGTATACTTTAATTCATCTCAAGTAGAGTCGAATTACTTTCAGTGACATAGTATTTTGCCTGTCATGATCATTTCTCCTTATAGTCCTAATCTTGTTTTAAAACTAGTAGGCCGCGTCGTGTAATGTAAGCTTCATACCCCAGGCGCGGTCGCTAACGCTTAAGCGTTATCCCATTATAATACCTGACAAACTCGTGTGCTAAGCGCTCGCACCTATAGGAAACATTGGTTTCGACTTAATAAAGGCTAAACTTTTATTCAATGAAGCTGAATTACTCAAATTGAAGTATTCTTTAGTCCTTTCTGGTTAATTCTGATGGTATATTTCTTGTAGAAAATTCTGGAAACACGACTTTGATTCAGAAGTCGATATGTATTCGTTAAGTCTTGATAAACGAGCGTTCTCTTCGAATCCTGTGGCGTTTACGAAGGACCGCTGTTTGTCGTGATGTTGTTACCAAAGCGTGTGTTGTTCGTGCACAGTTGTTGTTTCGCCTAAAAGCCACTGCCATCCTTTCTTTCTCATCGTTACCGTCGCCGTTGTCACTGATGAAGCTTGCTAATAGAACATAACTGCGCTTCCGGATCATTCGACATTTTGTCTGAGAAAGAAAATACATGTCTAATACATGTGCGAGTTTTCAAATAATCCCACGGGTCTATTTAAGACACTATTCAAACGACTCGATTGCACACTCACCTCAGAGCGGTGTCATATATAGGAGCCTCGATCAAAGTGAACTTCACTCGGAAATAATTTTTATATACAAATTATATTAATAAGGATTTTATAGTAATACAAATAATAAATAAATAAATTTCGATAATAGTGAACTTTTTGGAAATTCACGTACTTGACGTCATCAAAATTCAAACCTGAGGAATTGCCGATCCTCCCCAGTTTTTTCTTTCAAGCTACACAACAATTCCTTGTACAAACTGCTCTTCGCATTAAGATACAGTGCGGCTCAATTTCTAAGCTTTTATATGACGCTGTACTTAAGTGGCAGTCGAGTGAGCTGTAGCCTGAGAAAACCAGGCGACATCCAGTACTGATGGCGCTTCACTACCCAGAACTGGGTGGTGCTTCTGATTGGCTAAAAATTTGCTTCAATCAATCACATGTTCTGCCCAGATCTAGGTAGCGGAGCGTCATCAGTATGGAATTTCTGCGCTCGTTTTTCAGACGTCATCTCGCGAGGAAACCATTGTGTGGCGTACATATTTGACCGTCAAAACCAGCAATTTCTTTAAATTCAAATTCGGATGCGGTCACACTAGTTGTGTAGATTACCTGAACTTTTGTCCCTTTCAGTTTCTAGGAGTTGGGGAAAACCCTTTATTTTCCGGTAACCGATCGTTGTCGATTACTGACAGTTCTGCGCACAGCTTCCCCTTCGGAAAGAGAATATGAAAACATTTGTTCCTATAGCTTAGCGGTGGCATTTCGGTTCCTGTGCAGTCTATTGCCGACCATTGAAAGAAGGAGTGATTTGACCTTCCAGTTTATTTGAGGTAAAGGTATTTATAATTTTTTAAACAGTACGCAAACGATGTCTGAAAGCGTTTGACAATTTAATAGCTTATTCAATTTATACCGTTTTGAAGCGAACCACGGGGTCTGTAGCATATATAAGGTAGGTATATGTATAAGAAAACGCAATGGAAAATCAGAGACTATCAGGCGAAGCCGGTGAAACAATTGAGAACAACTGAGTACGGTTATTGCTATCAATCGGAAAAACTATATGAACATTGAATTCCTATGAATAATATGTATTTAAGAGTGATTTTCTGTAAAATTCGAACTTCGGCCTGACACGGTACCTCATCGATTTGGCTGATTTTTGGCATGTAGTCTTAGAATGGTGTCCTAAATACTGAATGCATATTCTAAGGTTCGAATTCTCGTTGGTTTCAAAGATACAGGAATGACAGTTTTGACGAGGCCTCCAGCGGCCGCCATGTTGGTGAACTGAAGGAGATTTACAGTAATTAATTCTAGCCTTATCATTAAAATAACTTAATCGTGACTCATACAGTTGCAAAGAACTATCCTTCCTCCTTTCATTTACCTACTCTTATCTGAAAATGGTTAAGCCTGAGCTACGAACGGCTATAACTTCTCACAGCACTTTTTCGGTACTTAAAAGGTACACAAATTTGGTAGAAATTGGAAGGCCAATATCACCCATGCCACATCGATTTAGACTAAGCCATTTTAACTAAACATAGTTTGTTTATAGTTAAGCTAGATTGTTGAATAAAATAATTGGGCAAATGCAACGGAACAGAAATATGATTGCATGAATGCGCAGTGGTTCAGCCACTTGGCCGCTAAAACTTCAAAACAAAATTCGGTGAATATTTGAAAAGAAAATTCTTTAAAAATTTATCGTGCCTCTTAAACCCTATCTATCGCTTAAAAAACCCTCCCTTGTAATGTAAACAGATGATCTTTTGATGCTGATCTTGCGAAGAGCAGAAATATGCGCTAAAATGAAAATTATAAATTTTGTTACACACGGTACTAGCTCAAGTTCGCTCTTCGATTTCCCAGACCAATCGGGAGCCGCTCGTGTACTGCACAGTTACAATTTTCTCTGTAGTATTTTGCTGTATAGAGCTACAAATTACATATTTTCTTAGGCAAAGATAACGCAAACGTTGTCAATTTTAATCAAAAGGCTAGAAAAACCAACCGTGCACTGTAGCTTTATGCAAATTGTATGGTATTCGATAATTACACGTGTAAACAGGAACCTACCTTTGCTAATGTACACTGTTTGGCAGATCTTTCCAGCGTAAGATATAAAACTAGTACATAAAATGAAATTAAAGAACTCATCAAGTCAAATTACCTGATCGTACCGTCATTACTGAATAATAAGTCCGCAAAATATGACATGCAATGATCGGTGGGAGACGAAGCTATTTTTAGGAGGACAGGGAACTGCACGCTGGAACGGAACTGAAATGAACAACCTCAATCAAGTTCAGTCTTCTTGACGCTATTAAACGTTTCACCCGAATTTGAACAGGAAGTTGTTTTCTATTTTCTTTCTCATTCTTGCATGTATTCTGCAGTTCGCCCACTATTTTTTCGTAACTTTTAATTTTCTAGCTAACTGGAAATGTTAAGAACTACCAACCCCCCTCCCTCCTCCCCCTCTTTGAGTGAACTTTCATTCGGTCTGATTCACAATAATTTTCGAACGGTGACAAAGTGAAATTTGAAATGACATTTTATTTAGTATTTTTAAAAGCTCCTTCTTTTTTCCCGATAGCCAGGAATGTTTTGAACGTAAAGGCTCAAGTGGCGGTGTTTTTCACGACTCTGCTTGTAGACTGACCTCACCACCAGTACCACGGACATAAAATCTGATCGGAGAGGGTCATACAGTAACTGATGGGTCTCTGAAAAGCGAAATGCAGTCACTTTGGGGCGAGTAGGCTATATAGATGATGAACTCGTTGTTTATAACCCCATAACCGTATCCCAAAAGTCGAGCCAGCCCGGGGCGAGCGAACACAATTTTGGGGCCACTGGCCACGCCCTTATGTTTAGCGGGAAATTGGTTGATTAGTCAAATCTCCTTAACTCCACGACCATGCACCTTTCCAAATATAGCCCTTCTAATTATCATATAGTTAGGGCCTCCCGTAAGCATTTGCAACTATTTTGATTCGTAGAAGACTGTTTAACAGTTTTCATTACTTTAATGTCTCGTAAACAACACGAGGTACATGTTCTGATCTCTCTCCCCCCCCCACCCTTCCCCCATCCATAACAAAAAATTTTCAGACCAACACTGAATTGCATGAAGGTATGTACAAAAATATGACCATCTCGAGGCAAGGTTCATGACTGTAACTTACCACATAAAAGCCTTTTCGTTGTTTGCCATCGACTGATTCTGTTCTGAATACCAAGGTCCCATAAACAACGCCACGTTTAGAAAGAGCCCGCCCTTTTCAATCCAAGAAAACCCAAGTAGTAATTTCACCAACGGACATAAGCCGTAAAAAAAGGACCGCGTCAAATAGTTCATGAAATCACAAACGCCTCATGACACCTTCAATTCACTCTTTCTTCGATAAACTAATTTTTAATTTTTTAAGCATAAATGACATCAGAATGCGCGATTATGAGCATTGTAGCTTACGAAAAGAAAATTTAACACCTGATGCACATGAAAGCGTCTAAGAAGGGGACTAGGGGGAATTAGGAACATTGTGCTTACCGCTGGAAAAATATTGGCTAGTTCTTTGAATAGACTCAATTAAAGCCGTTTTTGTTCAGTAAGGAGCTGTTAGATGGGGGGAAAGCTACATAAAGTAAATCGCATCAGAATACGGCATAAGACTAGGCTCTCAAAATCGATAAGCTGAATGCAAGACCAATTATTATGTAAAACAGAGAAAAATTCCTTGAGGGAAAAAAGTTATGGCTAGGGAAAAGACCCGAATGTGGAAAGTTAGGATGATAGCTTCTTTTCAGGTAATCGATCATTTACGTTAACTTCCGCTATCCGACGGGCATATCGGAAAGACTGAATGGATGAGAGTATAACACATTCAAGAAGAAACAAATTTGTGATTTTTCACAACTCAATAAAATAACTAAAATTGTGTACTACTCGGTTATACAAGATTTTTGTTTTCAATTTCAGATTTTTACGACGGGGCATTAGCCCCCGTACTCACTAGACACTACTTTACAATCATCGTGTTAAAATCAGTGAAATACTCCAAAACAATTTGGATTCCTACCCTTATACCTTTATTAAAAATTAAAGTTGGGAAGTTTGTTGTTTTCTAAAAGTAGTTTGAACAGCCGAACGACATTTTTTTACACGGAGTGGGGAAGGCAAAGCTTCACTTATCTCTTCTAAGGTAGAAAGTGTCAGCAAAACGTGAGAGTCGTCCTTGAGGGTAAAGTGTCTAACCTAATTTTCTCACCGATTGCAAGTGCCATTTCATCCACGCATAACCTCACCTAGTTAACAGAATTAGCAAATGTAGTGGGGAAACGTTGAGAGAGAACTGAGTAAGATGTTAGGCTAAGTTTTGGAAATTTTCCGCACACCTGGAAAGTCCTGGCTACGCTCCTGATAGAGACTTTTGCTGGAGAGACATTGAAACATGTTCGCTAATATAGTGACGACCAGAAAGGACAAGCCATAGGATAGTTCCAGAAAACCACCCATTAAAATAGATCACGAAGTCGTCGCGGCGGAGGATGAACTTGAAGGCATGTGATGAAGTGCAATTTTTCAAGGGAGCCCAAACAAGATTACGTACGATGGGCACAGCTTGTTTGATCTGGAAAATTTAGAGAAGCTCAAGGCAAATCGCTAGACAACACATGCTAGAGCTGAACTAAAAATCTTTTGCGCCTTTAAACTCTGTCCCTAAGGGTAAAGGAGAAAGTTTCCCTTTATCAATGCATTAACCGAGTTGATTATGAATGTCTCCTTATGTTGGACGTCTTACTAACAAGCACATTACCACTACTTGCCCTCAGAGGCGTTTTTCAGTTGACGAGCAGAGAAAATTAGGTTTTGACTGTTTGAAATTCTGGATGCCAGAGTGAAGACGCCTTTTGTATGATGACGTCATCGTCCTACAGTAAAAAGCGTTCGTTTTTTACCACTGATATTACGTCAATAGGTACACTTGTGTTGTCGAAAGGTCCGTGAGCATGGTAAATGATTTTAGCTTAAACTGCAGACACATCTTCAATCACTCCTTATTGTTCGCGATATCGGATAAACACTCTGGTCTCTAACTGAATTTTCTTTGCTGTTTACTTTATTTTGAATTAGGACTGTCTTGAGTTGTCCATGCATTGTCTAGCGATTTTAAGCTTTTTCAAGGAAACAAAAATCTGGAATTGTCCCTAGGTGAGGCATTTGCGCACAGTTTTAAAGCCCTTCGGTGGGGTGACTGTGGTTTTTGTTGTCCCGGGCTCATCCCTCATTCTTCTTAACCCCTTCCAAACCAATTTTTCTGTTTATCAAGAATCTCCTCAAAACGGGCTTCGTGATTGAGACAAAATACCTGAAAATTGTACACGGAACCATTGTTAACGGTGTACAAGGTAGAATGAGTCTATTCATTACTTTGCTAACGCCCAATTTTTAAAACCGGAAGTAATGATGTTTATTTCAAGGGCTCATGTCTCATGGGTTTTGAGTGAATCTTCAAACGCTGTAAATACATGTAGCTGGAACTATCATCGCATCGATCCTCACTCACTAATAATGATAACTTATATCAACTTCCATTATTTATTGCCTGGCTAAGATTTTCACGGATTCTTCAGTTCAGTTGTTTGAAACCAGGCGGCTTCACGTGAGTTGTAACGCCAGGCAAGGAACGTGACGACCCGCGATATGCGTGGGAAAATATTACTTTTTTTCGATCAAGGTGGAAACTGGCAACTTTGTCGTCGAGTAAGGTAATACATCTCAATTTTAATTACTATGGTTAATTTTAAAAGCTCTGGTTTCGGTAAAGGAACTGGAGGAAAATCAGGAAAATTCCTGTTCGACTGTGATGGTTGGATTTTGTTAACGCGTGATAGCATAAACATAACAAATTCATTTTCCTTTTCCTTATACAATCTGCCTTTTTTTATACTGTTTTTCGCAGAAGAGTTATCGATTATATTACAGAGGCTAATTTTATTACACAGATCACTCAGATTTAATGACAGAAACTCTATTATCATTGTAATTTTGGCAACACCTGGCGAGTATTCGGTGTACAGATTATTGACAAAGTCGTTAGAACAGTCTTCCATTCATTACTTTTGTTTCTGCTCCGTTAAATTTGCCCAATTTTTTTATTAATGAACTCGATTTAACTACAAACAGTGAGTATTCAGGCAGATTGGCAAGCTTCAATGCGATGTGGCAAAAGAGATATACGCCTTTAAAATTCTGTTAATTTTGCGGGTGTAAAAAATTCAAAAAGTATACCCACCAAAAGTTTAATCGATCGTTGCGAAAACGTTATCAATTTCGAAGTAGTTTCTAAAAATACAATAAAGAGGGGTTGTTCTTTCAATCTGTATTGGCAAAGGAAGATTAGCTTTGAAGACAGGGTTGTAGTCGAAGAGTCAAAAGCAGCTTCTATTAACCAATATGGCGCCGGTCCGAGGCACCCAAAAACCGGCCATGTCGATAATTTCCGAAGTAGGAGGAATTAGAACCTAAAGTTACCTATTCCTTATTAAAGACCTCAAATCAAGTCTACATGCCAATTTTTAGCCAATTCGGTGAGATAGTGTGGCAGCGCCTTTTTAATATAGCTCGAATCTTACAGACAACTGCTCTTAAAGACCTTCTTTATCAAAAATTAACCCGAAGAAAACGCGATTGAGCTTGAAATTTTTTAATTAGAACTCTCAGGCAACCATAAACGATATTTTATGTGCCTATTTTGACGTATCCGGCAGCGGTTTTAGCATCTAACCATAGGAAATTAGATGACAAAGAATATAATTTACAGTTTCGGTTCCTAGCTTAAAATAGAGGGAAAACGCCTTCTGCTATACAATGCAGTATGCTTAGTCCCTACATGGCTTTTTCCCAGTCACTCTCGGTCAATTCACTTCAGTGGGGTATCCAAGGCGACCAATACAGTGTCGTTCCGTTAGTTAGGAAAGCTTTATTCTCACCACAGGTTAAGAATTTCATTTTCATTCATCTTAACTCTTTTTATTTTTTATTTTTGCTCTATAAACTGCTGGGGGAGCCGAAGAATTTCGCCGCCAGTGAAAAACTTGGAGACTCAGTTGACCCGGTACATTTATACAGCATGAAACTGAACTCTTCATCTTGCTCCCTTTTTCCAGCCTGACGAGGACAGTTGCACAATTTGAAGTCAACAACATGGCAATACCTCTCTGTTTGCCCAACAATTGTCAATGGAATCCGGTTACAGGTGCAAAAACGAAGAAAAAGGAACCACGATCGTCGCTCTATGTCGTGGATAAAGCTCTTCAGAAACTGAGGACTGTGAAAGGTAAACGTTATTCATTTCACCCTTGGCGATTTCGCGCGCGTGGATGGAGCCCCATAGCTAAGGAAATGTGGTAATCTACCCATCCGAGAAAATTTGGTAATCACGTGACCGTACGCCTGACCGTCCGTCCGCACCACAGGGAAACCAATGTTTACTCTCACACTTTCTAGCTAGTTTGGGAGCCCAAAAGAAAACTAATTGTACATCAATGTTGTGATCAATTGACAGCTGTCAAACCAGGATATCCGCTGACCAGTATCACCTGGCCGTAGCGCGGGCTCAAGTGTCGACCCATCGAAGTCGAGTACTTTTTTGAAGTTATCCGCTGACAAATTACCAGTTTCAAATGATCGCAGGCTCAAGTCTATTTTTTCCAATGATTCATATGAAATATGTTGTGTTTATGTCACTATGGCCCCGCACTGTCAAGATTTTGATTTCAAACTGACCTCGGATGCGAAAATTCAGCCACGTTTTTAGAAATAAAGGCGGGGAAGACCTTTTCTTACCATGGTCACGCGTTGGTCACGCTCTACGTCCAATTTTTGTACTCCGATTTGTCAAAATTTGACAGGTGAGTTCATGCGGAAAATTTATGCAGCATCTTGAAAGTTGTTTACTTTGACAGCTAAAGCTGACAGAGTCAGAGTCAGATGTCAACTTGTGATGTTTTTAACTGTTTTTTTCCATTGGATGTACAAAATGAAATACAGCTGCTATCAAGAGTCTTCTGTTATCCATGGCTAGTTTATTGTGTTTTTGGTTGAGAAATGCGTCGCTTGACAAAATTGGGTAATCCGATTTCGGATGGCATCGTTTTCGTCTTTCACCCTGCTCAATGCGTAAGAGGGTTTAAAAGTCTCAAGCAACTATAGCCTTCCTTGATATCTTTCAGGAACTGATTTTCTTGCTTCGAGGAGTTCATCTTTGAAAAAAAACAAACAAACACCGGGAGGCCGGCTGAAAGTAAAACAAAATAAACTTAAGCTTAAGCTTTAAGCTTAAAGACTCAGGATTTTCAGAGACACTTTAATACTTGTCTTCGTGAATGAAAATTGTTGTCTCTGTTAATGTTTTACCGAATTATAGTTCTTTTATTGATTGTTAGTAGTCTCCCTTGCAATTTTAATCGCTTGTCCGTGGTGTTTGTTTTCATCGTTCATGAACATCACTTGCAGGAGTACTGAGAAATGTCGCGCGTATCAAACGCTTTATAAGATTACACATCGTTATAACTGGAACCATTAAATAACAAAAAATAATGATAACAAATTCGTTATTATGTTGAAGCGTATCTCCATTAAAGTTCATTCAAACACTCGACCACACTGACAGCTCGCACTAAAAATGAGAACCGGCTGGCCGTATGGGTGATTTTGGAAATTTTTTGAACGGTTTCGCTAAAAGCCCACGATTGATCGTCCTGAACATTGAAAAATTGTGAAATGCCGTATTCTGTCCGAGGTCTGTATGATAGAAAGTACTGTTTCACCTCAGATGTGATGTATAAAAAGTGTAAAAGGTTGGTTTACACACCCTCAGATTTGTTGGCAAGAATTTGTAAAGTAAAGCTGTCGAACGCAAAAAAATGCGGCCTGATTTGTTTTCCAAGAATTTGTTTTCGAGGCCTAATGTACTGTGATCAAGAGCCATTATGGCTCTTGAATGTGATAGAAGATGTTTGCTATTTTTTGGGGGTACATACATATATATCAACTCGATGTAAGATGTTTCACTCTAAAATAACTTATCCTTTCCCTCAAAAGTCACATGAATGTGCCCTTAAGTTAACTGATTTGTGGATTACAAGTTTATTGCTTGATTTAAAATATAAATTTATTCATGGGAGCTTCGCTTTTAGCCCTGGCTAAATCTATATATAATTAATTATTTCTGTTGGTTTGATTAACCGCGGTAGGATTAAACTCAGTCGGTAGAGTGCTTGACTGCAAAGCGGGAGGTCGTAAGTTTAATTCCCGGGTCCGGACCAATACGCAAGGTCTTTAATAGAATAACTTAGGAATGAAGGTACTGCCTTTGCCCTGATAACGGCTAGACCTTCGCGTGGCTCGGATGACCACTTAAAGTAAAAATAGTGTCGCACTCAAATAAAGTGCAGTTTTTTTTTCAGAGTATGAACGGCTAAAGAAAAATACCGGGAGATCAATGCCGTTTAATAGTAGGGGTTTATATTTATTTTCATAATTGTAAATTGTAAATATCTTACTATCCACTCCCACAGGGCTTTTCAGGGATAATTTACAACACTGGTTGGGGGACTTTGCCAGACTGCTCAAGGTGCAGTTTACAAGTACTGAAGGAATGACTGATGATGCCCCCATACATGAGTGTGAAAGTGAGATAGACCACTACGCCGGGCACTACGTGCCCTACTCTTTACGAAGAGTGTGTGGGTTCTTTAACGTCCCACAGATTTATTACATGTGCAAGGGCTTGTGAGACGGGGCCTACGGTTTATCGTCCTTATCCGAGAAGACTAGAAAGTCTAAACATTTGCAGATGTTATTACAAAGGCAGCACTTTCTCCTCAGTTATTTAAAGACCCTGAGTGTTGGTCCGGCCGGGGTTTGAACCTACGGCCTCCCGCTCAGCAGACCGGCGCTCTCCCAACTGAGCTAACCGGGCAGCGATTGACCTAAGTAAATGAAAGTATGACCATTAAGATTGACGAATTCACTAGACAAAAAAAAAAAGAAGACGAAAACAACATCAAAAACAACCCATAAAAGGTGAAGTAATTAACAGAACTTCCTGGACGCAAACGGTCTCCATTATATTGCAATAGGTGTATATCGGGAGGCTTAGTGAGTTATCAGCCAGACGTTTTTCTCATGAGGACCTTATTTTAAGAATAATATGAGGGGCCTTACTAATATACAATTTTAAAACATTCTATTTAAGAAAACCAGCCATAAAATCAGGCTATATTTTGTATTCATATCATGCTGCATATCTGATTAGTTGATATTACCTAAGAAAGAGGGGACACTCTTTACTTGAGCTACCAAGGACTGGTGGGATTATAGAGGGGTAGCATTTTTAATGATCAAAACAGGATTAAAAATACACTAGTTCTTTTACACGAATCACTGTATTAATCCCTTCTTTCTTTCATGTTAAGTTAAATTCATCCATTCATTTAGTCTGAGAAAAAAGGCAACATTTAGCGACGCCATCACTGGTTTCCCCACGAACTCATCGATCTGATATTCCTCGGATGACTCGTCATTACCCAGATTTGGGTAGTGCTTCCGATTGGTTGAAGCAAATTTTCTCGTCACTTCGCTGGGAGACCAGTGGTGGCCTTGCGAAATGTTAGCTTTTTTCTCAAATAATATTTTTTTAATTAACCACATTTGTTTTCAGTTGTATGTTCGCTTGTTTTTCAGGACCCATCTGTGTAGTGTCGATCGCTGGTGCGTACCGCAATGGGAAATCATATGTACTAAGCGAGGCTTTTGATCAACCAGATGTTTTTTCTCTTGGACACCACATGAATCCAGAAACCATGGGAATTTGGATGCATATTATTCCAAAAACGTTCCGTGTAAGCTCCTGCACCTCAAGTATTCAATGCTAGTTGCTTTAACTAGAGATAATTATTGTTGGTTTTCACATGACGTCACTAAAACTCAAACTTAAAAATAAAACTGTCGATCCTACCGAGATTTTACTTTCACGATGTATTAGAGCAGCTGAAAACTAATTTTCATACAAATTTTGGCTTCAAAAGGGTTGTTGGTTTTGTGATAGAGTACGCTTGAATTTCTAAGCTTTTGCGTGACGCGGCATTCGCATGACGGCCAAGAGAGCTGTCATGTAGGTTAAAAAAATGGCTTATTTTAGGAAATTTTGCTGTCTTAACAGTTCGTGTGTTAGAAAAAGTATTACGTTAATGTTTATGAGTTTCTCGAAGAATAAATTCACGCTTTTGTAGCAATACTCGGTAACAGATGTTTCTGTTGGTTTCCGTCCGCCATGTTGGAGCTCATCGAGGTGAGCACCAGCATGGTGTCTCCATACAAATCTTTATAACTTTGGGTAAACATTTCTTCAGATATCTCTTATACGAAACATCCCTCTGACCTGAATCTTGGCGAGGGTCTTTGAATATGTACCTCCTTTTATTTGCCAGATTCGGGACTTTATCTATTGAACGGTTTTGATTTTTATTTTGATCTACTTTGAATGGCGTGACAATGAAAACCAGCAATAGCGCCGGAAGTGAAAGCGGAGCGTTTGCGCTAGAGGCGCGCGCGCAGCGGATCCTCATAGCTAGAGAAATTGGGAAGGAATCATCTGTACGTTAGCGTACAGCTGAGAGACCGTCCGTGCAGACGCTGAGGGTAGGGGTACAAAAACTCAGTAGGGTATGGGAGGGAATCTCAGACGTGCACCCTGCGTTTTGTTTTGGCCACACTTCCACAGAGTAAAAAGTGAATGTTTTTCTATCATAAATTTCGGGGCAATACACCGTATTCACAAATGGCGAACACGCGGGAAAAAAATGGTGCCTAGTCATGAAAGCGAGGCGTTGGAGGATAAGCAAAAATTGCAAATGAAGACTTTCAGTGAACTTGCAGAGTGTTTAGCACGGATTATATTCCACCTAAAGTAATTTTGCACAAAATACAATTACATGGGATGTCTTCTGCTTTTAATGTTTAGTTATGATTTGCTGTTTGCAATCAAAAGGGACGCGTATATCTTCAAGGAAACAGGATGATTTTGTAGGTTTTCGAAGCGTCAGACGCTTGACTCGAGAAATCGCTACAAGAGCCTACCAAGTACAGGAAATAGTGAAGCTTGAGGTAGGTGTGTTAAATACTTTGGCAAAGAAGACTAGAGTGGGAAAACTGTGACGTCAAGAAAATTAACATTTACAGTGAAATTATGAGATTGGTTAGCATATTTAGAAAGAACCAAATTAGCTCCCTTGCCAAAATTCAGCCTATTAGTGTAAATTGGTGGGGAAATATAGGCACCGTTTAAGCACCGATTACTCTATACAAATGCTTCTAAATTGTTTGCTTATTTAGAAGGATTTATATGGAGTTATCGAAGCATAACGGTGGTTATATCTCCTCATCAATTTACATTTAACAGGTTGGTTTTTAGCAAATGGGCACTTTTTATGATTTTTTTTTTCTTTTTTCTGGATATGCTGACCAACTACATACTTTGACAAATTTAAGAGCCATTTTCTGAGAAAATCGAGAATCGCAAGACACTCGTCAAAAAATCGAATTTTTTTTTATTTCGCCAAAACATCCCTTTTAGTGACTTTATTTAAGGAAAAATAGTTTTGGGTTCAAACGATTCATTTTAAAGGAGAAATTAAAAAAAGTTTGAAAAATCGATTTTATGTCTGTTTTTCGAACAAAACACGGCAGGATGCAATGGCAACTTCGAGAGAAGGGTGAACGCGTAAGAAACATTCCCTGACATTGAAACTTCACCGAATTATTATTTTGTTCTTACTCTTAAAAACCTTGAAAGAAAATTTGAAAAACAATGTTTCATATTTTTATAATCGACAAGTCTAAAGAGGTCATATATGTGACGTTAGACATGCTAGAAAACGAAGGCCAACTTTGACTATTAAAAAAGGCCTCTGGTATATGCCGCTTGATCATAAAATAAATATAAAATGGAACCTTGGCTTTTGTACTAACTTACTGGAAAGTTTTAGCTCTGGAAATCAAATACCATCCTGACACTAAAGCAAGCGGTGAGAGCAATTGAATTTGGAAATTTATGCAAATGAGACGGCTTGCCGACGGTTGTCAAACTAAAAGAAAAGTTTTACAGGAAAGGATCACTCACCATTGCTCGTAACACACTTTTACAGTAAGGAAAGTTATTTCCAACTTCTGTTGCGTCGGTTTGAGTCTCAAAATCCATAATTTTAAGCCAAAAGGTCCAAAAGACAAACGTACGTTTGCTCAGCAACTGAGTCAGAATCCGGCCGTGAATCGAAATAAAGTCACAACACGTCACTGCGGTCCTTTAGAAGCAAGAGTTACAAGAGTTTTTACTTCAGTCAGGAGGCCAAAAGATTGAAATTCATCGCAAACTAATGACTTCGATTTTGAAAACCTTCATCACTTCAATCGTTCGTCGGTTGATAATAAACATCGCACAAGATCGTATGACCTTTGGCGTTCAACCGGAAATCGGTCACACGCTTAAGTCACGTTAGCATACTGTCACGAATTTTAATACGATTTTTCACGTTTGCTTTCGACAAAAAATAGTCTCATCGAAATAAAATCAGGCTTGCTTTATTTGGTTTTTTAAAATTTCTTTTATAGCCTGCAGAACTTGTTCCCCATGCATCGCGCGTGTCTTGCGCCCCCAGTCCGCTTCGCAGTGCTAGCGTGAAAAGCGCAAAAAACTGAAATTGGCTCCTGTTCTGCAGTTGATTTCTTTTAAAGACACCTTCTAGGTATTGACAGGCTGTGAAAAAAATGTAGTTTTTATTATTTTTTGAAGTGCTTCATCATTTTCCTATAAATTTCAAACGTGACTGCTAAAAGACTGTTTGGAACCCATGGATGGAGAAAAGCTGTGCCGGAGAGAAGGTCAACCTCCCAGCCGCGCCAACTTTTGCGAGCGTTTATATGAGGAAAAATTGACCACTTTGTCCGAGTCAACAGTGCTTGCGCATGCTGTCTTTGTCTAGCCTTGACCGTGTTGTCCCAGCTAGCTGGGCGAGCCAAAGTGGAGAAATGTTAGCCGGGCTAGAAGGGTCAGGCCACCACTACCGGCTCAGTGGTGGGCCCACTTCCGGAAGCCCTCAACCGCGCCCACTACTGGTAGTAAGACGTCTATCCGAACCAGCCTTTTGTTTCTCATGTAAACGGTTTAACAAGTTTTGTAAGGAAATGGAGTTGGCTCGCCCAAGGTAGCTTGGGAGGTGAGTAAACACCAGATAACCCCGATAATAAGCACAAACTTTGATTGTCAGTTAGATGTCCACTATTTTAAGTAAGTCACCTTGCATGTGATTGTCGCGTCCATGCCCCCTTCCAGATCCCCTTTATTATCGGTAAGCCTCTGATAGGTCAAAGTAATACAGTCGTACCTCCCGTAAGCGACCACCAAAAATGCAAAGACTTAATGGTCCCTAACGGGAGGTGGCCGTTTAGAAGAATCGGACCACATGGGGTCTATTCCGAGAAGAGGTCCAGGCACATTCTATTTAATGGCGGTGTAACAAATTCCTGGCAAAATATTATCTTTTACCTCTTTTGACAAATACAGCTTTTAAATCATGCTTAATTTAAAGAGGGATTCAGGTGAGTGAGATATAGAATAGTCTAGAATCACAACTGAATATTCACTTTGTTGGCTACATCTACTAAGTTAGGATATGTGTAGTTCCACGATGTCACTAAAGGTCTTCATATTTTCTAAGGAACATAGTGCACACAGCAAAAATAGACAGCAGAGAATGCGTCAACTGGTCGCTTATGGAAAACAATTAACCGTGACGCCCAAAAAGTGGTCGCGGTCACTTACAGAAGGTGGTCGTTTACTAGAGGTTCCAACTGTAAGGCTTTGACTGGGAAAATTCAGTCTTTTGGATTGGCGGTCGCTTATGGGAGGCAGTCGCACATGGAGGTTTGACTGTATTAGGTCTATTAGAGTATAAGCTACCATCACCTCACTGTGAGTGACAACGGCCAGGAAAGTATATACACTCCCTTAGGATACACAGTATCGTTAATATCGTTGTTTTGAGGTCCCGCTTAGCGAGATGGATCATTCAAGGGAGGAGCTGAAGTCCCATAGTGAAATTTATAAGGTTTATTATGGGTTTTTAGCGCAAGGCGAAACACAATTCTTAGGGCCCTGTTGTTCAAACGTTGGATAGCGCTACCCACCGGAAATCACTATCAAGCGAATAAGAAGAAGCAATTGAGTTACTTATTGGATATAGATTTATCCAGGGAAAAGCGTTAGTCCCGGGGTGTTAGTCAACTTTTCGAACATACAGCCTCTCAGTCACTCTCCTCCGCAGACTTACCCTGGTCGACCAGGATAGGGAAATATAATACTCGACCTTCCTTGCATCATCGGGACAGCCTATAGCCTTCACTTTCTTTTGGCTCGTTCTGCAATCCTACCCAGCGTTCATGGGACAGGAACGTCTGCGTACGAGGCTTGGGAATCTAGGGAGACTATGGTAGCATGGTGCAAATAGCCGGGATGAGCTACTTTGTCCACACCCGGGGGGGCACTTGGGTATTTTTTGGATGGGTATGTGCCGCCCGGGACTCCAAATTGGCACCCCGTTCCAAAGAAAATTTCCCCAACAATTGATACCCCGTTCTAGAAATGGACCAATTTTTTGATACCCCGTTCTAGAATTCGCCCTAAAACTGATACCCTGTTCTACAAATGGGCCAATTTTTTATACTCCGTTCTAGAAAGTTTGTAAATTGAAATAGCCCTGTTTTTTTGAAAAGATATTTGTTTATTTATTCGACTTATACATCAAATAAATGTTTCTTCATAATCAGCAACAATTTTAAAACACAGGGTGCAACAAGAGTACAGCAGTTTGCTTGTTAACGCATTGAACCGTATTTTTAAAAGCAATCTGTCCTTCAATAATTTCAAATGGCTGCTTACAAAACTGGAGCTTTCGTGCGTTCGAAATACTATACCCCGTTCTAGAAAACGCCTCTGAAATGGATACCCCGTTCTAAATCAGGAGCTTCAAAATCACGACCCCGTTGGGCGGCACATACCCGTATGGGTAATGTGTGGGAGTACCCCCCCCCCCCCCCCCAGGTCCACACGAACCAAGAGGATTGGGTCTACTAGAAGAAATCATGTGTAGCTTTCTGTGATAAGTAATATTCCAACAGTATAGGATGTTTGAAGCCATTTCACAATCACTAGTTTCCGCGCACCTCTACCGGCGAGTTGTGGAAAAAGGTAGCTGATAGCTGTATGCGACCCTTTTTTCCACCAAATGGTTTCTGGGTTTTCGTATTCGACAGTGTCCTGTATTGATTTTTTTTTTTATAGTGGAGGTCTTTATTATTATGTTCTGTCTGTCTGACTGACTGTTTCTTTGTGTTTTTTTTTCTTGTAATAACAGGTTTCATAATTTGGTCGTGGTTGGGGTTATGGGCTCCTGGTCGTGAGCAAATTGCGAAAAAATCAACAAGCAAAACCAAATTTAATTATAGCGTTGAGTCCGTTGGCCACGGAAAGTTGGTATTATTCTGCAAGTTCTTTACTGCAGCAAGAGAGTATACTCCGATCCCTTGACCATCGCGATTGTTAGTTGGGACATTGGGCCGGGGAACTTAGTATTTTGACCTGGCATAGGGGAGGAGGGGAGGGGGAGGGGGTACTCTGGCCAGATTCCAAGTGACGGGGATGATCGAAGTATGTTTTTTTCTTGGTTTGACAATTTTTTGAACAAAGCTTTTTTTCTTAGCTGTGGCTTTACTTAAGTATTCAAAATATTCGTTCTTTTAACGTCTTAATTTTCGCTTCCACGGATCATCCCCGTCACTTGGAATCCGAGGTACCCCTCCTGTTTAGTACTTCGAAGGCAAAAAAAGCTGTTTCAAAGCCTAGTAGGTGTCTATAAAAGAAAAATAAATATGCATGGCTGTATTAAAATTGCTGACAACAGCTACGAAAATTTCGTGACAGCATGCTGACGTGACTAAGGTGTGTGACCAATTTCCGGTTACACGCCAAAGGTCATACGATCTTGTGCGACGTTTATTATCAGCCGACGAACGATTGAAGTGATGAAAGGTTTTCAAAACCGAAGTCATTTGTTTGCGATGAATTTTTATTCCTTTTGCCTCCTGACTGAAGTAAAAAGTCTTGTAACTCTTGCTTCGACGTGTTGCGACTTTATTTCGATTCACGGCCGGATTCGGACGCAGTTGCTGAGCAAACGTACGTTTGTCTTTTGGCTAAAAATTATATATTTTGTGACTCAAAACGACGCAACAGAAGTTGGAAATAACTTTCCTTGCCGTAAAAACGTGTTACAAGCAATGGTGAGTAATTCTTTCTTGTAAAACCTTTCTTTTAGTTTGACAACCGTCCAAGAGCCGTCTAATTTGCATAAATTTCCAAATTCAATCGCTCTCACCGCTTGCTTTGGTGTCAGGATGGTATTTGATTTCCAGAGCTAAAACTTTCCAGTAAGTTAGTACAAAAACCAAGGTTCCATTTTATATTTATTTTATGATCAAGCGGCATATACCAGAGACCTTTTTTAATAGTCAAAGTTGGCATTCATTTTCTAGCACCTCTAACGTCACAAATATGACCTCTTTGCACTTGTCGATTATAGAAATATAAAGCATTGTTTATCAAATTTTCTTTTAAGGTTTTCAAGAGTAAGAACAAAATAATAATTCGGTGAAGTTTCAATGTCAGGGAATGTTTCTTACGCGTTCACCCTTCTCTCGAAGTTGCCATTGCATCCTGCCGTGTTTTGTGCGAAAAACGAGCATAAAATCGATTTCACAAACTTTTTCTAATTTCTCCTTTAAAATGAATCGTTTGAACCCAAAACTATTTTTCCTTAAATTAGGTCACTGAAAGGGATGTTTTGGCAAAATAAAAAAAAATTCGATTTTTTGACGAGTGTCTTGCGATTCTCGATTTTCTCAGATAATGGCTCTTAACTGTTTTGAAGTCATCACTTCTCTTCTCTACTGCAATTCATTAATATTTATTATACTTTAGATTTGACATTTGGGGTTATTTAAACATAAGGTTTACGATAAGCGGCCATAAGCTAATTTATCGTTTCTCTAATGATAATCTCTTTGTTATTGATCGAGACCGTAACGTTCTCTCCGCGTACTGCTGCAGGCGATGGTATCAATTTACTGATCGGGACTTTTAGTAATATCATGTTGATTGTGATTCTTGAATTACGACCTTCAATTATGGTTGGTAGGATTCGACACGATCATTAAACGAAAGGCTACGGAATTCTGTACTATCTTACCAGAAACGGACGAAGGCAGGCCTGATTTTCAGGTCACTCCCACAGCTTAGTGCGGATGTCCTCATCCTTTACAGGATATACTGTTTCGCAGTAAGTCCTTAAAAAAACTAAGTACAAGCCAAAAACGAGGTTGTGCTGTCTTAAAACAGATGGAACGGCTTCAAAAAAGGATTAAAGAAGAAGGTAAAATACTACGTGAGCAGATGGAGGCAGATGCAAAGGCTCAACGTGATCAAATGGATAACATGTTGAAAGATAGTATGAAGCAAGCTGAGGAGGATAGGAAAGCCTTCATGCAAGAAAATCAAACATTGAATGCAAGACTTGGAGAGATGCAAAAGTCAAATAATGAGATGCAGCAAATGGTGGAGAGTTTAAAGCTGCAGCTCTTGCAGAACCAAGGTAGGCGAGAGGAAGTTAGAAAGCCAAGTTTCTTTGATAAAGCAGTTCAGGTGGTCACTGGCTTAGGAGCTATTGCCAGTGCTGTTTCAAAGTGCTCTGTTATGTAACCTTTCAATTTTCTGATACTGAAAACAATGTTTCCCCATTAAGAAATTCCAGTTACATTAAACATGCACAGAGTAGCATTAGAGTAACCTGACGAGATAAATTTGCCTCCCCGGCTACAAATGTAACCGATTTATTAGCACAGTATCAAAATGATCTCGATGGTTTGCTTGAAATCCATGCGCCCCTAAAAAGACATGTGGTCACCTTAAGGCCTTCCACCCCATGGTATAATAATGAAATTGCGTCTGCAAAGCGTGAACGGCGTAAACTGAAGAGGCACTGGCGAAAAACCACACCAACTGTACCCCAACAACTATACAAAGACAAATGCAAACAAGTCAGGTCTTTAATTATACATCGGCAAAGGTGGAGTTTTACTCTGATTTGATAAAAGAAAACAAAGGTAATCACAGGGTGTTGTTTTCCGCCATTGACCGCATGTTAAACCTGACACCGGAGAAGTGTTACCCTTCTTGCGAGTCTGCAAAAGAATTATGTAATAACTTCGCGGATTTTTTCTCAAGTAAGATTGCCACGATTCGATCGAATCTAGCCTCTTTGGCACTGCCTGATATCCCTTTCCGATTTTCCCGTTTTGATAATCCCTCTATTTAATGAGAGTTTAACCAGTTCAAGCCGACTACTGCTGTCGAACTGAGCAAATTAATGACTAAAATGGCTAGGAAGTCGCGCCCTCTAGACCCGATTCCTTCTAACTTACTTAAGTTGTGCTTTTCTGATTTGGTACCAATCATAACAAAGATTATTAATTGCTCTTTAGAAAGTGGTGAAGTTCCTCTGCCTACGAAAGGGGCTATTCTATCTCCTCTTCTTAAAACACCGTCCCTTGACACTGAGCTCTATCCAAGCTTCAGACCGGTATCGAACCTCATGCTTGTGTCCAAGGCGACAGAAAAAGTAGCGGCTACGCAACTCTGGAAATATCTATGTTCAAATTGATTAAATGAGGAACTTCAGTCTGCTTATAAAGCTAATCATAGCTGTGAAACAGCTCTGATTCGAGTGCAGGATGATATCCTCAAAGTCATCGATAGTCATCGCGGTGTTTTGCTTTTGGTATTAGATCTTTCTGCAGCTTTTGATACGGTCAAGAGAGGATAAAGGGGACAGAGAAGGCATCCCCCATACACACCCTATTCCATAGGTAATTCGTCTCGAGATATTTTTAATACCACAGATCTCAAGGGGGATTAGACAACAGCCAATCACATAGCTCGAATGGGTTCCGTGTGGATGACCCACGCTCAGAGGCACGCGTCCTTCACGAATTGACGAAGAACAAAATGGCGGAAGACGCGGAGAGCGATATTGCGATTCGTTTTGTCGACAAAAACGACTACTGAGGGATTTCTGCTAAAGCTGTGTCGGCGAAACGGAAATTAAAAAAGAATCGCCCTTCCTCTCTTGCACAGAGCTAACAGTACAGCAGGGAAATCCTTGACACACTGAATATTCTCTCCGGATCATTTATAATTTACAGTTTGAAGAAAGCAATTTCTGGTTTGATATTTATTCTTTTATTAGTCTTTTATTATTCAACAACAATAACACTTTGCGTCCTGCTTGCTTTATTGTACAAACGACCGGTTTCAATAGACCGGCGAAATTTCTCATTTTATTAAAGCACTCAGGTTACTACAACTTCGAGTTAAACTGATTTCAAGGGTTGTCAAAAAAATCCAGCGATTCCCTTTTCCCAGGTGAGCGCCGACTAATTTCGCTTCAATATTCAGGAATGCTCTCGATCTCTTTACACTTTCATTGCCTTTCACCCGACATGTTTTGCACGGCGTTTAGTGATGCGAAACCTCCACGAAACATCCACGAATCGCGCTAGGTAACTTTATCCCGATTCTAAAAATAACTCAAGACGAATTACCTATGGAATAGGGACTGTATGGGGGATGCCTTCTCTGTCCCCTTTATCCTCTCTTGATACGGTTGATCATGAAATTCTTCTAGAAAGACTCTCCTCTAGGTTCGGTATCAAAGGAAAAGCCCTGAATTGGCTACGATCTTACGTTACGGACCGTACTCAGCTTGTGAAAGTAGACGACGCTTCATCCACGGTACGACCGCTTCACTGGGGTGTGCCTCAAGGTTCTGTCCGAGGCCCAATGCTTTACTTATTGTATACATCTCCACTGGGTCATATTGTTCGTGAGCATGGCTTTTCGTTTCACTTTTATGCTGATGACTCGCAGCATTATACATCTTTTGCTTGCAATGACACCTCTGATCTAGTGGCTGCAAAACATCGTCTTGAGAACTGCGTTGCTGACATCAATTTGTGGATGACTGCCAACAAGTTAAAGCTTAACAATGATAAATCAGAATTTTCTTTTTCTGCACTCCCGTTTTCGTCATTCGTTGCCCCCTCACACGATTTCTGTTGGCATGGAAAACATCACGCCCTCAGTCAACAGGCTCGCAATCTTGGCGTGATTTTTGACGACACAATGTCACTTTCGCCTCACGTTAATACAATAGTTAAGGGTGCCTTCTATCACATACGAAATATTTTTCTAAAATAAGAAAATACATCAGCAAAAGTACCACAGAAATTCTAATTCACAGTCTTGTTAGCTCGAAGTTGGACTTTTGTAATTCTCTTCTTTTTGGTGCCCAAAAACAGGACATAGTTAAGTTGCAGTCCGTTCAGAATGGGGCTGCTCGAATTATCGCCGGACTCAAAAAACGAGATCACATCACCGAGACTCTAAGAGATCTTCACTGGCTTCCTGTTGAGGAGAGAATTGTTTTTAAAATAAATTTAATAACTTTTAAAACATTGAATGGCCCCGGTCCCCTTTTATCTTGAAGGCATTTTGAAATTTTACCATCAATCAAGAACATTACGGTCATCAAGGGATCATTTACGCCTTGAAGAACCAAATTTTAACATGAAAACTTATGGCTAGCGAGCGTTTTCCGTTGCTGCCCCCCGACTATGGAACAAGTTCCCCTTTGAAATTCGGGCTTGTTCTGATGTTAATCTTTTTAAATCTAAGCTGAAAACGTTTCTTTTTAAAAAGATATATGACATTTAGTTTCATCATATTTGTTTTTGTTTTTTTTACTTTTTAAGATGTGTATGCTATAAATTTTCCAATATGTACAGTAGGGTTATACGTAAGCTGGTGATTAATGATATTCTTATGTCCTTTTTTACATTGTAAAGCGCTTAGAACAGCGATGTATAAGCGCTACATAAATTCCATTATTATCATTATTATTAAACTTACATTTTTTGCTAGAGTTTGTAAACATGAACTTAATAAACAGAAAGGTAGAGTTCGAAAATAATGTGATTTTCATTTTCTTTAATGTCAATGAACAACTATTTCTAAAAAGCTAAAGCGATGTTTGAAGAATGACTTTTCAGCTGCACAGTAGCCGTGAGCCGTGTACCGCTGAGAAAACAACGTGAGCAATCACAATAATTGAGTGTCACCAAGGTGTATTTATATTTAGCGCCTCAAAAAAAAAAATATATATATACATCACCCGAACTTTACTACTTAAAGAAAAAATCTGCAGATAACCACTTTTATAGGTGAGATTACAAAGTTCTAGATTTCAATGTTCGTGAAAACTAGTTCCAAATCGAATTCCTTTCACTGTCAGTAGAAACAAATATTGCGAAGCAAGGCGGTAAATGTCGTAAATATTCTTGTAGTTCTTCCAACTTCGCCTTGAAGAAGCCTTCCTTGTAATTCTTATTAAGTCATGAAACAATAGTCCACTTTTAAAGAGCTCTAAAAAATTTTCATGGAAACGAAAAAAAGTCATATTTGATATGTTTCACATGAACTATTCACTTCCAACATTTCTCTTTCCTGACCTTAAAGAGTAAGCGACCACCTTAAGGAACCCAAAAAACCTGCCCTTCTTCGAAACAACAAGCTTCAAAATAGGCTCCGAAGCTGGTCACAAACATCGCTGCTTTAGAGAACCTGTTTAAGTCCGATCTTTCGCTAGCGTCGCCAAGACATGGCTGAATGCTGACAGATACCGTTTAACGATGTTGAAAAATTCTCAGAGCGAGGACAGCGGCTTGGCAGCGTCTGCAGTGACGTGTTAGATTCTGATTAGTCCTCCGCCATTTTGAAAATCGAAAGGCGGGAATACAAGAAACAGTGGCGAGAGCTCTAGTACGCATGTTTTGTGGTTTTTTGCGCTCGTTCAATTCCACTAATTATTGGAATCCAGAATCTAAGTTCCACTGAAAAATACTGGAATCCAGTACCTGGAATCCGAAATCCACAGGATGGAATCTAGGATCCAAGACTGTCCTGTCTATACGATAACAATGAACTTTTTGGACATTCCCATTCTTGACGTCATCAAAATTCAAAACTAAATTATCAATCCCCCTAAGTTTTTACCAAAATAAGGTGGTAAAAACAAATTGTTATACAAATTTCCACTTCGACTGAATTGCTCTTCGCTTATGTTACAGTGCGGTTGAAAATGTTGAACATGTGAGCTTTAATGACGTGGCATTTACATGGCAGCCGAGTGAGGTGTCAAGTATAGGTTTAAAAAATAAGTTACTTGATGGGATTTTGCCATCTAAACAGTCGCTTTATTAGAAAAATTATTACTTTAATGTTTATGAGTTCCTTGAGCGATGAATTCACGCTTTAAGGTATCTGCACAGGCAAATTTTGCACATTTTTGCATCATTTTTAGTGGTTGTTTTATGGATAATATCTATATGTCACTACATTGACAGTATTCCTCAGTTCTTGAGGAACTAGAATATATCAAAATAAACTGTTATGTCACCCAAAAGGTGTAAATTTAATTACCCCCTAGGGTGGCACGGAAAGAGAAAAATCAAAATTTCAGAAGAATCATTAGAGTTATTGTTAAAAAAGAAATGTAATACAAATAAGGACGTAAGAGAGAATAATTATGTGTTCGACCGTGACACAGCTCCAATTAATCCAGCCTCTAGGGCACAATTTGCTCTTTTGTAATTTGACCCATATTTTGACATCAATAACTCAGTTGTACCGCAATTCTAACCTTTAGTCAAACACAGATCTGTTCATTAACATGCTCTTTGTGTATTTGCCAAATTTCACGAAGAAATAATGATCCATTCCTCCAAAAAACTGGTTCCCGTAAGTCAAGGTAAATCGGTCACGCGGTAATTAACGCTTTTCCAGTGTGAAAAAGCTTATTTTCTTCTCAAAATCAACTGTTTTTCCTCGATACCACCATCACAGACCTTCTTGCCCGCCATTTTGAATAACCGCTGTGTGAAATGCTCGTGGAAGCCTAAGAAAATGCCAAATGACCTCTCTATAGCCCCCTTGGATTTTGATACGTGACCAGTTGCTAGGTGTGACGCATTTCCGGAAGATGCGTTACTCAGTGTCAGCTTTAATGCAGTGAAGCGCGCCGAAGTATGAAGATTGAAGAAGAGTTTTATTCAAAATTGAAAAGAATTACTTCTGTAAAGTGAAAGAAATTGGCAGAAAAACAGACCAGAGGATTAAAGGGCCAAGAAAACGTTTTACTCTCCCGGCAAAATTGTCAGAATATATCAAGTGAGAAGACACACCGATGTAATGTAAATTTAAAACAATAATAAGCCCTGGAAAACGGAGTATATTTCAAGAACATAACAAATTTTGACAAGAAGCAAGTAATATTAGTCATCACAGCTTTAACAGAAGGAAGAAAAATCAAGCTGGACATACAGCGGCTGTAGTTTGTCAATGAATCCAAGCAGTGACTAGATTTTGTTCAGCGCATCAATAGAACTTGAAGCTGGAAAGAGGAGTCAAATTGCGCTCCTGCCGTCCTTTTTCTTAGTAACGGAAATGAAAATTTTTCTTTAACTTCCGGTAAATCAGTCAACTTTTGAGTAGATTTTCTCTTAAATGCGAAGGAATATTCAAAAAAGAACACCAGATATGCATATTACATCATCTGAACTTACTGTAGAAAGATTTTGAGGGCAAAATAAAATGTTGAAAATTTGCCTGTGCAAATACCTTAATAGCAGAACTCAGTGACAGATTCTGTCAGTTTCCGGTCGTCATGTTTGTGCACATCTGGCGCGGACGAACAACACTAACATGACGTCTCCATACAAATTTCCATAAATTTGGGTGCATCGTTTCCCCGAATGTCTCGCATATGAAAAATTGCGCTGGCCTGAGTCTCAGCTTGGATATTTACACATTTACCTTCTTTCATATTCATGATTCTGGACTTTATCTTATGAACGGTATTCATTTTTAATAGCGTGACCTTGAAAACTAGCAATTTCTTTTAAATCAAATTCGATCACACTAGCTGTGTAGGTTCCCTGAGCTTTTGTCCGTTTCAGTTTCTAGGAACTGGGGAAAGCCCTTTTAGCTTCCGGTTACTATTATTGTCGATTACTCACGATTGTACGCATAGCCTTAACCTTCGGAAAGTGAATATACAAACATTTTTTTAACATATAAGCTTAGCAGTGGAATTTGGCTTCTGTGCAGTCCATTATAGACCATTGAAAGAAGGAGTGATTTGACCTTTCAGTTTATTTGAGGTAAAGGTATTAAATTAATCAGTTTTTAAAACAGTACGCAAACGATGTCAAAGATTGCAAGGTTAATATTGCAAGTATTCTCATACTGAAAGCGTTTGGCAATTAAATAGATTATTCAATTTATACCGTTTCCAAGCGAACCACGGAGTCTGTAGCATATACAAGGTAGGTATATGTATAACATTAGAAAACGCGATCAATTAAGAAGAAGTACGGAAACAAGTAAGAAGAAGTACGGTTATCATGGCTACTTTAACCAACAAATCGGAAAAACAATGCGAATATTTAATTCCCTGTTCATTTCTAATAAATTATATATATTTAAAGATCTCCTCTATCAAGGTTGACCCGAATAAAACGAGATTGAGCTTGAAATTTTTGAATTAAAACTCTCAGGCAACTAAAAACAATATATTAGGTCGAATGTATTACGAATGTGCCGGTTCTGACGTATCTGGTAGCGGTCTTAGCTCTAACCATAAGAAATTGAAAAAGGATACAATTTTCGGTTTCGGT
This sequence comes from Porites rus, assembly GCA_964035705.1. Taxonomy (NCBI): domain Eukaryota; kingdom Metazoa; phylum Cnidaria; class Anthozoa; order Scleractinia; family Poritidae; genus Porites; species Porites rus. Next base: position 9,487,404 of record OZ037993.1, read on the forward strand.
TTCTAGATAAAACTGAAGGGGGAAACCCCTTCTGCTATACAATTCAGTTTGGTTAGTGATCCCTGCACTGCGTTTTCCCAGTCCCTCTCGGTCAGTTCACTTCGGTGACGTATCCGAGGCAGTTAGAAAGGCTATATTCTCACCACAGGTTTAGAATTTCATTTCATTCATCTTGAGTCTTTGTATTGTCTTTTGTTGCTCTACAAACTGTTGGGGGAGCCGAAGAATTTCGCCGCCAGTGAAAAGCCTGGAGACCCTGTTGACCCGGTTATACAGCATGAAACTTAACTCTTCATCTTGCTTCCTTTTTCCAGCCTGACGAGGACAGTTGCATAATTTGAAGTCAACAGCATGGCAATACCTCTCTGTTTGCCCAACAACTGTCAATGGAATCCGGTTACAGGTGAATACACTAAGAAAAAGGAACCACGATCGTCGCTCTATGTCGTGGATAAAGCTCTTCAGAAACTGAGGACTGTCAAAGGTAAACGTTATTCATTCCACCCTTGGTGAATGTCCCACTGTTTTCGGAGTGTTGGTTTGATTAACCGCGGTAGGATTAGCTCAGTCGGTAGAGTGCTTCACTGCAAAGCGGGAGGTCGCAGGTTTAATTCCCAGGGCCGGACCAATACGCAGGGTCTTAGAATAACTGAGAAATGAAGGTACTGCCTTTGCCCTGATAACGGCTAGACCTTCGCGTGGCTCGGATGACCACTTAAAGTGAAAATAGTGTCGCACTCAAATAAAGTGCATTTTTTTCTAACGCTTCTGAGTATGAACGGCTAAAGAAAAATACCGGGAGGGAAATGCCGTAGGGTTAGGGGTTGATATTTATTCTCATAATTGACTTGGGTAAATGAAAGTATGACCATTAAGTATGACGAATTCACTAGACAAAAAAAAAGGAAGAAGAAAACAACAACAACCTATGAAAGGTGAAGTAATTAACAGAACTTCCTATACGCAACGTTATAAACCTATTTCAGTTAAGGTTGCTTCACAGAAGAATGATGCATAATCCATGTTTCATAGCCCGCGGTTCATTATTGTAGCAAATCTAGTGAGTTTTTTGAGGCAATTTTTTTTAAAACTGAATAAAAAGAAAAGAATAGCGTTGATTTGTTTAATTGAAATAACCAGCATTCTGGCCCATGTAATCAGGCGGTAAACTCCCCATTCATTTAATGTTTTTAAAGATGCCACGTTGAGAGGACTTTCTTATTTTTATAAAAGCTAAAAACTGTATTTAAAGCATCAAAAGATCATCTTTGACCGTCCCTGTCTGACAAAAATGTCGCAAAAATGTCATGAAATATGCAAAACGCAAAGTAAACGGGGCAAAGATGGTAAAATGAAAGGCCCAATTGTCTCCTTATTAGTTTCATTGTTAGAATGTTCATCAGGGCACCAATTAACAGCAGTGCATTTCAGCAAAACGAGCCTCAGAAAGGCGGCTGAATGGACTACTTTGATACGAATAATTAAAGGTCTCTCTTTCCGTGGGGGTAGGGGGGGGGGTACTGCCATATATGGGCTATATAGGTATGTGCCGCTGTGAAGGGTATGGTTTTCAAGCAGTTTACTCTAGGATAGGGTATATAAATCAGAGAGTTTTGGTCTAGAAAAGGGTATCTTTTTTTAGGAAACTGATCAGTTGGTTGAAGATTTTATCTAGACTAGGGATTGTGGTATAAGGTTTTGTTTTGGCTAGGCTGTGCTAGTGACCTCAGTAGTCTCTGGAAAACAGCTACTCTAGGATAGGGGAGATTTGGGGAGTTAACTCTAGTATAGGGTAGCAAAATTCAGCTGAACTAGCTCTGGTATAGGTTAAGGGTTCCAGAGTCCGAGCGGCACATCCCCACCCAGAAATTCCTAAAGTACCCCACAGGGTCTCTTTCCAATTTACAACTCCATGTAAATAGACGATATTCGTATTCCCCGACGGCCCTGGGACGAGAGACTTCACCTCATGATTGCGAGGCTAAAGCGGGGACCTTTTTGGCAAAAACACAAACAAACATTGGTTAGTCGCGGCTGAATCGCTGCAAAACGATAGAAATCAGCAAAAACCTGCAAGATTTAAAAGCTGAAACCTTACGGGTAAGCTAAAGGGATATCTGTTTCAAAAAACAAAACTGTGGGAAGAGCTGGTCGTACTAACAGCAAAATTTAAAAAGCCCCGAAGCGAAAAGAAGAAACAAGAAGTAATCAAGAAAATGCTATATTGTGTCAAAATATCAATACTCCAATCCTTTTTATAACATTTTATTCGTATTATTATTCTTTTCCTCTTGTGTGTATCTGTAGTGTGAAGTTTAAACTGCTCATTATTATCGTCTGTAGCAAACTGTGTGTTCAACTGCGTGCACGTTTTTGTACTCTCGCACAGTTGTTATCGAAGATAATGTAAACTTAAATTTAAAACTAAACTTTACCGATTCATCTTTGTTTAAACTGGTTTAACTTCCTTAAAATGCACATGGACTGTGTACAGAACGCTAAGCCCCGTCCTGATAAGTAATTATCCATTGAATGAGTCGTTTGGTTTACTTCAAATACACAAGATTTTGCATCCGCTCTGTTAGAAAATTTCAACTGCAAAGTAGGTGTAATAACATCACTGTTAACTTTATCGCAGGCTTTCGGTAATTTACGTCCATTTCAATAAAAGGTGTTCTTTAAAAAGTTTAAAGGACACTGAAAATTACAATTAAAATGACTTTTTGGATTTTGAGAACATCTCTGTTTACATTAAATTAGAAACTCGCTCACCAAGCACTCTTCTCATCAATATAATTATGGTTAGGATCGCTGTTTTTCTTGGTAATGAGGAGATCTTCCTTTTGTTGTTTGAATTAATGACCTCTCAAGTATTTAAACCCTTCGGAACTTTACAACGTTGAAAATTTTCCTTAAATTCGGCAAACTCAGCGGCAGTTTTCTCATATTTGTTTGTCCTCTTGGAGAGAAGTTCCCCGTTTGAGCCTCGCATTCATGATCACGGCCTACTCGTTCCAGGACTGTCGGAGAATACGAATACTGTCTACTGGTGAGTAAATGTAGAATTTACCATCTTTTCCAGTCAGCTTTAAAAGTTTTGCAACATATTTGCTTTTAGTAAATTTGGTGCAAATCCATTGTTTCGTCGATGCCTTGTGCAAAAGAAGGAATGTGTTCATTCTCTCTTGTATAAAATGAAAATTGTAGGTGATACTCACCTCGCTTGAGGCAGGCATTCTCGATTACGTACTTAATACTGATACTTGGGATTGTTACAACCTTTCCGTGTCGATCAGAGAGAAACAAACTGAGGCCTCAAGCTCGACATGAACTTTAATAGTACCCTACAAACGTGACTAACACGTGCCCCGGGAAAGGTGCAACTATGCTCTTCCAAAACGTAACAAAATAAGAAAATATGAAGTTGCACATGGGCATTTCATACCATTTCTTAACCGGTTTGGCTGATTTGCATGTCACAAGAGTACGCGCGTGAAACAGATATAGCCTGCGTAGCTGGTGGTATTATGTGGGTGCGAGATTAAAGTTTTGGCGGCGGAGCCGTGTTCCAAAAAAAGGGAGTAGGGACGATTCAAGCTTCTAATTTTTTTACTATGAGATTTTAAAAATGAAATTTTTCAGCTCGCTCATGCTTAAGAATTTTAGCAGCCATTTGACTTGAAAGCTCCTTAGATGCCTTTTCCCAATTGGTCTCCATTATTTCAATGAACGTGAACAAGATTAAAATTCCCGCTACAAAAGAGTTTACCGGTTACCATAGTACACAGCAGGCTATGAAACATGGTTTACCAGAGCAACCTTAATTGAAATAGGTGTATATCAGGAGGCTTAGTGAGTTATCAGCCAGGGACGTTTTCCTCAGCAGGACCTTATTTTGAGTATAATATGAGAGGGCTAACTAATATACAATTTTAAAACATTCTATTTAAGAAAACCAGCCATAAAATCAGGCTATATTTTGTATGCATATCATGCTGCATATCTGATTAGTTGATATTACCTAAGAAAGAGGGGACACTCTTTACTTGAGCTGCCAAGGACTGGTGGGATTATAGAGGGGTAGCATTTTTAATGATCAAAACAAGATTAAAAATACACTAGTTCTTTTACTCGAATCACTGTATTAATCCCTTCTTTCTTTCATGTTAAGTTAAATTCATCCATTCATTTAGTCTGAGAAAACAGGCAACATTTAGCGACGCCATCACTGGTTTCCCAACGAACTCATCGACGTGTGATATTCCTCGGATGACTCATCATTACCCAGATTTGGGTAGTGCTTTCGATTGGTTGAAGCAAATTTTCTCGTCACTTCGCTGGGAAACCAGTGGTGGCCTTGCGAAATGTTAGCTTTTTTCTCAAATAATATTTTTTCAATTAACCACTTCTGTTTTCAGTTGTATTTTCGCTTGTTTTTCAGGACCCATTTGTGTAGTGTCGATCGCTGGTCCGTACCGCAAAGGGAAATCATACGTATTAAGCGAGGCTTTTGATCAACCAGAGGTTTTTCCTCTTGGACACCACATGGATCCAGAAACCATGGGAATTTGGATGCATATTATTCCAAAAACGTTTCGTGTAAGCTCCAGCACCTCAAGTATTCAATGCTAGTTGCTTTAACTGTAGATAATTATTGTTGGCTTTCACATGACGTCACTAAAACTCAAACTATAAAACTATCGATCCTCCCAAGATTTTACTTTCCCGATGTATTAGAGCAGCTGAAAACTAATTTTCATACAAATTTTGGCTTCAAAAGGGTTGTTGGTTTTGTGATAGAGTACGCTTGAATTTCTAAGCTTTTGCGTGACGCGGCATTTACATGACGGCCAAGAGAGCTGTCATGTAGGTTAAAAAAATGACTTATTTCAAGAAATTTTGCTGTCTGAACATTTCGTGTATTAGAAAAAGTATTACTTTAATGTTTATGAGTTTCTCGAAGAATAAATTCACGCTTTTGGAGCAAAACTCGGTAACAGATGTTTCTGTTGGTTTTCGTCCGCCATGTTGGAGCTCATCCAAGTGAGCACCAGCATGGCGTCTCCATACAAATCTTTATAAGTTAACATTCCTTCAGATTTCTTGTATACGAAATATTCCTCTGACCTGAATCTTGGCAAGGGTCTTTGAATATGTACCTCCTTTCATTTCCCAGATTCTGGACTTTATCTATTGAACGGTTTTGATTTTTATTTTGATCTATTTTGAATGGCGTGACACTGAAAACCAGCAATAGCGCCGGAAGTGAAAGCGGAGCGTTTGCGCTAGAGGCGCGCGCGCAGCGGATCCTCATAGCTAGAGAAATTGGGAAGGAATCATCTGTACGTTAGCGTAAAGCTGAGAGACCGTCCGTGCAGACGCTGATGGTAGGGGTACAAAAACTCAGTAGGGTATGGGAGGGAATCTCAGACGTGCACCCTGCGTTTTGTTTTGGCCACACTTCCACAGAGTAAAAAGTGAATGTTTTTCTATCATAAATTTCGGGGCAATAGTGAAACTGACAAACAACAAACGGGCTCCCATTACTGTGCCAGTATTGCTCTCTTTAACGTTGACCTCAGTTAACATTCTTCGTTCACTCTAAGAGTCTAAGATCAAGTGGTATGGTTACGAAATCAATGCAATGCAAACCAATGATAGCCAAGTTATAATGCAGGGCATATTCATTCTCAAATGAGAAATTGAAATGACTTATGACTTAATTAACTCCTTACATTTCTGTCATTTATGTCAGTCTACTATCTTGTTTCGAAAATGTGCACGTAATTGAGACATCATTTTTCGAATCCCTTTTCTGATTGTTGCTGAACATTTTGGCCTTCGTTGATTAAACTCTTCCTTTCATGGAACGCTGCTGTGAGCTACTTAAGTTCTTACTTAAAAATAGGCAAAGTTCAGTCGAATGATTTGTCTTTTTGATTAATATTTAGGATTCAAGAGGCCGTGAATTCACGGTAGTGTTATTGGACTCCGAGGGAATTGATGCTGTCAGTGGAGAAGGATTAGATGACAATCAGATATTTACACTTACAGTTTTACTGGCTTCTGTGCTGATTTATAACTCCTCAGGGGTTCCGACAAGGCACGATCTTGAAAGTTTGGAGTATCCTTCAAAGGCTTAGATCCGCAGTAAAGGTTTAGTTGCTTGCGTCTTAAATTTAACTATCCGGACCGCCGCATCGGAAGTCTTGGTGCCAGGAAAATGTAACAGAGGGATATTAAAGATGGCTTGCAATGTTTTTTTCCTTATTTATCTTGGAAATAGTTTGATGATCAATGATTTATTTATCACGCACAATAATTGACTTGTGAAAAAGATTGTCCAATCGTCGTTCATCACAGCTATAGGAACTCGTGTGTAAAAAGGCGAGTTGTGAGGCCCTGGTAACAGGTGAATCACTTTCATCTAATTTTTTGACCAGATTGCTCTGAGGCACTTTTTACTCGATGATTTGCGAAAAAGAAAATATTGAAATTATTTAATTTAAATATTTAAATACAAAAAATAGAAGACGTTCGAACTCGTGATAAAAAGACGTTAAGCTAGTGGGTTAGGATGTTAATAAGGGGGTGGGCTACAGACGCTATAGCTAGCTTTTTTGCGTTAAAAGTGGTAAAACGTTTACGCTAAAAGGGGTATAACTTGATGTTGAGCAGTTTTGGGCATTTGTTTGACGTGGCAGTATTCAGAAGATTTATATGACCAATTATAGTAAATTGCTGAAATGGGTTAGAGAGAGCTGGAGAAACTAGAGAGCTGGTAATAATTATAATCACAGTCTAAACCTTCACCGATAATTTCACTCTGCTCAATTAGTTTTCCAGTTACAAACTTTGCGGTATGAACTTTCACAAGTTAGTTGAATATGATCGTCCGGGTGAACGTAGTCCTGAATAGAACTGTTGCTGTTGAAAGTGAATGAAACTTGTGCGATAGTCATCTTCAGAGTAAAAAGAACTGAGAAAAAAGAGAGAGGAAAAAAAAAAAAAAGAAAAAAGAAGACGGGGAAGAAAGGGAGAAAAACAAAGGAAGAAGAAGGGTGAACTTATGAAGTATGAACTTTGTTGTGAGAATTGTGCATTGTATATTATTCCGTAACATAGTATTTAGTTTCATTATGAAGCTGTCTCAGCGGATTAAACTTCGCTCCAACAGCGAAAGGTCGAACTTGAGCAGTTGTTGTGAAGACACGGAATATTTCCATAAAACTTTCCCATTCTTTATATGGCTTCTTAGAGATGTAACCCAGTCCATTCCACCTGACTGCAGGGATCTTAAAGATTACTTCTTGACAAGGGTGAGCTCGTTACAAGCGTAACTTTAGGAATAGGCCACTTGCACTAAGAGACCAATTCTTCCTTTAAACAATGATTTGGAATCCTGTTGATGACAGAAATTGACAGAGCGCATAAAAATTATCTTACTCCCGAAATTTGAGAGGAAACGCCAAAACTACTTTTTACTTGTATTTTGTTAAACGTTTGATAGTTACGCTTAAATGTGCTGTAAACGTTACCACATCATCTTTTCAACAATTTCCTTGAAGTTTAAGTGTAAAATTTCTGTTCAAAAAGAGGTAATTCATAGCGGAGCCCTCGCGCGAAGCGCGCGCAGCGGAGCACCATGGGTAAAGAAATGTGGTAAACTACCCATCTGAGAAAATTTGGTAATCACGTGACCGTACACCGACCGTCCGTCCGCACCACAGGCATACCAATGTAAAATAATTTAATCAACAGGTACGGCAACCCAAATGCAACTCAAGGTTTTGTTTGGAAAGAATTCGCATGGCCGCCCGGACTTTTAGAAAGCAAAAACAACAACAACGTCGTGTTTTTTCCGCCGTTATTTGAGAGAAAGAACTAGAGCGAGTGATTAAACATTAAAAGAGATAATTTTGTAGGAAAAAAAACACGAAAATTCAAAGCGGATGTGAGGCAATGAGAAATGCTAGCGGCCAGCAGGGTGAAAATAAGCGGCAGTGAAAAATAAAAGCGAACATGAACACAGGAGACAAAATATTGGGTAAGCACATACGACAATTCCCCCATAAAAATAAAGTGTAACTAGGAAGATTGACGTTTTAGTCCTACAAAACAGCGCTGTAGTTGTGCAAAACAACGGCAAAGAAAGACAAAAGGCGAGCTGCACGTGCAAATTTGTTTTTTTGATAATTAGAAAAAAAAGTGTGCTGCACGTGCAATTTGTTTTTTTACTAATTAGATCTATTGATCTTGATGCCATTTTCATTGCCCTCCCCGTTTAGCATTACAAGATTTAATTTTTTTTGTTTACAAGTATCATTAACCAGAGCTTCGCTTTTAACCGTGGGTAAATCTATATATAAGTTTTTAAAATCACATTTTGGTCACGTGACCAGCTACAAACTTACTCATTTTAAGAAAATGATGCGGGTTTGAAAAACTAAACCATTGTCATTTAATTCACTGTTTTTGAAGGCAAAATCATATAACTTTCATTTTCATAAAAATGATATCACATGACCTCTGAGTGCAAATGGCCTATTGGTTTATAGCGACAAGTCACCGTTATTATTATTATTATTATTATTATTATTATTATTATTATTATTATCAAATGTCAGTATTAGGTTCAGTATCATTATTATTACTGTTATTTTCATAATAATATAATTATATAATTATTTTGTTTTAAAGACTGTATTCGTATTTATTTTATCAATAGTATTTTTGTTTATATGATCGTAACTCTCTGTTCGATCTTCATCCCAACTTGATAGGTTTTCAAAGACCAAGAATTTTCTCGGTCAGATCCTGCCCAGCAAGTAGCCGAAAGCATTTTGCGTTTCTTTCCTGGTTTTCAAGCCTTCAAACTTCCCCCACCAACAGTTGACGACGAATTACTGAAAAATATCAACAGGAACAAAGATCGGTTGAATTCTAAGTTTCTAGAAGGTATTGACCAATTCAAACGATTGCTATGGTCTACTTTGGTTCCTAAACAAGGCCCAAACGATGGAGAGGTGGTGACTGGTGAAGGTATGATTTTAAACTGGTTTCAGTCATAAAAACATTATTCAGGAAAATATCAAAAATTACACGGCACTATTTTCTGTCATGCGGTATCTTGACTTAAAGGGACTATCACAGAACTAGGATATTGCTGTTTTTAAGTCAAATCTGTGCTGATATTTGATAGCGCCTTTACCCATACAAAAATTTGCTGTTGTAGAGTTATGAGGGAGATTCCAAACGAATTTCACCAGGGAACACTAACACTGGTTTTTGCAGGCATATCATTAAGAGTTGAAAAAGCTGACCCAACTCTTTTTCGGTCCATGTCCATACTTACCATCCTTTGCAACAGACAGAAACATTTTCAATGCCTGAATAAGGAAGCATTTTCAATGTCTGAATATCAGGGGTCTTGAATAAAAAAGCTGGACCATTATTTTTGGAAGTTTAATTGACGCGGGGACAAGTTAAAAAAAGAAAAGATAGAAAACAGCGTGACTTCGCCCCTATAAGTTGGTTTGCAATTATTTTTAAAATTCCTAATTTTCTTTTTTCAGGTCTTGCAGCTCTAGTACAGCTGTACGTGGAAGCTATAAATACCCCTGGTGCAGTTCCAAGCGTACAATCAGCTTGGGATACTTTTGTAGGGGTAAAGTGCACAGAGACATCGCAGGCAGCATTGACCATTTACGATTCTCTAATGAACTCAGGGCTGTCAGGCCGCCTGCCATGTGACAATGACGTCATTCGACAAAATCATGACGCAGCTCTTGAGAAGGGGGTCGCTCATTTGGAGGATGAGACATCTGGACTATCAGCTGTTACAACTGAGAAGGTCATGAGAGAACTTACGGTAAGCTTAGTGAACATCTACAACAATGTATCCCCTTAGCTTCTTCTGCAATGGAGAGAAATTCTTTGATACTTTATGCAACTTTTTCAAGTGGCTTCATAAGCAACGACGACTGAACTTTGAAAAGCATGTTTTCCTTCTTTTTTTTTTTCTTTTTTATCTTTTTAGTAGGTGTGTATGTGTGAAACGAGACGACTAGAAAAGGTTTTGGAACATCCCTCTCCCAACCATTTCATTAAACTTTGTTGTTGTATCACTTAACCCTATTCAGACCTTGGGGGCTTTTGGTGACCCCCGGACCCCTCGCTTAAAAGTTGAATACCCTCAAAACTGTTCAAGCTAATTGACCGCCAAACTTTCCTAAAAATTATCTGGGAACATTTTAGAGTAGTTGTTACGTGTTCGTCAAAATTGACGTTACCATGGCAATCAAGTTTTTCAAAATTTGCATTTTTTTCTCAAAAAAATTGGTTTCAATTCTATTTTTATCAATGGAATTATTGTAATACACTTAAATTGGCATTATTTTATCAAAGTTAGTCTCACTGTTGATGAAATCCAGGATTTTTAGTGACTAGTTTGGGAAAAAAAAAACTCAAGTCAATATGACCAAATGGTAGATGCTGAGTTTAATTTTCAACAGTGTTCATTTCCCTGGAAATTGCATATTTGTAGATTTTTTTGGTTCCTAAGCATCCTTTTATACTCAAATTAAGTTTTCTGTCCAAAATGTCTCGATTTTTACCGATTTTAAGTAAAATGGAGTACATTAAAATACTTCAAAATGCTGGATCCAAGATGGTAGATGCTTCCAGTTCCTTTTTAGTAATAAATAACGTCATTGTGACATCACTGCTATTGTTAAAGGTTATTTATATGTTAGCCAACTTCTTGATTTTATCAAACACCTTACTATCTAGGTATTTTTCGTTTAATTTCTGCTTTGAGGGAAATTTAGATTCTGCCAATAAATTCGACAATCTGGCGTCATAATGACGTCTGATTACGTCATTGTGTTAATCATATGCCCAGAAGTTGGAAATGATGAGTACATTATTTTGTTAAAGTTTGGTGGTCGTAGCGTGAGCGGTTTTGCAGATATAGAGAGGGTCTTATCGAGCGTTCCCCCCGGTCGAAGGAATAGGGTTAATCATAAACTTTTTATTTTCTTGCTTCCTGTCTTGTAATGACATGATGACTTTTTTTTCCGTATGCTTGATTTCCAGGCAGCATTTGACGAACGGTTGGCCTCATGGAAGAATGAAAATGACAAACTAACACGAGATGCCTGCACCAGCCTTCTCAAGCGGCTCAAACAAGAACACTTGGATCCAATACTCGAAAAGTTACATGGAGGGGAAGGTGCACAAGTCTCATTTGAGGACATTATTCAAGGGTACAATCGACTTGAACAGGACTTCAAAGTGCGAGCAGTTGGGGCTAAAGATGTTTCTGCTGAAGTTTTCTTTGAATTTCATCCGGTAAAAAGCTTTAAAGTTCTTACTTCTAAGACAAAAAGAGGAAAGTTTTAAAATCGAACTCGAAATGGGCAGCCAAAAACGGGGACTGGGCAACCCACCATTTCAGAGAAATAAAGACAGTTTAACTTATCATGAATGTTTGGTCAGGCAAAAAGTATTTCAAGAAAACAAGATAAATACAATGAGAAGTATATTCGAACCTTTTTTTATCTCCAAAGAATAGTACAGACAAGCAGAGGCGAATTTTCTTCACTACTATGGTGAACTAAGCACTAAATGACCTTCTCCTAGCTTGAAAACTGCTTGAGGTGTTGGGATATCGGTGAATAGTTTAACTCTTATAGGAAAAACCATTTCTGACACTGGCGTAAATTCATGACCAGTCAATAGAGTGACCAGTTAATAAGAATTGGTATTATATATATTGCACCACTTTTCTTTAAAATTCATATCAGGTTCTAATGGAGGAAATGCAGCGATATTTGGGGGTACTACGACAGCTCAAAGATTTCGACGAAAACTTGACTCGAGAAATCGCCGCAAGAGCCTACCAAGAACAGGAAAGAATGAAGCTTGAGGTACATGTATTTAACGCTTTGGCAAAGAAGAATAGAGTGGAAAAACTGTGACGTCACAAAAACCATCATTTGTGAAATTATGGGACTGGTTAGCATATTTAGAAAGAACCAAAGTAGCCCCCTTGCCAAAATTCAGCCTATTAGTGTAAATTGGTGGGGAAATATAGGCACCGTTTAAGGACCGATTACTCTATTCAAATGCTTCTAAATTGGTTTGCTAACTTTGCTCGGAGTCATCCTAGCAAAACTGTGCTTATATCTCCCCATCAATTTACATTTATTTAACAGGCTGATTTTTAGCAAATGGGCATTTTTCATGATTTTTTTTTCTGAATATGCTGACCAACCCCATAATGTGACAAATTTAACTGTTTTGAAGTCATCACTTCTCTTCTGTATTGCAACTCATTATTATTTATTATACTTCAGATTTGACATCTAGGGGTATCTAAACAAAAGGTTTGCAATAAGCGACCCTGGCCTATAAGCTGATTTATCGTTTGTTTCATGATAGATACCTCTTATTAGCCGAGTTTTCGGTCCGTACTGTAAATTACTGGGCATTATGTCTGGCTCGAGCTCGCTTCTATCTTTCTTTCGTTGGTCTTTGATAAAACACTGCAAATGGCAAGGAAGCTTGTCAAGATTATCGGGTGGAGGTATGTTTGTTATCATATTAGTGGAAGGAATTACTCATTTCTCTTAGGCAAAACATCTCGAATCGATTTTTGTCTTCTTAACTGTGTACTGCGATAAAATTTTCAAACACTGACTAGAATCCTCTTCGATAAGATTACGAGTTAGTTTCTTCATCGCCTTCGTTTACAAATAAACACAGTTTAAAATGTTGAAGGCCAAAGTCAATTAACATCCAAGTCCTCAAGGTTGACAGGCGTCTTATAACTTTATTTAAACCTTTTTTCCGAGGTAACGAGATTTAGAGCTCCGAAATGAGCATTTTCTTTAAAAATTTTGGTCCGTATAGCAAGTTACGGACCGCAAATTGACCAATCGCATGGCGAAAACAGCTCAGCCATGCAATAATCTCTTTTATTGATCGAGACCGTGACGTTTTGTCCGCGTACTGATGCAGGCCATGGTATCAATTTACTGAGCGGGACTATTAGCAATATCATGTTGACTATGATTCTTGAATTACGACCTTCAGTCATGGGTGGTAGGTTCAAATCACTATGAGTAATTTCTATTAGTCTCAACATGAGTTTTATCTGTATCCTGTTTTTCATAGGAGGAACACGCCCGTTTGCAGCAAGAAAATCGTGAACGACAAGTGGAGGTAAGTCATGGCAGTCCATATTTGGTTATAGCTTTAAACACTCAAACCCGGACGTCAACAAGTTGGCAAGGCTTCTTTTTGCTGTCACCTTAACACTCATGGGAGGATTAATAGAATAAGGAGCAAGATTCTACGCGTGCCTAGCATTCCTCTTACCCTTCTACCCTCTATTTTTAATTTTTTATCTTTTATTATTTTTGCCACACAAAATAACTTACAGCTGGGAAGGTGACTGTGGCGGGGAAATCTCCGAGAAGCCAACGAGCTTAGAAGAAATAGAGATATCCCACCCCCCGCACCCCAACCCTTCAATGCACTTCCCCTTTCTCAAATCAGATTCAAGTGGTGCCTCACCACGCTGCCCCAAACCCATTAACAACATCCTAGATCCTTCTCTGTATCTTGTTTTTTATTGAAACTCTTCTTTTAAAAACAAAAAAAGCCTTCTGGAAAGGCTACGGAACTCTCTAGTATCTTACCAGAAACGGACGAAGGCAAGCCTGATTTTCAGGTTACTCCCATAGCTTAGTGCGGATGTCCGCATCCTTTACAGGATATACTGGTTCGCAGTAAGTCCTTAAAAAAACTAAGTACAAGCCGAAAACGAGGTTGTGCTCTCTTAAAACAGATGGAACGGCTTCAAAAAAGGTTTGAAGAAGAAGGTAAAATACTACGTGAGCAGATGGAGGCAGATGCAAAGGCTCAACGTGATCAAATGGATAACATGTTGAAAGCTAGTATGAAGCAAGCTGAGGAGGATAGGAGAGCCTTCATGCAAGAAAATCAAACATTAAATGCAAGACTTGGAGAGATGCAAAAGTCAAATAACGAGATGCAGCAAATAGTGGAGAGTTTAAAGTCGCAGCTCTTGCAGAACCAAGGTAGACGAGAGGAAGTTAGAAAGCCAAGTTTCTTTGATAAAGCAGTTCAGGTGGTCACTGGCTTAGGAGCTATTGCCAGTGTTGTTTCAAAGTGCTCTGTTATGTAACCTTTCAATTTTCTGATACTGAAAACAATAGTTTCCCCATTAAGAAATTCCAGTTACATTAAACATTTACAGAGTAGCATTAGAGTAGCCTGACGAGATAAATAGTTTTATTATAATTTACTGGTACAGTTTAAACTTGCATTTTTTGCTAGAGTGTCAGAATATATCAATGTAGTTTGTAAACATAAACTAAATAAACAGAAAGGTTGGGAAAATAATGTGATTTCCATTTTCTTTAATGTCAATGAACAACAACAGGGGTCTTTTTTGCATGAGAATGCGCGACCGCTGACTTGTCAAAGAGCACGCGACCAGTGACAGCGACCGTGCTGCATAGTCATAGGAACCAAATTGTTCACTTTGAAAGCTTGCTTGAGATTGAAATGGTAGCAGGAACTTAGGAAAGACCTTCGTTGTACAAAATAAGTGAAGATCTGTTGATTTAAAGTGGAGACTGATGCGCTGAACGAGGTGAAAGAGCAAGTTTCTTAAGGATGTCTGACACGAACATGGCTGCTTGTTGTTAATTGGCGCTCGACTCGTGTCTTGATTCCCCTTCAAGAACCGCAAAGTTTTGCATAGAATGCATTGCTGATGCGTAGCTACTGAGCAAAATGTTCTTTATTTAGTGTTTGTCTATAAATCGGAAATAAATCAGTTTCTCGATGCCGTAGAGGATTTCTGTCAATTATTTGTTAATAACTGATTTAGCCATATTTCGGGAGTGGATTAATAACGATCAGCGGGCGACTACCACGCCGTTTTCAGTTGGAATAGAAAGTTTTTGCCTTAAGTATTTTAACGATACAAAGTTTGTCTATAGGAAAATTGTAGAACTTCTTGTTTTTGCGTGGACTAACATTGTAACGCATCTTTTACAGGAATTTACTTTAAGCCAGAACTTAAATGTTCTAATGATTTTTAACTTTTGGTCGGCATCACATGTTTACTATACTTCTTGGGAAACCTAACTGTTTGTTTCATCAAAATCGGTCACAAGAATGGACTTTAATTTCGGTCCTATTGAATGCAGTTTTGACTGTGTCTCATTGATATTCATTTTTTTATTGTTCGAGACATACAGAGTGACTACCACCAACATCTCACCAGGTGACTAATCTACGTCTCGTGTGCTCTTAATTTTGTGGCTTTAAAGTGCTGGGAAAATTGTAGAACATATATTAATTCACTGCTGAACTGAACATCGGCTTTCGCGCACTTCGAACCCACTCGCTGAAACTTGCTATGTTTTTTTTTTAATATTTCTCTTCCTTTCCGATTTCAAAACAAAGAAAAGTGAAAGTGTTTACTTGATTCAACAAACGTTTCTGCACTTTGTTTAGACTTTGATGAGATCAGCGCAATCCTCCAGGTACTACATATACGTGCGCTGTTGTGCAGGTCAACTGGGAAGATGAAATTTGATAGTAGCTTGTGTATGTTAAAGCCGGTCTACTTCGCTTTTGTTAAGACCATGTTAGAGTTTTTTTTTTTTTTTGCAAACTACACATTTTGTTAAATCACGAGCACATTCGCTATGATAGCTTTGAGACGCGCCATTTTGATGAAGGCAAACCCTGTGGTGAGCCTCCATGCACATCGCTTGTTCAGCGGTCGCGCTTGCTCATGCAAAAAAGACCCCATCCTCGGAGACCCAGGCGCAGTCAGTCGGGTCGGGAAAAAAGGCGGGACGAAAGTTTTCAAGTAAGGGCGGAAGAGCCCCTGGGTACCGACTCTCACCGAACTATTTCCAAAAATTCAAGCGGATGCCGGCTCCTGATTGGGCACAAAAAATGCTTTGTATTATTGTGCTCAATTGGCGAACAATTTCTCCTTAGTTCTTTTCGTGAGTTTGTACACGACGGCTATTGTCTCGCCACACTTGCCCGGTTCGTTCACCAAGCTTGTGCGTACAAGGGAAACTTTTATTTTCTACTTTCCTAACCAGAAACAAAGGAAGAACCGATGAGTTGAATAAACGTTTGGGTTACTATCAGCAAGGGCAATTGAATTTGCCCCGAGAATATTCTGTTTTTGACGGATCACAATAGGCCACTTGCACTAACAGGTCACGTGACCAATGCTTCCTTCAAACAATGAGTTGGAATATTGCTGATGCCAAAAATTGACAGAGCACATAAAAATTAGCTTACACCCGAAATTTGAGAGGAAACGCATTTAAGGGAGATATTTTATGGCACTTTGATTTTTCAACAAAGCAGTATGATTTGTATTGGCCGCCATGTTGGAGGGCATACTCTTGCCCTCCAATATGGCGGCCAAAACTACTTTTTGCTTATATCTTGTTAAACGTTTGCTAGTTACGCTCAGACGTGCTGTAAACGTTACCACATCATTTTTTCAACATCCTCCTTGAAGTTTAAGTGCAAAGCTTGTGTTGAGAAAGAAGTAATCATAATTTTAAAAATCACATTTTGGTCACGTGACCAGGGAGGAACTTATTAATTTTAAGAAAATGGTGCGGGTATGCAAAACCAAATCACTATTATTCTGTTTAAGATATGACCCACTAATAGTTTTTCGAAGGCAAAATCATATAGCTTTCATTTTCATGAAAACTACGTCACATGACCTCTTAGTGCAAATGGCCTATTAAGATGCAGCGGCGATGAGAAATTCAAATGAGTAACAGCTTGACAAGGCAAAACAACAACCTTGCCCGTGCATCACGCTTTTTTGTACATTTCTTTGCCGTCAACTGCACGACTACTCGTGAAAACGCCAAATTTCATATTTTGTGAAGGACGTTTAAACAAGCAATAACAAAATTCATTCTCTCTTCATGAACTTTGATATGGTTCAGAAGAGTTCGCTTGCATTTGTCAAAGTAAGCGAGTTGGATCAGATGGGGATTTTATATCAAACTGAAAGTTTCCTGACTGCGTGCATTACAAGCCGTGATCGAGACAATAGCGGTCATGTAAGAACACACGAAAAGAACTCATTGAGATGTGTTCGCCGATTGGGCACAATAATACAAAGCATTTTTTGTGCCCAATCAGGAGCCGGCATCCACTTGAATTTTTGGAAATGGTCCGTTGAGAGTCGGTACCCAGGGGCTCTTTCGCCCGTAATGAAAACTTTCGTCCCGCCTGTTCTCCCGACCCGACTGATTGCCCCTGGGTCTCCGAGGATGAAAAGACCCCTGTTATGAACAACTAATTAAAAACTTAAGCGCTGTTTAGAACCCATCGAATGTGAGGCTGAGCTGGTTGCTAGGAGGTGGGGAAAGAAGCTTTCACGAAATCCGTCGGCGGCGTGTTTCGAACTTCGCATGTGATAACTTCGCTCGCCAAGTATCATATCACTATCACGATTTACAGCAAAATAATGATAATAAAAGGCTACAACCGCAAGTTTTAAACTCAAAAACACAGTAGCATCTTCTTGCGTTTCTTGTGGGGTAAAAAGCCACTCAGATAATGTGTTAAAAAATAATAATAATAATAAAAAATAAACGGGTATATATGGAAACTTGTAGTGTTAATGTCCGCTTTCAACAATGATTTGTTTTCACTTTAAATTATGACATTCTTGTTTTCACCTGCGAGTTTATTTTGCTCTTGGATTAATTATAATTTAATTTCGGATTTCCATTTTAATATTTATGCGCCAAATGGTTTTGTTCAAAAGAGCCTTTCTCTTCAGCCGCATTAGTTCACAGTGCCATAACTGACTGGGCATAAGCCGAAGGTTGGCTCAAAGACAAAAAGTCTTTAGCAACAACAAATAATAAGTGCGATAAATGTCTTACCTCTAAATTAAGAATAGTACAAGAGAAGCCCGTTGATGAATAAAAAAAAGTTTTAATTCCTGTTCGTAGCAATTTATGTTCTTCTTCTTCTTACTATATTATTATTATTATTATTATTATTATTATTATTATTATTAATACTACAATTATTATGAATGCTCCACGTTCTTAGACATGATAATGACATTGGCATTGACAAAAAGCGGCAACTTTATATAATAAAAAAAAAAAGGTAAATATAGCCATTAGAGCAACATACTGCATCTTTGTTGTAGAAATAGGAACTGGGATAGCCCAGACTTAATGCAATTTTGATGTCTTTTCTTTCTTTCTTTCTTTCTTTCTTTTTTTTTTTTTTTTTTTTTTTTTTTTTTCGTTTTGTTTTGTTTTGTCTTTTGTTTGAATAATCCAATCTCAAGCAGCATTTGCAAATTGCCTATACGTAGCGAGATTTACAATTGTACATTCAAAAACACAAGTAAAGTTTCCATTATCATCATCGTTATTAAACACATCTTCTACATGGATTACTTGAGTCTTCCTTAAACATCAAGTCACCGCCCGTGACCTTAGGTGTCCAGGACTGTACTTTGCGAAGGATTCTAGCTGTACCCCGTAAACACGCTATCTACAATGATTCCAAACGACATGTGACACCAATCTCTGCTAACCACTTTTCTGTATCTCTCGAGACAGTTCCTAATGTACCAATTATGACTGGCACAACAGTTACTCCGCTCAATTTCCAGATCCGTTTCAACTCCCGCTTCAGGTATTGGTAGTTCTCAATTTTCTCTTTCTCTTTGCCTTTCACTCCGATGTCCAGTGCACAAGCAACATCAACAATCAGGAATTTGCGTTCTATCTTATCCAGTATCACAATATCAGGCTTGTTGTATTCAATCTTGTTTTCAGTGTGTATTTTGAAATCCCACAGCAGCTTATTGTTAGTGGATTCACACACTGGTTTTGGCTCATCATTGTAAATTATTTTTCATCCCTGTCATAACCCAACTTTCCACATAGTTCCCAATGAATCTCCTGCGCCAACTTGTCGTGCCTCCAACATCGCTATTGCTTTTGAGCAAGTTTCTTGCATTCCTATTCAATATGGCTAACTGTCTGATCGCCTTCTCCACACATTTTACACTTTGCAGACACATTTTGCTTGTCTATTATCCTTTTGATACTATTACTTCTTAATGCTTGGTCTTGTGCTGCCATAATTATACCCTCCGTCTCCTTCTTTAGTCTGCCTTCTTTCAGCCACTTCCACGTCTTTTTATCTCTTACTTCTGCTGTGTTCCTCCAAAACTGCCCATGAAGTTGTTTCTCTTGGAAGTGCTCTTTTCTTTCTTGCTGTAATGATGCGGTTTCACAACTTTTAGCATAACATCTTAGAATTTGTTTTTCTTGTACACCTCCTCCAACAGGGGAACCGTTACAACTCTCAACATCCCGGCTAAGACTATTGATCTCACTCTTTATAGAGTCCTCAACACTCATTAATCCTCTACCCCCCTCTGATCTTTGAAAGTAAAGCTTGTCAACATCAGCCTGGGGATGCAAAGCATGATTAGAAATTATTATTATTATTGTTCATATCTCACACCACTAGGTGCATCGGTGGTCACGTATCCCTAGGTCATTAAGCTATTTCCTATAGCCTTAGGTGTCTAGGATCCTTCTTAATATCTTTCCTGTTCCTAACAAGCAGGCTTTCTGGAGTAAATTCAAGATCTTAGGTGTTCCCATCTTAAACCTCATTTACACTCGCTAAAAAAATCGGCACGGCTAGCCAAATTTTTGGCACCATGCCTCGATTACCCGTGCCGAGACTACCTCCGGGAGGTAGTCCCAGCACCCCTAAAATTTTGAGCACTCGTGCCACAATACATTTGGGACCAATACGTTTACACGTCGGAAATTGGGAGTGCCGTGCCTTAAAATCGTCAGCACGGTGCCAAACAATTTGGCGTGCCGTGCCGATTTTTTCAGCTACTATTATTACTATTATTATAGTGGACCTGGCCTGTGAAAAAGGCGCATCCAACTAGCTTACAGTTATTCCTCTCAAAGACATGGATTTTGATCTCAACAAGCGGGAATTTCGTGATGCTGTGAGGCTTCGTTATGACTGGCCGATACCCGATAATCCGTCAGTATGCGTTTGTGGGAGCATGTTTACAGTAGATCAAGCGATGATGCCAGCGTGGAGGCTGAGTTATTCAGCGCCACAATGAAATACGCGATCTGAACCGGCATTATGTTTTTAATTACAACCTATTACAGGCGAAGAGCTTGTCAGAGGGACTAGCCAAGCCCCTGATGCACGCCTTGACGTCCACTGTAGGGGTTTCTGGGAGCGACAGAGGGCTGCATTTTACGATATAAGGGTGTGTCATCCCAATACGGACTCGTATAGAGATCTTAGCGCCAAGCAAATCTACAGGATTCATGAAAAAAAAAAGAAGCGAAAATACAATTCTCGCGTCACAGAAATAGAGCAAGGCACATTTACCCCACTGGTATTCACAACGACGCGAGGGATGGCTGACGAATGCGTGAGATACCACTCAAGATTAGCCGAGCTATTATCTGCAAACAAGCAAAAGAGATACGCCACAACAATTTCATGGGTCAGGGCGAAAGTGTCCTTTGCAATTTTGCGGAGTGCGCTCCTATGCCTAACGGGATCGAGAACCCCCAGAAGGAGGAACTTAGATGTTAAGACTGGGATCTAGAAATAGAGAAGGGTCAAGCAGGACTTCCCTAGACTCAGCAGCTATAGATACTTTATTATTGGGATGTACATAGAAATTTTCATTTTTTAGTTTATACACAGTTGTTTACATTTGCTCTGTTGAAAACCACCAGACCACCAAGAAGTCATTTTCAACTATAGTTATACTAAATTTGTATTTAATTTTCAATTTGAGAAGAGTTTAAAAAAGTATGTTTTAATGGTATCATTATTGTTATTATTATCATTATATTTATCATGTGTTATTTTTTTGAAGACCGTATTCAGATTCATATTCATCAAACCAACTAGGAAATATTGGCACCTGACGCATAACCATTCTGTCAACCTGCTAATGTTTAAATTTCTTGCTTCTCCGCTATTTTCAGTCATCTAATGAATTCCTAAAATGAGTTAGTAATTTGCGTGGTCTCTTATTTCTAATTTAACAACATCTTTTTAAACAAATAGTATGACATATATACACTTTCACACTAAAACATGATTTATTAGCGAGAAATGATTTTAATGAACGCATATATCCCGTTCAGAATTGACATGTGCTTGTTAAGCGTCCTTTCGAATTCTACACTTTGAAGTTTTATTTCCAAATGTTAAAGTTAACTCTTAAAACACAAGGCTCTTTTATATCCCTCTCTAAATTCTCTTCTCATGAAACCATAAATTATCGGATTTATTGCACTGCTGCTTGCATAAGTAAAAATGTTTAACATATAGACTTGTCGTGGAAGTTTGTAGTAGCCAGCAATAACCTCATAAAAATCTATGATAACCGATGGAGTCCAACAGATGAAAAACGCGAGAATGGTAGCGAACAACATCGTTGTTATCTTGACCTCTTCGGCGAAGGCAACTGTGCTGTCGTCATCACGGAAGGAAGAAGATCTGACTTGGACAAAATGTGCACGAATTTTTCTAAGCACTTTGTAATAACTGAAGACGATTGGATTAAATGACACAGACACAACGATTGAATAAAGAATGGCGCTGTATATACCGAGTTTGTCTTTAAGGTATATTGTCACAAAGCACAAGCATTTTCCAGGGTGAAAATAGTACACTGTTTTACTGACGAAGTACGCAGAATAATTGAGAAAAACTGTGACAATCCACGATAGTGTGATGGAGCACAAAACGTTCCCTTTGCTGAATAATCTCCTGTAGAGAGGTGCAGACCGAGTAATCTTTACATAGCGATTAATGGCGATCATACAGAGAGTGAGAAGTGACACAGTTGAAAAAACTGAAATTAAACTTCCTTGAAGCTGGCAAATGACATCACTGAAGTCCCATTTTCCTTTAATGGACACCGCAAGTGTAATGGGCATACAGACAACCGCGTTTAGGATATCTGCAATTGCAAGCGATACCAAGTAGAAATTCTGAGGACTGCGGAGCGATGGCGTGTTGCTAAATGCCAAGATAAATAACGTATTTCCCAGAAAGGCGGTTAATATGACTGTCAAATAGAGGGCAGATTCTAAAATCGCCAGCCAACTCTCTCTGTTCTTGAGTGATATGGTCAGTAAGGCAAAGAGTTCTTGAGTTGAATTCATCATGCCTGTATGCTCTGGGAATTAGCCATGAAATCTTTTAATTTTCCTCTCGTGACACCAGGTGCCTGTTTCTTTTTTTTTTTTTACTAACAAAGAAGAACAAAATATCAGCCCTTCCTTAAAATCTGACCTGTAAGACACTCAGTAAATAGAAATACGCAAATGCAAATTATGTGTTCATTCAATTTTAAATCAATATCAGAATAAATATTACAGCAATATGTCTTTTTGCAGAAGAAACCCGTCATCAGAT
Source organism: Porites rus (assembly GCA_964035705.1). Taxonomy (NCBI): domain Eukaryota; kingdom Metazoa; phylum Cnidaria; class Anthozoa; order Scleractinia; family Poritidae; genus Porites; species Porites rus. The sequence continues at coordinate 9,509,967 of OZ037993.1, forward strand.
GAAGCTCCAATCCCGCTGATATAGTCGATCAAACCTCATCGGAAACCTAATTCAAAACTGGTACAAAAGACAATTCTCTTAATAGCAATATATTATAAACATGTTTACATTTTATTCACAACTTATTCTATAGACCACTCTATACTGTACTAACAGCTGCATTATTTGGGATTTAGCTAAGGTTGAGAAAAACTTACAACATTTCCAATAAAATCCGGCATCAATTGGGATGGTAGGTTCACAAAGTAACAAGTCTTAAAGGAGTTGTGTTTTTAAATCCCATCGTGTGAAATACAATTTATGTATTGGTTTTTAGCTTGCGTTGATATAATACCATAAAAATAATTGTTAAAAGTACCTGTGCTATTTGATATCGGTCCATTTTACCAATGCTTTTAGCAGCCATTATGCTTGCTGCATGCTGATGAGATCCGTTTTAAATGAGAATGAATGAATCTGATTCGACCTGTCACACAGAAGGCCAGAGCAGCTTAAACTATTATTCTTAAACCGCCATTAACTCTTGCTTCGGGGACGGTGCCTTGACACCTTGGGGAAAGAAGAGCATGACATAACTTCATAATCGGCAGCGCGCTTCTGTTAGTTTTTGCTAGGAGAGTGGGTAACTAGAAAATGTTAACGAACAGCATTCGATTGTATTTTTGGGAGAGTTAGGTGCGACTTAGGAGCGGACCATTTGCCTTTGAAGCGGGGAGGGGCTGGGTAAGAATTTTTGTTTCCAAAACCTCTGGTATACAACGGTGCAAGATTTTCTTCCCAATTTTTTCCAGTGTTGGAATTTTTTTTCGCCAGGTATTTCCTTGCAAAAAATAAAAGTAAAAAAAATGAATAAAAAATATCAGCTCTCGGGCCTCCGTTTGGTCTAAAAATAAGGGGGGCTGCCCCCCCCCCCCCCCCCCCCACATCGCGCAAAATGTCTATTGTTCTCGGGACATTTACTTCCATTTCAACAAAGTTCGTAGACCTGTCATATTACACGCAATCATGCAGAGACTCTATGAAAGCGCTTCAGCCATTGGTTGTCAAGAATGCACGACGAAGCTCATCAATATGTTGTAGGTGGCAAACTAAACGATGAACGCAGCACGCTATTGTTTTCTCCTTTTAGCTCTTTTGTTTTGCAAAATCGCGAATATGCGCATATTTCACAGTGAACGTTCAAACCATGAGAATCACTTTGCGTTATTTTCCCGGAGTTTTGTTCAAAAATTAAACCACAGAAAGAAAGGTGAAATTTTCCATTTATTTTAGTCCGTGCGAGATCTCGATTATGTCGTAAATAAACTCGCTGCGAGGTGAGTAAAATTGAGCGCGGAATTCAGAACACTCGTGGCTGATTGTAATGTTTTGCTTCTCCATTCGAAAGATGTTAGCTCTTATAATTTTGACCCCCAAAAGCAATTTAACCGAAATGGCGGGTAAGTAACAACAAATGGAGGAACCATATGAATTTGTAAAGGGTGGATCGGGTTTTCGAAGAGCTCTGAAAAGAGCTCCCGATCCGTGACATTTTTTTTTTCCATGTTCATTGCAAGATTTGGTCGACAGGTGCAATGAACCAGCTGACGCAACGCGATCAATTTAAAAGTTCGAGGGTTCTCTGGACCATTTTACAATAATAATAATTTTCTTAATTTAAGCATACCTGCACTGGAAAGTACATGCTGGCCATCACATCCACTTTTACTCGTTCTATTCATTGTACTGATCAAGCGTATACGCGAGGCAGATTGTGTTAATAAACTCTAGTGATTCTTTAATATATATTTTAAAGTTCGCGGCACTAGCTAATGACATATTTTCACAAGTGAGTGGTTTTCAATGGCGTATTGTTGTATTTGACAGCCATTGTTATTCATACCTGTGCTTAAAACAATAGCTCGCTGGCCTTAGGTACGTTGCGTTTCTACCAGACTTTTTCAAACTCGCAGGGATGGTGGTTCTTGTCCATAAATTCAAAAAGTTAAAACGTATTCTGTTTAAGGAAAGAGCACTCTTACATATTCTGTCCGTGGTTTTGAGGATTCTGTTACAGGTTTCCAGAAAGTCGCGCCAAAAATCAGCTTCCATACAAGAATGGCCTCTTTTTAGCAATTTTCAAGTGCAGAGGGATAGTCCTTCTGCTACGTAAAATTTGTATATTTGGTGCTTAAACCGTAGATAAATCATTCATTTTTGATATTCCGTCCGTGGTTCTGTCATTTTGGAACTAACGAAGTCGCGCCAAGGAGTTTTATCAGCGCTGGTGGACCAAAAATGGCCCATTCTTCTCTTATTTGGAGCTTATTCGAATTTGCCGCTTCGGAGGTCATGAATAATTAACGATGTCCAATCATTTTGCGCGATGGGTCCCTCCCCTGGATCTGCCACACTCATATCAATGGTTTATCGTTTTAATTGAGCACTATAAACCATCGCAGAATCATCAATCATCTATAATCGAAATCTGTTTCCCTTGGATTCACCACCGTATTAAACGCTCGTTGAAGCCACATAGGATGCCATTTACTGGGTCCGCTTATGGCGACAAGTAAGCACTCGAAACGTATCATCATGGCTCTCTGAAGGGTGGTCAATTTTACATCACAGTTGGGTTATGAAATTAGGTTTACCCGATAACCTATTATTCCTCGCGAAGTGCCGAACGAAGCGCGTTTATAATCTCGTCGCGCGTGTGGTCCGCGAGTGGATCCTAGCGAGCCGCAAACTCGCAACGCTCATCTGTACTTGAATATATCCGATGCTGTCAGCTATGACTTCATACAGTAGTTTGACGTCACGGCGCATTTTTTTTTATTTCTAGGCAACATTCGACTGAAAGCGATTTCCCATTAATGACCAGAGTATTCATGAAGACCTGATTTGTTAGTGAAGAGGTGGAGGGGTGGGGGGGGGGGGGGGGGTGTTTGGTATTCCCTTATATAGGCTATATAGGTATGTGCGGCGCCAAAGAGCTAGACCACCACACCGGGGACTACGTCCCCTACTCTTAACGAACAGTGTGTGGTTTCTTTAACGTCCCACAGAATTCATATATGCAAGGGTTGTGACGCGGGGCCTAGGGTCAATCGTCCTTATCCGAGAAATTTGGTCACTCTTATCTTGAATTGGGTATGTTTTTTAGAAGAAGCTACTTCTTCATCATTTGGCGATAAGACCAATTCCCTTTTAATGTTTACGCCAACCGTGTACGTGTCGTAACAGCTTGCCCCCCCCCCCCCCCCCGTCACCTTCGGGGCTCCAGGGCTTCAGGTCTGAAATAGGGTAGGGAAAATCACAGGTGGGGTCTGAAATAGTGTAAGGGTTTTCAGCAAGCGTGCTGCATATCCCCACTGGAAGTACCCCCGGGGGTTTTCGTCGCATTTTAAACACAAATGGGGGGTCATGATGTCAGACGTTCCTTGCGGAGACCGTGGAAACTGGGACTAAGACTCGTTGCGTGATCGAAGCCACGCATGTTTTGCGAAGAAAGCTTAGGAAAGATTGAAGAGCTTTTCCGAAACGTGTCGGTCCACGAATTCTATCGCTTGAAAGACTTGATTACTTTGGAACAAGTGGACACTACTGAGTGGTCGAAAAAAAAAATAAGAATCTTAATTGGCAAAACTGATTGTCGGGTATTGTAAACTTTCATTGTATGCAAATGGTCTTGTGACGAGCATGCGGTTTATTTTCGGCGATGATTGAAATGACGTACAAGTAAATCACTTTTTTGATCTCTGAAAATGATGTAATTTCTCTGGAATCTAGGCCCTTGAATTCTCGTGTATTATACACGCGTATAGCCTGCGACCGTAGACGTAATTCCGGTCGTCGCTAATAACACGCCAACTAAATCAATTAAGAAAAAAGTAAAAAGTATCGACGTCTATAAAGTAGGAAGTAAAAATACTTCAGCGAGTAAATCCTGTTTCGTGTAGAATTAATCGATTCCTCATTTCTCGATCTGATCTTCAAGCAAGCGAGACTGACGCCCCTGAAAGCGCGTTCTTATCGGTAAGCGATTTCTCGTGCAAATGCAACAGAACAGCAAACACAAGAACGCCGAATTCAACAATTGGCCTCGCAGGGGAAGACTTGAAACCGAAAAATCATCTCGAGCGAGAACGCCGACTTGAAACGAAGAAGGAGACGGCAGCAACAAACAGCACAGGCACCCAGACGTAGTGTGTGTAAATAACATGGACAAAACGGGATGAGTCGTCGGAACTCCCGTGAACTAAAACAGTCCAAAAGTCAAAATATAACAAAACAAAGCTAAGATACCTTTAACTGAACGTCCCCTTGTCTTCCCTGGCCGGTTAAAGTGGCATTTTGTCGAGTTTTGCAATTGTAAGTACTATCCACTAAAGAAGAATTAAAGGCTGGCTACAAAGAAAAGGGACCATCTCCGCGCGAAGCACTATAAATTTGAGGATAATCGACGAATCCGCTCCATATTGCCATCGGCTAATCTACAGGTAAAGTGTGCTGCTGCGTCTTCCTCGCTGGCTCCAGAAAGCCCATCGCAACTGCGATATTCGCTCACTCATCAACAAACGCTGTTGACCTTTACGCTCCGCCATGACCACAAACGGGCAGGATTAATACGCGACGTGAATACTCAAGCTTAGCGACCGCGTCTGCGCGACAATGCAGCACTTGCTATGGGAGGGAGGCCCGCCCCCCCCCCCCTCCCCCCGACGTCCTTCGAGAGGTCCTGCAATCTACGTATTTCTAGTAATAAGTAGAGTGACAGTGACCGGGTGCTACACATGCTTTAAATCAGAGAAGGAGCTGAACGACTAATAAAATCGATCAGTTTCATTTCTTTGTTTGCTTCTTGCGCTGGTTACGAAACAACAAAGTTTTCTTCGATCCAAACGAAACGGACAATGGACATGCAGGAGAGGCTTTTCGATGCCAGGGCTTTCGCTTTCGTATTCTTGCCAAATGCGTATTTTGAAAACGTTACCCTACGTCATTAGACGTCTTATTACAAATAACTCCTCCATCTGCCACCCGTCTAACCATGCAAAAGTGAAAAATAAACGAACAGGGTTGTATCCAGTTCACATTTTAATTTATAGCAGTCAAAGATAGAGCGATATCGATGCCAGTTTATACTACTGGAAGAAGAATAAGCTAAAATAATTGACCTTACCAAGTTCCTCAGTCTGGGAATCGAGGTTATACTAAATCCCAGTACAAAGATCATTTCATTGAAGTTCCTCTTGCAAAGCGATCATGCTTGAATTTTGTAATCAATTGTTAAATATGAATTTAGTTCAAAATGTTAGACTTGAACTATTCAAAAAAGTTTTTTTTTATAACCTTATCATCCCTTCAGCTTAGCAAAACGAAAAAAAAAAGTATTATCTTAAAGAATAACACAACCACGTTTCGGTGGTGGTGGAGGTGGGCGGTTAGCAAGTGCAGTGATTTGCTTCTGAAGCTCGATCATTTGAGCGTTCCTTTGCTCCATAGACTGGTGCATCTGCCCCATTGTTTCTTTGAGCGTCTGGTTCTGCTGAATTATTGCTTCTCTGTCCTTTCGCAGTTCGTCCATGTTTGCCGCCATCATGTTGCTCATTTGTTCCCTTTGAGCCTCCATGTCTGCTTTAAACTGTTCTTCCAAGCGTCTCCTGTCCTCCTCTTGTTTGATCCGCAGAAGCTCCATCTACAAAAGAGCGACATCATTTTTCTTATAGCAAATACCTCGAGATGAGGAGGACAGAAAAAGTAATATTTTACAGCAGAAAATGTTTACAAGTAAAAGTGAATTTGTTCAAACCTCTTTCTCTTTCGTGCGACGTTCCTCCTCGAGGCGCGCGTTTTCCTCCTAGATAAATTAAAAATAAAAGTGAGGATTGAAAAGAACACACCTCTATGAGGTGATTACAACTATATTAAAGACGCCTTAAAAAATTCGTAGTTGATCACGAATTCATCGAAGTTGTACTGAGCCCTGTTGAAATAGATCTCTACTGAGGATTAATTGGTATACAGTGTATTTGACAAGCGAACATTGAAATACCGGTCCGAGAAAAAAAAAACACTTGGTTAATTTTGATTCCCAAAGAGTTAGTACATTTAAAGAATGATCCATCAGCAATGTGGTTTGTTTTCTTTTTTTAACGTAACGCAACGAAAACAAATATACAGAAAAAAGTGTTCATTTCAGTATCAATCGAGGCGTATAACAACTAAATACAACAAAAGTGCAGTTTCCATCACTAAGTTTAGACAAGGTGTCTCTTAATAACGTTCTTTTTTTAAAGTCTGCAGTGCTTTTAAGTTATAAACCTATTTTTTGTAGATTTTAGAGTTGAAGACTAAATTATTTGTTTTTACAAATACTCGAGTTTACTTTCGAAGTCATTTTTTAGTAAAAATGTCGTCTCCACTTGTCAATCAGATGAACAGGTTCAATGATCATCCTTACTATAAAACTTCCTCTACCTGTTCACGCTTCTAAAAAGGCGCTCAGTTATTTTACTATTTTTACCTCAATCCTTCTCCTTTCCTGTTCCTGACGGGCTTTTTCTTCTCTCTCTAAGGCTAAAGTTTCATCAAAGTCTTTCAGTTGTTGCAAGTGCGCCATGTGTTTTTCCATTTCCTTTTGCATTTCCTATGTAGGCAAGAGATATGCAATCTTAGGACAATATAAAAGGAGTTATGCTAAAAGTCCTTGAGATGTTCCCATCTACTAAGTGAGTTTCTTATCAGTTTTCTAGCGAGGAATGGCACAAGGTCATATACCAATACGACATTTTAGGCACGTCCAGGATAGTTTATAAGACTCAGATATGAGAGATGGTGCCTCCTGATGGGTTTTCAAGTCTGTGGGAGAGGGCATCTGAGCTCGTAAACTAAAGGCTACTGAACTGTTCGAGAACATTTCACATTATTGATGTTCATTTACTGTGTCTGATAACTCAATCTGAAAAAAGAAACGTATTTCTTTTAATTCTCCTAAACATGGAATTTGAACATAAAAACTTACCGGATGGAACTCGTAAAACATCTGAGCACACACATCCTTGGCTCCTCTAGAATGAGTTTTAAATCCTTGCTCAATAGCAGAGTAACCTCCAATTATTTGAGCAAAGGTGACAGAAGCTCCATCTTTCCCACTGAGCTGTCTCAGGATAGGATCCAAATGCTGCTCTTTCAGATCACGCAGCAGCTTGTGGCACTCTTGTCTTGTTAAACGATTGTTCTCTTCCAGCCAATGCTTCAGGCCATTTTCCATGTGCTCCTATTGGGTAGAGAAAGGTGCGCGTTTAAATTAATTTTTTTTTCCTTATTTTACACTGTTTCTGTAAGGATCACGGGCCAGTTGCATAAATGTTGACGTCGGACGTAGCAAGTAATGTTTGACGTTCAGCCCAGTCAAATTCTTATTTTAGGGGCAGAGATCCGAGGTTCAGCGCTACGCCTGACGTACAACCTTATCAAACTCTGTTTTTTTTTTTTTTTTTTTTTTTTTTTTTTACTCCAGACGTTACCAGTTTCGTCAGATGTTAGTTTTAATGCACCCCAGAATTACTTCTTCTTCTATTGAGTATTGATCTGGGCACAGATGGGCCTTAATTTACAAAGCACAGATTTGACACCATATTCCCTCCTATGTAAAGACATCCAAACCAGTCTTGGATTTTGAATTCCACACCGTGGATTCCGGATTCCAGGTACTAGACTCCAATCGTTAATGAAATTCCGGATTCCCAGCCTAGGATTCCATATTCCACAAGTAAAATTTCCCCTGCTTCCGGAATCCAAATTTTCTTATATGGGGCGATCTCATACTGTTCCTTACCGTCAGTTCATCCAGGTACTTTTCACTGCTTAAAGCAGACACTCCAACTGTCTCAGCTTGAAACCTAACCATACATTCTTCAATGGCCGCTTGCTGAACTTGGCGAATCTCGTCACTCTCACGAGGCAGTGTTCCATCTAGCTGAGATGACATGGCGCTTTGATAGATCTGTATGGCGATAGCTTTTGCCTCGGAACACTTGGTATGCACAAAGGTCTCCCAGGCGCTCTGTACACTGGGAACTGTTCCAGGAGTGTTCAATGCCTCAACGTAAATATTGACGAGAGCTGCTAGAGCTTAAAAAAAAAAAAGTTCAGAAAATAATCAAGGTTATGATGCGATGATATCTCACAGCCTTTCGTCAATCGGATAGTTACACCTAAAGCATGACTCTCAGGTCAATCTACTTGATTCAACAGCCATACAAAAATATAATGCCACAACTTACCATTTACTTAACAAATAAAGAAGCCTTGACTTTACTCCGTTTTACATGTTGTAAAGCACCACTGAAGCACGCAGGAAGCGGCAAGAGCACGAACGAAAGGTATAATGCAAGGGTAAAACACGAGACTGCTTCTCCCTACTTCTTGAGTGCTCTATAAACCGTTAAATTCCTCACGCATCAATTTCTAGTTTTTTAAAGTAAACTTTAGCTCTTTGTTTTATACTCTCATAAAGCACGCTTTCAACCAATCAGAGGGCGTGTTGTATCTGAACTTTACTTAAATTTCCTTTATAAATGACCAGGTGCGGTGTTATTCATCTTGAAAAAAACGAAAAAGGTATTATTACATCAATGTCGTACTTTTGACATTAATGGAAACCTGAAACCAGCGAAAATAGATTAGAACGAAGAAAAGAACATAAAGAAGACCCACGATGTGCATATCTGAGAATAGAATTACATTTTCAGTTATTACCTTCGCCAGTTACATATTCTCCATCACGAAAGCTGCGTTTGGGCGTTAACTTGGACCTCAGCATCCCCTTGAATTCTTCCACTCCCCGCACAAACGACTTGTTTACGTCACCCTGAACCTCTTCTCGATTAAGATTTAATACAACTTCTGGATCAGAAGAAGGAGGAGGAAGTTTAAAGGCCTCAAACCCAGGGAAGAAATTCAAAATGCTCTCGGCCACTTTAGATGCGACTTCACCTTTTGAGTCTGCTGATGAGTTAAACACCTATCAATTGAAAAAAGTGGTAAGTTAGCTTCACATTAGCACTTATACATTTTTAGTTGATGCACTTATTTTTTCTTAATGCGCCATTAAACAGCGGGCAGTACGCTGACGAAGGTTATTACTATGTTATATAACAAAAAGATCTACCATTATCTGCCGAAAAGGATTTGTTAGACCCCGTGCAATATGCGAACATTCTGTAAGTTGTTTGGCTATTAAGAGTGTTTTTATGCCTATTTTAACGATCGATTCTCATGTGTGACTTCTTTCCCTTCAACGATGATAAATATGATTCTAATCAGGTGCTCAGGATATAAGAAATGATCTTGAGCTAAGCGAACAAAAAGATTTGAGAAGTGCCTCTGACTGGTTGAAGCACGTTACCGTGACGGCTCTACCAATCAGCTGTGTAGTGACACCCTATACGTCATTAGTTTATGGAATTTCTCAGTTGCTCGTTCCTCATGCGTCAGTTCGCAATGAAACTAGTGGTGGCTGAGTGTTTTCTTATGCAGTCTCCTGAGCTATATCAACACACTCTTTGTAAATAATTTTCCGTTTACCCTTGTCAGAAAATACTCCTTGATATTGTGACAATCTTTAGGGAGTGCAAGCACAACATCTCTTAACAGCCAAATGAAGAATGGGAAGGTTTTGTGGAAAAGGTTTGCATCGTCATTCTGCTGCAATGCGGAGGCTGTTGAATCAGATGAGTGAAGCTGAATTCGCTGAGAAAGTTTCACTATGAAGCTTTGAATCATTAAGGAATGTTAACTATATCCATGTAAACTCCCGTTACCTCTTATATTTGTCAATCAATTCTTTTTTAGCAGACATACACCTCACTTTAAAGAATGCCTAGGATTGGTCTCTGCTGTTGTTCCTACAGCTTTATCTTTAATTTGCCCGACTTTTTATGAGACGGGCACCTCTCTAAAACAGAAACTTAGTTCTTGTTCCGACTAAGTTCTTTTTAGAGAGATCGCTTTGAATGCGATCCGTATTCTTTTTTTTTTTTTTTTTTCAATACACGTCTAAATGAGTATTGTTTCACTACAAAGCTTACTAATAACCTTACACAAGTAAGTACGACAGAAGTATTAGCTGTTCAAGGATACTCAAGTCCATCAAGGTCAGTCCGGGTAGGAACGCCAGCTGAGTTGTAAATCAAAACTGAGGCCAGTAAAATGGTCAAAGTGAATATACAGTGATCATCGGAACCATCACTGGTCACCGCATCAATTCCTTCCGAGTCCAACAGCACTACTGTAAATTCCTGGCCACTGGCGTCCTATGCATTGAAAGGAAAATAGGCTTCGATGGGTTGGGCTTCATACGGAAAATAATGTACAATAATTAATAATGCGCTTCGAGAGATGGAGCAAGACTTTTCAGGCCCAGAGTCTGAAAAATTGGCCTTAAGAACTCTGAACTAATATGCGCTATCAGTTTTTCATAGATCTTAGGCTAGCGACAAGGGCACTAGTGTAGGTGGACAAGCAAACCATGCACACCAAATAGTTGGTCAGATCTGGCTTTTCAAGTCATCTCCAGCATTACTGGGATGGATGTATCAGCAGTTAGTATATCGTACCAGACGTCATCATTACTAAGAGCTTACTTTCAACTTTTCTGGCACAACCCACATCCAGATACCCATCGTCTCTGGGTCCAGAAAGTGTCCAAGAGGGAAAACCTCCCCTTGGTCAAATGCTTTGCTGAGGATATACGATTTGCCTTTGCGACAAGGCCCAGCAATTGACACCACACAAACGGGACCTAAATTGAGTTGGAAATTAAGTTAGTGTGAGTACGAAAGATCTCAAGATCTCAACTAAAAACCACAATGGTTAGAATAATAATAATAATAATAATAATAATAATAATAATAATAATAATAATAATGATAATAATGATAATAATAATAATAATTTTTTTGAAAAAATTTTATTGACAACAATGCTAACTATTAAAATCCTATTTACAATTAATTCGCTTGAAAAAAAGAAAAAAACTTTTCATTCAAAACACTATTTACAGTTCCTGTCGATTTAAAAAGCACTTAATTTAGCTTAGAAAGAGTTCTTTAACTAAGAAAAATTTATTCGAATTAAAAACATTTCATTTCAATAAAAAAAGACTGTCAGCCTCTAAAATTCGAAAGTTTCTTTCAACTGTTTAAAAAAAAATAAAATAAAATAAAGACAATAATAATAATAATAATAACAATAAAAGCAATAAAAGATTATGGCTAGAAACCAGTTATAAATAACTATCCTGATAGTAATTAAGTTCAATACCTCTAAATCATTTACGTTCGTTGATGATTTAATCACCTAAAGAGCCTAAAGAGTGCTTGTTTTCCGGACAGAGTAAGCCAATAATTGAAAAGTCCTCCGCGGCCCTCTTTTCCTTAATTCTCTGGATCCACATCCGAACGGTGTTATCGTTTTTGAGCCGTCGACGCGTGTCAACTAAACGTAGACTTTTTGCATCCTTATGTAGGCATTGGTTTTGCCTGTTCTTTTTTTAGAAAATCGTCTTTATAAGATTAAAAACACTTAGCAATTAGGCTTGGAAAAGGCAAATGCCTCACTTCCAGTTGACGTGCGTCGCTCAAAAATGTATTGCCCTCTATTTCAATTCAGTGAACGTTAATTTGTCCACCTTCAAGTCCACAACAACATATAACAAAGCAGGAAAACACAGCCCGCCGTTTACTGAATAAGCTACAACATCACTTGTGATTTATCGATCGCTACCTGGGGATTACACAAGAAAAAAATAGAAGGAAGAGCTAGGAAGAGTAAAAGAATGGGTAGCATAACAAGAGGAAATGTCAGACGAAATTTTTAAGAGGATTAAAGGTTACCTTTGATGCTTCTTAGCCTTTCGAGAGCTTTTTCGACTACATAGAGGCTTTGCCTTTCCCCTTCAGCCTTGCTGTATTCACCAGTCTGTTCGTCCCACCTACAGTTGTTAGGAAGGCAAAGTGGTACGGCACAGCTTCCTGACATTGTGTTATTTTGCTGTCCTTCCCAAAGGTTTGATAAACCAGAGACAAAATAGGTCCTAAAAAAACAGAGAAGAGAAAATGTACCTGCTAAATTGTTAATAGGGTTAACCGTTTGCTCTCCGGATGGACGGCTAATCAGACAAATATATACACCAATGATTCATCCAAAAATAAAGCCATCCAGTTATCACATCCGTCTGACACGGATTACCCAATAGATAACTCAGTCACCGTAGACGGGATAATCACTCTCTAGTGCGAAAATCTCCATTGTGTGAAAAAATGTAAACTGACTGTGAACATCGGGTAAGAATCACCGCGAGGAATTACCTCTGTCAATCGCCCCATGCAAGGAAACCCGGGGAGCTTATCATTTATTTGCACAAACCACCCGGGTGGAAGTAAATGGTAAGTACTCCCGGTTTCCCGGATCCGGAAAAGTTTTGCTTGTGGAACCCGTTATCCGAGAATTCTTTTCATGTGGAATCGGAAATCGTGGGCTTTGGAATCCTGCATCTTTCTTACGATTGGAATCGGGAATCCAAGTTCCACCGACAAGGAATCCAGAATTCTAGTACTTGGAATCCGGAATCCACAGTGTAGAATCCAGAATCCAGGACTATCTTTGATTACCCAACGTGGGACGACCCCAATTTCGGTTTCAAAATAACCCTTTCGCACATTCCTCAAAGAAGGATCCAGAGGGTAATCACCAGACTAGGTCATTGGAGGGGAGACGGTTTTATTTAAAGGACCTAAAGGCTTTTTCCCTGTGTCAGAAATTTTGACATTCCAGCGAAAAGCATACGGTAAGCCGCGTGTAAAAACACTTGAAAATGCGCGTGACCCTTTGCAGTGTTGGCTCAGAATGATACTGAAGTATTAAAGTCTGCATGCAGATCATGACACGTACTTCGGAATATTAAACTGTGCACTGATGCGTTCCAAAGGGAGAATTAGAAATTAGTTCTTAGAGTTTGAACACAATTTTGTCATGGTAATATACAACATTTTCAGCATTTCAGCTAATGGAATATTATTCTCAAGAAAATAATAGCATTTTTCACTAAGCGTGACAAGCATGAATTATTAGCATGCTTAACAATTTTTTGATACCTAATAAGACAGTAATGCTAACTTAGAAATCAAACATCCATAGCCAGAAATTAACTATGCTAGAAAGTGAAACAAAGGGCAAGTCCCTACCAGAAGTTGTTTTGTGACGGCATGATACAATAGTTTATTACTGAAACAGTTTTGCTGGTCGCGTTCTTGCTTTCGTTATTTCCGCCACACTTATTTTTATGCTTCAGAGTGGGTAACCTTTCTCTGAATTAGAGGTTCCGATCGCGCTTTCGAAAAACAAAATACCTCAGATGCAACATCTGACCGGAGGAAAATTCAATGACGGTCTTCTGGTCCCTATTCAAAGTTTATATTCTTTTTTCCATCCTACTTCGAACAGAGGCATTTGGGTCAGTCTTAAATCAGCTCCTTATTAAACTACTAACTCTACAGTCTTCGATAGCTGAGCGAGGTGAATAAATTATGTCGGTAGCTAATAACCATACTGTTTTCTTACCTAGTCTTTATGATTAAAAGCTCGACTGTTTCTTAAACATACTTCGCAACATATTGATTCTGACCTGCAGATTTTATACTTACCTTCAGTGAAGTTTACGCGGCTGTGAAAAGATGCAGTTACCGAAGTACTGAGTTCCCTTTAACAAAAGACGATGCCAAATTGTACGGGGTTGTTTCGCATTCTCGGAAATACCATACATGCATAAGCACATGATATATAATTAACCACTGACTTCATGCTATTTACAAGAGAGAGACATAAAACCAATCATTTTTGCCCTTATTTATGTTTTGCTGTCAAATCGGAAAGGACTGTAGCAAATCAGCTACCGTAAACCTAAGAAGGGGAATACCCGATTTCTCCGAAACATATTATAGGTACATTTGCAAACATCGCTTGTTTCGCTTTCGCCGTCCGTAAGCCGGAAGCGGAAGTTTACTTAGAATTCAAGATAGTTTCTTTGAATTAACAGCTAACTGCTGTTTCATTGTCAGCTGAAGGGAAACGGTAGGGAAACCGTCAGTTAGTACATGCTAGCTACGTCGACTGGTAAGTAATTATTAAACTGCACCCTATCCTCAAACCAGGAGCTTCAAACCATCGAAACGACAAAGTTTCTTTTTCGCCAAATAGTATTGTTACTTCCGTCAATTCGTTTTCGTTATTCTAATCGAAGCTCCTGAATCGAAGAGAATTAAGACGGAACCCATCAGGAAATTGAGTTATTGCTTAAATTACTCTGGTACAAGGTTTTTGCTCTCAGCATTTGAAATTACTCAATTTCCACATGGATTCCGTCTTAATTTGTATCTATATATCCAGAATATATATATATATAATAGACTCCCTTAATTAAGAATATCGAGGAAGCAATAATGAATTATTCTGAAATTTGCTCAGTACAAAATTATAAGGTCAATTTATGATTGGTTAGATATATACCCAACTGTGTATCCCGTAAAATATCGCGAATGAAGGGAGAAAAATCAAAACGAAAGCAAAACGTGAATGACTACCTCGTTTTCATGGTCTCCCTCGTTATGCAAGGAGCAACGGAAGCGAGGCTGAAAGGAAGGGTGGTCTTGGGAGAGATTTGTTCATGATCATAATACTCGCTGGTGACAGCTGCCCGTTTAACAACGCTTTCCTTTTCTATGAAAACGTAATATCACTTCAGCAAAATAGATTAAATAGATTGAGTTTCCTTCAAAAGTCTCTGGGATGGTCATAAAAGCGAAACAATACGACTCGGTATTTCTCTTTCGTAAACGGTTGCACTCCACAGCGGGGAACATTTTCCGGCGGCAGAGGACCAGTAGGCCTTTGGCATTACCTGATCTACTATGGCTAAACACGATAACAGTTCGCTTTTTAAATATTTTGTTAGCACGAGCTGAAACAGCATGTTAAAATAAGGTAACCTGTAAATTTCCAGCCGTATATCTCAAAAGTAGCGATTGTAACGACCCTCAAGAAAAACAACTCTTGCCACCCAGTCACACTTAAGTGATTTTCCATACGACTCTTTGTAAATTCTGAATTTTTTAAACTGTCGTTAACTTTCCCTTACGCATTTAAGGCTCAAATTTGCCTGTTATAAATTTAAAGGAATTTTAACTCCGTAATGCTTAAAGAAATATTTCAAGACAGTTTAAAAATTCCTAAATTTACAAGGATTTGTACGGAAAACATTCAGACGTGAATGGGTGGCAAAAATTGTTTTACTCGTACAAATCCTTGTAATTTTCGACGGCCGAGTAAGCGCGCCGAATAGGTCTATTTACAGGTTACCTAATTTTAATATGCTCTTTCGGTTCGCGCTGACAACATTTTCAAAAGCGAACTGTTTTCGTGTTTACGGAAAGTTGGTCATGTGATCAACTAATGCAGTAGGCCGGCGGGGATCACGATAATATTGCACAAAATATTTCCAACTGCGATGCAGCGATCACCTGGATCTTTACTGGTTTTGACGTCGCAAGTTCTTTGGCCTTGTCCATGTGTTTTTTTTTTTTGTTTTTTTTTTGTTTTTTTTTCCCAGGTCGAGATAATGTTTTATTTCCAGCAATCCTTGCGCGCGCTGACAGGGTCTCCTGTGTTGGCTGTCGTTCGACTTCGTGATATGGCAATTAAGGACTTTTGATAACAAAGTTTTTTTTTTTTTTTTTTTTTTCACTTTGTTCGTCGTTATGATATAATTGGCTGACATTAATGTCTCCTCAGAACTTTGTACCTGTTTCTTCGTACAGGCATGAATTAACTAAAGCATAAGGAGGGTCCCCCGCAACGTCCTTAAGGTGAACTGGTGAAGTTGATCCACGCCACGTTTTAATTTGCAAAACATAATTAACCATTACCCAAGGAAACTGTTGTTAATGGATTACAATACGGACAATTAAATGCACTCTTGATTCCTCACTTATTTGTAGGGATATGTAAAAGACCAATAAGTAAGACGTTGACAAGTTTTAACTAAAGCAATCCAGTTCATTACTGAATAGTAACAAATGAAATACTGTACGAAGAAAGAAAAGAGTGTTTCTCCTTCTATTGCAGTCGTCAACTGAGGGTCAATAGTAGGCGAAAATGTCCGAACACTCAGCAGTTCCCCTGTGTCTCCCAAATAACTGTAAATGGGATGAGCAGACCGGTGAATACAGCAAAGACGAGGATCAAGATAGGACCAAACTTAATGTGATCAACGCTGCTTTGGAACAGCTAAAAGCTATTAAAGGTTGGAGGAACGGAATAAAAAGAGAATATTTTTCTTTACTTTTTTTTTTTTCTCGAAAATTCACGTTTTCTTTCATGGTCAGATGTAGCGGAGGCGGATCCCTTAAAGAAATTTTTTCTTCCTTTTTAAATGGAAAGGACACAAATAAATTGAGTTCTGGGGTAACGCTTCTTTTTACCTTTTTCACTTTTTGGCAACTTTGGTATATAATAGCATCAAGAGAAAATAATCTGTCTTGATTGCATCAAAAACTTATTCACCAGAGGTGCTATCAAGACTCCTGATTCAAACCAGATGCATCTTCATCACCAATGGCAAATTCATCTGGGATGGACAGCATTTAGCCACCTTTTGTAATGATTTAGTTTGTTATGACGTTTTAGGTCCGGTGTGTGTGGTGTCGATTGCTGGACCGTGCAGGAAAGGCAAATCTTACATCTTGAGCAAGGTATTTGATCAGGGTGAGGTATTTCCTCTCGGACATGAATTGGATCCCGAGACCAAGGGAATCTGGATGTGGATTGTACCAGAAAAATTTCAGGTATATACTCTTGCAGCTTAATATGACTTTCCTTTCCCATACAGATCAGTTCCATGTTGTGTAAATAAAGTGTATGTATGTATGTATGCTAATTCTGACAGAGACAATGGAGTCTGCAGTGATGCTAAGGTCAGCTGCACAGTTTGAGTAATCTTACAGTTTTGGGCAATTCTGAACTTTCTTGAGTACAGTGTTCATTAAATTCACAGCTACTGTAATGAGCACTGTATTGTTGAGGTCAGAGCTGGCGCATATTATGTGTATACTATGTATGTGCATATTTGATTTCAGGTTAAATTTTTTAACCAAGGTTGATTCTCAGTTTCCTTTGTCTTCTAGCCCTAATATTCATGAATTAAGGTTAGGAAACAAAGGCAATTGAGAATCGACCTAGATTAAATCAAAATTAACCTAAAATCAAATTTGACCTGAACGCATACATCAGTGCAGTATATGACTGTGTATTGTTCACAGTTACACATAATAGGCTGCCGTGATCGAAGCTTGTTCTTCATCACTCTCTCAAGATAATCTGTGTATGGAATCTGTTAAAAAAATTATGATATTGTAAATGATTTCAAATTAAATAGTGTTATCAAGAAAAATCAGACATCGATCATTTGATCAGACATCGCTCAGGTGGGCAGCAAGAACTAAAACCTCAATGATAACATTTAATGTGACGCTGCGTGAATTGGATGTAACACTAGCGACTGAGTTTATATTGTGGAACAATCAGTCCTTGCACTGCTCCAGAACCATGTGTTGACTCCAACCTCAGATTTGGAGGCATTTCACTGCTTTGAGACCAGAGAGAAAAATATGAAGTTTCTCTCAGGTTGTTTGGGTTATCAGAAATTCTGATTCCACAACTATACTCTTAGGGATTCCTAAATATTGAAAACCTTCCTGTATTGTATGTTTGTTTGGGGAATCAGAAATTCTGAATCTTCTCCCGTGTTGTTTGGGGGGTCAGAAATTCTGAATCTCCAGTGTTGTTTGGGGGTCAGAAATTCTGAATCCTCTCCTCTGTTCTTGGGGGATCAGAAATTCTGAATCCTCTCCCGTATTGCTTGGAAGATTTTTATGATTCCTTGCAAACAGGGAAACGTTTCCTGTGAGTTTTAACACCAGTTTAAGGTTAAGAGTAAACTGGAAAAATCGTCTTTGAAATTAAGTGGCAAACATGAAATTCCGTGAAAGCTTCAGGTTTCACTTCCAGCCAATTTAACACTCATTTCCAAAGGGAACTTCAAAACCTGCAACGTAAGAAAGACTTTTCTTCGAGACAGGTCTCTATTTTAAACGGAAAAGGCAGCCTTATTTGAGGTGATTCTCAGTATTTGCTCTGAATTTTGCCGAATTATTGGAACAACACAGTTTAGTTTGGAAGGCGTTTGCTCCTGAATGTATTGAAGTATGCAATATGAGATAGCTGGGTTTCAATATCTTTCAACTGGAACAATTTGTTCTCATCGTGGTTGCAGGATGCCAGTGGCCAGGAATTCACAGTAGTGCTGTTGGACTCCGAAGGAATTGATGCAGTGTCGGGTGAAGGATCCGATGATCACTGTATATTTACGCTAACCATTTTACTGGCGTCAGTTTTGATTTACAACTCAGCTGGTGTTCCTACCAGGACTGATCTTGATGGACTAGAGTATCCATTATCATAACACTAATCTACTGTAACGAGAAGATCCTTTGAAAGGGGGAGGCTTACGACATTAAATTTCAGAAATTTTAACATCTAGTGTTTGAAAAAATAATAAGACGAGAACAAGGTTTTATCTTTAGATGATTCCAAGCAACATAACGTCACACTTTTAAAATAGATTGAGAGAAACTTTTTTAAAAGTGAGCCACTTTTTTCATGTTAGCTTGAACGTAATCCATTTTAAAGTTCTGTTAATTTTTGCCTGTCCGTTCAACCTTTTATTGCACGACAGTTTGAAGAATTTATGTTGCATCTACTTAAGACACCCCCGTAACCACTCGGTAACTGCCGAAATTACAGAAAATTAAAATTAGTAGGCAACTTGATATATCCAATCAGTAAAAACCCTCTATGTTTGGTCTTAACAACAAAAAAGCTATATATTAAAACTGTCTCAGCGGATTCAAATTCACTCTGGCAGTCAAGGAGGTGATGCACAACGAGGGGTGGGCACCATAGAAGACGCCAAACTTTTCCATAAGACGTTTCCTTTCTTCATTTGGCTGTTGAGAGATGTTGTCTTAGCGCTTCCTAAAGGTTGCCCGAATATCAAGGATTACTTTCTTACAAAAGTAAGTTCATCTGGAATATGACAATGCAATGCTAATATTATTATTATTATTATTATTATTATTACTATTATTATTGTTATTATTATTATCATTATTATTATTATTATTATTATTATTATTATTATTTTTTGTTTCTGCTGTGTTTAAAAAGATTTTTATTCACAAAATTTGCGAATTAATCGTTACATAACTGCAACCATTAACTTAGCCTGTTACTGGCGTTCAGATTGTTCAGATTGTGAGGACGAAGCAAAAAGATGTGAGCAGGAAAAACAGCAAGTGGGTGGGGGGTAGGAGGTGAGTGCCAAAGTTCCCGCCACTTCCCTCTCTCTATGAGACTCTTTCTCCTTTTTTTTTCCGGCTCTCTGGGTTCGCGCCGTACTCCGGCCGTTATTTGAACGCCTGGAGGAGGCTTCAATAAACTTCGTAATCCATTTATAAAAGTTATTTACTTTTTGGCGGTTGATAGTTATTGAATGCTTGCTTTATCACCATTAAGTACTCGATCATGGTAGTTTAATTAGGTATTACTGCCGGAAGAAGAATCTCTTTCGTCTTCTGACTGCTTAGTAATACTGTACCCAGTCCCTCACAATTTTACAGCTAAAAGCCTGCATTCACAGTTAGTGAGTTTTAAATTGTCTTTTATTGAATCTGGTGAAGCACAAACTGCCGCAACAATTTTCTCATTCAATTTACAGGTATTCAAAACCTCAGTATCATCAAAGGCAGACAAGGCCAAAGACGTAGCAGAAAGCATTTTAAGCTACTTTCCTGGTTTCGATGCTTTCAAGCTGCCACCCCCATCCTCTGATCCTGAGGTTGTTCTTAATCTCAACCGGGACGAAGTCCAGCAAGAGATAAACAAATCATTTGTTCGTGGAGTAGAGGAGTTCAAGGCCAATCTAAAGTCTAAGCTGGCTCCGAAGCTCAGTTTTAGCGAGGGGGAAATTGTGACAGGGGAAGGTATGTGACCGGGGGGGGGAGGTGTCTCTAAGGAAATCGTTCAGGTTTAGTTCGCCTGCCAGTTGACGTCACGTCTCGCGTCGGTGACTTTCAAAATGGCGAGCAAAGTGTTCATCGAAGAGACGGATAAAAATTTCGAATTTATCACGGAAATACTGTTCCGATGTCTTGCACCTGGAGATTTTAAGATCGCTATTATCATAGAGAACCAGACTTTGGTACTTTTTTGTAATGAAACGTCCAGTGGTGTAATGAATTTTAAAGATTTCTTTCTATCGTCGAGCAAATTTTACTGGCAATCATACCGACCGGTCACACTTTTGAGGGTCAGTGCACAGCAATCCAGCAAGATTGAGGAATTAAGACACAGCAATAGGAGGTTCATCAAATGATATATTATACTTTACGTTGTGCGTATTTTCAGCTCTTCAGAGCTAGTAGAACCCCATATCAATCCTTTCAAAGTTCGCTTAGCTGGTAGCGTTGAAAGAAGAAGAAGCCAAATGGCGGGTATTTGAAAAAGACTGTGAGCATTGAATCTTGTTGCTTTACCGAATTTTAATACTGTGCTGGACATACACCTTTAATTCTGTAATTGAATCCCGAACACTAATAAAAGGCTTCGTTTGATTATTGTTTTTGGGTAAACCCAGTGGAGATCGTAGGGTAATAATATTGTTAAATCGCCGGTGGTTGTTGGGTGTAAATTAGAAAAGTCTGTAGTGTACTAGTTTAGTCCCTTTTCTAAAATATAACTCGGGACTAAAGCTTAAAATATATATTGATCCAAGTGCATGACTGCAGCAGGGTCAGCAGTAAGAATAAAGAAAAACAGGCCAAAATTAAAGTAAAAATGGGACTAAAAAGGAAAGACTAAATAGAAAAAAACAACAACAACAAACAAACAAACAAACAAAAAAACGATACAACAAAAAACAATAAACAGCGTCGCCGGGAGTCGCACCCGGGTCATCTGCAGGTGCAGGCAACTCCTTGACCACTGCATCACAGTGCCAAACAGACAAGTTTTGAAAATTAATGTGGTTATATCAAAACCATTTTTCTTTGCCACAGACCTTTTTTGAAGCTGGTGGAGCTATATTTATCATGAATTCAAATATACATTTGAGGAAAATTAGCTTAAGCGCGTATTTCAAAGCTATTTCGCATTATTTCCGGTTCAACGGGCCGATCGATGTAGATAATCCATCAAACTAGCTTTATTGAATTTGGTGGTGAATTAGGAAATCAACAGAGGCCCACACTCGAAAGGATCGATATGAGGTTAAGTCGGTTTAATTAGCGACAGAATAGATGAAATATAAATATGACTTGTGTGATTGGTGAATGGAACCTCCTATTCTGGACACTAGACCTTGCCTATTTTAGGGAAAAAAGGATTTAGGTTTTGATGAAATTGCTGGTCCCGTGAAAAAGATGGCGATCCCGCAACACGGCCCGCAAAACAAATTAACAAAATTATACAATTAAGGACACAAATATCAAAACGGTTTACGCAAACAGATTATAGCAACAACAAAACGCACACACTTGCAATCAAATTAGCGATAAAAACCCTTGAGATTTACTAGACTGTTCAGTGTTCACAGACCCCTATTTTTTTCGTGAGATGGTCGAGATCGAGCGCTTACCGGTACAGGCGGCCATCTTGGTTTCATGGTACCGAGGCGCTGGAGTCGGGAAACCGTCCCTTGCCCAATTGGTAGATTTGACTCTCATCACCAGGCTACACTCGGAACATTTGAAACTAAGATGGCCGCCCGTAAAGAAGATCTTACGGGAAAATAGGGGGCTGTGAACTGTCTAGAGATTTGCTAATCGTTCCATAAATCAGAGTATATTACTGGTTGCATAGAACGTATTGCAAATTCTAAGTAAAACTATGGCGTATTCTTATTAACAGAGGAGGCCTAAAGTCATCAGAAGGCGCAATTTTTTAACTCATACCATTTTTATTAAAGCTCTTGCCACCATGGTTACCAGTTACGTGACGGCATTGAACACCCCTGGAATGGTACCAAACGTCCAAAAGACCTGGGACGTTTTCGTTACTGCAAAGTGTACCCAAGCCAAATCGGAGTCCATTACAGTATACGATGAAACGATGGAGTCAGAAATGTCTGGTAGGATGCCGTGTGAAAGAGACGTGATTCGACAGGCCCAAATGGTGGCACTCGACAAAGCACTTAAGCTGTTTGAAGAAAAAACATACGGAATATCGACAGGGAATATGGAGAAATATCTCCACGAATTAACGGTAAGGAGTTGAAAGACCCGCCGACTGATACGTATTTGATTGTCATGCCCAAAGGGATAGTCTGCAGTTCCCGATTTAACATTCATTTTTCATCTCAATTCGGAAGCTCACGAGAGTCTTTTGACTGTCAAAAATTAAGCCTGTGTTTAAAATTTTCAAATGTTGCATTTACGGAGGGAAACAAATTCGGGAGAAAAGCTCTTTAAAAAGTCCTCAGCACGGTTTTGGACCAACAACAAGTTGCACTGTCTTATTAAGGGTTCGTCTAAGAATCGAGCCCGTACCATTACCAAAGAGATGCTAGGTCAGAGCACAAGGCGAGCTGCCTGACCACCAACCACTGATCGCGAAATCTCTTCTCCCCACCCACCCCCTTATCACCGCGTGCATTTTCTTTCACTCTTTGTACAGCTATAGGTCGCAAGGCGAGCAACAAACATGGTTGTAACGTCTAACTTTTAATTATTTACTAATAATAACGGATTAGAAATAAGAAAACATCGGTTAAATGCAGATGCGCAAGTCAATGAAACAACTCTGGAAACGAAGCTGTCTTTATGCAATATGTCAACAACGTACTTCTTGGTATGTTTTAATGGTAACTTATTTTTCCGAAAATCTAAAATTATAATAACAACTAATCACAGGATTACATGGAGAACGGTTTGAACAACTGGCAAAAGGAAAATGCTCGTCTAACCAAGGAAAGCTGCTATCAGCTGTTGGTTGGATTAAAGCGCCAGCACCTGGACCCAGTCTTGACACAGCTTAGAGGAAAAGATGGCGCTAAAGTTTCTTTCGCTGAAATTATGGCCTGTTACTCGGCTATTGAGCAAGGATTTAAGCTGGAAGCTAAAGGAGCTGAGGATGTCTGTGCACAGGTTTTCTTCGAATTCCACCCCGTGAGTATCATATGAATAGGGTGAAACCTCTGGCAGAATGCAACATTCAATACTTAAAAACAATAACAAAAATAATAATAATCATGTTTTTTTTTTAATTCAACAATGTATAATAAGACCAATTGTATCCTATGTCGCAATTTCTTATTTATTGTGTATCACAAGAAAAGAGACATTTAGTGCTCAACATTTACTTAAAGGCGTGCACATTGTTAAGCTGCCTTAATCACAATTCACCTCAATCATCATTTGAAGTCAAATCCGTAATAACATACACCGATCATTTTTTCGAGTATGTCCTCTTCTCAAAGACTATTCTCAAATTCTTTTGCTCTGAGATAGGGAAGGGAGAATTATGGGAGGGAAAAAATTGCTAGTGCTTTGAGTTTCCTTGTTAATTGTTTTGTTTGTTTTGGGAATCTCTAAAATAAATTAGGAGCTTCAGGCTGAGATGGAAAACCACATGGAGCATTTGCAGCAGCTCAAAGATTTTGATGAAAACTTGGCGTACGAAAAGGAAGCCCGTGCACATGAAATGCAGGAAAAGAAAAGACTCGAGGTATAGAAGGCGCCTCCAAAGGCGATTGATATTAATGATAATACTGATGATTTTGATAATGGCAATGATGATAATGATGACAATGATTACGATAATGATGATCATGAAGATGATAATGGTGATGGTGATATTGATGATGATGGTGATGACGATGATGATGATGATGATGATGATGACGATGATGACGATGATGACGATGATGGCAATGATGATGATGATGATGATGATGATGATGATGATGATGATGATGATGATGATGATGATGATGATGGTAGATACTTTATTATAATACATCCCCAAGAACTTTATCCCCTCATGCCACCCCTTATCAGGGCTTTTCAGATGTACATACAAACATATAACATAATAATGTGATGTTGGTAAAAACGATGATGACGATGACGACATAGTATATAATTTGATGTTCTATTAGTTTTTGTCATAAGGTTATTAATTTTCCCATCGTTTTTCATTCAGGAGGAAAGAGCTCGACTGGCTGAGGAACAAGCAATGAAAGAGAGGGAGGTTAGTTAAAGGCAGCTTCCTTGTCAGTCAACATAGCGTCAGGCGTGCGGATATTTTATTCATAGGACATGTAACTATTTTAAACAGTTATTGGATGAGGTTTTTGTGATATCCAGAATAAACAAGGTCGCGGTAAATGATATCAGCCGAACCTTATTTTGGATATCACAAAAACTGAATATTAATTATTGTTTATTCTACATTGTTTGGAAGAAAATAGCGACAGATACACCGTCGCAAGGATATTGATATTAGAAATCATGCATTGCGCGCGCAACCTACAGATTAGTCAGTTATCTGCCAGCAGATCTATAAATAACTAATCTGTAAGTTGCGCTCATTTCCAAAATTAGCTCGAGTCTCTTAGCCAATTAGAAGACAGATAGTGATTTCAGCGTATAATAATGTCAGTTATTGTCACTTTTTACGTTCCGTTGTGTGAAATTTCTATTGTGGGGGTGGCTGGGCCAATTAACCCAGCTCATGACAGGATCAGCCCCTGAATTATGGTTGAGACGTTTCAGCCTTTTTTATTTCTCTCAATAAAAAGCTCTTTGATAATCTCGCAATAAAAAATGTCTAATAATGTTAACCCTCGGACGTACGCGCAAACTAATACCCCCCAACGTGGTACAAGGGGGGAGGGGGGGGAATTTAACTCCTCCCCGGAGTTTTTGATATGTGGAAAGCCTTTTATCTGCTTAACAAGATGAGGTATATTTTATGGGTGGTGGCGCTGCTGGAGGCCTGTGACGTCACCATTAATGCTCGCCATTTTGGCCACCATCTTAGATTTCACCAAGAATTAGAAATCAGGTTTAAATTGTGAGAAATAGTAATTTTTTGTGCTTCACATAAAAAATAAGACATAAATAAGCACCTTGCATGATTTTAGCCAAAAGATTTACTTTTAGTGTTGAAAGAAGTTGAAAAAACATGTATTTTCACCCGGCCCAAAAATGGCTTGACAACCTGCTACTTATGACGTCATATCTCGTAACCAGAGCAACTGAGCATTACTAAACTTGTCTCAAAATTTTCGCAACGTATGAACGAACAGCTACCTAATCGTCAGGTGCTGATGTTTTATCCTCTAGGATAAAACTCAGTGAAACCTTATGGGGGATGGGAGTGGCATCCACCCCCCCCCCCCCCCGCGCCTTGTTAGAGAGTTAACATCGTGAATCTATTTAGAATTTCAACCAAACAAGAAAACACGAGAAAAATGTTATAAGTAATTTTGTATCTGTTTTTTTTTTTAATTGTAATGTTTTGTTTCTTTGTTGTTGTTGTTATTGTTGTCTTTTTCTCGGTGTTGTAGTTTTTAATTTATTTCATTACAAACTCTTGCGATCCCAGAAACCTATTGGTAGCCTACCAAAAAAGAGCCTAATACTAGCTTGAAAGCCTGTCACGCTTAATTTTTATTGATTTTATTATTATTATTATTATTATTATTATTACTATTAGTATTAGTATTGGTGTTATTGTTATTATTAATTTTTTATTAATTTTTTTGTTTATTGTTTGTTTGCTTTTTTGCGCTTTACCATTTCTTAAAATTGCTTTTTTAGCTTGAGACATTGAAAGCCAAGCAGGAGGAAGAGAAACGCCGTCTTGAAGAACAGTTAAGATCTAGCATGGAAGCACAAAGAAGACAGATGGATAACATGATTAGAGCAAACATGGAGGAGCTGCAAAGAGAAAGAGAAAGTGTTATGGCACAGAACAAAACTCTGCAGCAGTCGATCGAGGGAATGCAGAGATCATTAAACGAAAGGAATGGCGAGATTACAAATCTCCAACGCCAGCTACAGGAGATTGCTAACCGGCCACCACCCCAACCACCAAAAAGGAAACGGCGCTGTGTTATTATGTAAGGAAAACATTTTCGCAGTCATCTGAGCGTCAACGCTGTAAAATATCGTAGAAAAAAAATTATAATCAGTACAGTTGGCTTTCAGAAATCCGCCAATGCGTGATTACTGCGGATATATGTAACTTGCCCTACCTATTGGGATTTAAAACCGGAAGTTGCGGGGTTGTAGTAGAAATTTAGCATTTGCGC
This sequence comes from Porites rus, assembly GCA_964035705.1. Classification (NCBI taxonomy): domain Eukaryota; kingdom Metazoa; phylum Cnidaria; class Anthozoa; order Scleractinia; family Poritidae; genus Porites; species Porites rus. Next base: position 9,536,440 of record OZ037993.1, read on the forward strand.
AACTTCGATTCAAACGTCAGTGGTGTAGTCAAATTAAATGCATGAAACACATTCATTGAAAATTTATTGGCTTGTTCCACTCTCCTTTTTCCTTTTCACCTTTTCCATTTCAAACTACAGTGAGACCTCTATTAAGCGGACACCTTCGGGACCTTCCCAAATGTCCGCTTAATAGAGCGTGTCCGCTTAATAGAGACCAGGTTGTAAAAATTGCGCAATGTTTGTTAACGATCAACATTCAACGGTTACTCTGTACTGTGGTAAAGTTGAATGTTGTTAAAGAAGCTTTTGAGAGTTCAAGTTCATTACCTTTCATCACCAACAATAATTTGTTCATACCAACTCATTCTACTACTTGGCAATTTAAAACAATAAAACTCGTTCAAAGGCCGATTCCGCGGGGGGGGGGGGGGGGGGGGGGACTCCGTATATTAAAGAGGTGCGGATGCTTGTCGGAAATTTTGAATTAAGCCCCTAAAGGAGACCGAATTGAGCGTGGCCCAAGCTTTTTTTGACCCCTAAAAGAGACCATATGATGGCGTTTTGCCCAGAACACCCTAAGTGAGACCAAAATCCGAAATTCACACCCCTAAGCGAGACGACGAGCATCCCCACCCCTTTCATATGCCGGGCGGTAAGTTAATGCTCCCAAGAAGCATTCCAACAAGTCCAAATTTACAAGGACACAAATTTTACAACACTTATTCAGTAATCTGACTTCGACAAGTTTCAAACCGGTGTCATTTAAGTCTAGAAGTTTTTAAGTTGAGTGAACTGTAGCGAATGAGTGTCTGGTTAACTTAAATAGTTGGCAAAACATTACTTTTTTCGCGGTCCGATAAACAACAGGATCATTTGCAAGGAATAGACAACAAACTGAATGACATACATAGAGCACAAATTATCACCTTCTTATCGGCCCCCTAGAACTAATTTTCCTGGGTCGAGAGTTGCTTTTTAAAGGTACAATCAGCTAAGCTAAACACCGACGAAACAATAAAAATGGCTGGCCCAGAGTATTTTGGCGAAACCGCAGTTCAACCACGCGATCACATACCTGTCAACACCATGCGGAAATCAGACAATCGCACACTTCCGCGGCACTGATAGGACTACCCACAACCACGCATAATCTTCTCGCGTTCAACATAAGCGAAATATCATCGAATAACTCGGAAAAACTCAGCTGATTGGCAGATAAACAGCTCTGGACTTTTCTCTCACAGTTCCCGGATGTAGAGTCACACGGTCGGCGGGGACCACCTTAGCCTTGTTTTCACACCAGAAACCACAGGCAGCCCTGACTCTGTGGGAATTCGTTGGACTTTGAATTTATAATGAACAAAATACGTCTTAAATTCCAATTTTGGACAAAGATAGAAATAAAATTGTTTTACATTTTGTTTGTGTTTTGTTATTTACTATTTCTTCGCCTCTAGAGCTATTTGAAAGCTGTTTTATCGACGTTTCAGAGTTTGAGTTGTACTAACAGTAAGAAGAATGTGGAGGCTGGGGACTCTGAAGCCGACCGTTACAGCTCGAAGCTCCATAAATCCATAAAAAAACTCGCCAAAATTGCCGTTAAAGGATCTGTCGATAATTCGTCTTTCCCTTCTATGCTTCTGGAGTCTCAGATTTCATCACAACCGCTAGCGACATCAATTGTCAGAACTATTGCAAAGTTAAAAAAACTGTTTTTTCTTTCTCCTAAATTATTGTTGCTGCGATTATGCTTACTGCAGAGCAAGCCGAAATTCTTCGGTTCGCTAAAAATGGTCAAATGGACCCAGGGACTGCTACTCGCGATGACAATCGCGATGCACTGTGCCCACTCTTGGACGGAGCCAAATTGTTACCGTGACGTAAGCTTTGAGCGACCGTTAATTACGTCACGTCCAAGAGCCCGGTCATACGGATCCCGAGAAAGAAAACTCTAATAGAAAAACGTTTAAAATCGAGCGCTTAGCCAGCGGTTTATGGGATTTATGGAGCTTCGAGCTGGAACGGTCGACTTCAGAGTCCCCAGCCTTCCCATTTTTCTTACTGTTGGTACAACTCAGACGTTTAAACGTCGATAAAACGGCTTCAAAATGACTCTAGAGGCGAAGAGACAGTTAATAACAAATCACAAAAACAAGGTAAGTCATTTTTATTTCTATTTTTGTCCAAAATTGGAATTTAGGACGTATTTTGTATATTTTCATACAAGTTCAACGAACTCCCAGAGAGTTTGGGCGGCCTGTGCAGCCTGAGTCAAGTGTATCGGTCAGTATAAAATATGGACTGCGGACTGCGGACTACGGACTGCGGATTGGGTATGAAAGGAGGACTAGGTGTAAAACGCTGACTGGAAAATATGGACTGGGCATAAAACATAGACTAGGTATAAAACGCGGGCTGCGGACTACGGACTGCGGACTGGGTATAATATATGGACTACGGACTACGTTGGTAAAAAGTGTGCTCATCGGTTCTAGGTAAGGAAAAATAAGATCAAAAGATCGCTAAATAGAAAGACAGGTGATTTTAAGTTATAAATACTCCTAGAAATTCTAGGCGGAGGTGTGCGCAGCACGGTTCTCTGAATCACGAGCGTGACCAAAATGCTATTTTATACACTCATTCTTAGACCTGGTATGGGGCTCGACAATCATGAAAGGGGTCAGGAACCCGGGGGGTACTCCCTTATAAAAGCCATATGGGTATGTGCCGCCCCAAAGGGTAGGGTTTTTGGGCCTTTTTGGTTTGAAAACACTTTGCTCATTTTAGTCTGCTTTCCGTTTCTCTCAGTTTTACCTTTCTAAAGCTGTTTTTGTATACATAATCCGTAGTCCGCGTTTTATACCTAGTCCATGATTTACGCTCAATCCAGAGTCCTCATTTTATACCTAGTCCATGTTTTAGACCCAGTCCGCAGTCCGCAGTCCGCAGTCCGCAGTCCATAGTTTATACTGACCGGTCTCTGTACCTGCATTGTAGTTCGGAGGTGTTATGACGGGGTCAGCACTCGTTAACATCCGTCGAAAGGCCCTCTTATCTTCGGTCGGATTTCGTAAACGTATGACGTCACGCTCGCTTCGTGGTTCCTCCTGTGACTCGTGTATTGAGCCTTGCTTCGATCTTCTGATGATCTGATGTTTGTTTCGAGGTCTTGTCTTGCTTTTTCGATCATCCCTCGACTGATTCAACCAAGAAGATGCCACTGCATCTGTTTGGAGAGGATGTTTTAATATTTCGCCTCGATCAAGCCTCTTAGCGCATCAACAAGGTCCTTTCAGCGGATATTACTGAGTAACATCCCTTGAATGGCCCCGGATTGAATGGCATTCATGAAGAATTACACGAACAAGAAAATAAAACTCAAATGAACCGCTGCCCAATTTAACAACTTTTTCAAATATTGGCGGGAATATAAAAAATAGAGAATCATCCACGTGTGTATTAAATGTCTGTCTCTGTCGAATAATAATGAATGCTTGCAGGAACAACAACAACAGCTTTATTTCTACGCAGCTATACCCTACATTGATTTACATGATACAAAAAAATTAGACAAATATATAGAGAGAGTACAGGCTGCCTATAATAACCATTGAGGGCTAAAAAGATAGGGAAGCCTCACTTAGGTTATTAATAAATGATTATATTAAAGGGTCAGGTACCGCACACCACACACAGCTACACAAAACATTCACACAAAAAAAAACGAGTAGAAAAAGAAAGACAGCAAAAGAAAGCTAAGTATACCAGTATTAAACAACGGAAAGCCATTCTTGCACTAAGTTGTCTGATAATTTATATTCTGTTTCATCCGCTGAAGAAGCACAAAGCTAATCCAAGATTTTGAGGCTCAAAATACCGTAAAATTTTCCCTCTACAAGGACTACAAGGCAAGCAAATGCTTTAGAGGCACAGGTGAGTAGTAGCTATATTATTATACAGTGGCGGATCCAGACCTTCAGATACGGGGAGGGGGGCGCCCGGTCATCCAGACCCTGAGATAAAGGGGGGGGGGGGGGGGCGGTCTTCAAAAATTTTTTTTCGGCCCTTTGGGCGCAGCCTCAGTTTGGTCTAAAAATATGAGGGGGGCCCGGGCTTCCCAGGCTCCTCCCCTAGATCTGCCACTGTTATATATGTTGTGGTTCAATTTTATCCTTGGTTGAAATTTTATTTTCTTTTGTTTTAAACTCATTATCATACATTAACATACCTAAAAACAAAAGAAAATAAAATTTAAACCAAGGATAAAATTGAACCACAACATATACAAAGTGGGCCGTAGACCATAGCCCTACTCCAATTTCCCAAAAATGTCATTTGCTTAGTTCGTTGGCACAAGCAGACCTCTTTGAGATCTTAACAGTGTCCATAGAATCCGCAATAAACAGTTGGCCAGGTATGCATAAGTAGGCAGTTGTTCAAACAAAGGCTAAAACAATCCTGCTTCATGGTGCCTCTTGAGTTGTCGCAGGGTACAAAACAATCATGCGCCCTGGATGCTACAACTGGTGTTCAATAAACTCTTAACATTTCCACTTGACCAATTTTGGGTTGAGAAACATGGCTGCAGTAGTGGTAGGGAAGGGGGTGGGGGCAAGCCCCCCCTGTTATTTACATTAAAGGCACTTGTCTGAGTTTGTCTGCATGGTAAGCATATTTTGCATAGTATTGCTACAATTTGCAATAGCAATGACTATAATATTTTACAGTGAAACCTCTATTAAGCAGACCCCCAATTAAGTGGACACCCTCTCTTAAGCGGACACTAAGCCGGGTCCCCAGACAGACGTCTGATATTTCCCTTTATAACAAACCCCTATTTAGCCAACACCTCTATTAAGCGGACGCGGACACTAAAATAAGTTGTATTTGGCTAATTTCTATTGTTAAAAACCTCTATTAAGCAGACACCAGACTGAATTGACAATAGTAGTATTGGATTACGTCCTTGAAATACGTACTTAAGGTCAGTTAATGTTTTTGCATTAACAAACAAATTAAAGTTGGTAATGAAAGGTAATGAACTTGAACTCTAGATAGCTTCTTTAACAACTTGCAACTTTTTCACAGTAGAGAGTAACCGTTAAATGTTGATCATTTAACAAACATTGTGCAATTTTTAAAACCTCTATTAAGCAGACACCCTCTATTAAGCGGACACTTGGGAAGGTCCCGAAGGTGCCCACTTAATAGAGGTTTCACTGTAATTGATACCATAATAATGTAATAGTATTGATTATAATTATTATAATTTACCGACATTGTTAGACAAAGAAATATTTTTAAACTTTCAGTATTGTGAACATCACTCATGTTCTTAAACTACTGTTGTAAATGGTAGCATTATTATGGATGACATTTAGTTTGCACAGACCTTGAGCAGGGGAAAAAAATCCCAATTTCCATCAGGTACTGTACAGAACCTCTAGATCTGTTAACCAACACCTCCTATAAGCTTACATGCACCTCTTACTAACAGACACTAAATATCTGGGTTCACCGTAATTAATTCCTATGTTAAAAATCTGCATTAATCCAAACTATTGTAAGTAAAGACATCTTTTCTTGGTAACAAACATTCATATAGATTGGTCAAATCAGACCTAAAATTCTTTACAGAATAGTTCCCCACATGATAGATCATAGCTATAGCAAATACTCCTCTCTCTATGGCAGGGGTTGATCTAGGGGAGGTGCCCCCCCCCCCCCCCCCTTATTTTTAGACCAAACTGGTCTAAAAATCTCAGGGTCTGGATGAGCCCCCACCCCCTTGATCTGAAGGTCTGGAACTGCCACTGTACTGTACGTGGCACTTCGGTTGAACAGATACCTTTGACAAGCAGCATGATTCCGGAGTAATTTGGTCAACACTTTGATACTGAATAAGAAAACAAATTTACATATAGAGGGAGAAAGGAGGATCGAGAGTGCACCAAAAATCGATCCACCAGTCAAATCACACAGTCAGTAATTAATGCACAAGAAAACTCAAGGGAAGTTTAATGATGATCAAACAAGGAAAAACAATCTTACTGTTGAATAATATTACTTTTCCATGTTTGTTTTTGCTTCATGAAATTAAATAGCATCTGCTCTACTTGATCGAATAACAGAGCATTTTCTTTTTTTCTAGAATGACATGCCTTTACCGTGAAAGAAGTTGAAGGAACAATTACAGCAGAAGAGGCTTTAAGGTACACTCATAAACTAATATTCAAGCAAGACCCCAAAGAAAACTGGGAGTGGGGATTATTTACAGAGAGGGAAGGGCTAATGCAGATAGGAAGATGCCATTTCCACATTCTTTGGACCCTCCCCTTTCAGTTTTTACAGGACATATTTTTGACGAAACAACAAGAAGCCAAGTCAAAACTCTGAGGGGTTACTTAAGTTGAATTAAAAATATTGATTCCACCATTCATTCATTGATGTACTGTTAAAGAAACGTATTAAAAAAATTCTTGA
>OZ037993.1:9550404-9645404 GCA_964035705.1 Porites rus
TTTAAAAGTGATGTTAAAAGAGATGCTTAACATTGTTCATTTGCTCGAATAAACTGCAGTATTTCAAGGATACTGTACAATCATAACATTTTGGTTTTTGAAATTATAACTGATATATGAAAATCATGTATGTGAACTGCGGAGTGAAGAGTCATATGAATGAAGATCATCGCAGTTATATACGCAACTTTTGTAGTTGCGAAAAGAAAGCCTGAAAAAAAAAAAAAAAAAAAAACTGGCTTGTACGGGATTCGAACCCTTGACCATCGCGATACCGGTGCAGCGCTCTACCAATTACAGTCAAACCAAGTCAAGCGTACCCCCCAAGATTCTATTAATGAATTGATTATTTGAAAAATGAATCCGTTTGCCGTTCCCGTAACTGGTGTCAAATTCAAAGCGGTATTTCTGCATGCGTAATGAGCAGTGAATATTTTACGAGAACTTCTCTGTATTTGGTCAGATTGGAAATCTTTGAATGGATTAAGCTTCTTAAAAGACATTTACATCAATTTCAGGAAAATGGAGCAGGTAGAAATTTCATAACTGCCTCGCGTGTGAATTCACGGCTCATTACACATGCAAGAATGCAGAGATCAATCTGAAATCTACAACTAGCAACGGATTCAACTTTTGAATAATAAATTCATTCATGTATTCTTGGGGGGTACGCTTGACCTGGTTTGACTGTAAGCTAACAAGCCAACTGGGAGCAGGTCGTTGAATTGGTTGACTTGGTTGAACTAATTCAACAACCTGCTGCCAGTTGGCTTTGTTAGCTTAATTGGTAGAGCGCTGTACCAGTATCGCAGAGGTCTAGTATTCGAATCCCGTACAAGCCTGAATTGTCTTCAGGCTTTCTTTTTGGAACCGCAAAAGTTGCGTATATAACTGCGATGATCTTCATTCATATAATTTTCATTGGTTTTTAGGAACAGTGTCTTTTTTCCTAGTTTAACGACCCAAAGTTTGTTCCCTTTTACGGTTGCTCGACACCAATGGCAATTTATAAAGTGAACACAAGCTCAATACAGAGTTTCAAGAATAGAGTTGTCCTGTTGGACGGAAGTAGTCCTTTCGTGACTTCGTCGCTCGATCGGCCGTTTGGCGATCCGTTTCGCTCGCTGGCTTAGCGGGCTGCGCTCAATTTACAGCTTTTGTGCTGTGAAGACTGTGAACTTCTGGCCTGTTTAATCATTTCTTTGTATTTGTTGTGTTGCATTGTGTTGTGCCTTGAAGAGCGGGCCAACAAGCCGTCCTGTAACGTGATTTCGCATTCCAAATTAATTACTTGCGAAGATTCGTTTCCCGATGCCTATCCGACTCCTTATATTCCAATTTTACATTTGTTTTCCGTGGTGTAAACAAATGTCATATTTACTGCTTACATGAGGTTTGAACAAATTCTAATTCCGTCTATTTCGCTTCAATGCGAATAGTTTTTTCAGTGTTTGATTATTACTCATTTTGTAGAAAATATCGCGTTTAGCTACAGTATCCTCAGTGATTCTGTGTGGAAAGCAAAGCTTGAAGTTTAATGAACTGTTGTACTTCTCTTAGAGAACGTTGTGGACGGTCGTCACACTCCTGTGGGTCTTGCTTGTTTATGCGTGTAATATGAGCTCAGTGTCACGCAATTAAGAGTAAAAATCGAAACTCAATAAATAAAGTCAATTAAGTCAATTTTTCCCAAGCTAGTTCTTACATAAATGATAATTAGCACAAATTTAGGCTATCTAGGCACTTAAATAGATTGTTATTTTCTGAAGAAAAAGTACATTGTAGCTAAGAGCATTTAGTGGTATTCAGCTTACACGATGTATTCCGTACATAGAATCTGCATACCATTACATTGCAGTTGGAGTGATAAGGCGCCTGTATCTTCAAAAGAGGATCCCGGGTGTTGAATTATCTTATTTGTTCAATTGCACAGAATATTTTCCATAGATTTTAGAAAATAAGAACCTGTTTCAAATTTTAGACTAAACATGTTTTATATAAAGGGGGACTAAGTGGCATATTTTAGCCTAACAGGTCCTTAAAAACCTGGTTCTTAGTCACGGGTTTTTACTGTATTTTACAGCGTGAAAGGAGAAAATGATATGTAGTCTTGCCAAGACCCAGGTCTGTGCAGTTTTTGTGCGAAAGATATTCGGAGAAAATATTTAACAAAGTTTATCGTGCTTTGTTGTCATTTAGTTTGCCATGAAAGCAAGCATTTATCTCCTGAGGGCTCTTGATCCTACTGAGCATTCAAAATTCTTAGTATTCCTGTACAATGACTATTTAGCAAATCGCAAAGATAAAATCCTGGTTAAGTCAACTGATAGCTTTCTCGGTTGTTATTATACTTTAAATGACGCGTCGCGAAAATGTTAGACCGGAGCTATTCTTATGTTGTTTTGCTCTACTAATAGCTATATGTGTACCAATCAACGGTTGAGGCCTGTCGTTGTTCACGTAGCGTGGCAATGCAAAATTGATATGCAATGCAATCGCACAGTTACTCGTAACGCTCATTTTAAAATCAACAATGATGATCCTATTCTATCCATTTTGTAATACAGTTTGGATCTGAGACAGCTTCAGACCTGCCCCAGGAAGTCTGCACTGATCCCGCTTTCTTTTGGAACATGGTGTTTAGTGATTACTGTTCTTATACATCGTGGAATACATGGCAAGTTTGGAGTAGGAATTCATGGACTAAGTGTGGTCTTCTTGGGATCACTCCCTTTTTTCGCCTTATTCATTTTACGGTTAAGTCAACTAAAACTGAGGTGGTGTCCCTCATTGGCAATAGCTCAGTCACTTTCGTTTTTTTTTGTTATATACTACCTTTCAAGTAACGGCCTTTGGTGTGCGCAACATCCACACGTGACGCGCGCATTGTGCGCAAAACTTGTCCAGTTTAAGTCTTTCGCGGCGTCCTCAAACGTAACTTTTTGGTGGTTGACGCTGGGTGACCTCTTGGCTGTTCACCGAGGCCGTGTCAGGCCAATTCCATGGGAGCACGATGTTGATATTTGCATCACACCTGAACAATATCCACTATTTGAAAAAGCTCTCAGGTCAAATGCAAGTTATTTCCAACCAAAGGCCGAATGCCTGGAGTCAGGACATTGTTATCTACCTATCGATATGGCAAAGCTTGGGCTGACAACCAGGGAAGCAGAGGGCGTGAACGTAGATATCTGGACTTGTCCGAAACTTTCTGGAAGTATAAAGCGTGTTTTTTACTGCAATGACTTTATGAATGTACCTGGATTCCTTCCAGAAAGGCATGCTATATTGTCAAAACGTTACGGAAACTACTCTGCCGTCAAATATGCACACCACGCTACCATGTGCAGAATCTGGAACGGTTGACTGATTGGACAAACCATGCACATAGACCTTACGTCATTTGGCGTTCTTACAAGTCCGCAACACGTATACAAAAAAAACACTTCAAGTGTGCTGGAGCGGTGAAATGTGATCGTTCTGGTGAATGTAATCCTGAATAAAACATGCTGTTGACAGTCAGTGACTTTTCAACAACCTTTGCGCGCGGTAGTCATCTTCAGAGTCAAAGTGAGTTGAATCACGTCATTTGATGGTATTAAACTCTTGTTATGGATCTGATTGGTCAATTAAGTCGCGATTTGATATAATAGAGGATTACCGAGGCCCTGTAAACTAGTTGTATTTACATAATGGCACGGTAAATCACACTTTGTTCACAGTTCAGAACCATAAATTATAATGTACTATTGAATATTTGTTGCTTTTTTCCTTTTATCTACGGAAGGGTTATTTTAGAGAAACATAATGTGTATCTTATAATACATTTACCAGTTGTTAAGATTTATAGCTTAAAATCCAAGTTTTCCGCTAAAATCGTCTCCAGAAAAGTGAATATCTTATTATTTAGCAATTAATGAATGAGGCTGAGTAGGATATGAAGAATTAAGCGGATCGAGGAAGGTGTTATCCTTCCGAGATATCCGCTTAGTTCTTCATATCCTACGAAAGCCGAATTCATTAATTGCTTTATTATTTATCAAAATATTTTCAAACACTTAAGGAGAACATGAGCTATATTTTCACAAATTTCACACCCTCCAGCTATACACTGAGAACTAAAGTTATTTTTACTCCGTACATTTTGGTGAAATGTATAAATAAAATCTCTCCGTCAGAAATTTAACAGACATCTAGGTAAAAAAAAGATCAAACCTGTTTACGATAATTAAACTGCTTTGTACTTTGGTTGCAGTGGTTGTGAGTTTGAACGTTCAGGTCTCGTAAAATGAATTCTTCTTGGGAATTTGTTAGCAGTCCAAGTTCCTCATTTCGATCATTTTCGCCTGCTTCAGAAGCCACGACATTGTTTTTGTTGTTGTCAATTACAGCCATAAGGCTACTCGCCATGCTTGTTTTTGTGTTTGCATCGGTTTTGCTGTAGGTTTTTATGCTGCTTTCGTTTCTGTGTCCGCTTACCGACATGATGTGTCGCGCTTTCAAATCCACTTCTGTCGAGTATAGTTAATATGGTCGTCGCTCTGATTCAATGATTTGTGTATATTGTTGAGAACTCCGCTTGGTGTGAGGTGACTTTCATCTTCTTGCCGAGAGTGTTCTCGCCGACAACCATGTTGTCATACCAAATTTCTCCTTCACCAGATGACTTTGGTCGCTGAAAAATTAAAGATATTCATTCATTGGATTCAAGACACTCAAATATTTTTCAAAGGATGACACCGGGCAAAAAGGACCATCGTTTGCTATCATCATTCCTCCTTCTTTAGCTTGAACGTCGTGTGATTTTTTGTTAGTTCATCGGTTGTTTTCACAACACAGTGTTTTCCTTGCGAGTTGACTTTTGTTTCGAAGTCAGTCTTTTTAAGCTGGCGAAGATTCTGCCGACCACGCCGACAGAAAATAACATTATTTTAAAGAAAACCTTGTTTTGTAGAGTGGTAGGGTTTTCAGTATTGAAGACACCGCATCGATACAATTTCTTTTTACATCGTCAGCAATTGAAGGTTTGTGTACAGTTTTCGCTAGCTTGCTTCTTCAGCTCTACGCACTGTGCTTCATAAATTCGGTTGGCTTCGTTAAATTCGGTACCCTTTATAATGTCTATACTTAGTTCTTTTTTGAAGTGTCTACACAAAGCAAATCTCATGGAACAAATGGAGTTCTTTGAGTACATCTGTCCATCTTTCTTTCTCGCCTCGGCGCAAAATTTTCGTAAAACTGCCGCTAACTCCACTTCAGTTGAAGGATTTCTGATGTTTTTCTCCTTGAGGTACGGTTCAAAAATTAAGCGATGGTGTTTCGTCAACTTTTTGGTATTCTCACTGTCTTTATCATTAAGTAACTGGGTAATATTTTCTTCGCTCAAACTTGTTAACCTACTGGTAAGCCATTTCTGACGTTTGTCTGCCAAAAATAACACAAGCTCGTCCCCAGGTCTTCTCGGTTAAAGGTGCCTTAACCTACGAAAACGCTGCATTTATGACGTCATTTCCTCGTTAAACACAAAATTCCTCCAAATTTGGTCATCAGTAACTGGGTATGGTGAATTAAACGTGTGCTTTTAGCCAATCAGAATCGGGGAAATATTTTGAATGAATAATAAAGGAAAATAATGCTTCATGAAATTAACGTGATTCTAAATAATTCACGTTAATTTTTGTAAACGTTAATATTCTCACCATTAATTTAGTGTAGCGTTAATTTTCGCGACCTTAATTTTCATGATTTTGGCCCCAAATTCTCGATACACTTCTGACATTCATTGATTCATAAAAAGGAGGAGTATGTCAGGGTGAAGTTCCGCCAGTATCAGTGAGACTGTGATGAACCCACCGAAGTGGACAGATTTATTCGTTGGTACCGCTTCGTGCGTTTAGGAAAAGAACCACTGAGAAAGTTTCCATTTTGGATTATACTTTTAACTTTGTTCCATTTGTCTCAGCAAGTTCAACCTCGTTCCCAGGTTCTCTCTCCTACCCGTCGATCTCTCTGGCTCCGTAGGAACGGGTACGAGAGAAACCCGGGAACGAGGTTGCAACAAGTTTTGTTTCTTTGAGAACGTCGCGTTAATTTCCTTCATTTTGAAATATCACACTCTCTTTCGCGTTAGTTTCCTTTACGAAGTCGTTTTTCATTATATTCGCGCTAATTTAAGTCCTCTTAATTTACAATACCTTAATTTATCAGATAAGGTTGCCTATTTACTTGAATTTAGGACTATAAGTTCGTGACTTCTTTCAGAGAAAGAAAAATCGAAGCGCGACACCTGACGTCACAGATCCTCATAAGACAGAACGCTTCACAGAATTATCACGACTTGAGTAACGGCGGACGGGTTTGGACGAGTCCCAGCTTTATATCTTTATACAGAGTTAATTAATAGCAGATGCACGCAATTATAAATTAAATTACATTTTGAAGTATGAAACAACGGAGGAAAATAAGATTTAGAGCAAAACTTTTGGTCGAAGTAGCACTTTCCGTGTGCCCGAAATAACGGGTATTGAATATTTCCACTACAATTTGGAATTCACTTACGGAAATAACGACTGAGTGTTCATGGTTAATTCAGTCAAATCAAGTACAATATAAGTACAATTTATTATAAGTTCTACGAGAGCAATTCACGAAGGTACTTATGAAGTCCTTGTGAGTATATGAGAAGAGAACTACTGAGGAATAATATTTTTACACTCATTGCCATATGAAAAATGTCATGTGAAACATCGATCAGCAACGTTTGCCTTGCTCGCGCTCTCTTAGTCTTTTATAACAGTTACTTTGAAGATAGTTTTTAGCCGAAAAAAACAACTGTTGGACGCAAGAGGTCCATTTGGCGATGACGTCTTCAAAAATCCGGCTAGACGCGTACTTGTTTATTTTTAAATTATAATTTTGTTCAGGTACCTTTTTTAATTGTTGAAGTCATACTTGGGCTCGCTTGTTTTTCGGTAAAGCCAGAACTGTTACATTAAGAACTCGAGTGGCTCATTGAAAGCTTTGCCATCTTGCTTATGATAAGAAAGTGATTGTAAGCACAGACATAGCCATATCGACTACCAGACCAAGAGTAGAGCAGAATTTCTAAAAGCTGACGAAAACAAGTGGGAACTGTAAGATCCTCTCTAAAGGTACCTGTGGCGTTGGACGTTGCTCTCTACGCATGTTTGCCATCAACTCGTCCGTTTTTCACCGAAATGGTCGCTTGCATATCAAGAATTTCTTATTGTTGTTGTTAGTGTTGTTTTTGGTAGCGCTAACTTGAGCAACCACCACAAAGACCACGGAAAGAAGAAAAAATAGGGAAGAAATAGGCAACACAAAAGCTTTGAACGTGTATGACGCTTAAGGCAAATTTCTTTGCTGTCATCGCGCGATTAATTTTTTAGACTTAAAAAAATAAATTGTTGCCGCTTTTCTTCCTTACCATCAGATGTATATAGCACTATTAATCGGCAAATGCTACCTGAGTTTAAAGCTGAAACCTTAAATTACTTACAAGTGCAGTGTCCTTGCCAATTTCAACATAAAATCATAGGAACTGTGCCTTTTAACCAAATTTCATAAAGTTCTGTCTTTATTTGTTTCCGTTTCCTTGTCCATGGAGAATTGAAAGCACTCCCCTGCCAATCAACAGTTGCATTTTGAAACTGTTTGAGAAATAGTTAAAATGTATTTAAATGACTTAAAAACCATTTTTACCTCAATTAGAAGTTTTTTTTGTATATATATTTAACGGATAAAATCGCCTCAGTCGTGACAGTCGTGGCACTCTTTACACTCGCCCAAATGATTGCTGCCTTAACTCTTTATTCCGTAAATTTGTTTTATTCTTTGCGGTGTAAATATATTTTTAGAAATGTAAATATAACAAAGCTAATGCAAACACTTGCTGCTGGTTGAAATTGCGTCGTCAGTCGGGGGCTGCCTTGCCACTGCTTTCTTGCTGTATATTTCCGACAGACAGTGGATGTTCACAGGCTGGTGCTTCTACTCGACGGGGAATTTATTGTTTGTACAAGATTCTGTTAATTGCTTCTATAACTTCTCTAGTGCGCCAGATAAACACAAGTGGATGCAAAGATGTCGTGAGAAAAACAAACGTAACCATAAATGTGTACAAAATTTTTGCATGTTCTAGTTTCTCTGTGCAGACATAAACTTTACAAAAGCTAACAACAGTTATTGGGACATAGCAAACCAAGATAAGGACAATGATAAAGAGAACTGTGCAGGCATACTTTTTAAACCGAGCAAAGTCAAATAAATTTCTCTGGCAACTGTCTGTAGAATTCCAGGGTCTGTGTTGGCTTATTTTGAGTTGATGCCTTCGAACGAGCAAGAGGATTTTGACGTACACGGCCACGATTATGCACAAAAAGGCAAATTTAACTGACTTGGTCATAAGAAGAAAGGTCTTGTCACTCAGCCAGAATCTAGTCATGCTCATTGATATCGAAACACAAAAGGCCACGAACACAGCTATGGTTATTCGTTTCTGCGTCACTACCTCCTTGTATCGCAGGTGAAGATGAAGTGATAGGTAACGATCAATTGTCATAAAAGTTAACAGTGCGAATGAAACATTTAGAGCAACCTGTGAAAAAAACTCGAACGTCAACCGAGCACCGCAGTATATTTTAAAGTTTTTCGTTATTTCAGCTGCCTTGAAACCGACAAATGCTGGTCCAGCGATAAATCCCAAGATAAAGTCACAAAAGGCAAACCATCCAAGTAATATGTATTCTGGCTTATGAAGTGAGGCTGTTTTCCAAATTGCAATGACGATCAGTAGGTTACCAATAGTGGAACACAAAGCAAAGAAAGAAGTTAATACACAGGAGATAACATTCGAAGCAAGAGTTCCACTAGTCATGAAGACTGGAGCTGTGAAATAAAAGCATGTGACCGACGAAAACTTTTCATCGTTCGAGAATGTAGGGGAGCCGTCCATGTTAATACACAGCAGGCATTAAAGTGACTACAGTGTAACAATTCGATTGCATGAGGAAGGCGGGGTATTCAAGCGAAGAAATATGCTCTATTTATACAGATTGTATCGTTACGTATTGGCTTCTCCGAATTCTGATTTTATCAACCGGTACGTTTAATAGAAAAGCGCATTTAGCTTACAATATGTTGTGTTTGTTATGTTTAACTTCTGACAGAATTTGAAAAGCTCACATTCAATATCGAGCAATAAATGAATGTTTTACAGGATGATTTAAGCGTTTCAATCAATCAAACATCGTCACGGAGGGTTATTAAAATTTATCCTAACCAATAAGAAAATCTTATATTTTGAAACGATTTCCGTTGAAGGTGAATTATAGCTTTAAATAGAATTCTCTTAAAAGACTTAAGGCTTTATTTCAATTTATTCGCAAGAAAAATTTCAAACTCTGAACGGCTAGAACAAGATAATGCGACCGGGGAAAAAAAGGCGAAAAACAACAACAAACAAAAAATGGTACGGAAATGGTATTAATCTGTGGAAACGTTTAATTTTAGATATTTGTGCTTTGACGCAATTAAGACATCAAACATTGTTGTATTGTAAGCAGGTTACAATATAGGGCTCTTTTAGTTGCTGCTGGGAAATAATTGCACTCCGATATTACGGCACATAACAACTCCATCTCAATACCGCGTAGCTACGTTAATGTGGTTAGAAGGTCTCCCGAGAAGAATAAAAAAAGATATCAACTTTAGCTTTTTTTGTGTGTTAAATTAAAGTAAATGAATGAAATTATGCCACCATATTACCTCTTTTAATTCCTTTAAGTTAAAGCTCCCTAGGTCAAACAACTTAATGTTTGCCACACTACCTGGTGATATAAAAAAAAAAGTTAAAAGTGAATTATAACATAACGCCTGTGCTTGCCCTATATACAGGTCCTGTTGAGCCGCTATGAACAAAATCGTTTATGCACGCACGCTCGTGCGTTAATAAAGATTTTTTTTTTTCATGATGACGTGTTCAGCTGTGTTTTTCGTATATTTTCCCAAGTACCAAGTACCCAAAAATCGACGGCAATGATGAAATACTTCATAGCATTTTCGGAATTGAGCTTCTAGCCACTCAAACCAACAGCAAAAACGATGAAGATGTTTCGCAAATAATAGAGCCTAAATCGTTGAAAAGTCTCTCGTAAAGACTGACATTCAGCTGGAAAAAGACCGCAAATTTCGTCTTTGTCGGGAAATATCCAATTTGTTTATAGTGTCCTCCGTTTTTAATGAAAAATTATGTACTTTGTTATCGCCGAACAATCCGACTGAAGCAGGAAGATTTCTCTTGTAATAACAAGAAAAATCAGTTACATAACAGGCGCGGATCTAGGATAACTACTGACCGATTTCCTAAACAAGGACCGAGGTGCAAGCTTCTAGGCGCGTTCTATGAAGCCGAGAAGTTTGGGCCTTCGCCGGGCGCTCGTTAAGGAAATTTTAACTCCCTAAGGTCCTCTTTCCTGGGTTTCTGAGTCTTCAGACAGGATATTGGCCAGTTCCATTTTCCTCGGATGAAGCCTTGCAAATTGGCGGATTATTTCATCAAGGCTAATTTATTTGATATATTTGATATGAAAATCTGATCGATTTCCGTAAAACGGTGGAAACTGGTCTGGATCCGCGCCTGCACAACAAGACAAATTTATTAGTTTTAAACGTTACGTACTCAAGGACTCTGACTGGTACTTAAGTTTACGACAGTATAATATCACTTCAACCGCAAGTTCCTATTTGGCTTGAACGGTGTGAACTTTGTGAAGAGTTAGACTTGTAACATACCAATTTCCGTGTTATAAACTCCCCAGTCTCGACCTATCAATTCATCTACCAAAAATAGCTTGTATGTTGTCCTTTCCTTATAGTTAAGTTAAACTTTATTAAAGTTCTATACATGATGCCATGATGTAAATTTCGTTGCACTTATTATTTTTGTATTCATTTACACCCTAGTTATTTCATTATGTTCACATTTTTTTTTCTGCGCAGTGGAATATCTCGTCATAAAACTGAGCTAATATAAATTTCTTAATTATTCTGAATTTAATTTGGTAGTCTTTTCTTAGAACAATGTGATTTAGACGTTACAAAACTGATGGAGACCATATTTCTACTCTGTGCATAGCAGAATAGAGTTCACTATTTCAGAGAATGTTCATCTTAACTTGGCTTGATTGTGCAAACTTTGTGAAGGGTTAGAATCATATCAAGTCAATTTCCTTCTCAGCCTCGACTTATCAATTTCCCTGGCAGATAGCTGTTTTAAAAGCTCTGACTTTAATCTATCATCCGTCAGTCGTTTCTAAGGACTGCGATATAGACCTTGCAAAATTGATGAAGAGCATATCAATTCTGTGCCTATGATAGAGGGCACTATTTCAGAGAATGTTCAATCCTTGCGACAACTGGCTTCTAATAATGTAGTCATTATGATCGACCTAAGGAAGTGACTCACCATTTTTTTTACAACATTCTGCCGGGTGGGTCTTACCCGCTGGCAGCAGGTTAACCTTTCATTGATCCAATATCACCAAACAGACCGTCATAAATTTGCATCGTCATAATACTTTGTTTGTGTATTTCCTCGATCTCGCTAAACACTAATATATTTTCCAGGATAACTGCGTCAGTTAGAAAAAACTGCTCTCAATAAAGGCCTTGTCTTCTGAGTTGTTAAAGGGGCTGTTTCACTGTTCTTTTTGTTAATATTCTCAATAAATAACGAGTCCTTTTCCCTAGGGAACTTAGTTACGTTAGCGAATTACTTGTGAATAGGTTTGTAAATAGTCAAGTTCACATTTCAAATGAGAAGATAATCTCACTTGAAGACGCAACCTCTGCAGTTGCCCCAAGAAAGCCTAAAAAAATCCAGGCTTGGCGGAATTCGAACCCTGGAAGCAGGCTGTAATCAGCTACAATCCCACCCCGGGCTTTTCGTTCCTTTCTGTGACCGCCCGCCGCCCCTCCATCTTCCTCGTCTCAACTTCAAAAACGCCAATGATACGACCTCCAAAGTTACACAGAAAAATGAAATCGTTATTTCCAACGTCTATCGTATATAGGCGACTAACTCGATTGACAAAGTGATGACTGTTGAATAACATGGCTGTCAAAACTCGGTTGGCATGCTAACATACACGTCACAACAACATAAAAAGTTCCTAGATAAATTTTAGGGAAAGTCGCCTAGTTTGAAGGCCATGTAACTTTGTAGGGTTTTGAAGTTATTCAACTTTTAGTGGGGGGAGGAATGGCGTAAAAACTCCCCCCAATGTGAATAGGTTTGTGGGATCCAACACACTCCTCATTCGCTAAATATTGGATTGCCTTGTAATACATTTACCATAACACTGTGAAGAAATACTGAAGGTCCTAGTCAATTTCTTTGGTCCATATTGATGAAAACACCCGCATATAGCAGCTGTGATTTGAGCTGTGAAGATATTTTTATTATTTGCTAATTCTCCCTCGCTTTGCTGCAGACAAAACATGTGCACCTCCTCTTGTTTGATGCAGAAATTTTGACTCTCTCCTTTGAAGTTACCTGCGCTACAAGTTACAGGAAAATCATGTTATTTGTAAATTTTATCGCCCCATGTAAGGGAATCCGGATTCCGGAATCCAGGAATTTTTTGCTCGTGGAATCCGGAATCCTGGGCTTTGGATACCGGAATCCAGCACCAAGAATCCGGAATCCTACTAAAGATTGGAATCCGGAATCCAACTTACTAAAGATCCACTCCAGATTAAATTGAGCTACTCGCTCGTAAGAAAAACCATCCGTGGGGGAGAAATGAATGCAGGAGAAATGAATGCGTGACGAACGAACCCCAAAGGACGTCTGCGGGGAGGCTAGTTTATGGAAAGCCTCCCCAGGGTATAGACCTGAACGTGACGACTGGTCAAATCCGATTTTGTACCCGTGATTGCCTGTCAGCAATGTGACAGGCCATGAAAGAGTGTTAGACTACGAGCAGTCTCTCTTTTTTCTGTAGTCCGTCGAGCAAAACGCGTGACACGCAAATGGCCACGCGCGTGACTGATGGCGGCTGCCGCCCTCGTTTCGCGCGTCTCGCGGCTTCGCCGCTCCCGCACGCGTGCATTACTCTCACTAAATCTGAAGAAAAAGAGAGACTGCTCGCAGTCTAAAAGAGTGTATGCTTGAAATTAATCCTCAATTTTTGACGTGTTAAACAACGAATTTGATAGAGTTTTTCCTATCAAAACGTGGATAGATAGAGTTTTTTCAATCATAACGTGGTTATGCGCACATCTTAAGTATAAACCAACTAATTTTTGTGTTCTTTTTTATCATTTTAACATCAAATTCAACGCGACAACTGGGGCCAGATCTCGCCTTTGGCTTCGTCAACAAGAGATCTGGGTACGAGATTAGGGATTTCATTGACCTCTAGGGCGAGGGGGAGGGGGTGGTTTGCTCTCGCATGCTATCCAGCAAGGATGCTCGCGTAGCGTAAGTCAATAAAGAACAAACAAGTTCAGCTCTACAGTTTTGACTGAACGGGGGCAAATTGACTACGTTTTGAGCCGTTTTGTCTATTAAGCCACTTTTTGAACTCGATTTAAATAGTTCAGCAAAAACTAGACCAAGTAACTGATAGTTTTGGGCTTGCAGACTGTCAAGAGTTACTGACTTTTTATCTTTATTTTGACCAGTCAAAAACGTCGAGACGTGACAGCGTAAAAATTTATTTACAAGATCAACGTGGTCCGGCCACTGTCCAAAATTTTGATTGAGCTATGTTATCATTCTTAGACAATTATGTGACACAGCCAACTTTAATTTAGTCACTTTGGGGCCGCGCTGACCGGCACACCACTTTTGTCAGCTTGAAGTCCAATTTAATCTTCTGTAGTGCTCTTTTTGATTGTCAATCTTTTACTGAGTATATATGCTTATCCCGTCCTAAGAGAAGTGTATTTTTTTTGTATTTGGCTAAAAATCGTTTCTTAGGAGCCATATGAGAAAGTGTGAAAGCAATTCAGTTAAGAAGTGATATCTAATGCGCGTGTTCTACAGCTTAGTGTGTCTCTATAAATGAAAGTTTTACAAAAGGGCAGTACCCGAATTTAGTTTTTTGCGCTATGACAATGATTCCAATAAAAAGTAGAAAAAGAACGAAAAACAATGTCCTAAAACATGTTAAGAACCAAGCTTTTCTTCGTCATAGTTTGAAGGTGATTAGCAATTGGCGGCTTTTAACGTTCTGTTCAGTTCAATTACTTCGAAATACTGTTTCAATGTTCCAAAAGAATTTGCAAACATGATTCGATGTAGCCTTTTCCAGGCGTTCGGACAGGACAAGGAAAACAACGAATAAAACGACATACAAACAAAATGAACCTTCTATTATATTATTGGTGGATAGCAAAAGACTTGATTAACCTTCGCTGGTTTATGATATGGCACAGATAGGAAAAATTGATTTGGAGTTACACACGAACTTTGTTAGGCCGTTTTCTTGCAAACTGCAGCTCGATATTCCCTGGCAATGACTGTACCTTTTCCCAATACTTTTTTATGTAGCAATCAAATGAATAAACGTGAATATTTAGGAATGATTTGCAAGAGTTCTTTTCTTTCTGCTAATTAAGCATTTTTCTATCTGCATAACTGAAAATAGAGTTCGCAAAAATAGAGTAAGTGAAAAATAGACTCTTAACTAATCACTAAACCAGCTCCCAGATCCGGGATCCCTAATCATATGGAGATTTGGACTAGATTAATCGAAGGACAAAATTTATAATTGCGATGTCGGTGTTTCGCCACGTTTTTTTTGCGGTGGTGCGATGTTTGTTATTTTTTTCCGCGGTGTTGCGGTGTGGAGAGTCCCCCAATGTCCCCCTCATTATTATACCTTAAACCCTTACGGAACAGTAATACATTTCTTCACGTAATTTATAAATCGAAAAAGAAAACAAACTTGTTGTGCATTCTAAACAACGTCTTTCAATATAGCAAGATTCGAACACGAAAACGAAATGCGAAGAAGAGCATTAAAACAGAAAAAAATTTGGAATCCAGCCCTTTTTGGAATCCGGAATCCACCGAGCTGGAATCCGGAATCCAGCACTCAGAATCCGGAATCCATAGGGTGGAATCCAGAATCCAAGACTGTCATGGATTCCCTTACATGAGTCGAATTTTAATTTGTTAACCCATGAAGCACTTACAAGTTCTTAAAAAACGTGTCCGTGCGTTCCGGATCGAGTATTTGCTTTTCAGAACAGAGAAAAACTGGAGAACCCGAAGAAAAGTCTCCCGGAGTAAGGGATTTGAACCGGGCCATATTGAACCCTTGAAAAATAGATGATCAAATAAATAAATGAATAAATGAATCTTGAAAATATTTAAAATTTGCCTACAATTTGTGATTGGAGGCAGCAACTTAATAATACACAGTGGAAACTAGTATTTCTGATGATTGCTATCGTCAGCCACAATTGTTACCACTGTACTCTCCACTGCTTAGACGGATTCTGTCATGTTTGTGTTATTGGTTGAATATTTGGCTCTTCTGTACATTGAGAATAAATCTCCTCTCGTTCTTGCCAAGCGACGGTGTCCTGTGGGTCCATTTGCAGAATTCAAGAAGTTGTTAGCATGTAGTAAGTTTGGACTTAAAGCTAAAAAAGTGTTAGTCACGTTGGAAACTGAAGTCAACGTAACTCCTGTAGCATTCCTTACCCGCGTGCGACGCCTTTTAGAACTTAAGGAACCGGTTTTGAGGAAGCTAAAAATTGCTTTACGGAAATCTTGCATTCGAAATGAATATACTAGCGTATTCACAAAGGAATTGCTGTATTGAAGTAGTTTAATGACGTATACTATTCTAATCGAAGGATGCGCACAGTCTTTACAGAAGTGAACAATTATAATTATGGATTCAAAGGGCATCCAAGTTATAATGAAAATTGCAGTAACAACAAGCAAAGTTTTTGATAATTTCTTATCCCTTTCAACATCTCTGCGACGCCTCCGTCGATGTCTTATTCGTATCAACAAAGCGCTGTAAGCGAAACAGGCGATTGCTATGGAAACTGATAAAGAAATTACTGTAACCATGTTGACGACACCAGATATCAAATTAAAACGGTTTCCCAAATAAAGGCAAGATATTGCCACAGCTAAAAACCAGGTTGTAGTTATAGCGAAAATGTACCATTTTATTGGCGTAGAGTGCCGGTATTTCCAGGGCCAACCGACTGCATAAAGCCTTTCTACAGAAACAACTGCTAGGGTAAAGACCGAGGCCATGCCAGATGCAATGTCGATAGTGTAGTAGACGGTCTGGATCACTTGGCTTCCGTTCCAGAGGCTAAATTCTACAAAATGGCAGATGTAAAGAGGGACTGCAAAGGTGCCAACCATCAAATCTGCCACGGAAAGAGAAATGAGAAAGTAGTGCGTTGGTTTTCGGATAAGCCTTGTCTTCGTAAATGCAGCGATGGTCAAGATATTTCCAATAACAATTGTTAAGGCGACCAGGCCAAATGCTGTGCTCAAGGCAAAAGACTCAGTTGTGGTTAATGGAGAATTCGGCGAACTTGGCATTTCAGATATGACTGCAAAATAATAAATAATTTTAGAATACTTTTCTCTTGTTTCTTTGGATGACTTATTGATCCGAACTTTACGGTTAATTGTAGGAAATCATATGCTAATATGAATGCTTAGCCATACTCTTGAAAATCACAATCTGCACGTAAACACTATGCAAATGCTTGCAATGGCCAGTCACCCTTTATATTTGTAAGAGTAAAGGCCATTTTAACTTCTTTGCTACTTTTAATGAAATTCTATCCGTGTAAATATAAAATTGTAAAGCTAAGTATATTTAAGACCACTATAACCAATCAAACAACTTCTTCCATAATTTTGCTTAATATATTGTCATGGGCGCTGTCTTTCCAAAGCAGCTGTAGCCAGCTGTAATTAATTTACATTCTGCCTCAGTTGTGCAGCCTTTTAAGGTGTAACATACTGATAAAGAAGACTTCCGACTGAACACTTTAGAACCCATTTGCATGATATCGTCTATCTTTATTTGTGGTAAAACGCAATATAGCTGACTGACATTTTGACAAGACTATGAGATATTCTTGGGGCCTTTCTATGGCTTAGTCTTTCCTATTTTAACTCCACAAAGTAGGTTTTCTACTCCGGACTTTATCATGAGAATGACTTTCAGGAAACATATTAAACGAAATCAAGGAAACCTGTCACTGAAGGGTTAGAATACTGGCCCTTAACAGAGCTGAATGTATACTATAGATACAAACAATAAGGGCAATTACAAATCTGAACATAAACTCCTAGAAAAATCGTTTTACAGACGAAAGAAGACAGGAGAAGAAACAATACCTGATAAAAATGCGGGTTGTCGTTAATATTTACTTCAGTTGCCAGGATATCGGGATCGCCTTCCGATCATTCAGACATCTCAGATCTTGCAAAAAGGAAAAAAAAGGAATACCAAAAAGAAAGTGTTCATTGTTACGTATAAGCATATCTCTATTTGTTACACAAAAAGTACTTCGGTGTTAAAAACAGGTATGTATTAAAGAATGAAAAAACGAGAAAGAAGTCGGTGACAATTTTTTTTAGAGTGCGGTTGAAGTACAGCATGAACTACTCTCACTAGAATTCTATGTGCTTATTCTGAGATAGAATCCCGGAACAGAAAGATTGTCTTGAACATGATTAAGGTAAAACCTTAGTTTTCAACACCGTCATTTTATGACGTTTGCCTTAAAGTTCCGGTGTTTGCCACAATTAGTCTGAAGGAAAAAAGCAAAATTAAACTAAGACTTACATCTATTTCATCTGTGTCAAGAAGACGGTACCAATTATATAAATTTTTGCTACTGCTTTTTTTATCATATCTATGTCTTGGGATTTGGCTTACTAAAAAGGTATCTGCGGCGAGCACTGGGAAGAATTACAGTGTTATACGTTTCTGACTAATCAAAATTCAAATTATATAGTTGTTTTGATGGCAACAGGACAGTTGACACCGAGTTTTGCAGTACGTCATAAGATTTAATGAACAAACACTTCATAACTACGTGTCATAAAATTGAAATTAATTTTCATTTATCTTACCACAAAATGAAAAATGAAAGATAATGTGCTTGCAGCTGGCAAGAAATCGCGCTTTCTTCAATTATCATCTTTCCAATCGTTTTTTTTTTTTTCCTTCTTTTTTCTTCCTCTTCTTCCTTTTTTGCTTTTTTTTTTAATCTAACGCGTTTCTTATTTTAAAGAGAACGTGTAAAACAAAGAGGTATTTGATTTGCACATTTTGGACATTTTATCACAAATATGTCATAAAAGGCGTAGGAAGGAGAATAACCTAAAGATTGTAGCAAGAACTTCAATAAATTTCGCAACAGACATTTAATTAAAACCTGAATAAAAATTTTTGTCTTTTTTAAGAAAACAATTAAAATTACACAAGAATGTTAAAAGAGCGTCTCCTATAGTTTACTTGAAAAACTGTAAAGACTATTTTTATTGCCCTAAAAAGTTTGTTATGCTCTTTATAAATAAGACAAGAGATATATAAAGATATATAATTTAAGTAGACACCAACTTAGTCTTTTAGCATATTAGCATAACGAATTCTGTAATCTAATTGGCTAATGTACCCGCTATCTATTGCGTGATATTTAAAGTGAGTAGCAATGAGTAGCAAACCTGCGTTTCGAACACAAACAAAACACTAACAACGTTTTAATGAATCGTTATTGCGATTTGTCTTGGGTAGAAGTGTTAATCAAATACCTGCAATGATGCCAAACCTGCAAAAACTGAAGTGGTGAAAAAATAATTATAAATAATATTAAGAACGCACAATCTGAAATGTTTATTTTGAAAATCAAACACGCTTTTGTGAAGTCACCCTGCGTAAACATATCAATCTTATGTATTTTTATCAGAAATTTGTGGTATAAAATCGAAAGGTTAAAGCTTGAATAAAAGCAATCATGCTACTCGTTTCCGTTTTATCAGAGATTTATCTTTCTCTGGCCATGGCATGTTTTCTTAGGAGAACTGAGAACCTTATAAAATTAAAAAAATAGATTAAATGATGAATAAACAATAAATAGTGATATACACTAATAACTTAATAAATAATAAAATTCATAAATTATACCAAGGCTGCCCGGTCGAATTTAACAGCGTGTTGGTTTCGATTTTCAGTA
Source organism: Porites rus (assembly GCA_964035705.1). Lineage (NCBI taxonomy): Eukaryota > Metazoa > Cnidaria > Anthozoa > Scleractinia > Poritidae > Porites > Porites rus. The sequence goes on from OZ037993.1 coordinate 9,569,665, forward strand.
ACCTTTTTAGAAGAAAAGATTTAACCGATTTCTGTAATTTTTGGCCCAGGCCTCAAGAATAGTGGAACTTTTTTAAGACTAAAAAATGTTATCGACTTCTAGATATTGGCATAATAACGGGTCTTTATTTCGCCCAAGATAAAGATACATATCGCAAGTTACAACTGTTTATGAATACCGTAAAACATAATTAACTAAATAAACTAATCATAGAATCCTAACTATCCTGTACTAAGGTTGTGTTTATTAAATATTGGACTTTTTACAAAGGCAGACATGAAACGCTCAGTATTAATTTTAGGACGGGCACATTGTTTTTTCGGAGATTTTAAGAAAAGACTTTATTTGAAGGAATATATGGAGCTAGCGCGTGATAATTTATAGAAGTTACTTTCTTAAAAATTGTACAGTCTTGCCTCTTTACTAGATACTTAATTGAAACAGGGTAAGAAGTAAAACGGCGTTTACGACATCTATCTAAAAAGTTCTGTATAATATTAAGATCAGGTTCAGAAGCTCCACATACGGGTAAACCATAAATAAAATTAGGCAAAACTAAGGAAGTGAACAAGTGATCTATTTTAGCTTGTAAATATTGCTCTTTTCTGAGGGTCCTTAGAACATGGGGACATTTGTTTGCTTTAATTAATCTGAGTTTAACATGCGCCAGAAAGTTAAAATCACTCTGGATCGTAACACCCAGTAGAACAAGACTACTGCATTGAGAAATGTCAAATACGGGGTTATATCGAGAATTGTTGCCTTTAGTTCTGAAGATAAGTTCTTTACATTTTTTCGGCACGGATTGTAAGACATGTTGTTCTCTTTAGACCCTGTCATGAATTTTACCACAAAGTTAGCAGACGGATCACATTGATTGATTAACAGGAGACACTATTGTGGAGTCATCAGCATAAATAGAGCAGAAGCATTGTTATAAGAAATTTCTAGGTCATTCAAAAATATATTAAATAGATAAGGCCCGCTTACGCTTCCTTGTTAACGACCTTCCAGTTACAGAGGCGATTATTATAGAAAATTGGCTGTTACCTAGCAAACAAGAAGCTATAGTACTAATTAACGATGTAAGGATTGGGGGAAGCTACATAAGTTTAGCTGATAACTTGCTATGATTTACAGAATCAAACGCTTTGCTAAAACCCATTGTAAACAAACGAACTGCCTTATTACAGTCACTGTTGTCTAGGTTTCTATAGACAGGGTGTTGAATAGATAATAAGGAGTTTGTGCAGTTACCCCCTCGCCTGTGTGGAAATTGGGTGGGGTTAAGGCTCTTTTCTATAACCGCTTTAACATGGGTTTACATGTGGTACACAACTTTTTCGAATGTTCTTGCGATCACGGACGTGACTTTGATGCCCCGTTAGTCCAAATCCTCTTTGGGGATGTCGATCTTTGGTAGGGGGTTGATTTCGCCTTCTTCCGAGAGTCCGGCCAGGTGTGAGTTGACAGCGGCAAATTCCAGACTTGGATTATAATCGGTGTCAATAGTTCGGCATAATCCTTCCAGATCCAGAAAGGGATATTATCAGGACCTGTAGCCGTTCGCTTTAGTTTAGTTAGAGCGTTCGAAACTTGTGTTTCGGTTATCTCGGGCAGATTGACCTCTTGCGAAATTTGCACATCAATAGGTTGTGTGTAGCCCTCATCATAACATAGCTTTCCGAAATAGTCGTTCAAACGTTCAAGCAAGTCAAGACTAAAATTGAGTGATGTTTAATTACGACGCTGAAAAATCGAGTCGACCCTTTCCCCACTAATCTCGGCTACCCATAGCATTACCGCCGGTAATAAACCTCAGAGATCTCTTGGTTTTAGTGCATTTGCAAGCTTGAAAAGTTAATCATGACCATTAAACGCACTGCACAAAAAGGCTGGTCAAACTTAACCTTAAAATGCCACGCTAAAACGCACAGTGAGTAGAAAAATGCTAACACACTATTTCCTTCCTATCTGAAAGGGTATTCTAACCCAAATCTTTATTGAAACAAACTGAGAAGCGGTAATCACAAGAGCAAGAACTTTAAGCTGCATACTAGGTGAGATGACAGGACTTCTCTTTATCAACCTTATTGTGTATTCGTCCCTTTCTCTTTCGTAAAAAACCTTAACAAAGCAAAACATAGCAGTTCACTGTTTTTCGAAGAAATTTCAAACAATGGCACGAGAAGCCATGGGCGAATGTTTGGGAGTGCTAAAAGAAAGCAAAAAAGTAGATTCGACAGCTACAGTGTCAGGAAAAGTGCATTGATCATATCCCATATTACCTTTCGGGATTGTCGCCAGCACATTTTTTCCGAAACCTTTCTCGAAATAGCTGTGTACGGAAAACTCCCTAGAGTAAATGTACTTAGCGTCGCAGGTTCTCGTTCCGAGGAGAAATAAAGCCGGCAGTTCTAGTAGTTTTCTAAATAAGACCGTTAAGGCAGGTCGTTTTTGTGGGTTTCAGAGCCTGGTGTCTGTCTTAAGGAACATTCCATCATATGTCTGTGAATCATGTAACATTTTGGGCATATTATCAGCATGACCAGTGCCATCGATAACCACCATTGTCCCTCCTTTTTTTAGCTAAAGTATTTACTAGCGCAATTTGTTGCTCTCTAATTAAATGGGAGCGTCGAGTACTTAGATTTGTAGTTGCCTAGGGTAATGCTTCTGTCTCTCGGAGGGCAAATATTACTTCCTTACAGTTGCCCTATTTGCCCATCTGGAAGTTTTCTAATAGACAGGATATCCGAAGCCTTTTTCACTGGGCATTTTGCTTGCCATATTTGATTGGGATTGTTCTTTCGGCCTTGCCCGTGAAAAGCCTCTGGTTTCCAGGTTGTTTGGTACAAGTTTGCACTCCCCGTTTTTCTACCTCTCTCTTTATTATCATGTGATTATAGAGTGTTTTCACGTGACGTCACGGCGGCCATATTGGTGTCTCAAAACAATGAAACGGCGGCCATGTTGGTGTCCCAAACCAATCCTCTGGGAGTTAAACTCTTTTCTTATGCAAACGCTTTCTTTTGTTCCAATACATTTGCATAGATGCTGGCCACGTGAGTGAAAACACTCTATTGCTATCATTTCTACTGTTGTTTCTCGTGTTATGGTTTGTGTCCTTTGTTGTCCTTTGGGGGTTATATGCTGCATTTTTGACCCTTTCTAGTTAGTGTGGTGGGGCACATCTTTTATTTCATTGTGAAGTCCATCGCGATACAATCTTGGGAATTCAAATGATAATCTTGAATAGCTAATCCGGTTTTTATATCCAAAGCAACACTTTGTGAAAGCCCCTTCACTTCCGCCGCCCCAAGATCCGGAATGCTTTACCACTCGATTTCAGATGCGCCAATGCAAGTGTGATGGTGTATTTAAAGTAAAGGGTAAGACACATATTTAGTTTAATCAGTATATGTTGTGTAGGCTTTGTATTTTTCTTTATTTTAACATGATTTTATAACATTTTTTATAACTTTACCATTGCACTTTTTTAAAATTTATATTTGACTAATGCTATTCATTTATATTTTTACTTATTTTATTTTTTTGCAGATCTTGCTTGCTCACTGATTACTTTCCCCCTCGAACTTTTTTGTTTTTTGGAAACTGCTTACTACAGACACAGCGAAGGCAGTACCCCCTTAGTCATCTTAAGACCTTGAGTGTTGGACTGGCAGAGAATCGAATCTGGGCCTACTGTTTTGAAGTCTGGTACCCAACCAACTGAGCTATTCACTAACCAGTCAGCGGTTGATTTCCCAGTGTTTTGTATTAGGCCTGGTCCACACGTATCCGTTTCTATCCCGGGGAATTTTTTTTTTTTAAATAAAGATTTTAGCCTTCTACATACGCGTAAACGGCGTTTTTGGCCACCAAAAACGCAGGTTTTTAAACATGGACCCCTGAGTGGAGATTTTTGAAAATAACGGTTGGTCGTTTTCGTTTGGACGGACCAAAACAAAACTCGTAGCTTTTCGAATACGATGGTGTCATTCATCATTTTCGTGTTGATGGACAAAATAAACGATTTGGATAACCTACGCGTGGATGCGTACTGTTTTTAAAAATGCAGAAAAATATTCCCGCTTTCAATACAAAATTTATGCATTTTTATTTTTAATTTTGTTGTTATTATTATTTTGTTTATTTTTTATTCCTTTGGTGGTCGGTGAAGAAAATACCGGCAATATTGATACAGGTGAATAGCTATTTAAAAAGTTCTCACCTCGAGATTAGTTGTTTTATCAGCATTCGCTTAACTAAATATAGAGACGGCAAACTGTTGGGCATTCAATTCCTTTCGAGACATGCATTACTAAATATTCCACCAACGTGGAACTCTGTGCCGGCAAAGTTCACAAAACAATCATGGAGCCTTTTAATTTGTGACTTCCTCGACGAAACCTTTTGGTACCTTTTTACTCCTGAGGGCAGAGTAAAATCAATATCTCAATCCTTTAAAAAATAATAATTAAAATAACTGAAGAAATACAAAACAAAACAAAAAATAGCTGAGTATACATCATAAATGAGGATATCTTAAAGATACTTTTTTGGCACAATTTGATCTCCGAAATTGTAAAGAAAACAAAAATATCAACATAAAACTCAAATGTTAACCTCTGCACCATATATTACTCCGTATTTAATGATTTCCTTGGCAAGAATCACCTGGCGAATGGCAAAAAAATGAATCTTCCGTCTAAAATTAAACAATAATCATCTTATGTCATGGTATCGTAGCAACACTCGCACCTTAAGTGGATTTCTTTGCCTGCCATGTAAATACGACGGCACGCCCGACACTTTAAACGATTCTTTATAACGCAGCAACTTCAAGTAGTCATCAAAGTAATTGTTTTCCCCCAGTATTCAGAGAACGTAGTTATTTCAGTATGCCTTGACTTAATTGTTACTGTTTCAGCGTTTTCCCTTCCATATGTCTCGACTGTTGGTGTTGAACCGGTCTATTCATTTATTCAATCAAGGACAAAATTTCATGAGGACCTTCATGTAGCAGAATATCGTTGTTACGTTTCACGAGAGCACGCTGTGGATTTCTTCAGGCAAAACGAAAGTAAGATTTTTATGATGACTATCAGAACATTTTTACTTTTTCACTAAAATAACCTTTAATAACACAATATAAGCCAGATAAAGTCCACATTTTAGTCTTAAATAGTGATCTCTAGAAACGACGGACAAAATGGTGATTAGATAATAGAATTACTTGCAGTATTGTCCATTATGCGCACATAATATTGATTAACAGATAATATGAGAGAAATTAGACCAGGAAGAGATAAATGTAATAAATCCAGTTAAATGTCAAATGAATGCTGCTTTAAACCGGTCAACTTCATTTATTTTATTGAGACGAGTTCAGTGATCTACCTTTTGGCTATTATCAAATTATTCGTCTGATACCACATCTATCGCGAACGCACGTATTTTCCTTAACGAAATTACCATTTATTTGAGTTCAGAAGCAACGAAAGGATAATTATTTCAAAGATCGATATCAAAAGTTATTGTTGAAAAGAAATCCATCAAAGGTGGCTTTAAAAATCGATCACATACATGCATTTTGCAGGATTTTTTGAAACATTTTTTTAAAGAATATTTTGACATATCACTATCCGACATCGACTATGTAAGCTTCATTTGCTTCATTCGATTATTTTTCAAGTGATTTAGAAAGCTGGCTTTGTTATCTTGGATACCTGGGTTATTATTTGTTACAGGTGGTAGTCCGCTAGTCACAAACGGATTCTCGACTAAAAGAAAAGGCATTTATGAGTATATTATTTAATGTTTATGAAAACAATAATAGTACCTGTCCACCTTTGAAAACACCTTTCAACATCTACTTTAATATGCTTTTGAGACCACCATATTCTACAGATCATGACGTACAGATTTATGTGCTTTGCTTAATTGTGTTTCCTTATCCAAATCTGTTGTTCAACCGAATAAGCAACACATTATGGCTCTCAGGAGAGGCTTACTGCGAAACACAATTTACCATGCTGAAAACAAGAAAGACTCTTGATGAATAGCGAGGGGTAGCGAGCAAGCACTATAGTTTAAGAGTTAAATCTTAGGTCCCGTATCAAAGTAAGAGCCATTGTATTAACAGTATGATGTTTACCACGATAACCAAGTTCCTTGAACGCTTTAAGAGTTTTATCAGAAAATCTCCCCCTTATTCTTTACGGTCACGCCAGGTCAAGCGTACCCTTGTTGAGCCCGTATGCGTAATGAGCAGTTGAATCTTGACTACAAAATTAATTTTCTGTATTCAGTCAGAACTGAAAAAAAAAAAACAGAGCTGGCAGAAATTTCTATAAAAGCTCAAGTACCTCACATGTGAATTTACTTCTCGTTGCGCATGCGGGAATGCAGACAGGGGATGAAGGAACCGATTCAAATAACCAGCTAGTTAATGGTTTCTTGGGAGGTACGCTACCCGGGTGAGGAATTCCTAGAAATTCTTGGTAAGATTGTGCCGCCGGTTCTCCAAATCCAGACGCAAATGCCATTCTTCACACCTGTTTTCATACCTGGCCTCTAAAATGGATATCCGTTTTCAGACCTGGCCTCTAAGATATGATGTCATCATTACTTACGACGCTAACAAAAAAGATTTCTTAAAAGCTACTTTGAACTCGCATATTTATCTTTCTTTCTCATTCATCTGGAATTGAAATGATGAATACGTTCATACACTCCCGTAGGTTTCTCAAAATTCGGACCCGATTCCAGACTAAAATGGGCAAAGTCTATACCTGTTTTTAGACCAAAAACGTCGCAAAAATCGTACCCTTTCATATGGCTTAAATAAGGGAGGGCCCCCCTCCCCCCGGGTCCTCCCAAGAGAACTTGAAAACACTACTCAAAAAAGATTTTCGGGGTAAACAAGACATATGAGCCTTACATTGTCTTTTGTAAGAAGTACCAACCAACGACGCCTCGGCTGTCCTAATGTAGTTATCGCTACTCCAAACAATAAAAGCCTTCCACACTAGTCAAAGAACGAACGAACAACTCAAAGACCATCTCTCAGTTACCTTCAATTGTTAACTCAGTTGGTACAGAGCTACTCTCGCATCGCAGAGGACAAGGTCTCGAATCCATCATTTAGACCTGAATGCTGAAATTGGAGGTGTAATATAGAACGGACTATGTACTGGATAAGACCGCGTCTCATCAAATTCTTTTTTCAAGATGTATCCATTTTTGCACGTTTGGAAACAGACGCCACTGTCAGCTTTGGAATTAATGGAGTGCCAATAAGTCAATGTAAATGAAACTTTCACACGAAATGGCAGGCATCATCAATTATCCACGGTGAAATTTCAGAGAACATGGAGAACTCTTACAGTTATAGCAAAAATCGCGTTTATTACACCAGAAAGCATTCCAAGCAATGATTTTATAGCATAGAAAAATTATTTGAGGGAGCATTCTGAAGTGATTTCAGATATACAGAATTTATTTTTATAGATGCATTAATTTAGTTTATGCTGCAGTAGCGAAGAGAATTCAACAGGATTAAAATCTCTGTGCTTCATTTCAATTCAGATACATAGGTAAATAAAATAGGACGCGCGATTATAAGATACACCAAAATAAAGCAGAACTCAGCAATTTACTTTCAGCATAAAAAAATTATTTACATTGTGCGTACACCTTTATTTTCCTTGTGAAACAGTCAGGAGAAGGCAATCACCTCAGTTCCATAAAACCTCTTATTGCACTTTCCCACCAATTCGTTATGATAAATTCTTACCACATACATAAGAAAAAAAATCAAAAGAAATAATATGTAAAAAAAAAAACTCTTACCTAATGTTTTTGGCTTCAGGTGTAGAATCAAGTGACTCTCTTTATATCTCCAATTATGGATATTTGAAAGCTCTTGTATGTCAGCATGTGGCCACTGCTTTAACCAACAACATATTTTTTTTGTGTGTGTGTGTGTCTTTATTTGTTTATTACTTCTGTAAAGACACTAAATCCGAATCTTGATTTAAGATTTTGTTTGCTAATTTGAGAATAATTTGGGCTTTCCGACAAAAGCATGAGGCCAAACCTCAACCGACAAAGATGGAAATTTATTTCATAACAGCACTTTTCTGTAAAAACTTTAATTAACAGAAAGGAAATAATCTTTAGTTAATTTGACATTATTTGCACCTATTTCCATTTCTATAGCTACGTGCAAGATCGCACGTTCTTATTACAACCTGTCCAATCGATAAGTTCATTTCGTTACCGTTAACCATCAGAAATCTCCACTCTCCACGGAGCCTCAAGTGAAGTCAACTGCAGGGATACAAGCAGAAGAGATCAAGTTAAGGTTGTTGTCTCTCTCAAAACATACTAATTTTATCCCCACTGATTTACAATAAGGGACTTTTTAATGTGTTAACGAACATAACCCATTGGCCCCGAGCATTTACCGTATTATCGCACCAAACCTTCCCCCTTTTTCAAAATGGGAAGTCCAAGATGACGCGAAACTTTTCCCCCAAAAAATTAGCTATTTCTGTGCCCTGCCTTTGGCTCTTGAAAGGCGCCTTAATACTGCAATCATTGAAAAAAAAAAAAGGCAAGGAAACGGTTTTATTAAAACCTTTCTTTTTACGTTAAAGCTTTTTCCCCTTACTTAAAGTGCCTAGTTCAAGGGAAATTGTACTTCGAAGTATTTTTAGAGTCGTCAGCAGGACTATTCATACGGCTTAAGAATTTGAATTTCAAAGCTGAGAGGACGAAATTGTAATAACTTTCTATTTGTATAAGAGTTTATTACTGACAGGATATGGATTTCAGTATTTTGTCGCTGGGCTAAACTGGAGAATACTATAACTTATGTCATGAAAATATCTTTATTTCTTCGTTTATTGCAACTCTATCGTATACTTTCCCAGTGCCTATAGTAATTAAAAACAACATGGAGACAAATATGCTGAAATCTCAATAAGAGGAACAATTTTTGGTGAGAAATCTGCGATGGACGTAGATGTGATCTTCCCACTTATATTAACTTTGAGAGAAAACTAGGCAAAATTTTAATAATATTATTCTGTACTAGGAGTAATCGGAGCTTAGGGGGGTGTGTTCTATATGATTTTTAGATGTACAGGTAGCAGTTGAGGGGGAAGGGTGGTTGGTTGATGGCATATTTTAAACGTTAGGTTTGCTTACAGCGAAACCTCTATTTAAACTGTGTACCATTATGAAAAAGTCTTGAAGGCTAGTGATATCGTATGGTTCGTCTCAACAAGTGCAGTAATTGAAATGGCGCTGCCGAGCTTCTCATCTCGATAAATTTACTTTGTGGCACAACGGTCGCCGGAACGTTTGAACGATGAACGCTTTGGAAGATTCAGCAAACACAGATCGATAGTAGACCTTCAGCAAACTCTTGAAATATGTACGCTTTTACGAAGATTCAGCAAACGTTTAAAAGATGAACGCTTTACGAAGACAGAATAGCAGACCTCAGCAAAAGTTTGAAAGATGAACGCCGAGGACACAAGAATCACCATGTGAGTTAGTGCATCAAAGTGAAGCAAACAGAAGCAAGGGCCTCAAAGCGAGGCAAATGTGTTTCGACACAAATGCAATCTCGAAAAACCTCGCTTATTAATTGCACAGGACACCCAACAGATATTAGTGGTTGCGTTCTCGTACCTTGAACTCAATGCAGAGATAGAGATTCACGTTTATTCTCTATTCTCAGAATAGAAAATAAGCCGATAAATAGTCCCGAACGATTCCTATGGTCAAAACTGGCGTAAAACTACTTTTTTTTTTTTGTAGAAGCAATAAAGAGTGAACGAAAAATACGGGGAAAACTTGGTCACGTGGTATAAATTCACGTCTGCCGTTTAGCGTCAACGTAAATCTTAATCTCTCTAATAATTGGGAGAATCACATCTCAATTCACCTCTCTCGTCGGCGTTTAATTATTTTATTTTTGTGTCTCTAAATCATAATTAAACAAGGTAAAATAACTACTCAAAACCGTCCCCTTTCTTCACCAGTCAAGCATCGCGCGGATCTAAGGGTGGGCATCTATATGCAAGAGGTTTCTCAGTGTTGTTGACAATCACCATTCTTTGATATTACAGGTGATTGCATCGTAAATGGGTAATTCGCTAAAGCCACAAAACAAAACTCAGGATGTCTTACTGTCTGAGAAGGCAAACATCGCATGGAGCACAATATTTGCTTTAGTCGCCGTCGTCATTTTGGCGGGAAATTCCCTTACAGTTGCAGCGTTCACTACCAGGCGTTTGGTGCGCAGGCGCACACATTTCTTTCTGATCAGTCTGGCTGTGGCTGACTTGATGGTTGGGGCCCTGGTGATACCACTTTACATCTACTTAAGTATACAGACGGATTTGCCGAAAGGCGCTGTGCATCACGTCTTCGAAGCAGTGGATATTCTTGCAGGGCTTGCTTCAGTCTTTACCCTAGCCATGATATCCGCGGAAAGACTTGTCGCTATTGGCTGGCCGCTTGTTCACCGGATGTTTCGTAAGCGAAGCTACTTTAATTTCATAAGCTTTGCTTGGTTATTTGCCTTAGCTATATCAGTAATAAATCTGCTCTATCGTTACAAAATAGTACCTTACTTTGCTACCCTGGATATTGTGCTGACTGCTTTGTTGACCTCTATTGTCTTCACTTGCACTGCGTACATCGCCTTATGGATCAAAGTTCGTTTTCGGGATTACGGCGGATTTCTTGGTAGGGAACATGACAAAAAGCTTGTAAAAACGTTGTTTCTTGTCACTGGAGTTTTCGTTTTAACATGGACGCCTTTTCAGGCGCTGCTGTTTGTTGTCCATTTCTGCCGAACTTGTCCGATCCCCCCGCAGAATGTAGTAAACTTTATTAAGCTACTACATTTCTGTAACTCTTTTATGAACCCAATAATTTACTCCTTAAGAATACCTGAGTTTCTCATTGCAATTTCTGACATCTTTAACTGTCGATACAACCCACATAATAGTGAAATTACCCTAAGAACACTACGTGGAGAAACCTTGGATACAATGATAGGAATTCTAAGTTCCTATTCGTCACTGAATGTGCGTTTCTGCATGGGCACAGAGAATATGGTCACATCTGAATTAAATTCGTCGACGTTCAGGCAAAAATTCTTCAACAGGACAAGCTCCAGGATGAACTCTAGTCGCATGACGCACGTGACTACGTCTCCAGTTTGACTGAAATGGCAACAATTGGGGCGAGGTCAGCCATGAGTTGGCTATTTAGAAGTTGAGTGAGAATGAGCACAGGTCGGGTGGGTATCGTTTTACACTATGGGATTTTTATGGGAACGCAATTACCGATTAATAGACAATTATTGGATTATGTTTTTGCGCTATCCCGAATGATCAAGCAACTGATTGACTATTCATTCCGGATATCACAAAGACCGAATCTAACATTGACACGTAGATATATATTTTTTAGCAACTAATATAATTTGCAGTCTGTCTACTTTTGAATTGCTTTATTATACATTACATTGAGGAAACATGCACTGAGCACAGTTGACCTTGCCATTGGAAATCATGCATTGCTTGCGCAACTTACAGATAAGTCAGTCGCATGCTTGTAGAAGAGAAGATGGTGAGCACAATAATCTCATTAATTGGTCAAGACCAAGAGGTAGCACAGGAAACTGAGCAAACAATCCCATAATGCAACTCGACCCAACACCGTCTTGGTCTCAATCCCAACCTTGAAATGTTTATTACTGGTCCAATATCACAGTGTTGTATGAATTCACAGGTTTTGACTGGAATTACAGCAGTTACCACTAACACGCACCCTCGAAGGTTTTTTTTCTCTCTGTTGAAACCTGAGTTTTCGTGTACGTAAATCAACTGTTTCCTTAGTTTTCTCTCTCGCTCTGACAGAGAAGGTTCCCTCATCGCTGAATAAAGCGGGCAGACTTACAGAATAATTTCGCACGACGACGTCATTTCAATTATTTCATTAAGATGAAGGATTACATTGTTAAAACAGCGAGGTCTCTACGAGCTCAGTGAAATAGCCGAAAGACTCTTCAAGTTTACGTAAAGGTTTTTAGGTCGTTTACTTATTTGATTGTATGAAAACACGAGAGCCGTGGACGAATTGCCAAGGAGTATAAATTCAAAGAAGCGAAAGATATCACACCGACAAGGGACAAAGTTTCCTCTGAATGCCGGAAGCTGTTTTGAAAAAGAATTTTGTAACCTGCAGATCTACTTATCGTTCTTCATGTTATCGAATAGAATCCAGAACTAGCAAAAACTCGGACGAATTGCGAGCGTGCACTGAGAAAGCTTATGTGTTTGTAACTTACAGTGTGTAATTAGGTGGGTAATTTGAGTTTCCTCCGAAAAACACTCAACAAATTTGTACTCTTCGTAATCTTGACATGAAGCGGTGCCAGATCCGGTAGCAAAATATTGCAAAAACGGCTTAAACGCAGACATGTTCTTCCGAGTGCTTTTGAAACAGGGAAAGAATCTGCTATGGGCCAACGCGTAAAAAAACCATCGTAGCGGTTGAATGACGTCCACCAAAACGCAGGTTTGAACGCGAAGAAGCCGCCAGCTCCACACAACACATATGAGAGCTGTTGGTTGGGAACCGCACGGCAGTTCTCCCACGGCATGCGTGGGGAAGGAGGATCATGAGTTACCCTGATCTGTGCGCAGTGCCAGCAAATTCAATAAGAAAACCTTAAAGCAAGGGGCACAAATACAGCTGTCCATGGCTGCCACTGCCCGGGTGATATGGCTGTGCGCATGCGTCAGGTACTGTCAAGGCCGTGGGTTGGTGTATGTGTGCTCCTTGATTTTAAGTTTGTCATAGTGGGAAGAAGCATTGAGTGAGAACTCAGTTGTTCTTTCATTGTCACAATTTAATTTTTATGTTTTTTTTTTTTTACCTATATCTACACTGCACGTTTAGACACGTGGCCTCAGTTGTTGAAAAGGTGGATAGCACTATCCACCGGATAAATCTTTATCCACTGGATACCAAAGAGAATGACCTCCCACAAGCCACGGCCATTGTGCTCTTCAGAAGCTACTCTGGCCAGATATTTCCACGTAGAAATCTTTTGACTTGTCGACGAAAGTGACACCAAGTTTGCACGTCATATCGCTTGCTGTGCGTGATCGGCAGCGAAATGATTTACCCCGCCAAGTTTAAAATTACATGACACCACTCTAACCGACCAATAAGATGGCGTCCTTAAAATAACCACACAGTATGACACAGAACCAAGAATACATTGAAAATACTTTTCATGGGAAGAGGGTCGTGTACGGGGGATTCGCTCTCTTAAATCATTCTCTCTTGCTGGATATCGCAATCGGTTTCCCCGAATACATATCTACTGGGTAGTGATTTATCCGCTGGATAGCGCTATTCAGCTTTTGAACAACTGGAGCCAGGTGTTACGTCTTCATAACGCAGCTTAGCAGCGTTGCAAACGATTTGGCAAAACTTCATTTTCAAAGGGTGCCTTAAATTGCCTCTTTAATTCTTTATCGGTTTTATGTTTCTTTGTCGTTGTTGTTGTAGTTTATTTTTGTTTTTCTTAGAGGGAAACCATTATTAATACCATAATAAGATATAAGGATATTTTCAGTCGATTACTCACAAAAAGCGAGTGTCATTAACTTTCTGGAGACATTTGAGCCAAATATTGAGGATAGCTTAAGACTAAACGCTTGAAAGATCAGTCTTTGACGAGCTCTAAAAATGGTTAAAAAAATATAATGGCATATAGACTTGCTGGAATCTTGTGAAGTCATTCTTGGTCAAAATACTTGCCGTATACTGATTTTGCTGAATTATATTTCTGATAAATACTAAGTCTACGAGGTCTACGACTTACAGATATTCAATGGTTTTCTGAGCCTGGCTATTGAGTTATATGGTGTTCATTTCCACACATGAAATTAAAAGTGGATTGGAAGCTGCTTGCCAAGTTTCAAAGGATGAGGAAAAATCCACATAAAGCAAATCTGTGTGGGTTTATTCAAGCCTTACTACGCATGAGGTAGTGGGAGGAATAAATGAAGAGCTATCTGCTACTGATCAGGATGGGTGGAGGACGGAGGAAGTATGGCATGTACTCCAACTTCCACCGCTTTTACGTCCGAATTGAAAAGATAATACTTTAAAATATATATCCAAAAATCGTATGATCACAAAACAGGTGATTCAAGACGATTAAAGTGGTTTCAAAATTGTATGTTTAATACCATGAAATTGGAGGACGTTTTATGATCTTTTCTTTATGGTATCGTATTTTATGATTGGAACAAACGGAAAATAGGATTCAAACCAAGAATAACATTAAATAACCCACAAGAATATCACTGCCTTCTTTTATTTGACCTTCTGCCTTCTAAACTCCCGCAAACCAAAGTGTCCAAAATTGATGTCTTTTTTATCAAATATTTGCGATCGGAAAAATGTAGTGCTATTGATAGTTATAAAGAACTCAACAAAAGGTTAAAAAAAATAAAGCAAAGCAGCTGGGCAGTGTGAGTAGCTTCTATTGCCAGTATTCTTTTTTTTTTTTTTTTTGCTTACGTGTACGGATACAACAGTAATTCGGTTAGCAGGACCTGTATGTAAGAAACAAAGAACACTTAACCGCGTTACATCACAGACAGCAGTTACGATAGCAAACATTGATATAAAAATCAGGTTTATTTTTTGTTTATCATTTGTCTCGTCGTGCTCAAATATTTCTCCCTACAATTGGTTTAAAGTTTCACATGGCTATATCTTAAGGCCTTTTCATTCAAAATCCAACAACATGGTCAAGTTGCCTGGTGAACCGTCCTGTAAAAAGAAAAAAAAAATGAAAACACATTCAAAAGTTGTCTAGATCTCAGGTCCGGTTACCACTTGGTATGCATGAATGAGGGGTCATCTCATTGTTTTGCAGGTGACAGCCCTTTCATTTGGCCCTTTATTACTTTTTGTGTTATTTGTGCACGAAGCCAAATGCAATCAAACTTGTGATTTCAAAACTAACAGACTGTGATTACACATAAAACCAAAAAGTCACTTTTATCCCTGTCTTATATACATAAGCTGATGTAAAAACAAACACAACTTCGTGGACGGCATTAAATTGTGCATATTTCTCTTAGTACCTGAAAATAAATACGTTTGGCTCGTAGTTTGTTTCTAATAACAAGGTTGGTCCTGTCTTTTTGTCTCCCATTATTTGGACACAACTGTCCTCCAATGCCATAACTGGGAAAACTTTGCATATTCGGCAAAGGTGCTCCCTAATGCGACTGCCAAAAAAGGGGGAAGCTAGATTGTTGAGAGGATCAGAGAGGGAATAGTGGTTGGTGGGAACCATCAACTCCTCTGGGTTCTCTAATAACGAAAAAAAAATTAACAAATCAATTTTTTTTTTATTTTTATCATTCTACTCACGGTTCTTCCCCATTTTGTAAATGAGGGTTTGAAAACTAGGTCCGAGAAATAAGGATTATATACCATAATTAACTCTGTTGATTAATGAATGTTACCAAAGCAAATGGAGTCAGTGGCACAGGCGACTTCGAAAAAGAATCCGAGTACTTTCAATGGGACGTCCTTCTGGTTACTAGTTTAGAGTGTCTGTAGTGCCTGCATTTGAAGATTATCCGTTATGGCCAAGAACCTTGCCAGTAGACTGGAATTAATCTGTTTACAGTAATATGCATGCAGACAAACAACAGAAGTCTAACAGCACACATTTGGTTTATCGGACCCTTTATCAACATTCAGAGTAACTCCCCCGGGGAATTTCTAGGGACTAAAATACTGAAACCCAGTTGGTATGCCGACTATGTTTACTGTGGGCAAATAAATCAGCTTGCTTGATTGGCATGATTAGTATGAAATAAAGGTAACTAAACAAACAGATATTTCCACCACGTTTGTGTGTGTTTGCTTATTTATTTATTTTGGTATTATCCCGGTGTATGGGAGAGGATGTCTTCTTTTCTTCGCCTTTATAAACACTTATTAATCAGAAGATCACAAAAAAAGAAAAGAAAAGGCATTGAAGCAAAATAGTAATTCTTATGGATAATGTTATTTTAACCATCGATGAAAGCTTAAGAAGGTCACCAGTACAAATCAGGTAACAAACCTACGCCTTCGATATACATCGTAAGCTACAGCTTTGGACGAGTCAGTCGATTTAGATTTTACAGTTGTATAATAGTATAATATTTTTCTCTTTCTTTTTAACAGAATTACGAAAATCGTGCTTAAATGTTTGTGTTAAAGAGAACTGTTTGACGATCGACGAAATGGATTTCAACAAATGGAACTTGTTTTGGAGTATATGCTTTGGCGTGATGGCATTCATGGTAATCGCTGGAAACGCTATTTCTATTGTTATTCTTTCCACGAGAAGACTACGAAAGCGTCCTCACTTTTTGCTGATATGTTTAGCCATTGCTGATTTCTTAGTCGGATTATTAGCCATACCAGTATACATGATTGTAGTAATCTCTGGAGCAAAGCTCGCCTCCAAACTAGCTTTTGACTGCGTGGATATGTTTACAGGATTTGCATCTACTTTTACCCTGGCCATCATTTCTCTTGAGAGACTCAATGCCATTGCTCGACCTCTCCATCACCGCCAGCTCACTTCATGGAGTTATTCCGCTGCTATATCGTTGCCATGGGTCCTGTCATCCTTCATAACATCGTTTAGGGTGCTTCTCGACTTCCTTTTCATTACTGTTCACCAGTTCTTGACGATTATAATCATCAGCTTATCTACTCCATTGCTTATCTCGTGTATTAGTTATAGCTACATATGGAAGAAGCAACGCACCCGGATACGTAACAGTTTCAGACAGAGACACGAGACCAGATTCTCCAAGACTGTGTTTTTGATAACTGGAACATTTCTGGTGACTTGGATGCCATTTCAAATTTTAGTCATCGTATTCATTTTATGTTTTCCATGCAGGGCCATCCCCGTTTCGGTTGTATTCGTTATAAAACTCCTTCAATTCAGCAACTCGATTGTTAATTTTCTTATCTATTGCTTTAGGATGCCGAGTTATCGAAGATCATTGTTTGCTATTTTGTCTTATGGTAGGGATTCTCGAAAAGGAAGCCGGGCAGTGTTTCCATTTAATGAGAACCAAACGACAAACATCACTCTTATTTCGTTTTCTAGCTTACAACAGTTAACCATACATGATGAGCGTGAAAAATGACTGATGACATGCTGCTCCATTCCGCTTTCCTCTTGGCACAAAAAAATAAAAAATAAAAAAAAAAACATTAAAGGACAATAAAATCTTGAATCACTCACTTTTGAAAGCGATGAGCACTCAGGAGTGGAAGGAAATTGCGAGGGGAAATACAGAGTTTCGAAAAATGTTTTGCCATTCGCAATGATTGTACTTAATGGTTGAGGCGTACAATTTAAGGGAAAAAGTATCCTGCTGTTGATTAGCAACTATGCAATTGATGATTTCGTCAAGAAAAATTCAGTAGACTGAACATATTTTGGCATTGTAGTAAGAGAGGATCCTATGCAGGAGGGGTATTAAAGTAATAAAATTTATTTTATAATACGGTGCTTCAGCTGTTTTGGGATTTTTCTCATGGTCTTTGGGTGTGGATTTACATATTTTTCAGTTTTTTTGTTATTATTTCAAAACAAATTTGGAGAATTTCAAAGTTTTTCTCCAGAATCCCAGAGTAATCTTTACGAAATAGGTGCACATCATTGTTGTAAAAATTATTTGACCGGAAGCATGTAATAAGAATTGTTTTGAAACGATGGAGTAGAAATTAACATTAAAGTTCGAATGAAAATAATTGCAAAGGAAGATCCTACAAAAATATTTTACACATTAAATATCTCAAGCAGGTTAAGTTTAAACAAAAACAAAAAAGCAAAGTAAAGTAAACTACCCCCCCCCCCCACCCCCACCCCCCCCCCCCATTTAATACCAATTTTTGGCGATTCCACTGTAAATATATTGCTTTATGTAAAAAAAAGGTCCTCTAGATTGCCATACCACATCCCATGGCCTTCCTAGTTAAAATTTATCGCCAATTCCCAAAAGGCCGCACGCTGTGCCACCTAAAGATGAGAATGTATTTTACCCGACTGTTTTGCAAGGTCGCTCATCAAGGTAATTGCAGTATCTAGAACATATGCATTGCTAGATCAGCCGAGTTTAAAACACTCTTTCGTTTTTCAAACCTTTAGTAAATCTTCAGATTATTCATACCAATCTAAATGCTAATAATGAGCATAAAAATAAAAACATTTGAATTTCACTTAATTCGCCTACCGTCTTTAATAATTTCAGCGTTTTCGGTATCAAAATGGAAAGGAAAAAAGCCTGGGTAGAAAAATCAAAAGCACATTGACTACAATGTGTCTGTGCTTCGGTGTGGGCTGAAAGCAGTGTGGCCTCTTACAGCAAACTATCGTATCTTTGATCATTATTCACGATTTCTATCTGTTTAATTAATCATGCCCTACTGGCAAATTAACCCACCGTGGCTGGTCTACAATATATTTCACTGGATTAGAAAGTATTTGGAGAACAGAAAGAAATTTATTCCATGTAATGGTTGATAGTTGATAGCTACCGAGCTGCCAATGAAGCCAAGGGGTAATGCCATGTTCCTTCCCCGCTAATCGTCAGTGGAACAGTTTTAATTACGCGCATTATGTCATTTGCAAGCGTCTCTTAGACACGATCAGCACAAAACCTTATAGGCAAAAATGGTAAGATATGCATTGTCCTTAAGTAGAAAAAGTAGAACTATAGTCAGGTTTTCCAATATAAGCCTGCTTTAAATCAATTGCTCCCGGGTCATTATAATTGTATAAATGAAATGGATTTTTAACTAGACATGTAGAGTATGTATCAGTGAACTTGATTAGGCATTTGGCCCTCACCTTTTGTGCATTTTTTAATTCATCATGTGAGGTTATGAGTCGCAAACTGAAAAAAAGTATATATATTTTTTAAAAGTACATGTACAACTGGTTAAAAAATTGTAGTGCATTATCGGGTTTACTACATTTTTATGTACCAAAAAACGTTGCTTAGAGTGGCGAAAACATACTAAAGAAATCAATTTGAAATGTCTCCCTTTTATCCCATCAAACATTTTTTTGAAGGTGTCACTTAGTCGCAAAAAATAGGATTCAGGACCATTAAGAACTAAGTAGCTTTAACTTGTCGATTGCCTTTGAAATTAAAAGCGAAAGTTTCCTTCTTGTAAGTTAATCAGCATTAAGTTATTCACTAAAGTGTCCAATGAAAAGGGTCCGCGAAATTGTAGGTTTTCGAAAGAGTTCTTTAAGTGGATTTTTTTTCATCACGCTTATTCCAATAGTCTTCCAATGCTGCTAGAATTAAGTGCCCCGCAAAAGAGATAACAAACGATCGGGCGAAGCCTGGTATGTCGCCTGACATGAAGGGAATATTACTCCAATTTTACAAAAGTTGGACAGGTATAACTCATAATACAGTGCATCTAATCGCTCCAATCTTTTTATCTTTCACCAACCTAAATGTTAAAATCAACGTAGTATGATTATTACCACTGATTTTCTTTCGTGAGTTATATAAAATATACATTTTTTTTTATAAAATGTGACCCTCCTCAGGATTCTGATCCTAAAAGTGCCCACGACACGTTTCCCCTTTAAAACAAAAGAACTCATTTTAACACGCCTTTGTTTCAAAGCACACGCTTGAGGCAATTAAGCGTGAGCAAGTCGAAAAGAAGAGAGTGGTCAAGTTTTCAAAAAGAAAAAGCCCCGTGCGAACTTTTTCAGTGTGCGCAAAAGTACGCAAGGCGTGTCAGATCTAAAACTAAATTTCCTCTACAAAAATGAGCCGTAAAATATCACAAACGGCACCCTCTTCTGGGCTTATGCCTTACTCGGAAGCGGGTGAGTGAACTCGGGTGCTCGAAACAATCGAGAAAGAAAAAGTTTTACCTTAGTTAGCTATTGTGGCGATCGCGACGATTATATGGAAACCAGTCAGTTTGCGGGTTCTGACTGGACAAAAACCTTTGGTCTATTATACAAGCCTATAAACTCATAATTATAGAAAACGGCTTTTAGCCACAGCTGCAAACAATGATCTGGAGAAAGCTCAAAAACAGACAATTAATTTACTCTGAGCCAACCTCTCCTTCTTTCAAAAAGCCTTGGTTTCCACGTTCTAGGAATTTCACTATTCGCTGATGCCGTAATTTTAAAAATGAAAGTGTCAGAAAAGTGATCTTGTCAAAAGCCGGAATCGAAAGCAGTTTTAGCTATATTTCGCGATGATGCGAAATGGCGAAAGACAACAACTGTGGTAATTTCGGTTGTTGATAAAAAGGTAAGTATGTACAAACAAGCAGCAAAACCAATAGATCTAGCATTCTTAACCTTTTTCCTACGCTAAAGTAAAATCCCTGAAAGAAATTGTTCCTAAAAT
This sequence comes from Porites rus, assembly GCA_964035705.1. NCBI lineage: Eukaryota > Metazoa > Cnidaria > Anthozoa > Scleractinia > Poritidae > Porites > Porites rus. Next base: position 9,590,205 of record OZ037993.1, read on the forward strand.
ATCTGATCAAGAAAAAAAGATCTTATCTTGGGTAGGAAAAGCGTCCTCTTCAGGTAGTAAACAAGCTGTCAGCGATAATGAAAGATGCCAGTTTCGTAGTTGTTATTTGTCGTTTGTTTGTTTGTTTTTTTCCAATACTTATTTAAGCACTTCGGTAGTGTTGATGCCATAACCTTCTGTTTTAACATATCGAAAGATGACGCCTTTACCTGGCCACGGCAATGGATCCTGCTTCTAAATTAAGAGCTACAAGTTATGCCGTCCATAGCTGTACGCGCGCACACCCGATACCTTCGCAAAAACACCCACATCCTTACTGCAGCAATCAATCCAAAAAACAGAGCTTGAACAGAGGTGAATGATGAATAAAGTCCACTATTGCAATAGCTGCCAGTGCATTGTAATTCAACACCTATATTATTGACTCAACAAAACACAGCTGCGTACAGTTAAAATGTTCAATCTTGATTCACTTCTGTTTTAAAACACCCATGAACTAACTCTTTCAGCGGGGTGTTTGCTTTTACTGCCGAAATGCAAAGGCAAAATAATGGCCGTTGAATAAGTGTTTTTTGTTTGATCCAAAACGTTTTGAGAAAGTTCAAAGCGAAATCAGCAATTACTTTGGTGCGATGCCACTAAGTCGTTGTTTTAATTGGCTCCCGTACATAAATTCGGATGAAAGTAAAGCCAGGGAACTTGGGCAACTTGATCAAAGCATTAAACCACAATTTTTGCTCGAAAGAACTATTTATTAGTTAACTTAGTTCTATAAAAGCGTTAGGCGGTACTTTCCATTGGTTTACCTAATTTCACAATTCACAACATAAGTAAACAAGCTTTCGTTCTAGTCAGCTCGAGTATGGAAGCTCGCTGTGAAATGACCAAAAGTATAGAGCAGTGATATAGGTAAGTGACATCGCCTTTGAAAAAACTTATTCTGACTTATATATTGTTCTTGCATTTTTGTTTGATAATTGCATCTGTAGACAATGGAAAGCAGATGGCACGGCACAATTGTGTTTAATAGGGGACTGTCTTCTTTAGCCTCTATTTTTTAAAACCGCTCAGTGGGAATCGAAATAAGATACACCACTATCAAAGAAAGACAACCTTAATACATAAGCGGTGAAAGTCAATACGTTAGCTTATAGAATTAAATAAATATCATACTTTATAAAATAACTGAGATATCATGCGCGTTCTGATTGGTTAAAAACCTATGGTTTATTTGGCCGGTAAACTCATAGAAAACTTAAAGTTGTTTTATAAAAGCTCTTCGGCTCGTGTTCTCCCATCATTCCGCGGAGGTTATCACGCCGGTAAACCCATAGAAGGTGTGGTCTATTGCTTAAGTATACGACTCTACCGTACTGTATATGCGATTCACCATCAAAGGAAGTTAGTTTAGTTACTAAAGGGCAAAGCTCACATCGTTAATCCTTAAAAAAGTAATAAAGAACATGCAGCATTAAGTTTTTTTTTTTTTAAATATTTTTGGTTTCATACTGTACTTGTAATAGGAAAACATAATGGGAAACATTTTTATCGCTGTAACCTCACCTGCCTAATACAAGGAATTAGCTGTATAGATGTAATGGATATTTAAGTAGACTTGTAAAATGTACATCGATAAATCAATTAAGCATTTATAAATCGTTCTTTTTACCACTTACATTTAAGAACATTTTTATTAAAAGTTCACGTACCACATAAGTCAACTGGATAAAAATTAAACGAAGCGATAATAAGATTCGTCTGCTAGCTAAATTCTCGATATCATCTAAGCTTTGTTTATGTCATACCAAAAACTTGGGTAGTTGTGAAAACACATTCAGAGCAAGTACTTTGAAAAGTATGCTCGAAATCCCTTTAAAACCAATTTAAGGAATAAGCGATGCTCTAAGCATATTCTGAACTGAACAATATCAAAACCATTGGAACAATCGCTCACTACAAACGCCAAAATACACCTGACCCGTCACATCAAAAATTACCAAGCAATACTTAAGCTTATAGTCAGTGTCAATACAGGCCAAGAGGTAAATTCATGAAGTGTCCTGACTGCTTAATCAAGACATATCAGTTTTTAAGTAAGGAAAAAGAACAAAACAGATCATAGCTCGAGCAGACTAGCATCACTGTACGACCATGGGCAATAACTGCCTGCACTGAGGTCTAGGGATTAATTCTAAAGGAATCTGAATGAAAGATTACGAATTACATACAAAAAATGCATGGAACAATTTTTTTCGTGAAATTACACATCAAGAAAGAAAAGCACACTGAAAATTGCTTAATATGCGTCTGTGTCGGAAACCTGTTAAGCAAAGTTTTTATCAGTACGATCGATGAAATTCATTTCATCCGCTTCAAAAGTGTACAGAAAGTGCCCCTAAACAAACCGGGCAGTATTAAGAATGAACCATTACTACCAATCTCGTTTCGTTCTCGGGCTTACAACAGTTAATCATGCCAGACATTCATGATGGGCTGCAAGTAAAAGCTTACAACTGTTGCTCCTCTCGTCTGGAAATTGGCCTTAAAGTTTGCAGGTGCAAACACATCGCTACAAAATTCTTATATTAGATTCTCAATATTTGAAAGCAAAAAAAAAATGATTGTCAACAATTGCGACAATTGCAAAATAATCTGACAGGGCTCATTTTTGGATTGCCTCAAAATATTTAGTTACCCAAATCTGCTTCATTATTGAGGTGCGCAATTTGTTAATATTTTTTATTATCATTTCTATCTCCCTGCTGTGAGATTAGGACGCGTTTCCCAATTCAACGATTAAAACAAATTCTGTCATGACTATATATTCATACTTTATGCTCGCAAATAAGTTTTGGCATCGTCCTAAGCAATTTTTGTTCGATTTGTGGGGACGAGTTGTCTAACATCACAGGTTTTACGAAATATGCCTGAATAGGTGTAGGTCATAGTTGTATAAATCATTTTATTGAAAGCAAGATTAAAGATCAATATTGTTGGAGGTGACGGATTTAAAGTAATTGCACCTAAGGAAAGAATATAAAAACACCTTAAGCAAATATCTCATATAGGTCGAAGATAAGCAGATTACGGCTTAATTTACAAAGCCTGGCGTTTCCTAAATATGCAGGTGCATGTGGATAGCGATTAGAACAGAGGCTAGAATCGAAAATGTTGCCAGGGGCAAAAACTCCTGAAAAGATACGCAGAAAATCTGGGGAGAAAGCAATAACAAGGCTCAAGCGCTTAGATCACCTCCTCGATAAAAACAGGTCAAACTTCAAAAAAATAGACGGTGAGTAAGCAATGTAGCGTATATACACCTACGTTAGTATATAGGTCGACGATCGAGATATCGTTGCAATTGAATTTTTTTTTGTGATAACACTGTAAAGCTTAAAACCGTCTAAGCGCCAGTGAGATTAGTCTTTACTAAACTGGAACTAACTGGAAATATACACCGGCATACAATCGGTATTCGTTAATATTTAAAGAAACTTTTTCACTCTGGTATTTTTAAAGGTGTCCGCCGGTTTTAATTAAAACGTTTTCCACACATTGCGGCTTGAACCTTACCCAAATAGACAAATAAAAATCAATCATCCATCAGCATCAGATGGAAAAGAAAACTGCACTGCCCGCATTTTTATAACTCATGGACCAACAAAGCTGTCTCTTACTAGACAGGAACCGCACGCTTCAAAACGAGTCACCGAAATTCGTCGATGACGGCGATATTAATGTCACCTTAAAGTTTGGCTATTGTGGCTTTGATTTTCATCATGATTGTTATTACCGTTTGACCATTGCATTTCTAGTCAATGGAAGTAAAAGGCAGATGAGCCAAAAATGTCAGTAAAACGTACCGAATTAAAGCTGTACTGGTAGCTTCTCAAGTTATCCATGGAGGGAGGAAAAATCTTCAGTAGCAGGTGGATCAGCCTAGAGCCAGTTCCTTAGAGCTAGGATCTTCCTTCTAAGAGGTAGGAAGATCCTAGCCCCAAGTGAACTGCCTTTGCTATTCTTAGTACTAGAAATTATAGGGACAAACCAAACGAAAATGGTGGCGGGTCGTTCAGCGGTTAATCACAGCAATAAAGGCCGACCATTTCGTTTGGCGTTACCACGATCTGATTATTGTGTAAATTATGCTGAAAGGTAATTATTAACGCCAGTAAAGAGAGCAAATTGTATTTTTGTTTTTGACGCCGGCAATTTTTAATTCCTTCTCGATCCTTCTCTACTTCAGGACACCGCACAGACCGAAATTTCTGCATGCAGACCCAGCGAAAATTTGTTCCACCTTCTATGATCTTCCTCCCTTCATATAAACAGCCCTCTCGACGACACCACCGTCCATATGATGTGTTCCCTAAGTGCATCAATTAGAGAAAACAAGTCCCAGGCGTTAGGGAAAATAAATTTGTAATGATACATTGCTTGTAAACGAAAAGACCTCGTCGTAAATGCTGAGATGCTGACGGTTTGCAGCTGGAAAAAACATGATGGTGATATAATACCCACTTAGTGTTTTTTCCCGCCTTCTGTCAAGCCACTTTCCACCATGTTTTAATTTTTTTTGATCACGTGCTGTGAGGTACATTGCGTAATCTATCACGATCGGGATACATTTGATTTTAGTCAAGGCTACGTGACCAAGAATCGACCAGTGGCAGTCCCTGTTTAGTAAAATCACCTGGATTATGTCGACCGAACAATCAAGGCTATCCTCTGATGCAATCCAGGACGAACCGAACAATTAAGGCGAGTGCAGTCGTAAAGAATAAAACTGAAATACATGTATGCACAGAAAGGATGGTGAGCAATTATCGCGCATAAGAATCTTGATCGTCCCACTGGCAATAACAATTTTGAAGTGGCTATGTGTTACATGGCAGGTGGAGGAAAAAGACAACAGCAATATTCATACTAAATACAAAAAATCTCTTTTCACACAAACTGAATCACTTCGTTAAACGAAACCATCAGTTTTTCACTTTCCATAAGATGTTACCCGCTAGGGGTTAGCTGTGTTTGCTAGGATGCAGAGTAATACATTTCCGTTTTGCGATGAATTTGGCTTCAAGGAATGGTTGTTTATTAATTATATTTAGAAAGCATTATAGAAATGTATTTTTTTGTTAAAAGAAAAGAGCAAATAAATATCGTAGAAATGAGAATTACAACCAGTCATTAGGAAGAAGAAGAGTCAAGTTATCGACCACAAAAAGCTTATTACAGACTGTAATTAATCTCGGCACTTTTAAACCTTGTTTTATTTTAAATACTATTTGGTCAAAAGGTTATAACGAATTGACGATAAAATTAAAAAAAAAAAAGAAAAAACTAATTAGGGTAAGGTAGTTTTCATCATGGTGAGGATTGATTACTAACCAAAGCTTAAGGCTAAAATAGATGATTAAATATATCTCATTAACTCGAACGGATTAACTGGTTAACGACGCTATTCTAATGAAAAGGGGAAAATTTAGTAACTGAATCATTAAGAATAGTCACTTTCTTGACCAACTTAGAAGTTAAGATTCGGGTTCAGTCATTGATTTGTCAACTAAACCCATTTCGATCGAATCACTTCTCAAACAGGTTAGGGCCCTGGATCTCTATGTCCTATGGCTTTCAGCGAAAATATATTAAATAAATTGACATAAAGATAGTTTCTGAACCGAATACTACCACTGATATTGACCAGCAAATATTTTCCATTGTTATACAAATTTCAGGTGGATGTCTCTGAGCCATCATCAAAGTATGGATTTCTTAAGATGGAATACATTATGGAGTTTTTGTTTTGGGGTGATGGCTTTCATTATCGTCGTTGGAAACGCCATTTCCACCTCTATACTTCTCTCAAAACGATTCCGCAAGCGTCCACATTACCTCTTAACAAGCCTGGCAATAGCGGATCTAGTGGTTGGATTACTTGCAGTACCGTTGTACACAATTGCAGCTGATCCAGGACAGAAAATTTTGCCTTTAGTGCTATATGATTGCGTGGATATGTTCGCTGGCAAGTCCTCAATGTTTACTCTGGCCGCTATTTCACTGGAAAGACTTCACGCTATTGCTCGGCCGCTTCGACACAGGCAAGTGACCTTGGGTCATTATACCATTGCTATAGTCACTCCTTGGATTCTTTCATTTATGGTCGCATCAACTCGGGTGTTGCTACATTTCTCTGTCTTGACAAAGAAGGAGTTCGTCACCGTTGTTACCATCAGCTTATCGACGCCACTGCTGACAACGTGCTTTGCTTATTGCCTCATTTGGAGAAAGCAATCCTCAAGTATACATAACAATGAAATGCGGAGAGCAAGAAATGACGCCAGACTATTGAGGACATCACTTATAATAACTGTAGCATTTGTTTTTTCATGGCTTCCATTCGAAATTCTCACAATTGTGGCCAGCCTCTGCATTTCATGTCAAAACCATTCATTTTTAGTTATTTACCCCATAAAGCTTCTACAATATAGTAATTCCTTTATTAATTTTGTCATTTATTGTTTGAGAATGCCAGAATTCAAAAGGATATTATCAAAAATGCTGCCGAGCTGCAAATTCATTCAGGGTCGATGCCAAGTTCCTTACCCGCTAATCGATCATGGGACAGGTGTCGCGCTTATTTCATTTGCAAGCCTGCGCCGGTGAGGAGTTAAAGAAAACAGGAAAAAAGACGTTGAACTTATAGTTAGACAAACTAACTTAACATAAAGAAGAAAAAAAATGATGGGATTTTTAATTTGTATAGGTAATAGCATGATTGGTAGTGATATTTGGCGTAAAAACCACGAGTGATATTCGAAATTGTAATACGTAATTTCACGAGCCTTTAGGCGAGTGAAATTTGAGACAATTTTGAAATATCACGAGTGGTATTTATGCCAAATATCACGTAAAAATCATGCTATTATTTGTTTATACCACTACCCGCAAAAGGTTTGTAATTTTCACATGTAGGTATTTCAAATTAAGCTGAAATACCACTGCTCTAAGCCAATCAAATTGCAGAAATTTATCACGTTGTGGTATAAGCCTTGTAATTGATTGTTTAATATTGAGATTTATATATACGGCCTGCATGAATTCTTCACCTTTCACTGTTTAACTAGAAATATATTTATAATTTGTTTTGATACAGTTTTTCGGAGGGGGCCTTACCGATGTTTTTCAGTCGCCTTATAAGCTATTTTATCCTTGTCCGACAAAATTTTTACCAGTGATTGACTATGAATTTCTCGCGCTCTAGACCTGCTACTGAAAATCCGACACCTGGAACTTAGTTTGGTGTTTAGCAAATAACCTCCGTGAGAAGTAAATAATTATGTTTTTTTGAATTCAAATAAAACTTAAATATATTTCAAAACTTATATTTTCGATAGCCTTGATAAATTATTTAATAAAAAAGTTATAAATAACTCAAATTAATCTTGAGTAGCGTCAGAAGGCTGCTTAATATCATATTTTGATGCATGGAAATTTTGGTGTATTTTCTTTCTTGCGATCCTGATCCTCCACCTGTCTTAGTAAACATCGCGCCAAAACGTCTACGCATGCGCCAGGTTGAGCATTTCCAGTCCCACTTTCCAGTCAGATCAAAGTCTCCGGCGCGCACTCGGCTTCACTCTGTGTGCAGTTTGTGGCTCAGTTGTCCTGCTTAATGTTGCTCGTATTTTTGGTTATCTTGTAGTTATTGAAATTTCTTTTATGGATAACCAGGCACAGATCACTGAAACAACTAGTTGATTAGATTACGAAAAGGTAAGTTTATAATAACTTGTGTAATTTTGGCTAGTTTGAGTGTTAGGTAAACTGATTTCCTTTCACGAAAACAAAGTTTTTGACTGCCATTTTTCACTAAACCTGGCTGAAGTAAGACATAAAAAGTTATCACTGCAAGCTTGCGCTAATTTTCGGTTCCTCAATTTCTCAGTCTTAATGTCTTAAAACCACTTCGAGCTATTTGGAAAACGACAACACACAATCGCTTTGTAGTTTTATTTAAGCTGATTTAAGCTTTGGTTTACTGCGTGACCCGAAAACACTGACCTTCGGTCCACGGACATGCCTACGGACTTGGTACACGGACTACTGTACGGACCGGTCCACGGACCCCTCTTTACGGACCCCCATAAAAAGACAATAATAAAAATGACAATTAGAAATTTGACTTACCGTTTGTTTGTTTTTTTTTTTTCATATTGTTGCCTCCTTCACTGTGGCGATGAAAGGAGGACCTGCGTAGTTCGAAAAAGACCAATAACTTAGCTAACTTGTGTATTCGCTGCCGGCCTCCGATTGCCGCCGCCATTTTGTTCGGCTCATTCCTCCTCGTGCTCAGTGACCCGGACTTCAAAATTACGACACGGTATCTCCCCTTGTTTTCATGTTTTTCATGGCGCAAACACACAGATTTTTCTTTCCCAACCAAAAAAAAAAAAAAAAATTTCAACTCCAGAAGGATTCACCTATTTTTCATTTTTCTTAAATTATTCGACTCAAATTATCGGGATAAAGTGTAAAGGAACGCAACGTAGATTTTAAATGACATTTTCGCTGCCTTTGCCATCCTGTATCTTGAATTCTTCAACACAAAAGAGTTTAAAGCTCTTTCGGCGAAAATGAGATGCAATGTACCTAATACGGAAAAAAGGGTGAAACAACAACAAAAAACAAAACAAAAACTGAAATAAAGCGGTAAGTCAAATCTCTAATTGTCATTTTTTATAGTTGTCTTTTTATGAGGGGTACGTAAAGAGGGGTTCTTAGGGGGGTCCATGGACCGGGAGTCATTGAGTGTTTTCGGGTCACGCTAAGTTTACCAGTGAGTTCTTGTTTTGAAATGAAGCCCTTTTGAGTTGATTGCCATAAAACATAAGCTTAATAATACTATTGAGGTTGGCAGCAAGTTGACAACTCTATTCTATTTATTTATTTTTTCATTCTCGAAAGCTGCAGGCATCTGGTTTTGATCATTGATAAACATGTTGGTATTTCCATTAAAACAATACGATATCGGAAAAATATGGGGCAATTACTCCATATAGATAGCCTAGGAACACTCACAATTTATAAAGATTTTATAGCCAGTCAACTAATTGACCTTTCCCTTTTTAAAGATATCATCATCATTATTTTTCGTTTGTTTTTGTTTTGTTTGTTTGTTTATTTTTTCTACTTTGTTTCAAAGAATGTCGTTTATTAACCTTCTGATTGTTTTATTGTATATAGTAAACTTTAAACGGTGACGTGATTTTGTTTTTGGAAATATGCTGAGTCACCGTTTCAAAGATACTGATGTTCTGAAATTTCAATTTAGATCCAATTTTCCTCACACACGTTAACCTGAGATCAGGCTCTATTTTAGTTTCGCTTGATTAAAAAAATTCTGGCAGGAGAGGCGAGACGAAAAGAGAGCTCCTGATACAAATCTTCTTTGAAACGTCTACGACCCACTCTTTTTTTTATTGATGGGCATTTACCGAAACAGCCAATCAGAATTACTTCCGTTCGGCAACACTCGCGAGCTCTCGCGCGTGTTGTACGGCCGTGAAAGAGCAGTGGAAAGCCATTTTATTGATCGCGATCAACTGCACATTTCTTCATTCTTGTGCGCTTTTTTTGGAGTGTTTTAGTTTTTACTTTATAGAAGTTGCCCAGTTCAAATATTAAAGTCGATAAAATGTGTTGTGTGTTTAAACCTTGCCAGTAGCTTAGATGATATCATTCTGCGGAGTTGAAGGCGTTGGAGTTGCGGGTGAGTAAATAAGCCTTTCAAGATTTTTCCCAGTGTTTCATCCACCCAGTTGCGTTACTCTAATTGATCGAACGGTTTTTCGATTCCATTTCTTCTTGAGAAGACTCTTCTTATTTCATGCTTGTATCAGAATGTTCATGAATACGTAACTAGGTTAAATTTAATTTCAATCTCAAGCTGCTTTATTTTTTATCGATCTCTCTTATCTGCGAGTAAGATTGTAAACATTCTGCAAGATTTTCTCTCTGACAACCAGTTTCTGACTTAGGGCCTGTTTACATGGAGTGGGGGACCCCGGTCTAGTGGGGTTGGTTTCTTTTGTTTTCACGCTCTGGGCGACACAAAACAAAAGAAACTTACCCCACTAGACCGGGGTCCCCCACTCCATGTAAACAGTGTCTTAGAAGATTGAAATAACTGTTTCCTTTAGTCTGTTGTTTTTCTTGTGCCGTCTTTTATAACAAAAACAATGCAGGTCACTTGTTACAACTTTATCAACGGTCTTCACGTTTTAAAACTGCATAATTTGCATTTGTTGAAGATTACTTAGTAAACGAGGCATTAATTTTTTTGTTGTTTATAACCAGTCACAGTGCTGTCCACTCCCAGATAATCGGGGAGACTCCAAATTTTGGACCGTATCTCCCGGTCTCCAGATTAGAGTCTGATATCTCCCGGATAATCGCCAAAATTGCTTTTTCTTGTACACTAGACTTTCCGACCATAAAAGTTCAAATACTTTGCGTTGTTTAAGCTACGGCGGGAAGGTTTCCCAATAAATTCTCGAATACCACGGTAATTTAAGCAACAATGTGGCTCAATATGAACTATTTGTGCCATATACGTCGATCGGAATCAACGAGCATTTTTGGAACAAATGACGTCATTTGCGCCGTGTGATGTGACCTCATCTATCATTTCGTCCCTATCAATTCTCAATATTTGATGACGTGGGTGGTTGACAGCCCTGTAGCCATCTTCCTCCCAGTCTGGTAATATGTCTTCTAAGGTTATGTCTGAATCTTGGCGAAGAAAATGACTCCATGGATTCTTCTATTTCAAGTGTGGTGGACATCGCTGAAGACTTCATCCAAGATCTCCATTCGATTATAGAACCTCACATCAGTTTTACAATCTAACTTTGGGGAAGGTTGTTTTCTTCCTAGCAAATTTTAGTGCATTTTTTCAATGCTTTAGAACTGGCATTAATGGTTAACTAAAAATTCTTAAAGCTTTAACAGGGGCTTAAATTAAGTCCTTGGTAAGCTGAACATTGTACTCGTATAATAAAAAAATATGTCTTACGGGTAACCCTATGTATAGTACAGCCGTTGGCTTCACACTAAAAGCGAAGTTAGTTTCATTAAGCACTTCATTCAAGTGCACTTGGAAACCTTAAGTCGCTCTGTAGAAAACATGGCTTAACACTTGTAGACAAAGTATATTACTTGAAATAAAAAAGCTATCAATCTCGATCTCTCCGTTCATTAGAATCTTGGAGCCGCTGCACGTGCAGCATGCACATCGAGCAAATGGCTTCCATATTTGTTTTTGGTCAGGTGTGTTCTCAAGTGTGGTGTAGCCTATCCTTGGCGGCTAACTTCGGCTTCTTTGAACTACAAACGTTTCCATGGTTACCAAGTAAAGTTGAAGTAGGTACAATTTACCCCTTCACACTCAAAGAAGGTTACAACTGCAAGGACCCTTACATCATACTTGAAGCTCTAGTGTGAAGCCAACAACAAGTATCTTGAGTAATTTAGTGTCATCGAAACAAATGACATCGAGAATGTACATTATAAGTAGTATTTGTTTAAGACTATTAATCTAAAAAAGCCTAAGTGTACCAGAAATCGAGCAAAAGGTAAGCTTAATAAAATAAAACTCAAACCTACAATACCCTACAATAAATGGTGTCCTCTCGATCTTGTTTACATCCATTTCATAATAATTATTATTATTCATTCACAATATTTCCCCTATTCTGACTGGCTAAAGGCACACGCATAATTCATCATAACCAGCTACTGATGACCAAATTTGGAAGAATTTTGTGTTTAACGAGGAAATGACGCCAAAAATGCAGCGTTCTTCCATGTTAAAGCACCGTTGACCAAGAAGACCTGGGGACGAGGTTTAGTTGCCTTGGTTGTGAAAACAAAAAATGGCTTTCTCTTGCTTTAATCCGAAATAATCTCATAAAATTTTTCAAAACCGCGGGCCATGTTAGCTCATGTTGAATAAAACAATCAAAACAAGTTTTCCGTGACGTCATCCATGCATCTGTTCTCTGATAGATCACGGGCAACGACCAATCACAGCGCCCGTGTAATTCACACAATTGTATAAATAAAGGTTAGATATGGTTTCCAGTGCAGTTTGGTATTAATTAGGACAAGTTCGCTTTTAAAAGAGTCAATAATGATGTTGGGGTCCTTCAAAAACAAATGAGTGCAACCTAATGCAAACTTGAACTAGAAACCACATTTGCATCTATTAATAATATACTAACATATAATTACATCATTGTCACCTAGGAATTAAAACAACTAAAGCAGGCTGCTCAACTCACTTCGCACTGTACTCCATCCGCGCCAAAAGAAGTAGTTTTACCTTGTGATTTGGTTTTGTGAACTGTATCTCAATTGTAGCTGACCTTAGGATCATTATTTTTCTTTAGTCATCTGTGTAAATCTCTGGTTCATAACTTTCAAATTTTCTCAGACAAAGCATAAATTTGCAGCATGTTAAGGATCCCATCTGATATTGGCTGTACTCTATGACATTGCCTGATCACTGACCAATCAAAATCCTTACTTTGATACCTTTTTCTACGATGAATTACCTTCCATTTCTGTGTTGCATTAACCAAAAAGTGGATAAAAATTATTTTCATGACTATTTCTTTCATTTCTGATGAGTGATGAACAGACAATGGTGCAGAAATCGCAATAGCAGTGCACATGATTTTGTTTCAAAATTACCTAACTTCTGATCAGACTCACACCGCTGGCCACTCAGAAATCTCGAATAATGCTACTTACGGAATAACAAGGCACATTACTCATAATGGCCTTGGACTTAAATATTACCTAGAGTTAGCCCGTAAGTGCAAATTTAAGTACCAAGTTATGGCTTCCGCCAACTTCAGGTCACTTAACAACAGGGTAGGAGGCACAAAGGCAAAGGTTCTCTGTGCCACCACCTCATAATTGCTCAGTGGTTGACTTAAAAAAAGAAGGCAAAGAAATTCAATACTGCCGGCTTCGACTTCCTACCACTATAGCTCTCAATATCGGCAAAAGCTACAACCAATGATAATAATCATTATTCATTATAAATAATTATCTGTTTTGATGATCAACCTTGCTTCCATGAGTTTCTCTTTGTCAGTCCACCTACTGTGTTGTCCATTTTCTCTCTTCTCCTGGCAAACAAAGTAACAAAAAGCATCTTAGCAATTTTTGCAAGTTGTTTTCTATGCAGTACTCAGTGTTCCAGCCAAGTCTTAAAACAGGTGTTTTAAACTGCTATATCACTTGTATGATAATTACCATAAGAAAAAATAGAATGGAAGGAAAAAATTGAATATATTAGTAAAAAGTACTTTCTGCCGAAAAAATCTCAAAAAATAAAAAAAAGTACTAAAAAACACGGGAGATTAACAGTCTACCAAACAGACTAAAAAACAAAAAAAAAGTACAAAAAAACACGGAAAATAATCAGGTTAACAAAAATGTCAGAAAAAATAAAATTGATTTAAGGAAAAGAATATAATTAAAAAATAAAATAGTCATGTCAAGTCAATCTTATGATAAAATGCCTTTGGCGGAGTTAAAAAAAATATTGAAGAGGAAGAGGAAAAAGAATAAGGAAGATTTTAGTAAACTTAGGGAAAAGTTACTTGAAGATATTAAGAGAGAAGACAAGATTAGTGATAAAATAAGTAAAAAAGTAGCAAAGGTAAATAAACCCAAACCAAAACCCAAACCCAAAAAGAAAAGACTGGATTATGAAGAGTATTTTGAAGAGTGTATCAGGAATAAGAAAATTCCAGAAGATGCTCCACTATATTTGAAACAAGCACTCAGGAGAGCTATAAAGGAGCGTGATCAAGGCTTAATCAGAGAAAAATCTGCGATAAGAGGATTTGTAAATTTGTATAAAGTTAAGGGCGAACCTGGTCTTACTCCTTTTCAATTCTTTTCAAAACATAAGCAGTTACTTAAGGATTTTTTCTATTATCACCGTAACATTAAGTTTACTTTGGTTTTAGTATGTATGATGGAATATAAATCTGGTGATTTTAAGATGATGGTTAAACAACAAGATAAGACTTATTTTCGTTCAGAAACTTATACTAATCTTAAGTCAACTGAAGAGAGAAAAGTAGTTACTGATGCTATTCGTGATATTTTAAATAAGTTAAGTTTTTATCAGTTGCATGGAAGTGGTTGGTATTTTAAGGAAGTTTTATATTTAGAGATACATACTTATGAGTTTAATCCAATCAAAGGGTCTTCTTATATTCCCCTTCCAGATTGGATAATGAGGAAAAAAGCCATAACCAGTATTAGAAATAAAGATAACAAGTGTTTTATTTGGTCTATATTACGTTATCTTCATCCCTTGCCGAAGTATGATTCTAGTTTGAAAGATCTTAGGCCTTATGAGAAAGAACTTAAAATACCAAGTGGGTTTAATTTTCCTGTTAAAGTTTCTGATATTACTAAATTTGAGAATGTTAATCCCCATCTTCCAGGAATAAATGTATTTTCTGTGAATGATAGAAATGTAATTTACCCTTTGAGAATGGCTTTTAAAGATCCAAATAAAACAATAGATTTATTCCTTTATGAGGAGAATGGTAAATGTCATTATTCACTAATTAAAAATTTTTCGCGATTAGTACGGTCTCAGATAACTAAATGTACAAGTCAACCTTTAAAAATATGTAAGAGATGCTTTAATCATTTTGTATCAGAAGAGAAGTTTAGAACTCATATAAAATATTGTATGAATAATGAAGTAGCTATAGCAACAATGCCAAAAGAAGGAAAAGATGATATAATAAAATTTAGAAATACTCATAAACAATTTCCCCTCCCCTTTGTAGCCTATGCTGATTTTGAGTGTTTTACAAAGCCAATGAATAGTTGTTCTCCAAACCCAGAAGAATCATATAATTATAATTATCAAAAACATGAACCATCAGGATTTTGTATTTATTTTCAGGGAGTAGTTGATACTAAATTTGAACCAATATTATACACAAAGCAAAATGAAGATGAAAATTTAGCTGAAATATTTGTAAATAAACTTGTAACTACAATTCAAAATATTTATAAAGATTATTATCGTAGGCCAAAGAGAATGTGCTTAACAAAAGAAGAACATTTAAATTTTGTTGAAGAAAAAACTTGCCATATTTGCCAAGGAGAAATAAAAGAAGATGAGGTAAAAGTAAGAGATCATTGTCATTTTACGGGAAATTATCGTGGCGCAGCCCACGGACGTTGTAATGTGAAAGTTAGAAAACCTTTACTACTTCCAGTTATATTACATAATCTTCAGGGATATGATGCTCATTTATTCATTAAACAACTTGCGAGTCTACCGGGTAAATTTAGTTGTATACCTTCAACTGAGGAGAAGTATATATCATTTTCTGAGGAGTTTGTGTTTGACAAATATTATTGTGTTAAAAATGGAAAAATGAGGAATTTAAAGTTTGAAATACGTTTTATAGATTCATTTAAGTTTCTTCAAACATCACTTGCTAATCTTGTATCAAATTTGCAACCAGAAGATTTTATCAATACGAGGCAAATATTTAACCAGCATACAGATTTAATCACTAGAAAAGGTGTATTTCCATATGATTATGTTTCATCACTTGAAAAACTAGATCAGCAGTATCTTCCGCCCAAAGAAGAATTTTATTCTAAATTAAACGATGAGGATATATCGGATGAAGATTATCAGCATGCGTTGAATGTATGGGATACTTTTGAATGTAAAACATTAAGAGATTATCACGATCTTTATCTTAAGTCTGATGTGCTGCTTCTTTCCGATGTATTTGAGAATTTCCGTAAAACTTGCCTCAAACATTATAAGTTAGATCCTGCTCATTATTATACATCTCCTGGTCTTGCTTGGGATGCATGTCTTAAAGAAACGCGACAGGAATTAGAGTTACTGACTGATTATGATATGCTAATGATGGTTGAGAGAGGAATCCGGGGTGGAATTTCGCATATATCAAAGCGATATGCAGTGGCAAACAACAAATATATGAAAGATTATAATCCAGATAAGGAGTCAGTTTATATTCAGTATTTAGATGCTAATAATCTTTACGGATGGGCAATGTCTCAACCACTTCCAACACATGGATTCAAATGGATGAAAAATTTAACAAAGGAAAAAGTCCTTCGTATATTAGAGGAGGATGAGCAGGGGGGTTTTGGGGGGACAAGGTCCCCCCAGGGTTATATTTTTGAAGTAGATTTAAATTACCATAAATATTTGTGGCATGAGCATAATGACTATCCTTTAGCTCCAGAGAAGAAAAAGAAAGCTAATGTTGAAAAACTGTTTTGTGATTTTTATAATAAGAAAAATTATGTTGTACATTATAAGAATCTGCAACAGTATCTTAAAATGGGATTAGAATTAACAGCTGTTCATCGTGGTATAAATTTTTTTCAATCTGCTTGGATGGAACCTTATATCCGAAAGAATACTGAATTACGTAAAAAAGCTGCAAACTCTTTTGAGAAAGATTTTTTCAAACTAATGAATAACTCAGTTTTTGGCAAAACAATAGAAAACATCAGAAAAAGACAAAACATAGAATTAGTTGATAATCCCAAAAGAGCGCTAAAATTAGTGGCGCAGCCTAATTTTCAACGTGCTACAATATTTGATAAAAATTTTATAGCAGTACATATGAAAAAGCAAGATATAAAGTTTGATAAACCTGTCTATGTAGGCCAAGCTATTTTAGATTTGTCTAAAACTTTAATGTTTGATTTTCATTATAATTACATCAGAAAGAAATACCAAAACAAGGCGGAGTTGTTGTTTACTGATACAGATTCTCTTATGTATGAGATAAGAACAGACGATTTTTATAAAGATATAGCACAGGATATAGAGTCTAAGTTTGATACTTCAGATTACCCCAAGGAACATCCTTCTGGGATATTGACAGGTGTAAACAAAAAAGTAATAGGAATGTTCAAGGATGAAGTAGCAGGTAAACAAATTACACATTTTATTGGCCTTCTTTCTAAACTTTACTCTTTCAAAGTAGAAGAGGATAAAACAACCAAAAAATGCAAGGGAATGAAAAAGAATGTAATAAAGAAGGGTATACAATTTGAAGATTATGAAAAGTGCTTATTTTCAGGTGAAAAACAGATGAGAAAGATGAATATTATCAAAAGTGAAAATCATAATATATATTCAAAGGAAGTTAATAAAATTGCTTTGAGTTGTTTGGATGATAAACGCAGGGTCTTAAAGGACAAAATACATACAAAGGCCCTAAGACCTTCCAAAAATAGTATAAACTAAAAAGTAAATGGTATACACTCAAGAAGAGATTTATAAATACTTGAGTATAATGGAAGATAATATTAAAAAAAATTTAGCTTTGCCTTTTATTAATGATGTAATTGAAAAAAGAAGGGAGTGTTGTTCAGATCCTAAATTTATTATCTGGAGTGGTTATCGTCTTTGTGAAAATTGTTCTACAACTTCTGGCCATGTTTTAGGTTATTTTGATGCTAAAGAATATGATAGATTCCATTTTCAGAAAAAGAGTATATATCAACCTAAATATTATTATGAGAAGAAAGTCTCGCATATCTCAGATATAATTGATCTATCAGATGAGGAAAAGTCTTTGGTTTATGATAAACTTATTAAAATAGATGAAAAAATAAAGAAAAAAATAAATGAGGATTTAGGGCGTAAAAGGTTGGTGAATGTAATGTATTTAATAAAAAAAATATTAGAGGAAATGGGATCTGATAAGAGTGAAGAAATTACTTTAAAAATAGGTAAGAAAACTTTAAATAATTATGTTAAATGGTGGGAAAACTATGTAAAACTTAGAAATTAAATTCTATAATAAATTTATTACAGAATTTTTACGCCACCCCATTTTTAAATGACCAGAATATTATTCCTAGTAAATATCCTAGTACTTCTGATTCTTTGAATGGAGAATTCATGACATAAACACTTCCTCTACCTAATCTATATTTTTTATAGAAAGCTTTGAATGCTAAATTGAATATCAAGTGATTAGCTATTACAGGAGAATTTGCCATCAGAGAGTATCTGTCTCCAGATAGATTATATATAATTTGGCTTAGATCAAGTTTGTTACTAAAATTTTCAGCGTACAAATATTGGTAAATAAGGCAAGCTTTAATAAAGTTATCAGGATAAAACTGTGTTTTACAGGCTGGAAAATGTGTATTAACGTAATCAACAATTTCTTGTATCATTTTATATTATCTTTAGATTATTTGTAGCCTCTTTTACAAATTTTTTGTTATATCTGCTAGAAAATCTATCAGCTATTGGTGATTGATCAATTATCATTTCATCTATCAGTTTCATTCTATCTACAAATTCATCTTTATTAAACTCATCTCCTCTTAGAGCCGCTCTCAATTCAACAAGTGTTTTTTCATATGTTGTATAAGCTATCCTTGATAACTCTATTTTTTTCTTGTAATTTTTATTCTTCCCCACACCAGCCATTATAACTCCAGCTCCATTTACTACCCCTAGAATAACTGGGTTTAAAGTTATACCTCCTGTAATAGTTCCTATAGCAACTAAGCATATTCCAGAAATTGTAAATACATCGTCAAGAAATTTGTAACTCTTATAACACTTTTTAAAACACCAAAATTTCTTGTGGTAATGTCTATAAAAATCTTTTATAGTTTCTATTTCTGTTTCACTCAGAGATTTATCTATGTGATTAAACTCAAATATATCCTTCATTTTATTCTTAAGTGTATATTAGTGCGGCGTAGCCAAGGGAGGGGTGTTAGGGGAACCGTAGGTTCCCCTTATAGGGGGGCTCGCAATCCCCCCACTATACTATGTAACTTCCGTTTAACTTTTCTTGAAGCATTACTTTATGATATTGCTCAGAGTCGTCATCGTAAAAGTTTGGAGAGTACATTAATTTATTTAACACTCCATCTTCAGTTGTAAACTTCCAACGTTGATTAACATTATAAAAAACAGCTGGTATAGTTAATGTTCCGCTATAGTTACTTATTTTAACTTTTGTAACATTTGAATCAAAATTTTCTGTTAGCCATAATACAATTATTTTTCCACTAAATTCACTTAGCATGGTAAAATTTTGAGTTGCTCTATTGATAGTTAAAGTTACTTTATTGTTTGTTTTATCATAGTTTAATTTTACTAAAATATTATTATTTGTTGATAAATATTTAGTTAGGGTAAAACTCCTATTTCTCCAATGAGTAAAAACAATACATAAAGTAGATTTCGAAGAATGTGTAGGAGAAAAAGTAACATCGTAACCATTAACATGTAATCCATCTTTTTCTATTTCATCTAGGTCTTTATTAGGTGGTAGTGTAATATTAGGCTTTACAGAATTAATAATAACTCCAGATGAACCTATATTTATTCCATAACTACCCGCATGAGTAAAGTCATAGACCTCACTAAAGTATAATCTATACAAAGCATTTTTAGTAAAAGGAGCTACTTCTTTTACTAAAGCGACTGTCGCGGCACTATTATCATTTTGTCGGTCAAGTTTGATATTTGTAATTTCTTTTTGATTTGCATTTATATCAACATTGTACACCACTTCTGTTGGTTTGATATCATATGCGGTGTGAAAGTCATAAACTTTATCTGGATCGATATTGCTAACAGTACCCGTAATTCCATAAGCAATCGTGTAAACTCCTGAAATTTTAAATGGTAATGTAGCCCGTAAAGAAACAGCCAGTGGTATATCAACAAGAATGTGAAGAAAGAATTTACCACCAATACTAATCAACTTTCGAAAATTAACTATTATTCTATGGTAGTAAATAGTAGATGTTATTCCATTTGAATTAGTATACCTATGGGTTAGTTTTCTTATACCCGCATTTCCTATTGTTAATCCTCTTGATGTTCCTTTATCAACACTTATTTTAGATTCATTCCAAAGGGCTCTATTTGTGTTGATTAACTCCAGACACAATGTGTAATCAGTATTTGAAGGTAGACGGTAAAAATTAATTCCCATCTTAAATTTAAATCCATGCGTAACTTTCTTATATATAGACATGTAAATTACTTTGTGATTATAATCGTGAAAGTTTCCTTTGTTTGGTGGTAAGTCATCTATCTTATCTATAACAAAACTAGTTCCGGTATCTATTTCATCGGTCCATTGAGCCCCACTTGACATGAGATAAGCAAACTGGTCGTTGTAATGACTTGGTTCAACTGTAGCATGTTGAACTAGATTGTCAACATAACTTTTGGTTGCTGCTTCATTGCCTTGGGTTGGAGCCCCAAGATTCTCTATTTTATTACCACCAAGGTTGACATCATCTTTTAAAACCCCGCTTATTACAATATTAGGTGTGTTAATTTCTATTCTACCAAGTGGTTTAGTAATTGCTTTTGGTAGATCAAAAAATACTCTGCAAGTTATAGCAGAGTGATTGTTGTTATTTTGAGTTCGTAGTTTTACTCCTGACATATTGTAGTTCCAGGACTTGTGGATATTCAATGACCATGTGCCAGTTCGATTTCCACTAACCCAAAAGACAGAATTGGAATGATTGTCGTTCCTGGGAATAAAAAACAGAAAGTCGACGTTGACATTGCGCGATCCAAATTGAAATTCTATTTTGTTAATGTATGTGTTAGCTGTTGGTTTCCACCCTACAAGGGGTTGACCAGGTGTTGATGTAGTAAAAACAAAATCAGCAGAGGAGGAACTCCCCCCACTGATATATTGTAGATACATTGTTGTAGGTCTAGCTGGATCTGTTATTGTGAATACGCCACTTGAGGCTTCTCCAGAATGATGATCAAGCCTTTCTATTTGTTTACGTACCCATCCGCGATTAGCAGCTTGTTTATCTGTGGTGGGGTCACTGAGATTATCTATTTCATGGCTGTTAAGATTTAAGTTACCTGTCATAGCAACAGTGCCATCTTTTTCCAAATAATCACTTAGATCTGGGGCCCCAGTATTATCATCCACATACTTTTTGTTTGCGGCATCAGTGTCTGATGTTGGTGGTCTAAGGTTAATT
This sequence comes from Porites rus, assembly GCA_964035705.1. NCBI lineage: Eukaryota > Metazoa > Cnidaria > Anthozoa > Scleractinia > Poritidae > Porites > Porites rus. The sequence continues at coordinate 9,611,313 of OZ037993.1, forward strand.
ATTTTTTTATTATCCATGTTTAGATTATTAGTCATTTTATTTGTTCCAGAAACGTGGAGATATTTTAAATCAGTAAAAGCTAATGGTGTTGGTTGTTTGGGACCCGTTGGAGTTGGAAGATTAAATATTCTATTGTTGGCCATGTCTAGACTTCCTTTCATTGCATCAGTCCCATCTTTTTTAAGATAATTAGCTAGTTCTTGTTTTGTTGCTGCAGAGCTCATTGTATTTGTTACTTTTGTATCAACATAGGATTTATTTTCTGCGTCATCATTAGCTGTTGGTGCGCCAACTTTAACCATTTTATTATTATCCATATTAAGATTTCCTTTCATTGGGTAAGATCCATCTCTGTCAAGAAATGTGTTGTCTACGTAATATTTTGTAGGAGGTTCTTTTGCATCCAATGGTGTGCTAAGATTTGTAATTCGGTATGTATTCTTCATATCAATATTTGAATCAACTGTTAGTCTTGATGTTGAGGGTGAACCACTAGAATTATCATCAACATACTTTTTAGTAGCAGCATCAGTATTATTACTAGGTGCTCCAACATTTGTGAGTTTCTTTTTATTCATATCATAATTACCATCTGCAGTTAGACTAAATCCAACTCCTGGAGCACCAGGAATACCTTTAGCAAAAGGATGATCAAACGATTGTTCGTTAAATATTCCCATTTTATTTATTGTTTACATAATGGGGGAAAACTAAGTTTTCCCCCCAAACCCCCTTTCCTTTAGGTTACTTACCAGGCAGGGGGGGTTTGGGGGGATGCAATCACCCCATTAAAGTTTATTGCTAAACGTTTTTTTGGTTTATCAACGTATAGAAATGAATATTGTTTTTTAGTTGCTGCCCTATATGATTCTTTATTAACTCCCAACTCAGATGATATTCTGTTTGCTTCCCTCGATGATGGAAATTCATACAGACAATAGTGAGAACAATTCAACCGGATATCCTTTGGAGTTTTATAAAATGATTGACTGAGGTAGATTACAGAGCAATTCTTATGTCGTCCTTGAATGAAATAATCTATTAACTGTCTCTGGTTTTTATCACAGACGTAATCATCAAATATTACAAGTTTTTGATTGTCTTCGTAATCCATTTCTGTAACCGGGATTATTTCATTGTTACTAACATTAAGTATTTCATATCCTAGTTTAGATGATAACTCTCTCATTTTCTGAATTAGCTTTTGATACTTATCCTGTTCTAGATTTCGAGCGTAAAGATAAATCTCATCGTAATACAACAACGGTTTGATTAACATATGATACAGCAGATTAGTCTTACCACTTCCACTATTTCCGCATATCAACATACGAAATGTGTCTGATGGCATGTAAGGATACAGCTGTTTATATTTTTTATCAATGTCATCGTTACTATCATAGTTAGGTATTTCCATTTTATATATTGATTAAATAATTTTTGTAGCAGGGGTGTTAGGGGAACCGTAGGTTCCCCTTATATTTTTATTTAATCAATAGATAAAATGGATATAGAAGAAGCCAAAAAAATTGCGAGAGATAAGATTGCAGCAGATGATATGTTACTGCAAGTAAGAATGTTATAAAAGAAACAAAATGGGAAAAACAAGATATGAGAGAGGGATTTAAAGAAACATTTAAACCACTTATTAAATCTCAAGATTCTATTAAAAAAAGTATCGATGAGCAGCAAAACGCAACTATAGCACAACTTAAAAAAAATCAACTTGCTCTTACTCAAGGTTTTGAACAGTTTAACCGATTAGCTGATATGAGAGAATTACCATACGACAATGAAGAAGGTTTGGATAGAGGTTTGCCAGAACCATCAACATCTAAAGCAAAATCACCCACACGTTATAACATTGAAAAAAATCTTGATAATGTTGACTTAGAAATATTAAAAATGATGGAATATCCAAGGCCAAATGATTTTTTTGATACTAACCCTGAAAGACTTAGAGAAATACTTGATGAAGTAAAAAATGATGTAAAAGTTTTTACGGGAGAAATAGCTGGTTTGAATAGAAGAAAACATAAAACAGAAGAAGATAAAGAAGAAATAGAAAGGATTAAAATGCAAAAAGATTTACTTCATAAATACAAAAACATTCTTAATCTTTATTTAGGTTCGCTTGAGTATAAAATGGGACAAGGAATGATTTACTTTAAAGACCCGCAGCAACTTCTTCACAGACTTGAATTACTTGGTGGATCAATTCTAGCTGGGAATAATGGTGTGATAAATGAGTTTTCTCAAATAGCTCATCTTCTAAACAAAATGAAAGTGATCTCAAAAAAACAACTAAATAACTTGTTGAAAACTTATTTATAATGGGGGGATTGCATCCCCCCAAAACCCCCCTGCTGGTAATGTAAACAATAGATAAAATGGAAGAACGAGCTATTCATATTTCTTCAATAAATAGGGAAAAAAGAGGAACAAGCAGACCTGGTGATTTTACTATTAAGTTTAACCCATCTTTGAAACTTGATCCTGATAAGAAACATCAACTTGCTCTTGATCGATTGTCAATGACTTACTCATGGTACAACATTAGAAGTGATTATAAAAACAATAAGATTAAATACACTCATGATGGATCCGCCTGGCAAACAATTACTTTTGTAGATGGAATGTATTCCTACTCAGATATCAATGATTACATTCATCAGTACATGGATCAAAAGTCTCACCATACAACAGATTCTAAAGGAGTAAAAAAGTATTCAATCAATCTAACTTTTATACTATCCACCTATCGAGTGTTAGTATCACTGGATGGTGATTATCAACTTGATCTGAGAGGAACAGAATTTGGAGACCTGATTGGATTCGAAAAGAAAGTTATTACAAAAACAGAGTATGGATCAAAACTACCAAATATCACAAATTCGATTGATGTGTTAAATATCAACACAACGGCGATAACTGATAGTATTGTAAATGGAATAAATACTAATACCATTGCTGTGATACCAACTGATAACCTCACAAGGTCTTATCCATTTACTTTCGAACCTAAAAGACCATTGTATTGTGATGTCTCTTCATTTCACATTGATGAAATGAGAATCTATGTAACAGACTCACTTGGAAGACCAGTAAATTTTAATGGTATAGATTGGTTTATGACTTTGATACTCCACTCAATGTAATGGGGGGATTGCATCCCCCCAAAACCCCCTGCCGGGTGAACCTAGGTTCCCCCGAAACCCCCTCCTACTACAAAAATTATTTAATCATTAGATAAAATGACGCGACAATCAGAGTATAAAAAAAGATTTGACCCTGAATTGGGTAGATATACAAGACAACATATTTATGGAGAAGGAATGATGGATGTGTTTAAATCATTTGGTCAAAAATTATTTGGAAAAACAGTCAAATCATCTGTTAAAAAAGGAGCTAAAAAAGCAGTGACAGCAGCTGCAACAAAAACTGGTGAACATGTTGGTAAAAAGGCTGGTGATAAGATAGTGCAAATGTTATCAAAAGAAAAAGCAAAACCTGCAAAAAAAGTTACTTTTAATAAAAATGTTGAAACAATGACTCAACAAGAGATAGATCAAACATTAAATAACCTTCTTAGTGGAGGATCAACACGTAAGAGAAAATTATATAATTATTAAAATAAAATGAAGTCATTTAGAAATCCAAAATATTTAGATAGATATGAGGATGTTGTTTATGACCTGGAACAGGCTCTAGATACAGCCCCGGCAAATAACGCTCACCAAACTAAAACAGGTCTTAGATTTGTAGCTGATAATACAGGAGAATCCACTCCTTTTGATTGGTATAACGCCCGATTATCAATGGATTTTAAAGTAAATAAGCTGGCAGATGGAGGAAACATTGCTGTTGCTGACCATAATGGAATTGTAAATGGCAGTAACTCATTTATAGAAAAATTAAGTATCCTAGCAAATGGAAGAGAAGTTTATAGTTGTAATTATGCGAATCATGTTGTAAATATTAAAAATCTTCTTGAGTATAATCCTTCATATGCTGAGAGTGTTGCTGCAAATGAATTTTATTTTCTTGATACATCAAGAAATGCAGAGGAAAGAGAATTTGAAGTTAGTGGCACAAATCAGTTAGCTAAAAGAAAAGCAACTTATAATAAAGGTTTTCATAAAAGAAAATTACTATTAGGTGTATCAGCCACAGTAAACTGCGAAATTCCTCTTAATAGATACTCCTTCTTTGAAGCATTGGAAGACAAATTACTTCCAAATACAAAAATTGAGCTAAATATCGAAATTGAAAAAGATGCAAATTTAATTTTTCAAGGAGCTGATGATTGTAGAGTTATTATAACAAGACTACAACTTTTTATTCCAAAACTTACGTTTAATTCAGAAGGACAAAAGTTGTACATGGAAAATTATCTTAAACCTTACAAATGGACATATTTGAATGAAGTAGTTGAAAGATCAAATAATTCACAGCAACAGACAGGACATTTTAGAATTACAAATGCTATTTCAAAACCAAGGCATGTATTTGTTTTTGGAATTAACACGGCAAGAATTGATTCACAAACAGCAAATCCATTTTTATACGACACTTTTGAACTACCAAATACTGCTAATATATCAAGATGTTACCTGGAAGTTGCAAATGGAAACGAATACCCAGATATTCACTTTAAACCTTCTACAGATATGTCAAGAGTTTTTAGAAATGTAATGTCATACGTCTATGCAAATAATGATTATCAAGGTGGTACATTACTTAATATAAGTAATTTCAAAACTTTATTTCCTTTTGTTTATTTTGACCTGACAAAACAAAAAATGGATATCAAAGACGGTGTTACAAAATTAGCATTTCATTACGAATTAACAGCTAATCCAAACGCTGATTATAATATTTACGCGCTAGTCTTACATGAAAGAATAGCAGAAATATCACAACAAGATGGAAAACTATTGCTTCGTGCATGAGGGAATCCCTACCTTAGATACACCGCATATGATTACACAGAATTTTCCACAAGTTGTTATGATTACACAGAATTTTTCACAAGTTGTTATGATTACACAGAATTTTTCACAAGTTGTTATGATTACACAGAATTTTTCACAAGTTGTTATGATTACACAGAATTTTTCACAAGTTGTTAAAGTTACACAACATTTTACACAAGCTTTTAAAGTTACACAACATTTTACACAAGCTTTTAAATTTACACAACATTTTACACAACATTTTACACATTTGTGGAAAATTCTGTGTAATCATTTGATTGGTTGAAAAAAATCACACGATAATCTCGTGATATAAAACAATAACCTTCTAATGGGGGGATTGCATCCCCCCAAAACCCCCCTGCTGCTACGCCGCGTGAGTTTACACGTGATTTTAAAAAATTAGATTTTACATTCAAAATCTAATTACATAGAAAAAGGGAAGGGGTTTGGGGGAACCTTGGTTCCCCCATAATTTAATATAAACATTAAAATAAAATGTCTAATTATATGGAATACGGAGTAAAACTTACAGATGGACAGAAGTCAAAACTGGCTTCCGCAATAATAAATCAGTCACCTTTGACTCTTCGGTTAAAACATTCGCATCTTAGAGGAAATGATGAGTTAATGTTAACAAAAAGACAGATTAGCAAAATAAATAAATCTATTGCAAATGGCACAGGATCTGATATAAAGATAAGTAAAACTCAGATTAGAAAATCTGTAAAACATGGAGGAAACTTATTTTCATCACTTGCTTCTATTGGAGCAAAAGTTCTTCCTTACGCTATAAAAGGATTAAGTAAAGCTGTTCCCGCATTAGCTACAGGAGCTGCCACTGCACTTGGAGAAATTGGACTAAATAAAATATTTGGAAAAGGACAAAGAGGAGGAGCAATGGATTTAGCCAGCTTATATGAAATAGCAAGAAAAGGAATACCAATTCCAGCAGCTGCATTAACTTTGCTTCCAAGTATAAGTAATGCTTTTAACAAATCACAGTTGAACCAAATTAGCAGAGCTATGCAAACGGGTAGAGGATTTACTATAAAACCAACTAGAAAACAAATAGAAGGAGGATTTTTAGGTACTCTTGCTTCTATTGGGATACCAGTAGCAGTTAGTTTAGTATCTAAGATGCTTGGTGGGGGGCTTCAGGTTGATAGACGAGGGTCATCTAATACAGCAAATGTTTACGTGCCACACACACATGGAGAAGGTTATCCGTATCAACCTCCTCCCTTTATTGGCACATGGTCCAACCCTATAGGAATGGGAGTTAAAAAAAAAAAAAACTCCAAAGGAAAAGGGCTACTACTAGGAAAAAACAGCCCTTTCAACTCAATCCCTTTATTGGGGGCAATATTTTAAATGGGGGGATTGCATCCCCCCAAAACCCCCCTGCTGCTACGCCCCCTAGTCATTCTAAACTCCATTTTGTAATTAAACCTCTTTCAAACTTTGACCTAAAAAAATGGATAAAAAAACTAGGAATAAAACATTTTAGAGGAATATATAGTAGAGATGCTTTACCAGGGAAAATTAGAAAAGAATGTGGTATAATTAATCTAGATGATATTACTGGACCTGGAACTCATTGGGTATGTTATAGAAACATAAACGGATTATATGAATACTTTGATCCTTTTGGTTTAATAATGCCCTATGAAGTAACAGATTACTTTAAAACAGGAAAAATTCAAAAAATAGTTTACTCTATGGATGAAATTCAAAATAGAAGTACAGTATTATGCGGATATTGGTGTTTATATTACCTGTTAGAAAGACAAAGAGGTAATACTATTTTAGATATTATACACAATCCTCACTTTGATAATGACAACAGCGATTTCATAAAAGCTTATTTTGGGTGAAAACCTACGGTTTTCCCCCTTAACCCCCTTTCCCTTGGCTACGCCGCGTAATGTAAAAATAATATTTATTAAGATTAAATAAAATAATTTATTTAATCTATAAAGGTTTTTTATTTGGATTTAATTTTTTCAAGATCATAAAAAATTTTAGAAACTCTTTCAATAAAATCACAAAGATCTTTATATCGGTGAACAAATTTACTTAACCTCTTAAATTTTTCTTCATTCTTCATAAGATAACTAGTTTTATTTATAATTTCTTCCCAAAATTTAGCCTCTTCTCTATTTACTTCTACATAAAAAGAACCATTTTCTTTTTTGATATCATCAAAAAGACTTTTAATTTCATTTCGAATTTCAATCTCGTAATCAACTAGTAACTGATTATCAAAAGATAAATCAAAATCTTTAACAAACCTGTCTTCCATTTTTTAAATAACTAAAACCTTTAACCCATTTTAAAACACTATTCATCTTCCTCATCTTCGTCTTCCTCTTCATCTTTCTCTTCAATTGGAGCATCGTCTGGAGCATTCTTTAGCTGTTTAAGTCTATCAACTTTTCTATTTAAAAATTTAACACTTTCTACCACATCATCAAATTCTGCGTAAATGTCTATAAGACGACTAAGTTTTTTATTTTTATCTAAATTTAACTTCAACCAAGAGTATTCCCCATTTTTAATTTTTTCCCACATCTCTCTTTCGCCAGCCATAAGAATTCTTGAAAGATCGTCATTTTTTGCTCTTAGAGTCTCAAACTCATAATTTATTTTTGACCTTAATTCTTTCTCAAAATCCTTGAGAGTTTTAACATTCATCTTTTTTTTAATCTCGGTAAAGAATTTGGCTTCCATTTATTATAATAACAGATAACTTTATGCGGGGATTGTGAGCCCTGCTCTATAAAAACAAATAATTGTTTCTTATTAAGGGAAGACCTACGGTTTTCCCCTAACACCCCTTTCCCTTAAAGAAACAAATAATTATTTCTTATTAAATTTTTAAGTGTTTTTGATTTTTCACTTAAATCCATAACAACTTCAAATACTTTTACAAACTTCTCCCCATTTGAGAGATTTGATAAATCAACGTATTCAAAACTAGTATTTAAATCATCATAAATTTTCTTCAATTCTGTTTTAACAAAATTTGATCTTGTACTCATTTAATATATACTATAGATAAAATGAAAGAATCATATTGTATTGTGGATAAGAGAGTAACTCCTTGTATAGAACCAAGTGGTTACCAAAAAGATAAACGAGGAAGAACTCAGTTCTTCTGTAAATGTGCTGTATGTGGAAATAAAAAAGTTAGATATGTAAAAATGGGTAAAGTTACCCTACCGGGAAACTGGTAAGCCCGTCTGAAGGGGCGGGCGTTTTTGATACTGTTGTTGGTACGGCAGTTGATGGATTTGTTAATTATGGTTTACCTTGGATGGGTAAAAAAGCAGTTGAAATGGGAAGGTATTATGGGTCGGAAGCACTTAGAAACCCTAAATTACAAAAAAAGGCAATAAATTACGCTTTGGACAAATTAAATCCAATGATACAAAACGTGGGTTCTCAAGCTTTAGACCAATTATCAACCAAAATAAGACCAAAGAAAAAATACAAAACAAACAGAAAAGATTTAGACGGTGGGGGGACTGGTGGAGGTATAGATATCCACAAACAGATAGGTAAATTGCCAAAACCAAAAGCAGGATGGACCTTGCCAGGACATAAATATACCGGTCCTTATAATGATCTAGAAAACCAAGTAAGATACGACCCAGTAACTGGAGAAATATTAGAAATTTATGATCAGCCAACTGGAGCAACTGATGCTGTGGCTATGCAACATGATGTTGATTATAGTGTTTGTGGAGATGACCGAAAGTGTAAAAATAAAGCTGATAGAAAGATGGTAAAATCTTTAGATGCTATTCCTTGGAAAGAAAGACAATGGGGGCATACTTTAGCTAGAACAATAATAAATACCAAACAAAAACTTGGAATGGGAGCAAAAAACGTAAAACGGCGTTGAGTGGTGATTGGTCTCAACAATTAGCCGACGAACTTCACAAACCAATCACAAGAAACTTTCAAAAGAGGCGAGTAATCTCAAATGGAATTGATGATATCTGGGCTGCTGATTTAGTTGAAATGCAAAAGTTTAGTAAGTGGAACAAAGGAATAAGGTATCTTTTGATGGTTATTGATGTGTTTAGCAAGTATGGATGGATTAGGGAGTTGAAAGATAAGAAAACTGAAACAGTAACTAAAGCGTTTGGGGATATATTAAAAAGTAAACGTAAACCTGAAATGTTATGGACTGATAAAGGTTCCGAGTTTATAAGCAAACATTTCAAGGATTTTCTGAAAAGAAATGGAATAAGTTTGTATCACACTCAAAACGAAGAAAAATCTAGTATTGTTGAGAGATGGAATAGAACAATAAAAGAAAGGATGTGGAAGATGTTTACTGTAAATAACAACACTGTTTACTGGGATAAGTTAGATAAACTAGTTGATGATTACAATAATTCGAGGCATTCTAGTATAAAAATGACTCCTGTTGAAGCAAGTAAAAAGAAAAATGAAATGAAAGTTTGGTCTAATTTATACGGTGATTTAATCTACTTGAAACCTGGTAAACCAAAGTTTGCAATTGGAGATAAAGTTAGAATTTCTAAGTATAAGAGAAATGTATTTGATAAAGGCTACACTCCAAACTGGACTGAGGAGATATTTGTTATTGATAAAGTTAATGTAACAAAACCTATTACTTATAAAATTGTTGATCTTATGGGCGAAGAAATTAAGGGTTCTTTTTACGAGCAAGAATTACAAAAAGCAAAACAAGAGACTTTTAGAATAGAAAAAATTTTAAAGAGGGATAATAAGAAAAAAATAGCATTAGTAAAATGGAAAGGTTATCCAGATAAATTTAACTCATGGATAAGTTTTAAGGATTTGGAAATTTTTTAATACAAAATGGGGGGACCTTGTCCCCCCAAAACCCCCCTGCTTTTTTAATACAAATTTTGTATTAAAAAATGAACGACTAGAAAAATATAATAACAACAAAATATTACATCCTACTTATTCTATAAGCGCTTCTTCCAATTCTTTTAGTTCTTTTGCATCTTCTTCCTCAGAAGAATAATCATAATCTTTTACTTCTTCTTCCTCATCTTCCTCGTCATCATCAAATGGAAGTAAAGATTCTCGCGGTTTCAATGGTTTAATGCGGCATTCATGAACTTTAATTTGAAGAGAGGTTACAGATTTACTCATAAAAATTCCTTCAACAATTAGAGCTAACTTTACTGTAAAATATTGATCTAAGTACTTAAATGGATTAAGATCTTTTCCCTTATTATCTTTGAATAGAGATAAAATCTTTTTAGATCTTTCAGAGTATATAAGTTTAGCATAAAGAACTGGAGCAGCTGATTTTGATTTTCTTGTTTTTTTCTTTCCCTTTTTATCTGTATACTCCTCCTCTTTGTAGTAAAGGGGATCTGTTAAATGAGAAGCCGCATCAGCGCCAAAATCAGATTCCAAATACTGTTGAGCAAGAGATGTTAAAGTAGTTATAGCTTCATAAAATTCTTTCTCTTTTTTGTTTGGTTCTTCATCCTTTGACCAAAGGCAAACCGGTATTGAATAACCAACTAATTTTTTTGAATCTTGGTTTCTCCTCTCTGTTACACCAAAAGAAAACAAAAACGGAGTTTCAATGACTAGCGGTCCTTTTTTGTTATTTGGGTAAGTTACTTCAATTGGAATTCTTTTGTATTTAATATTGCTATCCTTTACTTTAAATACTTTAGCTTCGTTAAACTTAATGTTCTCGTTGGTAAGATTTTCTAAACTTGTGAGCTGCATTACTAATTCTAGGAAAATAAAATCTTTAAACTGGTTTACCAAAGAAGATTATAGCTCCAAAAGTTAGAAGAATTAGGATCTTTATAAGTAAGCTCTCCCTGTCTGTTTTTAATCTTAGAAGCACGAGCTAGATATTTATCTCTCCTTTCCTGATCTTTATGATAAAGATAATCTGGATATTTTGGGGAACCAAAATGCACTTTCTTTCCCTCTGGTAAAGTAACCATATATTTATTATTCTTTCTTGAAGAGTAATCAAGAGATTCTGCGCCAAGTTTTTGAGCCTTTTTAGTTAACTTTTTGAAATCTTTTCCTGTAACAAGATACTTCTCGTTATTTGGGGTATAATCAGGATCTTCATAATGTTTATAACCATCATCAACTATAAAACTATCTTCAGAATCAGGGGTAGATTCTCTTGATCTACTTGAAACAGACGAACTTCTTGAACTAGAAAAACAGGAGTCCGTTACTGGACTATTGCTACGCGACCTTGGATCACTCATTTTATTTAATGATTGGATAATCTTATAACAAAAATGTTATAGGATTAATCATCAAAAAATTCTATATCCATTAATGAATGAAAATAAGCAGCAAAATCTAACTCAGTTTCAAAGTAATCACGATCTTTAATTAAAGTCAATGCTGTAATATTTTCAAATATTTCGTACAAATCTTGAGAAGCATAAGAATATAATTCTTTTACTTTGACTTTTGGAAATCTGCTGAAGAATTCCTGTATATTGATAGAACCATCTTTGATTAAATCAACCATCTGGGAGGCATTGAAGTCAATACCTTTTAGATTTTCATAAGCTTCTTTGCTTTGGAAAATTAGTCCTCCTAATTTGTAAGTTTGATTGCTTTGTGTGTTATTTGCGTGACTTTTCGGTTTCATACCCATTTTTATAATTGTTTTTATTCCTTTAACCCATTTTATTTTTTCTGCCACACTTTTTTGAATTCTGACCAAATTTTATGACTTCAATCCTATCAAAAAATTCCTTACCTAAATCAAAATGAGCAGTCAAAGACAAATTACTCATACTATGAAATAATGCATGAATATCAACTGAAACATAAGGTACAGCCTCTTTTACTTTTATTTTTTTATTCAATAATTTAAAAACTTTTTTTATAAGATCACCCTCCTCTGATAATTCTATCTCCTTTTCCCCCTTCTCTAATAAATCAGTATTACCCCCATCTAATTCTATCATAAATTCAATAAGATCATTAATATATTTTAAAATTTTATAGTCCTTGCTACTATAAAAAATATAATCGCGTATAAATGCATGTTTTCCATCTTCTTCTTCAGCTATTTTTTTTATTTTTCTAATTATTTTCTTCTTTGCTTTCTCTTTCTCTTCTTTCAATATTTTTTTTAACTCCGCCAAAGGCATTTTATCATAAGATTGACTTGACATGACTATTTTATTTTTTAATTATATTCTTTTCCTTAAATCAATTTTATTTTTTCTGACATTTTTGTTAACCTGATTATTTTCCGTGTTTTTTTGTACTTTTTTTTTGTTTTTTAGTCTGTTTGGTAGACTGTTAATCTCCCGTGTTTTTTAGTACTTTTTTTTATTTTTTGAGATTTTTTCGGCAGAAAGTACTTTTTACTAATATATAATTGAGATGAAATAAAGAAAAAAAAACTCTTACCAAGACCGTTGACGACTGAAAACACTATTGCCGGGCTTTGTTGCCGCGCCTTTTCCTCCGGGATAGTCGCTCAATCAAGGAGGACCAGGGATGGGTCCTTTTAGCTTGCGGTTTTCCTAGAGTCGTTTCAATGAAACGATATGAACCTTTTTTTTTTATAACTTTTTTATTCCCACAACAAGTATTGACATACAAATAGTAGTATATACATATAGTGAAATAAAATCACACAAAAAAGTCATTCAAGATATTTTATTTCAAGTCAAGGGATTCTACGTTTAATGCTTCTTATATATTGTTAATGCAATAGATTTTGTGAGAGGTTATTTTTAAAGCGAGACCATTTCCGTACAAAGACGTTTGAGTCGTTATTGTGGAATGCAATCTGCTTTTCAATTTCTAGCGAGTTCATGAGTACCTGTATATACACCTGCAGCTTAGGAAGCTTTTTCCCAAGTCTGTAGTTGTATATGCAATGTCTAGCTATAAGGAGTAGGTGATGAAAGAGAAGGTCTTTTACGTCTTCAATGAGACGGAAACAGAGAGACAAAGAGGGAGAGACGTTTCTAAATCTTTGAAGTTTTGAGAGATCCACTCGAACATGCTCTTCCACAAGTTCTGAGTGTATTTACAAGTCCAGAATAGATGAACGAGGGTTTCGTTTTGTTCCAACGATATGAAACTTATATGAAATCAAATGGGTATAAATTAAAAGACACTGGCCACTTGAAATAACCTGGAACTCATCAGTTCGCGGTAATTGTCTAAAGTTAGAAAACAGGTCCGACCAAATACTGATTGCCAGTCAGATTTGTCCTGATGACCATAACGACTTTGATTGGTCCGCAACCAAGTAAATCACACGAAGGAACACTCGTGCTAAATCACGTGACTGTGATTTGCATTTAGCACGAGCAATAGCCGTTCTGCCAGCAGATAATAGAGAGCTTAACAAGCGACGTTTTTTAGCCATGGACGGAAACAGGAAGCGAACATTTCGCATGCCAGGACAGTGGTCTCTCCCAGATTTGCAATCTAATCGTCTCTACTAGTGAAAAGATACTTAACAGTATAAATGTAGTAGTGTGAAGACAAGTTAAATAGGGAAACAGGTCACTTCTGGTTGCCGCCCGACAACACGCCTCTCCTTTGCGACAACACTCTTGGGCCTGTATGGTTTCGTTTCCGAGGAGACGCGTGAACAAAAATGCCCACTTCGTGGATTCTCCCCTAGCCTGCGAAAACATCCGTTTCTCCTCGCTCTTCGTCGCTGGGGACGTTTCGCGAAGAGGAACGCCTCCACGCGAAACGTCCCCAGCGGCGAAGAGCGAGGAGAAACGGATGTTTTCGCAGGCTAATTCTCCCCCCTACAGATGCGGGACACACGATACGGGATGGTTAAAGGGGGCTCATCCCGAGGAACACGAGGGTACGGTGACACGACAGGTATGCTTCCACTTGAGTCCAAATTATTGCCGTTGGTCCGTCAATATAATAATATATATAATACTATCTGTATTTCATCAGTTTTTTGCTTTTAAAAAATTGATAATTCAGTTGTTTCTTCGTTATTCTTCTCGGTTCTCGGTCGTGTTGGCGTCAATACACGGGTACATGTATCCTTGAAATACGACGAAAATAAACAAACTTTGTATATCTAGAGAGACCCGCATTCCTTCATTGAAATCGGGTCCCTATTACCGTTTTTGCCAATGACACAATTGCACAGCCTTTCCAGAAAAATCACAATCATCTCTGACAGTGTTTTACAGTCTCTATTAAGAGTGGATGTCTGTAAAAATCAAACAAAATTTAAAACCGTGAAAAATCTATGCCACTCATATTTTAATTTCAAGTTAGAAAGTGGAATGTCTTTGGGGAACCATGGTATACAGTCAACTCTCTCTCAGACGGACACCTTTGGGACCGGCACTAGCTGTCCGTCTTAGAGAGGTGTCCGTATTATAGAGAGTCAAACAGAGGGAGTAAAGAAAGGCAGGGACCAACTCTAGGTGTCCGTTTTACAGAGGTGTCCGTCTTATAGAGGTGTCCGTTAAGAGAGAGTCGACCGTAGTTAGTTTGGTTAAATATTGTTCTATTTGGAAAAAAAATGCAAATTACCGAATGCCGCTGAAAATGTCGATAAGACGGGCGATTTTTGGCTTCACCTTAGTGATGGTAGGGTCAAAATTGGCCGATTTATGGCTGATTTTTAAGGAGAGAAATGTTGGCCCCCGAGACCATATTTTTTGAAAAGAAAAAACTTTATTTACAAACCACGTTTGTTAATAGACTTTACCTTAACCGTGAAGAGTATGTCTTACTTGGCTTACTTGGAGAGTCCGTACATTCCTTACTATTTTGGCCTAAATTATTGCAATCAAAACAGACAAGATTAGCGCATTCACGAGCGAAATGCCCAAAGCGATTACATTTATGGCACCTCAGGGATTGATCTTGTTGAAACAAATTAACTTGAAAACGCCCAAACAGGAAGGTGACGATTAATTAAGGATGACAGAAAATGTGTGAACCCCGTTGAGAATCTTTGTCCGCTGATGGCAATTACGATACGTATTCACTACTTGACATAGTGAGATTCCTGACACATTATATATACGTCACAAAGTGTCTTCCTGATTCAAAGTATAAGCAAAATCCCTAATCAAACAGTTCTAAATAAAGTTCTTTTGCTTAAGGTGACACAATATGGCACCTTGTGACGCATATACAAAGCTGCTTGAATCCAATCATGCAGTTGTAGTGGTCATCTACGAAAATTTGACACCAAAGGTCATGCCCTTATTTATGCCAGCAGCTTGCATATGTTGTGGTTCAATTTTATCCTTGGTTCAAATTTTCTTTTCTTTTGTTTTTGGGTATGGTAATGTATGATAATAACATGATAATGAGTTTGAAACAAAAGAAAAGAAAATTTGAACCAAGGATAAAATTGAACCACAACACATACATCAAAATTTAACGTGTCTGTCGTCTTATTGTCGATACAAAAGCAGCCAATTAGCGGAAATAAAATCTCCCAGTTTTGGTTAAATAAAATTTTTGCTGTGAGCAGAAATTTTTAAAAAATCTAGCGCTATCCCCAACCACCTAATTGTACTAAATACTTCATTAGTGTCCTCAGCTATGGGCAAACGTGACCACACCGGGAAAAAAAGGTTATGCGAACAATTCAAAAGTTCCTCACTCCTGCTACGAAAACGCTCGAAAACTGGTATAACGTTATTTTCAATGTGTGCTTTACAACCGACTGTGCATAAAAAAAAAGATAGATTGTGGCTTAACCTCTTCCCCAGGACTTCTTGATGCGCCTAACCAAACAGAGGAGAAACGTTTTGGGAACGAGGTTGCCACAACTTCCCCTGCTCACGGAATTGCAAAGTTTATCTTATCGGTTTGCTCACCAAAACGTTTTCAGCTCCAAAGCCTAGAAATACAACCTTTGAGAACTTAATGAAAATGGTTATCGAAGAAGAAAATTCAAACTTCGATGCTGCACATCGGCAGTCGAAACCTGCCGAATACGAACATTTCCATGGACACTGATGTCACCAGAAAAATGAAATAGATAACTATAAAGATACACCCAACTTTTTGGTTCAAGACCCAGTTGTTCAAATAAAGGACAAAAAAGGCAATAGCCACAGATCCCACGATGAAAAAACACGACACAAATAGTCCACGACTGTTGACCTCAATAGGTGCATTCCACGCCGCTGCCTTAATAAGCCATGGGACACCCAGACACAGAAGAACATCAAATGTGTTACTTCCCACGTTGTTTGACACCGCCATGTCGCCGTCACCTGAGAGAGAACAAAAAAGAAAATCAGACCTTTCGGACTGGGGAAAGCTCCACAATGGAGGTAAAAGGTAAAAGAGGACAATTATGTTCCTCCCCTCCCCCTTGCAATCCCCCACGTGGTTCGTAATTAATTGACGAACCTCTGTTACAAAGTCAGCTTTAATCATTGGGAATTTCGACTAAATTCGTATCATTTCTCAATCAGGTTTCTCCCAGATTCAATAGCTGCAATTAGAGATAGCCAGCTCCCTTGGTAAATATTTCTCTTTCTTTCCAGCCTTTGCCTGTATGGTGGCGAAACAAACTTAAGAAAAGGCACGTACTCCAATAAACGTCTACACTGCACATGTCTTGCGTTCTGGCTGAAGAGCTAATATGGTCGTGTGGGACGTAAATTAACTCTCTCGAGTTGAGTTCTGCGATCTTGTTGCCATTGTAGTACAGTATGTTTTATGGTCAATTGCAACTGGAATGATAGCATAGCTTACCTTTTCGAGCGATGAACAGACTTGCCGAACAATCTGGTACACTGCTTCCAAAAGCGACGAGTGTAAGACCCATGACTGAATCCGGGACGTCAAATGTATATCCAATAACAGTAACCATCCAAACGAGGGTATAAGACGATACTGAAATCCAAGCAATACAAACTATAAAAGAAACGGCCACCCACTTCTGGCAAGATTCCTTCTTCACATCTGGGATGGTGAAAAAATACGCTATGTTGATTGGAAGGCCAAGGAACCAGCAAAATCTAGCCGCCAGCCCCTCCGGAGGATTAAATGGCGTCCCTAGCGTGAGATCTGGGACGGGTCGGTGTTTTAAACCGTCTCCTGTAAAAACAAAAGGCGTTGAATTTGAGCTCCTCCAAGCCCACATACACCTCTTATTGGAAAAACTACAAAACAAATTCGGGGGAATCATAACGAACGAAGACTACACCTTTGGGAAGAAACACAAGTAAATTATAAAGATCGAAAAAAAGACTGAAAATAAGGTGAACACACGTCACACCAGCCCCAGGGCATTTTTTTTTTTTTCAAATAAATGGATGTACACTCGGTGTTGACGCCACAAAGTGTCCTGCTAAGTCCACGCGCAAACTACCTCATAACAATTATGTTTATCTATTAACCAAACTTTACAAATATGGTGTCCATGGAGACTTGCTAAACTGGTGTAGAGTTTATTTAACGTCAACAGCGTGTTGTAGCGGAAGGAGAGGCTTCCGACTGGTTAACCGTAACCTCTGGTGTCCCAGAAGGTTTTTTGTTGGGACCATTATTCTTCATAGTCTACATCAACGATTTACCGGGGGTAATTAGTAAGGACAGTTCAATTGCTTTGTATGCTGATGACAGTAAAATGTATAGGGTTATTAGTACTCAAGGAGATCTATCTACTTTTCAAAATGAAATAGATAAAATTTCAGATTGGTGTAAGATGAATAAGATGAGAATTAATACCAAGAAATGTAAGATCATGCAAATAACCAGGAAAAAGTTACTCTTAGTTGGGGAGTATAATATTGAAGGTCAACCGTTGGAAAGTGTTAATATGTATAAAGATTTTGGATTATTTACTGCTAGTAATCTTTCATGGAACCAACACGTAGATAAAATAACTGCTAAGGCTAAAAGGGTTTTAGGGTTGGTTAAGAGGACTTGTAGGGACTTAAAGGATATTGATACCATGAACACACTTTATTGTAGTCTTGTGAGACCTTTATTAGAATATTCATGCCAAATTTGGAAGCCTCATACTAAACGTAGCATTGATAAGTTGGAGGCTGTTCAGCGAAGAGCTATATCAGGTGGATCACTAGGTCTAAGCTAAAATTGTTGTCAGTATCTAATAGGAGGTTCACTAGAGATGTTACATTTTTTTTAATGTAATTAATGGACATTGATATTGACATTTCAAATAAGCTCATATTTTGTAAGGACAGAAATACAGGTTATAACTTGAGAATAAATTACACACAGGACCTTGTTCCAAATTTTAGTACTGAGAACTGATGGTTTTAAATATAGTTTTTTTTTTTTTTTTTACCGTATTGTAAATGAATGGAATGGTTTACCCAATCATATTAGAGAATCAAACAGTATTGCAACTTTAAAAAAAAAATGTTTTAAGCTTTATCAAGGATAACTAGAACATTTATATTTCGATTTGTATATATTTTTCTTATATTTTAATTAGTGGGGGCATCCCTATTATGGCGCATTGGCGCTTTTGGTTACCTCCTTCTCCACAACTTTCTTTTTTTTTTTCTTATACTAGTGTTAGCTTATTTCATTTCATTATTTGCTTGTAATGTAGTGGAGTGAATCTGTAATTAATAAATAAATG
Organism: Porites rus; assembly: GCA_964035705.1. NCBI lineage: Eukaryota > Metazoa > Cnidaria > Anthozoa > Scleractinia > Poritidae > Porites > Porites rus. The sequence continues at coordinate 9,629,898 of OZ037993.1, forward strand.
TTTGATTTAAGGTTGTTTTAAGTAAGGATTGAGATAACTGTTTTTTTTTTTAGTTGAGAAGACACTTTATGATGGTTATTGTCAGCATTTCTTGCTATACGTGATGTTGAAATGGACCCGAAGTGTAAGGGGACACTTTGTGACACTAATTGAGGTCTGCATGCACATTATTGTAAGAGTTCTGAGGAAAAACTCCTGAAACACGAGATCTTTATGATCTCACTATTTGACCCGCTTATCAAGAAAATCGAACTATCAAAAGCACAAAAAATCCAACGTCAAAGCTATCCCCAAGAAGAGACCCTCTATCCTGTTCCTGTTTTTGAAGGACGGTTCTTGGTCGTTTCCGATTCCCAATAACATTATAAACTTTATTTACCCTTTAGTGGTTGTTTCTGCCCACCGTCCTCTTTCCTTTCTTCTTGTTGTTTCTCTTCCTTTTTTCCATTTCCTTTCTCTTCAGGCGTCTCCTTTGCAGAGTTTGTCTGTTCATTAGTGTTAAGTGGTTTCTTCTCTTTTCCTCCGCTGTGGCTCTGTTCTTCATCAGCAATCTTTTGGTATCCATTGTTGCTTGCTTTGATCCCGTTTGAAGCGTGTAGATCGGATTTAAACTCAGGACTGTTCGTATTGGTTATTTTATAGAGCCAGACCTCAATTCGGGGATTGAAGTACATAATGATTAAATATATCAAATAGGAACACGACATGGCCAATGCCTCTGGCCTGCAAAATAAATAGAAATCACAAAAAAAAAAAGCTTAGCTAAATTTCATTTTGTTCATTGATGATTTTTTTAAAAAAAAATATGCTAGAATCTTTGACCGAGATGATTTCCCCGCTTCGAAATACAAGAAATTAGCAACGTTTGTGGTACATATTACATCATATCAAATCATAGGACTTCTAGTCAAATTTGTCATGAGACAGTCCCCGAGAAAAAAAACAACAACCTCGTTCCCAGAGCTTTTCCGCCTCTCCGGGGAAAAATCCCGAGGAGGTTGAGGTTCAACAATATAGCTGCCTTGACGTCACGAGCATCCTCTTTATTGACACTCGTTTCCCATCTTTATCTAAGTCTTGGCTGTGCGGGCCAGTCAAGTGGTTAACTGAAGCGACTTCAAATCGATTCAAATCAAATGCTGGTTCTTACTTGAGAGTGAAAAACAGGAGTATCGGGAGAGAGAAAAACAAAGCTTTCCGAGCAGAGTAGAGAACCAACAAACTTATCTCACACAAGTGTCGAGGGCAGAATAGAACCCGGGCAACGTTCATGGAAAGCGACTGCCCTCGCCACTGCACCAACCCTCAGTAGCCAAAGGGACTAAAAATTAATGTTACATGAAGTTAAAACACTCACCAGGTTACAATGCTATCTGTGAGCACCAAGATGAGAATGACAAGACTGAAGAGATAGAACATATTGTCTCTGACGAGAGGCCACCATGCTAAATACAAAACCTATTATGGACACATCACACAAGTAAGACGAAGTAGGTTAACGACGAAATTGCTTACTTGAAGTTGCTTCTTCAAATCTCTACATTATGATCATATATTTTTCGTTCGGAACATGCACTCTTCAAAGCATATGTCGGGTTGAACCAAACGGTTTTGTTTGAAGGACAAAGGTAACAAAACGTGATGCACATGCAGCGTTGTTAACCCTTGTATGTGACGTCAAAATAGCCCCACCCCCTCCCCTCCTAAAATAGGAACATCAAGAACAAACTAGTCTTTAGCTTCGTCTGCTCTTGGCACCTTGACACTTTTAAGAACGGGCCCATAAAATGTTTTTTTCTAAGATTAGTAAACCAGTAAGCAGTGGTATACATTTTAACATTGCAATCCTGTCTGTAGTGTTCACTCTACTCTGCCTAGAAACCCAATCTAAAAATACACAGCTGCAGCTTGTTCGTTTTGCTTTCTCCATTCAAAACACGTGATATTTCAAAAAGTGTGCAAGCATAAACACGTGCATGGCATAAACACTCTCATCTGGGAAAACAAAATGTACAAGTTAAAGAGGTCTGTTGAGGGATAAGGTCATGTCAGGAGCCCGTGAGCAGGAGGGTACTGCTTCCAAAGATTTATGTTACAGCGAATTTGAATTTTTTTATTATTATTATTTTTGATTTCTATCTTAATAGAAAATTAGAAAATAAGAACCATTTCTTGGATATGCCCGCAGTTAGCAAAAGCTGGTCGAGGCGGGCAGTGTTTACGGTTATTTGTGAATAAAATCCTGCAAAGAAAGTATTTACAAGGAGCAAAAGATTCAAATCTACACGAATTCACGGAGTGAGCACTTTTTTAGACTGACGCAAGATCCTTCCCAGCCATTCAGAAGGCTTGCATAATTGATTAGTTCCTTAGTGGTCAATAGTTAATCAATGGAACCTGAGCCAGTCTTGAAATAGCTAGATCCGTGAAAACGCTGTAAATCACGTGGTTATCCTCTCCTGGTCATCTTCTTACCGTTCCAGCCCCTACGCCACATAATCCAATAACGAACAGCACGTTGAATACCGCTGAGCCTAAGATGTTGCCGATCCCAATGTCCCCTTCTGTGATGAAGACACCTATGATTAGAAGGCAGAAATTTGTCATTAAATCTTTTCTAAGGTGTAGAGTCACACTTGTAAAAACTTCCGTTCGTTATCAAAACTGCGCGAGTGTCCTGGGGTCTCTACTACGCATGTGCACAATATTTGAGCTTATTTGGAAATTTGTGAATAATCCGTAGTTGCATGTTTGTCCACTCGGCGGTCCATATCTGTCTAAATATTTCCTAAGCTGCCGTTTGGCTAATTGCACTTCTAGCTAGGACTGTATCTCCTAGTTTCTACAGCAATCTCGTTCCCAACGCTCTCTCCACCGAATGGGTGGTGGGCGACAGGCCGCCATGTTGGACGCCGAGAAAACCTCGGGAACGAGTTTAGGCCTGTTTATGCACTTGGCATTTGTGAATCCCTGATAGTAAATATCGTGCATCAAAAGCGTAATCTTACAACTCACCAATGATTGAGGCGAATAGTTCGGGAGCTGAATTACCCAAAGCCATGAAAGTAGCACCGGCCACATCAGATTGAAGTTTCATCTTATCACAAATAATCTCCAAGCAAGGAACGAAATATTCATCGCAGACAATAGCTATGGCCCAGGATATGTAACATGCAACCAGAAAATGAATAACGACTGCACCAAGTCGCCTTTCGTGCTGGTTGAACAAATCGCCCGGAAAATTCTCGATTGATGGTGGGCTGCAGTTCCTGGGATCGTTTGTCACGTGAACGAGAGGATGTCTTCCCGTGAATGATCCATCTGAAATGATTAACAATTATTCTTCAAGCCCGAATGGGCTCTGAGTCAATAGCCCATGAGGCCGAAGGCCGAATGGGGTATTGACTCAGAGGCCATGAATGAATGAATGAATGATAATGAATTTGTATAGCGCTAAAACTATAGAAGAATATTCAAAAGCGCTTTACATAAGTTAAAATTAATGAATAAATAATAAATAAAGAATTTAAAAAATCCTTGAAAGCTATAATAATGAGGGCGAGTGGAATAATTGTTTAAGTAAAATGCAACTAGTTGGTCAAAAATATCGAGACAAAACAACTTTAACTAGCAAAACGCAATTCAGCCGCCATTGTTTTGGTTTTCAAAGCCAGCGCTTTGCGCTACTAGTGGGCTATAACATATAGCCTAGTAGTAGCTCAACCAATCAGAACGCAGCATTGGTAATAGACCACTAGTTGGATTTTACTAAGAAGTAAAAGAGCTGTATTTTTCCTAACTACAACTAGAGGACATCCAGAGCTGCACTTTTTTTCCCTAAAACGTGGAATGAAATGTGAAATGAAGCAAGAAATTTGGAATGGGAAGTGAAATGCGAAATGAAATGTTAAATGTGAGATCCGAATTTATCATTTAATTGATTAGTCCAAAGCTAGCTAATGGCGAAAAGGCGTCAGTTTCCTAACCAGGAGCTCACGGGTATAATCCCGCTTGTGAGACTTATAAGATCAAATATCCCACTAAACTACCTTACCCAACAGTAACAGAACGCCCATGTCATTCTTAGTTGTGGTGATATTAAGTACGTACCCGAGGCCTCTTGAACTACTTTGATAGGTTTTTCTGCAGTCACACTGATTGCATCGTCTCGGCGACAACTGAAAAAGCAGAGCACTAAAAGAGCTGCAAATCCCAGTTGAAACTTGAATCGTCTTCTTCGTATCATAACTGGAGCTAAACAAACGAAGACGACATTTTGTCAGTCACTTACTTATTCCCTGTGCGTCTTCAATTGTTTTATACAAGAGATGTTTTGAAACGTTGAGGAGCGCCAAATAGTTTGTTGTTAGCGCCCGCCAAAGCCAAGGTTTCCAATCCAATCAAAGTATAAATCGTTTTCACTGTCATGAAACCAAAAATTAAATTGGAAACCGTCCAGTGGAAGAAGCCAAGAAAATGAAATGTTGTAAGAGACTAATATATAAACAATTTGTCCAAGTCTCAGGTCTTTGTGGCCCATAGTTTCTGAGTTATTTGCCGAAACGTTTCACCTACCTTTGTAGATCAGCTTTGTATGGAGACACCATATTGGTGCACCGTTTTGGTGTACCAATATGGCCGCCGGAAATCAACAAAAACATCTGGATTCCCTTTTTCTATAAACGTTCTTTCTTTTCACTCGAGAACTAGCATACGTACGCATAAACATAATTATATTCTAATACTTGAAGTGGTTATACTGCTAAAAATCAAGAGGAGAGACTTTTTTTTTCAACGAGACACCATTCCTATTTTGGTGTCACGCACTGTGAAATCTCGGAAGTTCAAATTGCTGTATTTTCGAAACGAAACATGCTACGGAAATGGAAACTTGCACAAGGATATACTTTTTGTTTATCTTCAACCTAGTGTAAATAAGAATTCGTAAAACCCCGCTATTTTGATGACGTCACAGTGAAAACTATCTATACCAAACTACTCAACAGCTATCAATTAAAAATCAGGGCAAAAAAATAGAAACCGATCTCAAACCCAAGAGGTTAAAAGTATACAAACGTTAGGAAAATTTTGTGTTTTGTGTAATAACTTGCTCCCTTTAACGCCTGACATGCGACTCGCATAATTATGCAAAGAGTAATGTATACAAAACGTAATGTATGCAGAATGACACAACGAAGTACAACGAAGAATCCTTTTCCAGAGTGGATTCTGTGGTGCACCCTGATCCAATCGATCTTGGATCAATGATCCGTTTTCGGATTTTCCCAAAGAAACGCACCCAAAGTTAACATCTTCATCATTCCTCTCGAAATGCAAGCTTATGCTGAAGAAACGTCGAGCTCAATTAGTGGCTGTTTTATAAATGCTCAGAATCCGCGTAATGATAAGAACTGGTTAACGACGGTAATGAAGTTTCATTCGGTGAAAAATGACTCTTACACGAGGCCGCCTCTCCCTTTTGAAACCATTTCCCTCCATGGCCGCCGCACCCAATGTATCCTCTTTTCACTGTTATGTCATTTCGCATCCTTACATCCACGCACGAATGTTAACTAACGGCATTCCACTTACCTTAATAAACGTTTTTCTTCAAAGCAGTCGTAAACAGTAACTTATGGTCCCACTTAAAACAAAAATGTATAAGCTTAGAGGAAACTACTATTTACCAAATTGAATGTTAAATCAACATCGCCACATGGTATATCATTCAGACTAGTATTTATCAGTGCCTCTATTGTTCACTTACTGAATACACCAGGTATTTCCTCACATACGAATGGTGGTCAAATTAGTGTTTAATGCAATGCACGGAGAACGATTTCAACTTGCAAAACGAAAATTTTTAAGAACATTGATGGAAAAAGTTTCTTCCAATATTCGCCATGAGAAATTGTTTTAAAGTACTCAGTATGCAACCACGGACGACTGGTTTGCTTACATCATGGTTGCTAGGATTAATTTGGATTTTATTAAAAATTCCGACAGCGATCAAATGGGATGATAATTCGGCTAATAACAACTGACACTTTGTCATTGCTGCCAAGAAGCCAAACACAATTAAATAGTGACCGGACTAAATTCTCCTGGCTAACTTTCATGCCTTCTGTTATCTCGAGAAATGTTTTTCGATGAAGTTACTTTTTCGATGAAGTATGCGGCCAAGTCAGGCTCCCAGTAGTCTGTAGAATCTGTTTACAAAATTAAAACGAAGTGATTCTGCATGAGATCTTTTTGCAAATTCTTATGACCTTTCTTGAAGGGACGCGGTCAGCTACGGAACCGCGCTGACCTGGACACGACTTTTGCCAATTTGAAAAGCGTTTACCTCAACCCGAAATCAAATGTATGCGTCGGATACATCTCGAAATCCGCTTCAGTCTTGCCTAGTGTTTCATTCGATCCTCGATCTTTTACAGAAAGCCTCTTTTTGAGCAAACGTTAACTAATCCTATGACATTATTTTATCACATTTGGTTAAAAACAGTATCCAAAGAAACATGAACAGAAGAGGTGAGAAACGCGTAGGCGCCGAATTGCCTTCGTTTACCAAACTAACAAAAGAGAGTCCTTACACAAGGCTTGTGCAAGATGCTTACAGAACGCGTAAGAATGCTTACACAAGGCTTGTGTAAGATACTTACAGAGGGCTTGTGTAAGAGTCTTACAGAACGCCTAAGAAGGCTTACCGAAGGCTTGTGTAAGGTAATTGCACAAGGCTTGTCTTACATGAGGCTTCTTTAAGATACTTACGGAAGGCTAAGAGTCATTACTGACGGCTTGTATAAGAAAGGCTTCTGAATCGCTTAGGGTCTTTTCTAAAGGCTTATGTAAGAATCGTTATACTATGTGCAAACGCCTTTGGTATCCATCTTTAAAACCGTTTTTCTACGCCATTAGAATCATTGATTTTTTTTTTGCGACCGAAGTGATAAATGCCTCTTGCAAAGTATTGTGGCCGATTATGGGTTAACGATAATTGTTCGCTCCGTCTGAAAGAGTCCTTCTCTTACTTCTTTTTCTTTTTTGAGAACATTTCCAGATATTGCGGATGATTTAGTCGTTTTTAATCGTCCCAAGTTACCCACAACACAAATGATACTTTTATCTGAGTTCCTATATGCGACATTTTTTTTTTAACTTCAACAAACAACACATAATAGTAAAAATGAATTGATAATCCGTAAAGGATTTTTCCCAAGCTATATGCATGGCTCTTTCCTTTTTTTACCGAGCTTCTATATAAATCTATAAAATGTTAAATATGACGTTAGAATGAGCGTATTCACTGTAAGGTTCCTTTTTGTTTTTTTTTTCTTTACTCTAGTCCTATACTGGTATGTTCTGAGCAACGGTATTTAGAAAAATTAAATAAACAGCAATACAATTTTATAAAATCCCACTTGTCGGTTATTCAATTTTTCCTTTTCTACATGCATAAAAACAGTGTTGTCATATTAATGGTAACCACATTCAACACTCACCTAACATTGATATATAGAGATCAAAATATAGGTCTCTCATGTGTAATCTCAGCCTAATATTTTCTTAATAGCCCACGTTCCATATATTTACATTCTAATTCGCAATCCCCGGAAGAGACTTGAGCACAAAGAAAAGCGGTAGCCGTTAGAGAGAATGTATGAGAACAGCTAAAATTGGGCCTAATCTCAGATTATTTAATACATGGAACGTGGGCTATTTGACTGTCTGTTAGTAACAGTAACACTATTCACAGTAATAATATGATGGCCCCAATGTATGATGTCAGATGAGAAAATTTCACCACCCAGCCTAGACTTACTAAAGGTCGATCTTAAAAGTTGCGGCCGCCTAGCCTGTTCCAGGCTGCGAGATAGTTTTACGTCTTGCTACAACTAAAGGCGCTTTCCATTTGTCAGAACGGCTAGACCATTCCCGTCTTACTGAGAATTTCACTTTTAATCAAAACTATCCAGCTCGATTAGTCAAATCCCAAAAAAGTATGCACGAGGGACATAGTTTTTCAGCAAACACCCTTGGAGAAAGCCGATTTCATTTGCTAACTAACTGGTCCTGCAATTGTCCGCCCTGACAGTTCTGACAAATGGAAAGCGCCTTAAGTGATGAAGGTCTCTCTTTTTAGGTACGCTGCACTGATCCCGAAACTAACTGAAAATACGAGCATACAGATAACCTTTCAGTTGCTTTAGAGACAAATCTTAGATTTGAGATGGGTCTGAAATTTTTATGGAACTCATGGTCGAGTGAGTCCTTCTTAAGTAACGGATCTAAAGCAGCTTCGTTGAAGCACGCAAATACAGGTATTGCTCACAATAACGGGTAACGAAGTGGTGTAACAATCTTCCATTAAGATGCCAGGAATGGGATCTAAAAAAAAGATTTCCCAGACGTTGTCTTGAGAAGACGCGAGAGTTCAAGAGTAGATGAAGGGGCACCCAATGGATCTGTTCCTCAAAATATCTGTTCTTCAGGCAAATGTTTGCTGGCTGGGAGTTCAAAAATAATTGGGTCCTTAGAAGGAAAGTCTTGCTGGGAAATAAACATTTCAGGGTGCCTGAGTGGATTTTGAGCCCAGAATAGCTGGTATGTGCTATTTTTCAGACGTCCCCCCTCCGCTGACCACGAAAACGAAAACTTTCGTTGACAAAATTAAAAAAGAGAATAATGGGAAACGGAGAAGGAGTAAAAAAGCCGAGCTTGGATTAAACTGATTCTATACCCAGCCGAAATCTCTCATTCCCCGAACGACATCTTGACGGAACTCAATGAAAAACTGGATCAGGCTTGCCGCAATCTCCCAAAATGCTAAAATGGCTGTTTTGTTTTTTTGTTTTTTTTAATGTAGGCCATTTTCTCAAAATTTTCCGTCTGGTGCTCCTGTAGATGTTGGAGAAAAGCACCAATGAGGATCCTGAATTATTTGACAGAATATTCATAACTGGCCGAAGAGACGCGAACTTGACAGAAAAAATAAACTGTAACTGCATAATAATATTGTTAGGGTTTTGTAACGGGTCTTTAACTCACTGAGCTCCTGTAGAATAACCCGATTCTTCAGTTTACGATATGAGATGACGGTTGAAGGAAAGCTGTTACGTATGGCTTGCACCTTATCCTGAGTAGCATACAGAGAAATCTCAAAATTCGCGCTTTACAAATCGATGCTGCCATGTCGGCGCATGCATTACTCTTTTTACGATCAACTTTGATGTCAAAGTACACTGGAACACGCCCGGTCACGTACAAAAGTTAAATACTAAAACAGTAGTTCGAAAGTTCAGTTGTTGCTCGACTGGGGGCCAGCGTAAGCCTTTTAACGAGGGAGTAATGTGATCAGATTTTCCAGCTCCGCTTTCAATTCTACAGGCGAAATTCTGTACCGTGCTTGGAGTTTGACCAGATTACTTTAGGTGGTGTTGATCCAAACGGAGGAGCAATAAAAACTAATGCGTTTATGATAACGATCATAGCGTTTTTGTCAAAAACATGCTTAACACGATTGATTTGCCCTGATCGTGGCTTACAAGAGGACATACTAGAGAAGATATACTAGTTCAGGGGCATAGCTACCCTATAGACCAGTAGGCTCCAGCATACAAATCTTTGATTTGATCACTCTACCGCTTGTAATAATTTATGCGTTTGTTTCTTCGAACAGATATTTTATATATTCCATAAAAAAGTCGTTGAGTGCCCCTAAGCCTGCAGGCTAATTATTAGGAACTACTGTTACTGGAGCTCTAACATGTTTATAACAATATCTTCTTCTGACTGATCCCCACACCGTTCCCTAGTCGAGAGGATTTGAAAAAAAGGTCAAGGCATTAATTAATTAATTAATTAATTAATTGGTATTTATGTTAATAATATCCCATAACCGAACCGGTCGATAACCAAACGGAACCGGTCCAGTTGCCGAGCCGCGAACTAAAATATTCAAGATATCTCCTTCATATATTGTTACTTTAACTTAAACGGATGAGTACACGTGGCGCAGACCGAGCCGAGCAAACATAATCAAACAAACAAATCGTGCAGCACTGAAATTTCTTGCTCAATGCAATTGCCCATGTTACAGTACAAAGCTGATCTCGACATGCATCCAAGACAGTCCGCCTTATTAGAGGGACATTTTTTTTTGAGAGGAGAGGCTTGATAGAGGATTTACGGTAACGACAACTGCAAGTTGTTCGATGAGCTGATAATTTTCGCTGCAAGACCGAAAGTACACGCACAAGCTTGATCATGAGCAAAGTCCGATACGACAATGGAAGATCAGTTTAGCTCGAGTGGAACCCAAGGGAAGAGGGAATCAAGAAAAGAGAAGATGGCTATATGAGATGACACGGTTAGAATACCAAGCGTTTCAGTGTATCTCCGACGGTTGCCTGTGATATGGACAGGTTAATGGATCTACGACTGATTTACAGGGGGGCCACGCTGGGACGATTATTAGGGAAAACAGAAGAAGACAATCCTGTGTGCCTCCAAAGCGTTATTCTTTTCTACCGAAGGAGAATGTTGGTGCATACGACCTTCATTCGTTTCGTTGAGATAAAAGATAAAGACAGCGAAGTTGAGGGGGCTGTACAAGACTACTTTAATGAATACCTGGTCGTAAAGGTGTGGGAGTTTGAAGAGCGAGTGGAGGAAAGTTTGCGCAAGAACCCTAATAGCTCTTGGTTTGCGAAGGAGCCTGGTGTCTAGCTTAATCCAGCTCGAGCACCCACGCTTAGTCAAGACAGAACTGCGAAAGTCAAGTGGAGATGCTAGATGTGGAAGTGAGAAACTATCGGTAACAGGGAAGTGACAAGTGACAGGACGAGAAGGTGAGTGCTAATAGATGTTTGTTTGTCTCGAATAATTATAGGAGCAACTCTTGCCAATGTTCCCTGGCAAACTTACATAGCACGCACACCCGAAACGCCACATTGACACGCTATTAACTTAAGAGAAAGGGGCCAAGTATGGAGAATTATGAAGAAGAAGAAAAGTGACCCATCAATGCAGAAAAAAGTATTCGGAAAATATACTTGAAAGATAGTTAGACAGTGTTCACTAATGTTTTCCGAATACTGTACCCGACTATGGTACTCGCTGGGTTCACCTCTGAACACGCTGTCGCTTGTTCAAACACTCCAGCCAGAGTCTGAGCATGGTTAATGAATGTGTTAATACTGAATGGAGCAAGACTAAGCAGATGGTTGTTACCACCATGCAGGGTTAAGAAATTGAAGTTGTTAGGTACTCGGCTTAGTGAGGATCTTAAATGGACAGAACTTGATCTAAATGAGGTCACATCATCATGCTATAAACTGATAGCTCCTGCAAGAAAGGTCAAGAATACTTAGGCGGTGGAGCAGGGGAGGCAGGGAGATCCTGTTTGGTCAAGTGAAACCAGGAGCCGCCATCGAGAGCTATCACTGCAAGGGTGTTAGTATTTTGACGTCATTAAATCCTATGGTCGATGATAGTACGGTGATAGTCCATGAAAAATTTTGGCCAAAAAGAAAGACAGAAGCAATAAAAACTGTTTTGAGTACATTTTGCAACATTTGCTGTAAATTTATTCCCTGGACGGCCCCAAGAGAATGTTTTGCTTGATATCGGGGTTTTTCTAGTTCAGCTCTCTTTAATGGGCACGTTGCGAAAGCTGCACTACACTGTAGTGCTTAAATTTAGAGGTACCCTTAACACTTCTTTGTCACACGTCCGCATATCAGTAATACATGTACTACCATTTTTAAAGTAACGTTTAATCATAATTACTTTTTTGGTCATTTGGCCACAAATAAACGCAGTTGACGAACAAAAGTTCTCATGGAGTAACATCAAAGTCTTTTTTTATTATTATTCTACGGCCAGCAACTAAATTTGAAATCCGAAATATGGGATTTTTTTGGCTTGCGGAATCCAAGACTTTGGGATGCAGGGTACAGCCCAACGAATCCTCAATCCCACCAACGATTGGAATCCGGAATGCAAGTCCTACTTACAATAGGGAATCCATACGGTAGAATCTGGAACCCGCGCCGTGGAATCAAAAATCCTGGACTTGGTCGGGTTGCTTTCGTTCGTTTCTTTTTACATACAGAATTATCAAGTAATTGACCAAACAAATCACGAAAACAAATACTAGTGATAAAAATGACTTGTGCCCTAATGACTCAAATGTAAACCTTACCATAGCCTGTCCATCAACGTGGTTTGCATCTCTCTCAGCCAATACCATTCCTCTATTACAAGGTAAACATCTAAGGGGATCAGCTACGAGATTTTCACGCTACAGCCAGCTGATCAGGTTGCTAATCGGAACGTTAGAAAGTCTGGTAACATCAACGAGGTTCATTTTGAACTCTTCTTCTAAGTTTACGCTTTCTGCACGAAGTGTGTCACCTCGGACATTCTTTTGGCTCGTAATTAACTCAACCCCCTACAACCAAGTAGATCGTGTTTGGCTTGTCAACACTTTGACTTCAATAGCGCATAATGGTTCTCCGATAATCTGCACGTGAGTTGCAGCTGATACTAGTGATCAAGGGGACCTTTCCTTTATAGTAAAATTATTTGCGGTCATCAGTTCAACAAGTCAAGGTCATTCCATAAAAAGCAAAAGTGGCCTCTACTCGGTGTAAGGAAACAATTATTAATACTGTGACCCTCAATCGAACACACGCCAAAAGTGCCATCTCCCACAAATAGAAAAACTGGCCCGGCCTGTGTCATGAAAAGTAGACTATCCTGTGGCAGGAGACCCCACGAACGTCTGCGTGGTAGGCTATTCAGTGTCAAGTTTTTGCACTTTAAACACTAGCATTGATGCCTTTAATATATTGAAAGAAAGCTCGAAAAGCAAACAAAGGAAGAGGTCCGTTCATGATAAAATTATTAAAGAACAATGTTCAAGTCAAAAACGCACGTGTTTCCTACTGTAACAAAGACTTTCGTGAAGTAAAAAAAGCGCTTTTAATCATCTCAGATTACAGCTATATCATAACGCGGACGTGGTATACCTGAGACAACCTGCCAAACATGTCGTCTCAACAGTTTTCGAAAACGTGGATGTAAGCAGCGTCCCAAGAGTGTTTATTTGTGAAATTTGGTAGGAAAAGTAAAATTCTTTTGACTGGTTGTTTTAGGGACAAAGGTTACGTCTGACACTTGACATTGATACTTTCCATTTCATAGCCTGTTCCAGGCGTTCAGATAGTAGAGCACGGCGGTAAGCGGGGAGCGAGTTAAGTTTTTTTTTTCTTTTTTTCTTCGTGAATTTTCTCCCGCGTTCTACTATCTGAACGCCGGGAACAGGCTATCCATTTCAGTACATATCCGATGGTCAACCCACAAATCGCCAATCCGCGTGGTCACCCAGTTTGCAGGCATTGTGCTGACCAGCTAGTAAAGAATGGCGTAAAAAACTGCCATATCTGCAGACAGCCCAGGCTAGGCTTTAATTACCGCAGCATCTTTGCCCAGCAATTACTGGGAAATGTAAAGGCGACCTGCAAGGGCTGCAGCCAAGAACTGGCGCTGAATGAAGTCGAGACCCCCGTCACTAAAGACTGCGGGGAGATCGAAGTACCATGCGGGCAGTGCCAAGCTTCAATAAAGCGAAGGACAAAACAGTCCACCATGGAAGTTGCCCAAAGAGCAAGATAACTTGCCGATGCTCGCTTAAAATGTTTCGTCAGGATCAAGAGCAACACAGAGAGGTGTGCAGGTTGGCCGAAGTCCAATTTCGGTTAGGTTGTGGATCGACCGTCCAAAGGTAAAAATGTATTTAAAACGCAACTTAAAATGATTGAAATGCTCGGTAGCTTGTGTACACAGGATCTCAGAACGTAGGGATAACGCGTAAGTGTAAGGAAGGCGATAATATAAGCGCCTGATTTTATTCTTGTGTCGGCACATTCTCGATTTCGAGGTTCCACCCGCTGTTTGTTTCGTGGACCTACCTATCTCAGAGACTGGAACAGGCTAACGTCTAGGAGAAATGAATGTCTTCACTCATAAAGTGAGGAAAGTTTTGTTTTAAAATTTTCTCACTTCACAATATATCTCGTATAGCAGCGTATATGTGAATCTTAAGTGGATTTGTTGTCGCGTATATACTGCGTCGCGAAAATCATTACTGTACTTTCGAATCCTTTTTGTAGGGTTTTTTCAAACAACATGCTGGTATTTGAATTAATGGGCGAGAGAGTGCACGCGCGCATGCAAGCGGCGAGAGGCGATCTCTCCCCTGTCTCGCACCCTCAGTCACGCGCGTAATCATTTGCGTGTGTTGCACATTTCGCTCAATGGATTCCCGTATTTGCCGCACCATCCGGTAGGGTTTTTGCGCCGTTTTGGTATGAAAACGGGTATACACTTTGCCCATTTTGGTCTGGAATCGGGTATGGTTTTCGAGGGAACTACGGGAGTGTATAAACGTATCTATCGTTTCCATTCGAACTGAGTAAGAAAGAAATAGAAATATGCGAATTCGAAATGGGTTTGAAAAAAAAAAATTGCGCTCTAATCTAATTAATGACAGCTTGATTTCAGTCTTGGAGAACAAAGAGGCACACTCCCACCAAGAATTTCCAGGAGTACCACCACCCGTACCCTACGAGGAGATGCTCCTTCCTCTTCCCGAGTTATCTAGGAAGATCGAAGGGCCTGTGCTCGAAGGGTACTCCCCCTGGGAACGAACTGTTGAAGCCACAAATGTAATAATTGACCACGAATGTAATACACTCTTTTCTTTTCATAACAACGTTGGTTCTCCAGCCCAGGCTGAATATTCTTATTTTTCTGACAATTCTAGTCTGGAAATATTCCTGCGTTACTCTTAAGTTGTAACCTCCGATTTTTCCGTTGTGCAATTCTATGGCTCTTATCTGGGGTATAAATAAGTTAATAGCAGTGGCAGGTTGCTTTTCTTTTTGGTGGGTAGTTTTGCCGGAATGGTCATATTAGTAAAATGACGCCATCGTGCCAGTGGCCTATTGTGTTAACAGATTTTCTACACACCAAATTATATCCTTTTCAGCCTCCGGCTTCTTTTTATATCATACTCTTTGAGACTTTGAAAGTCTATGGATTAGAGTGACTGACGATCTGTGACCTTTGAAGTTAACAATATGCTTACTTCTTTATTTTCAGGTATTTTATTCCTTCACATTGCTTGGATTGCCTCCAAGCCGTGAAGCAATGCCCCGTACGTGGCTGCGGGCAGCATTGTAGAAAAGGGGAAGTGCTGGAACACAAAAAAGAAAAAATTGAACGCCACATATCTTTAATGGAAAGTGAAAGAACGGGAGTTCTGTAGAAGTCAGAGAAGGTGGGTCAAAACAATTTAAATCGATTATTCATAGCCAGAAAAAATTCAGTTACTGTTGACTTAAGTTTCTTCGGTGAAAAGCCTTGAGAAAAAAAAAATGGCCAAACAAACGTTAACTTTTCAATTAGGCACCCAACGGCCGAATGTTTCCGAATACGCCA
>OZ037993.1:9652904-9992904 GCA_964035705.1 Porites rus
GTAGCAAGAAAGAAAAAGATCTATAAATTATCATAATGTATGCATTTGATCGGCACATAAGAAGAACGCCGTATGAATCACCTGCCGCTACAATGTCGAATAATGCGACAGACCCTGTCGAACTTAACGTTTTTGCCGCACCAAATTAAAACTGCTGTACCAAACTGATTCAGACGCCGCTCTTTTGCCGTACTTAATACCTCAGTTAGGTTCGGCACATGAGTGGAGTGGCGTCTGAACCGGGCCTAAGTAGTTAAAAGAAGCAAAGCAAATCACCGTTCAGCTGTATTTGCCTACCTGAAAAGCCAACCATATGCAAAGATACCATGGGGGATGTTCGTTGACAAGGTAAGACAAACCAAACGCTTTTGGCTTTTCCTTCTTGCTCGGCACTTTCCTATTTCGCACGATCACCTTCAAAGAACACAAGTAAAGAATTAATTGTTTGACAATAGGAAAGAAGGCTTTAAAGTCTAAGCGTAAAGCATGCCGGTTTGACATCATGGGTACAAAAGCAGTGACTAGTGCCAGCTCTCTAGAGCTCTAAAGGCCAAGGATAGTTGAACATGATGGTCGGGTGGGTTGAGAGAGATGCTCCTTCTTACCACGATAATTACTTTGACCACTAAGGAATACGAATAATTAATTCGTGGAATGCTTAAAGTGTGAAAATGGGAAACAAATGCCGTTTTCCAGGCAAGAATTTTAAAAGGATGGCAAAAGTGTTGAAAAAAGTGTTAAAATAATGACAAAATACAACTTTATCTCTTACCGGCTCCAGCATGAAGCTGGTTTCCTCTTCCACTTGCTGTCTATTCACAGTGTACTGGTTATCATTTTCCGCCATTTTGCCTTTTCAGTATTCTAATTTCATGAATGACAAGAACATTTATAGAACACTCGTACTAAAGTATGAAAAGTATGAAAGATCGAAAGCATGCTTGACTTCCAAACTTATATTTGCACGGTTAAAATTTCCCAAGGAGTGTGGTCATTCTTTGACCATACGAAACCGAACAGTAGAAATATAACATTAAATTATTGATGAAGTCCTAAACTGACTTATCACTTCTCCTCTTAGAGTTGAGCGCTCTTTTAAATCAGTTCTGCTAATAAACATACATAGTGTGGGTGTGTATATATATAAATATATAGTTTGTACAAAGGAGAACGGACTACATCTGTTCATTTGAATCCTTTATATGCACAAACTTCCTAACAGACCGATTTTGAAGATGAAAAATTGCGTTCCCTAGATGGAAATTTTGAATTATACTATTTTGACCTGTTTCCTTCAAACCTTAAAATGATCTTGTCGATGGGTCTGGGAAAAGTCATTGTTTCTGTTGTGTAGTCATTCGGGGAGAATAATCATGGGATCCCAAACCACTTAATCAAGTATTTCCTTAGGCCTTACTGCACAAACTGACTAAAATATGTCATTCAACCAAGTTGCCTTATTTTGAATAAAGGGTGTGAGAACATCCTTCAATAGGAGTCCAAGTCAAAGCTTAACTTCCATGCTATCTTCAGCCCCACTTTAAGTCGAAGAACCCTCGACCTTAATTGGCTTTGTGGAGGCGCGCTTTAAGCTAATAGTTTTAGCAAATTAAGGAATCCAGTATTGAATAGCTTTCACTGCACTAGTTAGTATTTAAACAGAAAACGAGATTTCGTTTCGGCCAAATGTTGTTGGGGCTCTTAAACTGAGGGGGGTTTGTCCTCAAATTCAACTGCAATCACATCTTTTTGTTCTCACTATACACCTGCTACATTTGCTCAGGTATCATGGTGTTGTGAGCTGATATCCCCAGAACGAAATAGTTCCCAAAACAGGTGGCGTACGAATTCTAACACTGATTTATATATGTGGTTTAGTTTCCCATTCAAAGCTTTTTGCTCAGCCAAAGCGGCTCTTCTCACCTTGATATCTCCAAGGAGCCTGGTGGTTTGACTCCAAAATTGAAGGAACTGTTTATGAAGAATCACCCACTAGTAGTCATTAAACTGCTTCATTACTATAGATATAGAGTAAATTGCTCGCTTCACGGGTATCCTGGGGCAAGGCAAAGGAAACACGGACACGGAACATTGCTTCCATTTAATAATTTGCATTGCATTGTTTTGGTGAAATCAAAGATCACGCGAGGAGCTTCGCTAAAATTTCAAATATTTTAGATATTGTTCGCACTGTATTGTCCAGGATAGTGGAATAAAGCATGAAATACTGACTGTATTGACTAAAATTCTGTTGTAATTACATAACGTTGGTAAACTGTTGAGCAACCATACGCCTGAGGGTGTTGACGTCTGTTACTACGTACGATTTCAGTGTTAACCATTAACCCGGGTGCCAAACCAAACCAGACAAATATTTTGAACCCGGAAGTGATAAATTTTGATGGACGAGATCCTCCGGGATAGTGAATTCCTGAAAGAACTGTTCATGAGAATCACCCTCTAGTAGTCATTAAATTGCTGCATGACTATAGATATAGAGTAAATTCCTTGCTTCACAGGTATCCCGAGACATGGCAACGGAACACGGACACGGAACACTGCTTCCATTTAATAATTTGCATGCATTATTTTGGTGAAATCAAAGATCACGCGAGGAGTTTGGCGAAAATGTCAAATTTTTTAGATATTCTTCGCACTGTATTGTCCAGGATAGTGGAATAAAAGCATGAAATACCGACTGTATTGACTGAACTTCTGTTGTAATTACATAACGTTGGTAAACTGTTGAGCAACCAGACGCCTGAGGGCATTGACTTTGGTTGCTACGTACGATTTCAGTGTTAACCGTTAACCGGGGTGCCAAACCAAACCTGACAAATATTTTGAACCCGGAAGTGATAAATCTTGATGGACGAGATCTGCCGGGATAGTGAAGTCCTGAGGGGAACTGCTGTTTACTGGCTGACCTTTCGACACCAGCGGGAGTCAACAGCACTTGAATAATTCAAAAGATAACTACGGCCCAATTATCGGAGAGGAGCGTCAATTCATCAACAGGGATCCTTTGTAGCGTTTTACTCATCCGGATGATTAAATTCCATCAGTTTATGGTCGAAAAAGGGTGATCAACTAACAATCGGGCCATACACATAACTATCTTTATAATGCAAACATACATATATTTCATTAAAAGGCGCGCGCAATATATAACACAAACAAAGGAGCTGCTTTTGTACATATTTGTGAAATCTTCAACATTTTGCGTTCATTTCGCCACATTGTTATCCTTGTTTCAAACAAATTGATATTGAGCACTAATTTTGTAATTAGTGACTCACATAGACTAACAGCAGTTTTGAGGCTAATTACAAGGCAGTGCAAACAATGAATCAACAATGTTTATCCAACTTCTACCACTCCTTCGCTCGTCTGTGGTCGGTCGGCTGGTTGGAAGAGCTTATTTAATGGGCAATTTGTGATTCAGCAGTGAACCGCGCGATTTTCGTATTAAAATCGTTCTTTCTTGATCTTAGAAATCAAATTTCTGTAAAAGTTGACGGCTTAAACGCTCCATTGGCTTGCTAAAGATTGTTTTGTGGTATGCTAATAATGCTTTGCGATAAACTCTGAAAAAGTTAGAAGAAAATGTGTTTAAGGTAACATATTTTTCCAAGTGAAACTTGTTTACGCGGTTAGTTACTTCTCACCAGCCACGGTCTCCAATCGCAGTTAACTCACAAAATGTGCGTGAAATATGTTAACACAAACTGACGTCTGTCAGAAAAGAAGGCTTTCAAGTATCGTTGCTTCATAGAGTAGCTGACAAGTGAATTCACTCGCCGCTGAATCTTAAAAGAGGAGTAAGGGAATTTTTTATTTTTCATTTTATTTTTACCTTAAACAGACGCTGCTTTCTAAAAAAAATCAGGATCAGGAGAGTGGGGCAAAGGGGCGCCCTTCTCTTCAGGTGAAGGGGAGATAGAAAAAGCCTTCTGAGGTCAGCTACTTTTGTTACACCCATCTTGAACTTTGTACTATATTTATTACTTCTGGAACATTTATCCATCATCTTTCTTCATTAAACTTTCTCTCTCATGTGTTTCCCCTAAATTGTAATCAAAATTATACAATATCTTGTGGGATTGGTGTTACATGGATTAATATCAATATTCGTTTACCTATTAATTACGGATGACCGGCTATTTCAATTACCATTAAACCGCTTTTTGAAGCCACTGAACTCTTACCATTCATTTTAAGCCGAATAAATTGCCCTTTGTGATTAAATATATATCGCCAGAAGGTCCATGATTTTACACAGAGAGTTCCTTTGTTGTTCATTAGAGAACAATGCTGACCCTTAACCTAATGGAACTATTTTGTGTACAACTTATAAGGCAAGTCATCTGAAAAACAATGTAGCCTTGACTGAGACTAAACAATAAAGAAATTTGGGTGAATTTTAATTTACCCACGGATCGATCCAGTTTTCAAAATTAAAAGATCTCAAAGCGAGCTCAAAGTAACAGGTTGAAACTTGTCATACACATCACTATAGATGTTGTCAAGAGTTACGAATGCACGACGGACAAGTGCAATAAAATTCCGCGAGGAATGGGTGGTAATATGATTCGCTTGAATACAGAAACCTTGTTGACATCTCAGTTAAAAAATTGCAACAAGTTCCATCTCACTGGAGTTGAACACTAGCCTCCCAAGTCCCCAATGAAAGATATTACGATGTATCCGTTGGTAAGAAGACCACTTTGAGCAGAACTCCCTCACGCCAGATATGAAACGCAAATACGCTTACTATGGCAACGTGACTGTAAAATAAAGTTCTGTGCTGTCTTAAGAGGGTCTCAATGGGGTTAACCGATAGGCGCAAAACGGCCAAAAATTTAGTTGATAGCCGTAAAAATTGAAAAATTTTAACCGTTAGCCGTAAATAGGGTAAGAAAGAGTTAACCGTAAAAGAAATTGTTCCCTAGATTTGTTGGTTTTAAGGAAGGTGCTAAACTCACTTATGGTTGCGTTCTTATTTCCCAGCGGCTACTTTGAATGCGTACGCACGTTAGGCCAAGCGCCTCGCTTTTAGGTGTTGACCTAGACCTAGGCTCCATTTCCGCCACCACTCTCTCGGGGAACTAATTTTTTCCATAGCGAAAATCTGGCTTCTTGCTGGGGATTAATATTTGAGATTTTCAGGAGGTCGTGCCCTCGAAATACTAGCAACACGCAGAGATGTCACTTTTTGTAAAACACGTCGCCGATAAACAACAATTCCATGTAACAATTCCCTGTTTTTCTCTGACGCTACGGCGTCTTCCCACGCGATCTCGGTCAAGGCATTTCGGTGGCGTATCTGAGAAAAAAACTCGCTCGGACCACCTGACCCGAAACGCATCAGCCGCGCGGAATTATGAGGCCTACGGACAAGGCAACGGCAGACAGTCATTCTGTACAGTCCTTCGCTATCATTAAAAACACTGGACACGGGAATTGTTTTACATTGGCCGTTTTCACACTAGAGCTAGAAACGGATTATCCATCTGAGGCTAGCCTGAGTACAGTCACCCCCTCCCCCACAGACACTCCTTCTCCCTTCCTCCTTCTGAGGGGAGGGAGCGGCTGTACGCAGGCTATCTGAAATGGATAATCGATCTTCAATTAAATTGTTCGTCAAAATTGACGGAGAAAGCCAGGCGGACTGTTCTGATTCAAAATTAAAACCATTCCATTTTCAAATTAAGACGTATTACCTATCTGACGCGAATTGTCAAACGGATAACCCGTCTCACCCGAATAATCCGCCTCTAGTGTGAAAACGGCCATTTCTGTTGTAGATGAATGTTGCGCGCCGGCCTTGAGTTGGCCGTTTGCGTGTCTGCTTTTGCTTTTTCACAAAGATTATTTTTAAATTGACTATTGACATTTGTATGCGTAAAATAATATTAGAAGTGGAATACTTTATAAAAATTATGATCTATCAAATGTTAAAATTTTTCAAAAGAATGGCTTATTTCATCCCGAGATGATCCTAAGTCCTTTATTTTGCTTTAAAGATACAAAAAAATACAGGTTTATTAATACTTAACTCCTTGAAACAAAAGAAATTAAGTTTTAACTTTGTTATTAACTGGAAAAATTAACCGATAGCCGTAAAAGAGCCAAAATTTTAGCCGATAACCGTAAGAGCTACCTCCCCATTGAGACCCTCTCTTATTTTATTTCGCTTCTTTCTCTCCAGTTCACGTTGTGAAAAATAAGTGAATGATTTTACAATTGGAATGCATGTTTTCATGAAAATATTACAAAAACTCGCGGTGTCGTTAAAACTTCAAATTTGGAAATTTCACTTTGTCGCTTGCCATATCACATCAAAGAAATGGACAAAAATGAGCCCTACACGCGCAACACGACAATTTCCAAGCAATCATATTATTGGCTGGTGACGATGTCGTTGCCACTACCGTCCTCGTTGTTTACAGCTTTCTATAGGTTAATTGGCTAAAATACTAGTACTTCTCTTACTTTATCCCAGGAGAAGAAAAAGAAGAAGATCAAGAAGATGCTCATTAAACAACACGATGAAATACCTAACGAAGTAAACGATTAAGCCAAACTTGTGAACCAGAAAATATGGCATAGAAAGAGGGCGCAGCTATAACCATGCTTTGCGCGCCTATTTGTTTGCCACTCTCGCTGAATCGTAAAGAGGAGTGAGGGAATTTTTAGTTTTACAGAATAAAATATGTTTGTACATTTTATATAAAATGTACTCGGCTTTCCATGTTTCTGGGGTCGATAAAATCAGGACCAGAAGGTTTGTGGGATAACAAGGCCCCCAATTAAAAGAAAAGCAAAACGTTTGTTCTTATTTTTTTTACCTAATAACTTTCATTAGATACCAAAAATGAACGCAAGCGAGTGTTCACTTGTGATGCAACCACCAACAAAACTGAACGACTAACCGTAAAACACATACGCACATTGAGGAGTGTGTTAATTATGAGTAAATTTTGTGGGAACAAAAGATGCTGTAATCAGTCAACAACACGATACTGCGCTACGCAACTAGCTAGCGTTGCATAATTGGTAAAAACAATCAAGGACTTCACAGAAATCATGTAAGGCTTCGAGGCAACGAGATCGTTACTGAGCAACGAAGCTCAGACTGATGAACAGATTCTAAAAAAAGGCCGGCTTCGTGAGACCTCACTGACTAAACGAGTTGAACAATAAGCAGTCGTCATTTTGCTGAATTTGTAACACCCTCGGGCTTAGATTGACTTCATGGTCAACTTACATAGTATTTTTTTTTAACATAATAGCTCAAAATGAAATAAGACAAACAGATGTTATATATAGGAGCTTGTTTGAGTTTTATTTCTTAGTAAGATATGATGTCCAATAGAAAAAGATGCCAAACTCAATAACTCATTGAGCATTGACAATGTCCGAGGGAAGCTGCCACTTCGATTACTAATATTCTTTATGTCCATTACTATTTAGTTTGATGACAGGGTCAGTCCTAACTTTACTTTTCAACTTCTACGTTAGGTGGAAAAAGTAAGCCAAACAGGTTACAGAAAAAGTTTCACCCTTACAGCTCAGGAACACGTGAACGCCCTAAAATGCATCAGGATAGTTGACTTTGAGTGTTCTATTAACAAAGTCATTATCTGGCTCGTCCTTGGCTTAACCCCAAACCTAAAAATACAAACTTGTCTCCTTGCGTACAGTTAAGTAGGTCAACATCAGCCTTTACAACTGACTTCCACGCATACAGAGACACCTTTATCTTAAATCAGGCGTAGATCTAGGTACATAATTCCAAAAACAGACATATGTACCTGTAAATCTGCAAAGATCTTGCAATATTCTGTAAGTCTGCATTTTTATTAAACCATCATTTGGGAAGCATTTCTTTGATTTGATGCACCAAGTCTAAAAATACGTATAACAGTTTTCTGGCTGGAGAATAATTCTAGGATTATCATTTCAGTGGACCTCCTTTAATTTCACCTTCTGCACTTATGGTGTTACAATATTCACCCCTAGGAAGCTTTTTCTCGTATTCAAACCTCTCCTGATGAACAAATAGCTGAGGCTTGCGGCTAATTATTTACTATCTTATTAAAAATAAGGGTAAAATTCCATGTCCAAGAAGAAGCGAACTAGATTCCCGTGGGGCGGACAAGGTTATGGCCCGGTCGGATCTCAAAAAAACGTATATTTGGTACAAGGCAGTGTAGGATTCGTATCTCCGTCTGTATGTATCTAACAAGAAATTCAGCTGTTAGGGTAACCAACTACAGTCCTACCACAATTTGAGATTCCAATGGTTATTACTATTAGAGATTCCAATTATTATTATTTTGTCCATTTTCACGTTTATTAAAAACACTTTGCACACATGCCATAATTAATCCTTGCCCGCAGAGTAGCCTATGGCTAATTGAGGCAGGAAGGAAAAGTAAAAAAAGTTACAATAATAGGGTTGAAACATAGCAATAAAGTTAAACAGACACACGAACATCAACATATTAAATTAACAAGGCATAAAATACATTTATTTCAAAACAGGTAAATGAAATAAGGTACGAATGAAATTAAAATAAAAATTTAATATTTACTTAATATGTCAAATAAAGTACGTACGCCAACATAAGTATCCTCCTGTATCAAAATGTCCAGCAGCCGACTCTGCAGGGTATTCTTAAATTTATATTTAGGTAGAGCACGATCACTGTCGGGAATACTGTTCCATACTATTCAGCCTGCTCAGTTTACGTATTCATTGGTTGTCCAATATTTCAGTTATGGGCTGATTTCCTCGAAACGTCTCGCGTATTTTTGACGTGTTTCTTAGGTTTCGGCGCTCTGAATCTAAAAATGTGCATAAAAGCATTTAGCTTTTTGGCATTGGGACAGCCTGCTCAACTCCCGTAAGCATTGGTTGCCAATATTTCAGTTATGGGCTGATTTTATCGAAACGTCTCACATGACCTAAGCTATCAGAGGCATAGTCTAAAATGAGCAAGACATGAGGACGGTTTATCTCAGATAAGAAAAACTATTTGTCTTAAGAAAAATCAAAGAAAGTTTCTTTGGTTTCGGCGCATTGTGCATGAAAGAATTTTACGAAGGCATAATCCTTATTAACATTGGGAGCTCCTACTTATTGGTGTTCCAATATTTCAATCATGGGCTGCTTTTTCTCGAAACTTCGCACATGACCTTTCCTTCCAAAGTCATTGTCTAAAATGAGGCAAGACAACGCCTTTAGTTAGAGGAACGTTTATTTCAAAACATAGAAGTAACCGATGCCAAACAATTATACCTGTGCGTCAGCGAATCTCAGCTATTTTTCTGTACGTTAACATTTTCACCGATTAATCATCATATGAAGCGTTTCTTCGGTTTCGACGCATTAAGACTAAATATTTGCCAAAAATCTTTTTGCAAGAGAATAATGCTATAATTATCATTGGGACCTCTTGCTAGACTCAGCTACTCATTGGTGTTTTCATATCGAAAAATCTGGCATTACCTTAGCTCTGGGCAAAATCATTGTGCAAAATGAGACAATACAACGCCTTCGTCTTGATTAATTTCAGAGTAAACAAATTATTTGTCTTAACAAAAATTAAAATTAAAACATGGAAGGTACCGAAAACAGACATTTGTAGCCTTACCAAATAAATACATTTATAAGTTTTGTTAAAAAGGTATTTGTTATGTTAACCACATGGGTTAGAGGAAATTTAGCTGATTTAGGATAATGAATTGAGGAATTACCTTTTCCTTCTTCCTTGAACGTTTCAACTAACAAAGTGAAAAAAAAAAATCTATCTACTTCACAACAGTCGATCAATTCAAAGGACTCATGCACCAAGTGAATGTAACAAGAAAATTCAGTTAAAACATTATCGTCCCAAGGAGTGGTTCACGTTCTTCCTGAATTGCTTCAGCCTTAGCCTTGCCAAATAAATACATTTATAAATTTTGTTAAAAAGGTATTTGATAATTAAAAACAAGGGGTTAAAGGAAATTTAGCTGATTTAGGACAATGAATTAGGGAATTACCTTTTTCCTTGTTCCTTGAACGGTTCACTAACAAAGTGATAGTCCAGTGTGACGCTTTGGATAATGGGGGATACAATATAAACTTTTCCATAAGCCTATCTCTAATATCATTCTATGAGTGTTGATTTGCAAATGTAGTCATTACAATGTATTTTTGACGTGTTTCTTAGGTTTCGGCGCTCTGAATCTAAAAATGCGCATAAAAGCATTTAGCTTTTTGGCATTGGAACAGCCTGCTCAGCTCCCGTAAGCATTGGTAGTCCAATATTTCAGTTATGGGCTGATTTTATCGAAACGTCGCACATGACCTAAGCTATCAGAGGCATAGTCTAAAATGAGGCAAGACATGATGAAGGTTTATCTCAGATAAGAAAAACTATTTGTCTTAAGAAAAATCAAAGAAAGTTTCTTTGGTTTCGGCGTATTGAGCCAAGGAGTTTGACTTTGAGATTGCAATTTTAATTGTTAAGAGAAAATTTTGTACCAATAATGGTATTACGTAACTCCTACAATAAAAACAGATTTGTATATAGTACAGACAGTAATTGTGTACATGGACCTTCGCAACTGCAAAAGCTGCCTTTTTAACTGCGACTAAAATCTTTGCGTTTATTTCTTCATTCCGTATGTTCAAATTCATATAATCATCAATTCATGCTAACAACTCTTATTCTTGTTTTTTCTATGTTTTATCTGTTTACTAAGCATCGCTGGTTACCGTCTCTACTTGCACGTTCCTAGCTAATCAAAGGTGGGGGGCGGGGGGGAAGACAGGTTTGTCCAGTTTTCTGTAATTGAACTGGGATGCCAAAAAACGTTGCGTAAGTTTGGGGGAGATATGAAAAACGAGAATCTCCATATTAAAACATCCTCAACCGTACTGTAGTGCACATATTGAACACAGCCTCATGGTAGCCATAGTTATTATACTTTTATCATCCGCTTAGCTTTTTCTCCGCAAACGGGAACATGGTAGAACCTTTTACTCTCTGTGACAGAATTCCAGTTTAAATTGACGTAAGAAGAACCGCGCTGCACGAAAAATTAAATTGACACAAAGTTACTGGCAAATATGATGCAAAAAAGTGCAAACTAGGAGAAAATCAATGGCAAAGATGGTAAATACCGCATTTGCATCCCAGTTGACATGGGGTTTTAAATTCTAGGGCACATGCGGTATTTACAATCTTTGCCCTTGATTTAATCGTAGTTTGCACCTTTTTGCACCATATTTGCACTGAATAAATTTGATTTAAAACAAACTTTTCTTACCCTAAATAAAGTAATGCATGTGTTAGGACTTCCCTCTCAGCAGACTATCAAAGTAATAAGCTTTTTGCCCGTAAGTTAACTTATAATTCAAAACCAGGGAAGTGTTAATACGCTTTCCACTTTGTCATTTCTTTACGATCCAGTTTCTGATCATTATCTGGCTTAAGAGAAATTAAACCGTCTGAGTAGATCGCTTCGGGGCCTTCTGTTCCTGATGCTTCCAAAGTTCGTGCATGAGCGAAAAGGAATTTTTTTCCAAAATGTTCTTCTTAGGCTTTTTCATTCTTCCGTTTCTTTCTCTTTCTCTTTCCTTTCTTTACCATTTTATAGCTCTACATTTTCATTTTATAGGTTTCATTTTGATGAGAAAAGATTTTGGAAGAGCTTTTAGGATCGTAGGATTAGATGGAGGGAGACTGGTACAGGTATGTAGTCAAGCAACATTTTCATTTGGTATTTTCGGGCCAACTTTACTTTGCCGCACTTAGTTCTCCAGCCTGTTTGACTAAATGTCGCGGCTCATTCGGGCGTAGTTTGAATTGTTTAAAAGATCTTTTTCCTGCACAGAGTTTTCTGTTGTCTAGCTGTCTAAATGAGATCACAAACGGTACAGGTTACAGAAGTTACAGGCGGTTCAGGGATGAAATTACAGGTGAGAAATTAGTCGACGCCCTTTTTTGTATTGATTCAATTTGATCACTTAAGTATTGCCGGCGTGAGGCCAGCCCAAGCGGGACTCGCATACTCTAAAACAGACCTGATGATACTACAATAGACAAGAATAAGCTGCCTATCAGTTAGTCCGCACTTCTTATGGGCGCGTATTACATATAATCCCTTACTCCCTTTCTTTATAATATGGGTGACATGCTCGTTCCATGTTGAGTTATCCGACGAGTGAACCCCTAACAGCTTGTAACAGGAAGCCTTTTCTATCAGAGAGATACCAACCAATACAGTGGCTGGCAGAAACGGACAATACTGCAAAAAACTAATGCACATTTCCTTGCATTTTTTACCGTTAAGAACCATCTCCTAGAGTAAGCAAACGAGTAAATATCCGAAACAGTAAAATTCAAATATGAATGAGTAGTTCACGTTCTTCCTGAATTGCTACAGCCTTAGCCTTGCCAGATAAATACATTGATAAGTTTTGTTAAAAAGGTATTTGTTAACCACAAGGGTTAAAAGAAATTTAGCTGATTTAGGATAATGAATTAGGGAATTACCTTTTTCCTTGTTCCTTGAAAGGTTCAACTAACAAAGTGATAGTCCAGTTTGACACTTTAGATAATGGGGGATACAATATAAACCTTTCTATACGCCTATCTCTAATATCATTCTGTGAGTGTTGATTTGCAAATGTATAGTCATTATAATGTATTTTTGACGTGTTTCTTAGGTCTCGGCGCTCTGAATCTAAAAATTCGCATAAAAAAATTTCGCTTTTTGGCTCTAAGACAGACTGCTCAGCTCCTGAAAGCATTGGTTTTCCAATATTTCAGTTATGGGCTGATTTTATCGAAACATCTCACACGACCTAAGCTGTCAGAGGCGTAGTCTAAAATGAGGCAAGACATGAGGAAGGTTTTTCTCAGATACGAAAAACTAATTGTTGAGTCTTATATTGATGGTTTCCTGTGACCACCTGCAGAAAAGATTGCAAGTCTCTCTCCATCACTCACAGGAAAACTGAGTTATTTTAGGTTATTTATCTTTGTCGCATTTTAAAGAAGAAACCTCAAGACTCCATAAATCACTGTTTATGATGATCTTAGCTAACCTGTGAGCAAAAGTTTCTTTCTGGCATGGCCTTTCGCATCATTCGCGTCGCCTGTGGGTTGTTAGTCGCTTAGTTGGTTTGTTTACAACTATGTAACAGACAACTCATGCAAATGACTTCGTAATGCTCAAAACCATGCCAGAAAGAAACCCCTGTTCGCACGGAAATCTCAGCTACTTTTTTATTCCATTATATTTTAGTCTGCTATATCTATTTTTCTTTTCCTTGGTATGCAACACCATCTAATGTAGATGGTAATGTAATTACCAAAAACAGACATTTAAACCTGTAAATCCGCAAAGATCTTGCAATATTATGTAAGTCTGCATTTTTATTAAACCATCATTTGGGGAGCATTTCTTTGATTTGATGCACCAAGTCTAAAAATACGTATAACAGGTTTCTGGAGAATAATTCTAGGATTATCATTTCAGTGGACCTCATTTAATTTCCCCCTCTGCACTTATGGTGTTACAATATTCACCCCTCGGAAGCTTTTTCTCGAATTCAAACTTCTCCAGTTGAATAAATAGCTGAAATTTGCGGCTAATTATTTACTATCTTATTAAAAATGGGGGTAAAATTCCATGTCCAAGAAGAAGCGAACTAGATTCCGGGGGGCGGACTAGGTTATGGCTTGGTCGAATTTCGAAAAAACGTATATTTGGTACAACTCGGCGGTGGAGGATTCGTATCTCCGTCTGTTACAATGTATCTAACAAGACATTCAGCTGTCAGGGTAACTAAATACAATCCAACCACAATTTGAGATTCAAACTGTTCTTATTATTAGAGATTCCAATTATTATTATTTTGTTCAAGTTCACGTTTATTAAAAACACTTTGCACTCATGCCATTATTAATCTTTGCCCGCTAAGTAGCCTATAGCTAATTGAGGCGGGAAGGAAAAGTAAAAAAAGTTACAATAATAGGGTTGAAACATAGCAATAAAGATAAACAGATACACGAACATCAACATATTAAATTAACAAGGCATAAAATACATATATTTCAAAACAGGTAAATGAAACAAGGTATGAATAAAATTAAAATGAAAATTTAATATTTACTAAATATGTCAAATAAAGTACGCGCGCCAACATAAGTATCCTCTTGTATCAAAATGTCCAGTATGTAGCCGACTCTGTAGGGTATTCTTAAATTTATATTTAGGTAGAATACAATCACTGTCGGGAATACTGTTCCATACTATTCAGCCTGCTCAGCTCACCTACTCATTGGTTTTCCAACATTTCAGTTATGGGCTGATTTTCTCCAAAACGTCTCGTATGACCTAAGCTGTCAGAGGCATAGTCTAAAATGAGGCAAGACGTGAGGAAGGTTTATCT
This sequence comes from Porites rus, assembly GCA_964035705.1. Taxonomy (NCBI): domain Eukaryota; kingdom Metazoa; phylum Cnidaria; class Anthozoa; order Scleractinia; family Poritidae; genus Porites; species Porites rus. The sequence continues at coordinate 9,667,363 of OZ037993.1, forward strand.
CAGATAAGAAAAACTATTTGTCTTAAGAAAAATCAAAGAAAGTTTCTTTGGTTTCGGCGCATTGTGCATGAAAGAATTTTACGAAGGCATAATCCTAATTAACATTGGGACCTCTCACTTATTGGTGTTCCAATATTTCATAGGCTGCTTTCTCTCGAAACTTCGCACATGACCTTTCCTACCAAAGTCATTGTCCGAAATGAGGCAAGACAACGCCTTTAGCTTGACGACCGTTTATTTCAAAACATAGAAGGTATCGATGCCAAACAATTATACCTGTGCGTCAGCGAATCCCAGACATTTTTCCGTACGTTAGCATTTTCACCGATTAATCATCATATGAATTGTTTCTTTGGTTTCGATGCATTAAGACTAAATGTTTGCCGAAAAGCTTTTTGCAAGAGAATAATGCTATAATTATCATTGGGACCTCTTGCTAGACTCAGCTACTCATTGGTGTTTTGATATGGGAAAATCTGGCATTACTTTAGCTCTGGGCGAAGTCATTGTGCAAAATGAGGCAAGACAACGCCTTCGTCTTGATTAATTTCAGAGTAGACAAATTATTTGTCTTCACAAAAATTAAAATTAAAACATGGAAGGTACCGAAAACAAATATTTGTACCTGTAAATCCGCAAATATCTTGCAATATTCTGTAAGTTTGCATTTTTATTAAACCATCATTTGGGAAGCGTTTTTTTGATTTGATGTACCAAGTCTAAAAATACGCATAATAGGTTTCTGGCGGGAGAATAATTCTATGATTATCATTTCAGTGGACCTCCTATAATTTCACCTCCTGCACTTATGGTGTTCCAGTATTCACCCCTAGGAAGCTTTTTCTCGAATTCAAAATTTCTCCTGTTGAATAAATAGCTGAAATTTGCGGCTAATTACTGATTTAGCTATCTTATTAAAAAGTGGGGGTAAAATTCCATGTCCAAGAAGAAATGAACTAGATTCCCGTGGGACGGACTAGGTTATAGCCCGGTCGGATCTTGAAAAAAACGTATATTTCGTACAAGGCAGTGGAGGATTGGTATCTCTGCGTCTAAAAGCTCACAAGTCCCATTGATTCAGTAGTCGCAAGAGGTGGTCACAAGAGGATTTTCAAACGCAAAATTCACACAGTTCAAAAGTACTTCAAGGTTAGTTATGTAGCTTTCTGTTGATTTAGGCTCTGATAATGGCCTTTTGTGCTCATTTTAGACCAATATTTCGGACCTCATTACAATTGCAAATGTAGCGATGGCTGAATGAGCCCGAATAGTCCATGGGCCAGAAAGTGAAACCCTCCCCCGCCCTCGGGGATTTTTGCAGACATGTATCCACAGGTAGCCAAAGCTCGAGATATGAGCATCGGCGAGCATCGGCATTGTTGTGTAACATTCAAAATATAAGGATTTGTATGGGAAAGAAAACCCTATTGTTTCTGTAACCTACGAAAATGAAAGGATTTAGTTAAAGGTAAACCTTTATAGAGAGAGAAAACCGTTTACATAAAGACCCACAAAACGGCCATAAATCGGCCCGTGGGCCACACAGGAGAGACGTTACACACATTTAAAGTAAGGTAAGCTGTTTATTATTGAAATCCTTTCATTTTCGTAGGTTACAGAAACGATAGTTTTTTTTCCCATACAAATCCTTATATTTTGAATGTTACGAAACAATGCCCATGCTCGCCGATGCTCATATTTCGAGCTTGGGCTACCTCTGATGTATCATTTCAAAGCTTCACCCAAGGGTATTTGAAAATACATGTTTGCACTTGATTGCTTGGTGGGTGTGGCTGTGCAGCAACATTCTTTTCCTTACTAAAGAGTCACAGGTTACCCACACCAAGAGGTAAGTTAACGGTGAGTTAACCTCTTCTGAAACACCATTACCGACAAAAATAACACTCAAAGTTATTTAAGGTAAAGTTTTTTTAATCTCATATGTAAGCTAAAATTCTCTACTTTACTTTACTTTTAAGCTCCAAAAACTTACCCTTTACTTGGATACGTAACTAACACCTCTTACGACAGTTCTAATAAAAAAAATCTCTCTGAAATGTCTAACCTAAGTGAAATTTTGGTAGTTACTGGCCAATGAGAATGTATTAGCCACTAAATGATGACTAATCCCTAGTTTGCTGCTTATGCGATATTTCCAAGCCGAAGAGACGTTAACAGCGCTTTGTAAGGTCCTGTAAAGTAACTAGCTAATCATTTCGTGTATTTTATTTCAAGACGCATACGGTACTTCTCTATTTGATATCCCATGAGGCACAGTCCACCTTTTTTCCTATCCCACAATCCTTTGAGACTCAGATTCAGAAGAATTCAGTGATGTAATTGTACGTATGAGTAGTTTTCATCTTACCTGGGCATTCACGGGTGCCCTTGGAAAGAAAATGAGATGTAGTGGTTTTAAAGAAGTCCTCATCGAATCAGCGATCTGTGCAAGTGGATTGATAGAGCAAGTTTTGACAGGCAAACATTATAACCACGCCCTTTTTGAGCACAAGGTTGTCTACGAAGCTTTGGAACGAATTTTTCTTCAGGTCTACGAGTCGTTGCATGGTTGTCTTTTTGATAAGCAAGGGGTTACAACATTAGACCATCTAGCGAAGAACCCGTGCAAAGATGACCTTTTGGAATGTTTAGCAAGTGAAAACTGTAACAAGTTCCTAGAACGTTATGATAAATTGAAATAAACTGTTCGACAGGGCGCGCTTGGCAAGACAGCTCAGTTTTGGTTGAGCTACTCCATGAGGACCCGCATACGACTTCATTTTGCACACCACATGACGCCGGCGTTGTTGAGGACGCTAGGCTTTGAATGACAAGCAATAAACCTCCTATTGCGAAAAGCAATTATTTTAGCAGCCATTTGACTTGAAAGCTCTCTTGAATGCCTTTTCCCAGTTGGTCTCCGTTATTTCAATAAACGTGAACAAGATTAAACTTCCCGCTACAAAAGGGTTTACCGGTTACCATAGTGCACTGCAGGCAATGAAACATGGTTCACCGGAGCAAACTTAATTGAAACAGGTGTATGTATTTTGCCATTTCTTAATAAAGCTTTTTTCTGTTTATGTTTGACAACGATGCTTAGAGAGTGTTGCGTTACGAAAAATATAGAGATGTCTTTGTTATTTATTTTTATTGTTTGTTGGAGCTATTCCCCTCCTTTGAATTTTATCTCCGATAGACGTCACTTTTTACTTTAGCGGTCTCGGTATTTTCGACTGCATAAGCCGAGTTTGTTGAAGTGAAACACTGAGTATGTGCGGTCACCGTACGGGTGATGTACTGCATCGATGAATTATTCAGAACTGACAAGTTGAGCACCGCGATCACAAACAAGCAACGAAGAAAAAATCTCACACCTAGAATATGTATTTATTTCGAGACAATTACGTGGAAATCGCTTGTTAATCCATGGAGAGCTTCATCAACGCACGTTAAATCGGGACGTACTGAAGCAAAGACCTTAGTCGCTAGCTTCTAAGAACATTTGCGTGAACTGCCTTGCTATCGTAAGGCTAGTTAACTCATAGTCGGCGGCCAAAACACTCTCTTTGACTTAACAAGAGATGCATTTGGAGTAGTAAAACTAAAATCGTAAATAGATCGACACAGCAAAGGTACAGAAAGTTTCATCGGCAAAACAAGAAGCTTTTCACCGTTGTTCAACTGTCACGTCCCCGTTGAACTGATAGGATCACGTGCGTTAGCATCTTGATGATATAGTATGAAGCGATGCATCATGGGATATTTGAAATTCCCCCTTTTACGCTGAATTTCATTTCAGGCCAGAGAATCATTTACAATGGATTTTAACCAGTGGAATATCATCTAGAGCGTTTGCTTTGGCCTATTGGCAGCTGCAGATATTTTTGGGAACTTAGTCACCATCACAATATTCCTTAAAAGGCAACTTCGTAAACGTGCTTATTTCCTTCTCATTAGTATGGTGGTGGGGGACCTCTTGGTAGGATTAGCAACGATTCCCCTTTACATTGCACTCCAGTACGTACATGTATATGACAACTTTGAAGACGAAATAATCATCGTTGCTGTCGCTGATTTCATGGGCGTGTTCACTGGTTTTACGTCCATCTTTACTCGTGCCACAATAGCATTGGAACGAATGTATGCTGTTGGTTGGCCTTTTCGTCATCGAACTCACAGTTCGCGATTCTCTATCTTCATCATATCAGTTCCATGGATCCTATCGTTGGTTGCTGCATCAACAAAGATTGTTTTCCAGTACGTGCTAGTGAGACCACTAACTTTTATGGATCCTATCGTTTGTTGCTGCATCAACAAAGATTGTTTTGCAATACGTGCTAGTGAGACCACTAACTTTTATCTTCATTTTCATTGTCAGCATGTTTACACCGATCATAATCACTTGCACGGTTTACTTTTTTCCTTGGAGTAAAGAAAGACCTCGCGTGAATGTGCCCCGTGGAGATCATCATCACCGCCAGCTACAGAAAAGAAGGCTGGTGAAGACTGTGGCGTTGATAACAGGTGTTTTTCTTATTACATGGCTTCCTTTCCAAATATCACTTGTGGTCATTAACTTGTGTCTTTCATGTCGAGAAGTATCACCCGTAGTGTGGCATGTCATGAAACTATTCCAGTATGGAAACTCAGCAGTCAATATCATTATATATCCCTTGAGAGACAAAGATTACAGAAGAACTTTTGCTGCGATGATTTCTTCATTGAACTGCCCTTGCCAAAAACATCATGAAGCACCCCAGTCGTTACGTTGACGACTTTCGCTGATTTTAATGCAAATACGTCCCTAAGCGTTCGGCAAACATCATCATCATCCAGAAAATGAAGCACCAGTTCTCGTCTCGTTGACAAGATTTGTTCATCTTAATGCAAAGCCGTCTGAAAGCTTTCAACAAACTTCGAGTCTTTAGCCAAAGAAAAAATCTGCCACCGAGGACTGAGAAATTTTAGGATATATAGGATTTAATTCAACAAAAATTAAATTTATTTAGGTGTCAATGAATTTAACCCGAAAGTATACTAACTGAGGACACATCATTTTAGATCTCCTACTGGAGAAGTCATAGTCATCCGAGGCACGCGAAGTCTACAGGGCAAAGGAAGTGCCTTTATTTTTCAGTTATTTTAAGACTTTAAGTCTGGCCAGGGAATCGACCATAGGACATCCCACTCTGCAGTCAAGCGCTCTACCGAAGGACCTTATCATGCCGCGGTTAGGTCACATTATGTTTGGACAGGAAACTTATGTCACTTGGGTGGATATCTAATCAGCGATTGGTTATTTCGTGCCTCAAGATGGCACTGATGGTTCTACCATATTGAAAATTTGTAACAAAACGATGGCGAATATGTGGCGCAAACCGGTTGAAATATAGGATTTACAGCCCCTCGTGTTGTTCTTTTTCGCAGTGGTACAGTCAAACCTGTACATATGTAATGGCCCAGTATATAGCGGTCACCCTGCAATATTACGGTCACCAAGCAAATTCTGGGAAGTGGTGCCTTATATTTACTGTAAAGTTGCCCTGTACATGACAGTTACCTGTATGCAACGGGAGCTGTCATCCTTTAGGCTTACAGATTCCCCTTTTTACCTGTATAAAACGGTCACCAATTCGGATTAGGATCAAACTATGTAATGTTTAGTAAACCAGCAGGAGTGTTTTATCGGGGTTTGTCTGCAAAGACATTCCTAGAAAAGTGTGTCTCAATAAAGTTGATAACAATGACGCGTTTGTGAATGCTGGAAATTAGCATTCGAAAGAAATATTAGGCATGAAATTAGACATGCAAGGAAATCAAATCTCACACGCGTTTAGGAATTTTCCAGTCTATGAACAACACTAACCGAAGAGGACATGGCGTCTTGTTCCAGAGCTTTTCGGAAGCCTAACAATGCCGAGGAAGAGAGGAAGTCGATCGAAAGTCAACAAGTGCAGCTAAAAAGTAGTCTTTCAACAAATGTTTCTAGCATGGACGAATGTTAGGTAAACAATAATCCAGTTCTCGAGCCTTGCTTATTCACAACTGGCAAGTCTTGAGTGCAACGCTTGGACACTGCTGTAGCCAATATTACCGCTGAGTCACAAAACGTTTGGCTGATTAAATTGGTAAAAGAACAAAGTTTCATTTTGTGCAGTAGTAAATCTACTGCGTATGCTATTTTGAAAGAACATTAAATATTCACCCACCAGTTGTTGTGTCAGTTGCTGTGCTGCTAATAAGGGGAGGTTTTTTAATATAAAGTCACTGCACGTGAAGTATTATCGACCATGTGATAGGTCAATGGGCTTATGAATTGTTAATGAATTTTTGAATATAATGTTAACGAATCGTCCCAAGTTTTATTCAGGAGATCATTAAATTGTAGCTGTCTTGGTATGGGTCTCACTTAAGTACAAATATTATACTAAATACAACTACAAACCACAAATACGTCTCACCGCCTGCGTAAAATGAATAACGAGTACCAGAACAAACCACTGGACTGTGGCACAGGCACAAAAAACAATAACAGATTTCTATGTCTAAAAATCCATATTGTATTTTTTTCTATCCAAATTTGCAGATGATATTTATCTCAATATATATGGTGACTACTTTTCTCACAAAAATTACTTCAGTTTCCCCAGGTCCCGTGTATTTTATCATCACGTACAAAGCAACATGCTACTTTTAAACATTTAAAAGGAAGTAACTTGCTCGGTTTCATTATTCCCTAAGGATTCAAATGGGCCTATTATTGTTGCCATTGAAATTACAGAGATTCCAGGATCTAGATGATTCGTCTGATAAAAGCATTTAGTACAGCTGCAGCATGTTATGTGACGGAAATTGCAAAAGTTTTCTCTAAATTCCGGGATCCGCAAATGGTAAATAACAATGTTGATAAGTGAATTGCTAAAATGAAGGAGTTTGATAATGTAGACTGATGACACAGGTATTCTTTGGCATGGGACGCATAAGTGGACAGCAAGCACTAATATTTCAAATGGAAACCAGGTGATAATAAAGGCCGCTGTAACCAATAACATTGTCTTGGCAAGTTTATCATCGTTTGTATTTCTATGTGGATTGGGTAATCGAGCTTTTAGAGTTTTCCAAATAAAGCCGTAACAGAAAATTGTGATGAGCAGAGGAGTAGTCACAGAGACCATGACAATAGCAACAAAATGTAGAGGAGCAATGATAGAGTAATTCAAAAGAAGTCTCGAAGATGAAACCAATGCAGCTAAGAGCCATGGGGTAGCAATCGCTAAAAGGTAAGCCCTAGAGCTGAGAAAGCGATGACGGAGTGGCTTCCCAATAGCATGCACCCTCTCCAACGATATAACAGCAATTATGAAAACAGATGCCAGGCCCACTAGCATGTCAGCACAGTCAAATACAAGAAGTAGTAAACGTGTCATATAACTGTTGTGAAATGTCACGAAGATGGGAATGGATACCAAACCAACCATTAAATCCGCGATTGCCAAATTAATCAAGAGAATGTGAGGTCGCTTTCGAAGCTTTCGTTTGGAAAATATGAAAATAGTGAAGGCGTTTCCAACAATTATGAGAAATGCCACTATCCCAAAACATATACTCCAGAGGATGTTCCAAGAATCAAACTCCATTATTTTTAATCGTCACGAGTGTGTTTATTGGATTGTTTGACTGGAAATAGAGAAGAAAAATCAACTATTTAGCCTTATGACAATGTAAATTTAGCTTCACACAATAATTCTGTAGCCGTTTTCCGGACAATTGGTTCTTTTAATGCTACCACATATAATGTTTCCTTTTTGTACTTCATCAGGAAATACTTTAGTCTGACGGGTGAGAAAAAAAATATTTTCTCTTATGGAATAAGTAATCTGGCGTTTTAAAGAAACAGGTCTGTCTCAGTCAATGTAAAATTCTATTTCTTCTGGAATAATATCAGGGCCCAGGGAGCAGTTTTTTTAATTGCGGGAGTCGATGACCACCTATGTGAAAGTGGCGGGGGGGTGGGGGAAGGGTAGACTCTAAATTTACCGAAATTTTGTTTCCGATTACAGTCACTAATTATGATCAGCATATTTATTTGCTACGTCGGCAAGGCAAATATCTCTGTTCTCTCTTTGTGGCTCATAAGTATTGTTGGAGCACTGAACCCAGGCGTAGTCAATCGATAGAACTCGATATCGAAAATGAATCGATACACTCGATATCAATCGATATCAATCGCCGATTGCTATCGATTGATATCGGTAATCGATAACGATCGAACTCACAGAAAAAATTATCGATTGTTATCGATTGGCAAAAATCGATAACAATCGATAATTATCGATAATTATCGATAACAGTCGATAACCCAACCCCTCCCCTGCGGGGGCCCTGAATATTACTTGAGTATACGGGTAGCCAAAATAACCAAGAGCCATAATTATGGCTCCTGTACAGGGGGGGGCCCACGACTTAGCGAAATTTCGTGTACCTATGATCCACCGATTTATGGCATCACATCCGGTTTCAGAGTTGGTGCTCTGTTTTCGCGCGAGGCACAAAGATGGACGCCCAGTGCTATTTGGTTTTTTCGTTATTTTTACCCAAAGGCTAACGGAATTATGTATCTTGAATACCGAGAATGTTGAAAAGGTATCTAGCCGGCCTTTCAAGCAAATGTCATGACCAAACAAAGAAGTTTTATTATTATTTTAACGATAAATATCATGCAGCTGCGAGGAATGTCATGGCGAGTCTTGCGATGTTTCAAAACGAGTGTCGTTAACGTTTTGCGGCTTTTGCGGCCTCTGATTTAGAGAATTCATCAATCAAAATATAATTTCCTGAGCGGAATAGAATGGAAAAAACGCCGATGGCCACAGTTTAAAGTGTTCACCGCTGGAAGGTTGTTATCACGCCCCGTAAAGTTGCAGAAACTTCTACTCAACTGCACGGTTTTGAGGAATGTCATGGCGAGTCTTTTGCTGTTTGTAATCGTGCGTCACTCAAGAGTTTGGCTTTTGCGGCTTCCGATTCATCGAAGTCGTCAATCAAAATTGCCTATCCTGAGCTAAATACCGTGGGGAAAAAGCTTGTGGTCACAGTTTAAAGTGTTAACAGCTGGAAGGCTTTGCCACTCGACGTAAAGTTTTTGCAGGGGCTCGGTCTTCTACTGTTCGAACACCCTCTGGCATGGTGTCGCATAGGTAAGGTTAGTAGGTTTGCTGATCCAGAATTTTTCTTTTAGTGCACGTGAGAGAATTACAAGGAACGTAGAGTAAAGAAATATTAGAGTTATTCAATGTTAGAGCGTGAGCTTTTGTTAAGAGAATTAGATATTTAAATGGTTGATGAACGAGGAATTCTCAAAGAACAGGTGGTACTATTAGGAAAGGGCAGTAAAACATCCTAAAGAACTACCCTTTTTCTCACAGCACTTTCTACTGGATCTCTAAAACTGTATTTTATTGGGTAAGAAACACATAAAATAGAAAAAAAGGTGACAGAGAATAGGCCGTTTGCTTTGGGAGGTGGTGCCCCAAGAGAGGTGGAGATATTAAGAGGTGCTACAGCCAAGAAGGACAATATCATAACCAAAACAATAATCTTGCTGATCAATTATTATTACTAGTAGTCTCTTTTGAGTACGATAGTATACCAGAAAGATACCACATGCCTGCAACTGCTGTGATCATAATTTATTGTTTTAGAGGGAGGCATGCAAGGTTTTTGCTAAGGGGATTTCAGGGGTGGTAACAGCACACCTCCAGACACACTGCATGGTTGCTTATGGGGGATTGTGAAACTTAATGACAGCAAACTTAATTTGCACAGATAAGCAAAATTACATTGCCAGTTATTTCTCTCTGTGTAGTAGGGGATAGACAGTTCAATTATGTGTGAAGGACTGGAAGTATATTTTTTTGCCAGTTTTCCCTTGCTGAGCATAAAAATCTATATTGTAAGACAGTTGTGCATAAGGGATATTTGCATTGTTTGATTCTAGGATCCTTAAAAGTTGTAAGGAGAGAGGGTCTTCATGGCCAAAACAAACAAAAAGTATGTAATATGAAACTTGAATGAAATTTCTACCTGGTAGGGAGTTGTTGGGAGAAAACGGCCTCCCTGGAAAAAGAAAGTATAGTTTTTGTTCTGTAATGTGAAACTTTCATCTTAAGACTTGCACTTTTTGTTACTAGAAACAATACATGTAAGCAATGGAACCAAAATTTGAAGGATACTGCAATAATTCACTTCAGTAGAATTGTTTTTCTGTTTCCTAGTAACAATGTTTTTACTCGGTAACTTTTTAATAAGGTTGACAGTGGTCTTCTTTTAGTACAGTATCTATGTTGAATGGCATGCCTGAGGGGGGAGGGGGGAGGGGTATGTACCTGTAGCTGGTGGGGCAAAAGGGAGTATCCAACAGGGAGTTCAAACCTTTTTAGGAGAAATAGTCACCCAGTGCAGTTTTGAGTGAACCAGTGTTAATTTTTTTTCTTTTGGCCATACATGGACGGTATATTTATTTTTTTCTTTATACTTCAATTTAAATTTTTCCTGTTTTTGGGGGTATGAAAATGTATGATAATGAGTATGACACAAGAAAGTAAAATTATCCAGGGATAAAATTGAACCACAATAATAACAACATACAGCTGTGTATAAATTATTAGTATGTATACAACAGTTTTTCTTCTAGTGTTAAAGGAAATACTGAACTTTTATTCACCTACTTTATTTGATTGATCAATGATATTATTATTGTTCTAAAAAAAGAAACATCAAAATATTATCAATAAATTACATGTATGGATTTTAGAAACATGCAAACCAGCCCTGAGACATTCAAGCTGTATTGATTTCCTTTTTCCCAAAAAATATCCACATTCCTTTTTATTGACTAATGTCTTTTGACCCTGTATTTGGCTCAAAATCTTAATGCTTAGATTCACAATGCATTCTTGATTCTTTTCCAGTATCGACTGAAAAATAAAGTCTAGGTATGTTGTAAATACCATCTCTTCTTAGTTGTATCCTTGACAACAGGCTTTCAATGCAATGTTCCGAGTTGTTTTAACACACAATCCCCCAACAAGTGAAGGTCTAGGAAATATTGGGTAAATGTAGATAATTATAAACATCGTTTTTGTGTCAAAAAGTGTCTACACTCCTATTTCAATCTTCAAACAGCTTGATTTGCATAAAAAGAGTATTTTTTATTGTTCAGTAGCTCTAGGCTCAAGTTCATATCTTGATCCCATCAATGTATCTTCAGTTTTAAACAGAGGTTTCAGTGGTTTCAAAATAAGCTGGTGACCACTGGAGTTCCATCAGCTACTTGATTGTATGTTGCCAGCAATTCTGTAGTCCCACCCCCAGCTTCCAGATACTTTAAAACATTTTGAAATCCCTGAAGTTTATGTACTGACGATGAGCTAGTATAATTTTACAAAGGAACCGTACCAAAGGATCAGAAAGCCAAGCCAAGTAGTGTACCATAAAGACTGATCATCTCAAAACCCACCTCCTATTCCATGGCACATACCTGTGTAGAAGTACTACAACCTTCTCCCTTGGTGTTAACCCTTTAAACCCCGAGATCAAAATTTGAATTCTTATTTGTTGCTCCTATTCATTTCCTACAGAAGTAGTAGGGAGAAGTTGATAAAATATCAAGCAAATTCATCTTGTGTGATCACGTCCGTAATTCTCATCACCACTCTGTTTTGTAAAGCGTCGATATTACAAGGAGAAATTTGATGCTGATCACTCTTAGGGCTGAAAGGGTTAAAGTAACAGTAAAGAGGGGTTTCAGGTGTAGCCTCTTGTCTTTTTTTTATTTTTCTGGTATTTGCTACAACCTTTGCTCCTCTGTAGGGAAAGATGGTTTGGCAAGAGGAAAGAAGAAGACAGTTTGATGAAATGATTTATTAATTCACATTTTACTATTCCATCTGTTAAGAGGATTTTCTAAACAGATCAGTTAATTAGTCTGGAATTCATTAAAGCTGACAAAAAGCACATGCTGTTCTTGTTGTTCCTTTATAAGACAGCCTTAAATAAATTGCAGGTCTGAAAGATGGAGTTGTAAATAAGCTCATCTCGCTATGTTAATTTTTGATAATCCTTTTTCCATCAAATTTAATTACTAGTAAAAACCTGCAACTAAGAACCTGTATTTTCCCAAGTTAGCCTAAACAAGTCAGGTTCTTACATAAAAACCAATTAGCACAGATTTAGGCTATTTAGGTTCAGTCTCAAATAGGTCCTTATTTTCTGAAAAAAAAAAAAAACTTTGTAGCTTTGAGCTAAAAGTATTTAGTGGCATTCAGCTCTTTCCTTAGTATATGTAAAACCTGTATACCATTGCATTGCAGTCGGAGTATTAAATGATAAATATTATTAGACACCTATGTCTCAAAAGAGGACCCTGCATGTTGACTTATCTTACTTTCCCAAGTGTACACTATGCAGAAGTTTTTTCTTAGAGATTTTATAAATAATGGTGATAGGACTGAGTGGAGTCCAATTCGGTCTGTAATCATACACGTGTTACAAAACTGGACAACCACGAAGCAGGAGTCGGATTTGTTTAATCATGAGTATGATTACAGATTGAATTGGACAAAACAAAGTCCTGTAACTATTACAATTTCCAAGAAAATATATGCATTCCTTTTTGGAGAAATAGCATTTGTTCATACTAAATGTCCAAAACAAGGGAAAATATTACTGGTGGAGACACTGCCTATATGTTGCATATTCATCCATTTTTGATTAATCCCCAGTTTGTTTGGGTAAGTGATTGTTGCTATGGTTATTGTAATAACTTCTGTGATTAGTGGATTTAGCTGAGTGCACTTAAAATGATTGGCTAATGTAATTGTCTGATTACAGGCAACTGTCCGACTACAGCCAACTGTCTGATTACAACCATACACAATGATTAAAGAAAAATAAATAATGGTAATTGAACTGAGTGGAGTGCAATTTGGTCTGAAATCATACGCGTGATTTCAAAATCGAACAAGCGTGCAGCGCGAGTTCGATTTGAAATCACAAGTATGATTTCAGACCAAAATTGCACGACACGAAGTTCAATTACCACTTTATTACATCCATTTTGAAAGCGCAGAATTTAGTCAGTACTAATATTTTATTGATTGAGTAGCCGGTTTGTTAAAAAGCCGAAACAAAGAGGCTTTTACATCTCATTTTGTATTCGAAACAGAAATGTTGCGATATAGAACAAAAATGGTGCAATTTAAAACGGAAATGATGCCATTTAGAACATGAATGACGCGATTTGGAGCAGATGCGATTTAGAGCAAAAAATGGTGTGATTTAGGAATAAATCACACTGCTGAGAGCCAATCAGATTGCACGGATAGCCAGTGATTTCAAAGTGGATGTAATAAAGCAGTTAATGCACCAATCAAATTTGAGAAAATTGTAATGATTATGATTAATAACCTGTTTCAAATTTGATTGCTCTTTTATAAAGACAGCCTAGCTGGAAAATTAGCCTGACAGGTTCTTAAAAACCAGTTTCTTAGTTGTGGATTTTTCCTGTATCCTTGTTGAGCTTAATACTGCACATCACTGTGCTGGGTGTCAGCCCATCCCTTTTTTGTTTCTCCATGTCAATGAGGTCAGATAGGGAATTTACATTTAGTCTTCTAGACCATGGTGCCTTTAATAGAAAGCTTTCTTCTCCTAATCAGGATCATATTAACAATCCTTTACTCTAACTGATTAATTGAAGGATGAAGAACACTAAGGGATGAAGTTGTCATAACACAACCACCAACTCCTTTCCACAGGAGGAACAGAATGCTTAGGGATGGAAAATAAACATGCGAAACTGACTGAAGTATAGAGAGTATGCACATGACGTCACGGCAGCCATGTTGGTGTCCCAAACTAATCCTGTGGGATTTGAACTCTTTTCTTATGCAAATGATTTCTTTTGTTCCAATAAATTTGCATAGATGCAAGCAACGTGAGTGAATACTCCCTATGAAATTCAAGCTTAGTTTGGTTTCCTATAGTTGCATCTAGGGCGTTTGCCTTCTTATCTCCAAGGGAAATATGTGCAACAGACAGTGCTGCACACCCCCTCCCCCCTTGGAAACCTTGATTTCTTCAAAGCTTCCTAGTGCAAGATCATTAGTTTCAGTCTTTCCTGTGAAATTTTTTAAGTCTTACCAAAAAAACTACAGTAAACACAGTTGTCTAGTTAAATATTGCTGATCCCTAACAAGAAAGTGATTGTCAGGGAAACAGACACTTATCCTTGAGGTCCTTGAAAGAGAGTTGGCATGTAAAGTCAGGAAATGTCTTACCAAGGACCAGCTTCGAAGCACACTACTGTACACTGGCCTAGACACTGTCAGAGGATTCCATCGAAACAGAATTGACATCCTGAACCAGCTCAACATGATTTCAGTGTCTTCTGTTGCTGCAGATTTTCTGTAAACCAGAAAAGTGTACTCCTTGAAATGTCAGCATTCTTCCTTCCTTTCAACTTTAGTATTTGACAGTGAGTTGTACTCAACATTTATTAACAACATTTTTGTCTTCATTGACTTTTATCTCTCTTTACGAGTTGTGTGGTAGATATACTTTTTAATACTTCTTGATATTCTCTTGTTTGTGCTCTCTGTCATCTATTTTTGTCTTCCCAGCTAAGCAAAATAAAATACATAATTTAAACATTAATGCCCAGAGGACTAGCCTGTGCCACAGACAGAACTAAACTTCTGGTTAAGTCCCCCTGTGAGACAGCACTGAAATCCTGGTTGTGGGCACCCCCTGGCCCACCTGTAAACTAGCACTTGCATATGTCCTATGATTGGCCTGTTAAAGATACCATTATTGAAGGGAATATCGAAACACATTGGGATTGGGAGCCCAGAATATTGGCACGGCCTTGCAGATGTTACTAACTGGCAATAGATTATGTCTGCAACACAGGCTACACTGACAACCAGACTTACAGTGTAGGTTTTAAATACATATTGTTTATAAATTCAAAAGTAAGTCTATATTCAAGTCTTTAAGAATACACAAAATTCATTTTTTATACCTTAGATAATCGTCAAATAAAATAAGGTGCAGTACAGCATTATGAATGACCCTAACTGAAACTTATTAATAATTCATAAAATGCAATTTACATCAAGAAATACAAGTAATAATTACCAAGCCAAAATATGTGTTTTGCTGCAGGAAAAACTTATACATTTCTTCTAACGTATTCTAAAGTAACTAGACCTCTTATTGAGTCTCATATTACACCTCTAGCGATCCCTCCAGAACTTCAAATCTCTAAAACAGTTAAACCAGCAGTTTGTTTTTTCACTTTATAAATTTCACTTTTTTTTTTTACTTTACTAATTGATTACATAACTATAATCACTGTAAGTCGTAGTGTGTTTTTTTTTTTTAGCTTTAAAGGTCAAGAACCAATCAACACATGTTCGGGAGCGATTCATTGTTAAATAAGTGTTGTAGTTATCAGTTAAGATAAGGAGTAATTTCAAACTAGTCATTTTAACAACATGACTAGTAGTGCATAAGGGTTTCTTTTCATGTATGTTACCCTTGCAAGCTTAGAAAAAAAGGAAGGGCACAAACTTTCTTGATTTCTCTCAGATAATGACAAATTGGACTACTTTTGGGCTTAACTCTTGTTCTAAACATAAATCTTCAAAGGCTAAAAAATCTTTAAATGCTAAAAATCCAACACAAACCTTCCAGAAGCTCGCAACATGTGACCGTTTCGAAATCAGTTGAGTAGAGCTTTCAGCGTCAACTGGCAAAGCCTTCCAGCTGTTAACACTGTAACTGTGACCACAGGCTGTTTCTCTACGGTACTTCGCTCAGGATAGGGTATTTTGATTGATGACTTCGGTGAATCAGAATATGCAAAAGCTAAAATCTTGAGTGACGCTCGATTAGACACAGAGAAAGAGTCACCGTAACATTGCTCAAACCGTACAGTCGAGAAGAGCTTTGAGCAACTTTACGACGAGTGATAAAGCCTTCCAGCAATCAGCACTTTAAACTGTGACCATCAGCTTTTTCTCCATTCTATTCCACTCAGGATAGGCTATTTTGTTTGACAATCTCGGTAAATCAGAAGCTACAACAGCCAACCCTTTGAGCGGACACTCGTTTTGAAACAGCGAAAGACTCGCCATGACAGGACAGTTGGGTAGAGCTTTCAGCAACTTTACGTTCAGTGATAATGCCTTCAAGCAGTTGACACTTTAAACTATGACCACCGGCGTTTTGCCCAATCCATTCCGCTCAGGATAGGCAATTTTGATTGATGACTTCGATGAATCAGAAGCCGCAAAAGCCAAACTCTTGAGTGACGCTCGATTACAAAGAACAAAAGACTCGCCATGACATCCCTCAATCCCATGCAGTTGAGTAGAAGTTTTTGCAACTTTACGGGGCGTGATACAGCCTTCCAGCGGTAAACACTTTAAACTGTGGCCATCAGTGTTTTTTCCATTCTTTTCCGCTCAGGAAATTATATTTTGTTTAATGCCTTCTCCAAATCAGAGGCCGCAAAAGCCGCAAAACGTTAACGACACTCGTTTTAAAACATCTCAAGACTCGCCATGACATTCCCGGCAGCTCCATGATATTTATCGTTAAAATAATACTAAAACTTCTTTGTTTGGTCATGAAATTTGCTTGAAAGGCCGGCTAGACACCTTCTCAAGATTCTCGGCATTCAAGATACATAATTCCGTTAGCCTGTGGGTTAAAATAACGAGAAAACCAAATGGCATCGGGCGTCCATCTTGGTGCTTCGCGCGAAAACAGAGCAGCAACTCTGCAACCGGATGTGATGTCATAAATCGGTGGATCATAGGTACACGAAACAAGTACCGGGCGCTATTGGAGTCGTGGGCCCCCCCCTGCTCCTGTAATAACAGAAACTGTGATCGTGTACAGATTGGTCATGGCGATCACTGACAGCGCTTTTTAAACTTGACAGTGACATTTATTTTCTTAAAATGTCCAAGCCCAAATTTTGCGACTTCTACAGAGAATTGTTTGGAAAGCTAACTTTTTTAAAATTAAATCTGTGAAGCATCGGCGTGCCGCACAAATACTGAAGATATGGCCAGGAATAAAACAAAATAACTAATCAAGACACAATCTCCTCACATTCGATTCGTTAAATAAATCGAATTTTTCTCTTTTGCCGATTCATTGCTTTCAGAGAGGGAAACACAGAGTAGACTGATATTTTTCTTTTCATTTTCTTGTCCCGCTTCCGATTAAAAACACTCCTTACCTTAAGCAAAAGCTGAGAAGACGTCTTCCGAATCAACTCCAAAAATCCTTTGATATATAAACGAGTATCGTTAAAACACTGTTACGACACTAAATCAGCATCTAAAGTTTTAGCGTCGTCCACATTCGCGAGTGCAATATTTCGGAAATAATTTATCGATATAATTATATTTGAAATACCACACCATCAGAAGAAATGTTGGTCACATAATACGAACTTAATATAGAGTTCATAGCAAGAACATGTTATAAAAATATTAATATCGGCGGCCAAAAATAATTTTTTCCTGCAGCAGAAGGATTTTTTTGCCATGCCCGTTGTCAAAGGTACCGACAACTGAGTCCACAGCAACTGTTTTATTCTTAAGAAAAAAAGAATTTTGGAAAACTTAATCAATATTTTCAAGAGGTGAACGATAAATTACTGACTTATTTGATTAAATTAGATATTTATTTTTCTCTGAGTTTTTAATTAAGTAAATTTAATTCGATATACTGTGTTATAGAAAATTTTACTGTCCTTTTTTGCAATTAACGAGACAGAGCTGATACGCTTTTTCTGCTCCGTTGAAGTCACTGGCCTATTTTCAATTCTTCGTCTTTATCTCCACTTGGAAATTAGAAAATAAAATAAAATTTGAAATATAATATAGCTGTCCGGCGAAATAATGGGTTTCGACTTTTTCCACCAAAGGAGGTTTCAATCAACATTTTTCCTTATTCTATACAGAAAAATGAAAACTTTTCTGTTATTTTAGTTTCTCCACATCCACACTAATTCGTTTGTCAAATTTCAACAACTAATCTGTACAGCTGCGGACCGCTGGCAAAGGAACACCAACCAGTTTTTGCATCGATGTTAAGTTCATCTTCGATACTGTACGTTTAGGTTTGTCCAGCTCCGCAAATATTCTATTATTATTCTAATAGCAAATGTAGCCCTCCGAGTTGTCCCCTTGCTGTTTTTGCCATGTTTTGAGTTATTATTTCGCCTAGTCCCAGCTGTAGTTCGTACTCTTGAAACGAGTGAAATGTCCGCCTTTTTTTTTTTTTCACAACCAAAACAACTCAACCTCGTCCCCAGGTCTTCTCGGTTAACGGTGCCTTAACCTGTAGCGGGCTGCATTTTTGACGTCATTAAACACAAAATTCTTCCAAATTTGGTCATCAGTAACTGGTTATGGTGAATTATGGGTGTGCTTTTAGCCAATCAGAATTGGGGAAATATTTTGAATGAATAATAATTAGCAATTATTGCACGAGGCTGAGTAAGATGTGAAGAATTATGGAGATCAAGGATACACAAGAAAGCCAAATTCAATGATTGTCACTTTATTATTCGTTCATAACAAATTATTTCTAAGTTCTTAACAAGGTTAACATTCTCGAAGACTTTCTTCAAAACTTTGGCCTATTTCTCAGCACTGTTTCAAAAACAGGTGTTTTTCCTTGCAGATACTCTTCAAATCCTTTCAGTAAGACAGACGACTATCCTAATCTACCAACCTAATTGGGAAAAATGGAACATATTGATCGTCCGTATTTCACCCACTCATTTGCAATCGTCTTAAACGTGTACCTGTATTTCTGATTTACATTAAGCGTATTCCGGTTAACCTCGGTATTGTTCTTCCTTCCTCTTTATATTACATTTATATTAAAAATTACTCTTCTTTGATATAAATTGTTCTATATGATAAATTCAATATAACTCGGGGTGCGATTGTTTGTAATTTACTTATTTATCATTACAATAATAATAATTATATAAGAACCTCCTTGATCTCTCTTGACAAAGGGCAGTTTCTTATAAGCGAACTCATACTGTACCAGAATTATTGGGTGGCAATAAGAAAAACGGAGACATACTTTCCCGTTTTGGAAACAGAATTTCTACATATCGTGCTCAAGATTTTAGAGATGGTTACTTTTGCCGTGAACTTCTAATATTCAGACTTGATAACAAGCATATGCTAAACTCTAAACTCTTAGTATATAGTGAAAAACACGGAACGTCTGAAAATCCAATAATTTTGACTTTCACAGAGGTTAACTGCTACGGCTGAATTATTAATATATTATTATTATTATTATTATTATTATTATTATTATTATTATTATTATTATTGTTATTAAACATTGTACTCGCACTGTCTGTTTTCTCATTGGCTAATTGTAAATTTTGGAAATCATAATCTGTAGGTTGCGCGTAATGCATGATTTTCAAGATCAATTTGAAAATGTCAAGATGCTGTGTTGGTCCTTATTTTCTTGAAAACATTGTATAATAAAACAATTATTATATTCTGTTTTAGTGATATCCGGAATAATCATGGTCTTGGTAAGTGTTATCAGCCTCGGCGTTCGGCTAGGCTGATGACACTTACCCCGAATTAATTTGATTATTCCGGATGTCACAAAAACCTCATCCAATACTTGTTCATTATCTGCATGTAATCCATGGGTATTTATTATCTGTTTTGTATGTTACACTGACCTACACAAAGGTGGGTCTGGAGACGTCACGACTGTGATATCTTGAGCGTTTGATGCTTGAAGAACTTTTACCAGATGTTCGATCGATACTAGTTTGTTTTCGAGGCGCCTTTGATGGACAGAGGCAGTAAAGAAACATCTCAAACAGAGCTTCCTTATATTCAGCAAGTTTTAAAGGATAGATGACAACGTTGACAAAAGAATTACCAAACTGAAGTAGTTTCATAAGATGAAAAACCACAAAAGGCCAGCCTTGACACGGGGTACAAAGCGAGGCAATAATGTTTATTATGTGGAATGGAAGCCAAGTTACTACAAATGACCCGGAAACAATGAAAAGTGTTTTTGTTAAACAGTCATCTTGATGTGCTTCTCTTGCCAGGTGAAGACGGGTCTTTTGCTTCCTCCACATTAGAGAGTACGCAACGCATGTGAAAAGAAGAGGGCTTGTTATAGAGACGATAATGATGACAACAAAAGCCAGTTTCGATATGATATAAAAATGAAGCAGGACTCGGGCTAAGATGCCAAGATGAGCTACGATCCAAGGGATACCTATAACACACGTGTAGAAACGCGACGTCAGCGTTCGATGGCGTAAAGGCCACAAAACAGCGTGCATCCTTTCCAACGAAATGCTAGCCAAGGTGAATATTGATAAGACTCCAGTGAAAATATCAACACATTGGAATGAAAGTATCAACAGACGTTTAGTCGTGTAAATTCCAACAGCAATGTACAGAGGCACAGCGAAGGCGCCGACCATA
Organism: Porites rus; assembly: GCA_964035705.1. Taxonomy (NCBI): domain Eukaryota; kingdom Metazoa; phylum Cnidaria; class Anthozoa; order Scleractinia; family Poritidae; genus Porites; species Porites rus. The sequence continues at coordinate 9,687,942 of OZ037993.1, forward strand.
AGATCCGCGATGGCCAAGCTAATCAGTAGGAAGTGTGGGCGTTTTCGAAGTTTCTGTTTCAAAAATATCACAATGGTGATAAGGTTTCCGATGGTAATAACCACGGATGTTAAGGCAAATGTCAGTGTCCAGAAAATGTTCCAGTACTTAGTGAAATCCATGACAAATCTGAATCATAAAATTTGTCAATATTGCAATTTACCTGCGAAAAAGAAACAAATCGTTCTATTTAAGTGAGTGGCAATAAATCACTTAGTGGTCCACTTAGGGAATTCACTTATGTGACTGCACTTACGATTCGTAAGTTTTCACTTAAATGTCGTTTATGCAGCAGAAATTGCGCGCAATGCATAAAACTATTTTTACGGGAAAAATAGCACGTAAATTCACGGCACCTATAAGGGTCCCGTATCCTTACTGTTTTACTTAAGTTAACCGAAGTTTTTTCTTTACCTAATTCCGTTCTAATGCGCTTTGCCTCGGATTTATTCTTGAAATATTCTTAGAAAATATGTTCTTACAGAAAAAAAAAAAAGTGTAGACGGGCTCATCACCAAGATACTCGGAAAGGGAAATCCCTCATTCGCGTCTATAGTTGGTGGAAGTAGGTGCGTTGATGGTTGTAAGGGAAAGGAAGAGTACTTCAGAGAACGAGCAAGACGAAAACCGCGAAAACTGTGATTTAGTATTTTGAATATTTTCTAGAAAAGGCGCAATACAAATAATAAATGTTATTGTTATTGTTAGTAAATTTTAGGGCACAAGGACATGGAGAAAGGCAGATTCAGAAGATAAATGAAGAGCATTATATGAAGAACATGGAATTAAAATGGTATTTCTTAAAAAGAAGGAACAGCTGCAACTTAAGACCAAAACTTAACAGTGATGAGTAGTTTAGAACATGTGCGGATGTTGCTTCAAAAAATATTTTTGAGTATGTCGAAGATTCCTGGTTGGAATTTTTTTTTCAAGAAAAATGAGGAAACACTTCCTTTTGTTGCATGATATAGAAGAAGAAGAAGAAGAAGAAGAAGAAGAAGAAGAAGAAGAAGAAGAAGAAGAACCTTTATTAATTTATACCGCTCAGGGTAGCCCCTTCAGACGCAAAAAGCTGTCTGTTATCAATGGGAGCCCTGAGCAACAACGCACAAAAACTCACTAAACATATAAACATTACACCGATACAGGTAATAATATAAATAGAAAACTATTTTCAATTAAAAGATTAAAAGATGTAAAACACGAAATATTATTAAGATAATTCGTTAAAAAGAGTGCAACCATAATAATAGAAGGATCTTTTTGCAATTTCAGTTCTCACAGCAGGCGGATGTAAGAGGTTGCTTTGTCTAGTAGCGCGCGCATGGATTGAATTATTACGTTTAAAATAATGTTTAAAATACTGGGGACATTGACCTTGCAGGCATTTCTTAACGAGTTTAAAAACAGATTGACGTCGGCGATCCTCCAAGGTGGGCCATTTCAGAACGTCCAATGCCTGCTTGCTGCGCACAGTACAAGCCACTATCCTAGCAGCCCGGTTTTGGAGGGCTTCAAGGTCTTGTTTACGACCTTACCCGCAACAGCCCCACACACTTACACAGTATTCTAAAATGGGCATAATTAGACTACAGTACACTACATTTGCACTCTCTCTAGTGAGGCTTCTGCGAAGCCTGCCGCGCATTCCTACACGTTTTCCGCCTTCGAAATTAGGTACTTTATTTGCTCGTTCCAGCTAAGGCGGTCATCAAAAACTATACCTAGATAAGTGAAGTGAAAAACCCGCTTAATTACATTGTTATTTAAAGTAATAGAAAAAGAGTTAACAGCAGATAATCTAGGGGCGGTTCCGAAAAGCATAGCTTCGATTTTTGTTACATTAACAAACAGACTATTTAAAGAAAGCCAGTGATCAATCTTAGACAGTTCGGCATTCAGCTTGTCTTGAATGACAGAGGCTTGAGAGGATGAACAGTATAACACAGTGTCATCAGCGTACATCAGAATATTGCAATCGGACACTACTTCAGGTAAATCATTAATGTGTAGAATAAACAATAATGGTAAAACGTAATCTCGGTAAAAACTACCTTTCCCTATTTTCTTTATCAGCCTTATATGGAGCACTTAATTTGATTTGTCAAAGCAGTATTTATAATTAATCATGTAATTATTACATAGTATATGAAACTGGGTTGTGCCTAACAAAAGGACAGCCGAGGAGTGCTAGGAACGAATTTCCGATTCGGGCCGACTTCCGAAATTTTCGAAATGAGCCAAAGTGCAGGTCACAGGCCACAGGTCAGGTCACAGGTCAGATCATAGGTCAGATCACAGGTCACACTCAAAAACAATATGACACTGGACAGAACTGTTCTTGATTGAGATTTTTTTGCACAAAAATAAAACAAGCCAAGGAACCTCAATTATATTTTTTTCTGTTCTGAACTTTACCAAATTCCATACATGAGAAAATATATTCATGTTGATCACGCAAGGGAGACTTGCGTTAAAACGTAACCAAAGTTGGTAACGAAATCACAAAGGTACGCAAAATCACGTGATTTGTGAGAAAAAACGTTTCTCAAAACGAAGGGTTGTTGCGTTAGGAAGATCATGACGTGTTTGTGGTAGCCTGCGTGGCAGGCGCAAAAAGGGGAGGGGGAGGCGGGAGGGAGAAAGGGAAAAGGGAAGGGAGCGCCTGCTCTAAGAGCCTTTTTTTTTCGCATAACGCCTACCAATTTTCTAGTAATCCGATTACGCTTACTGTCAATGAAGTGTCGCTACACTCGCCATTGCAGAAAAACATTACACTCACGGACTAAAGAAATGCGCTTAGTTATTCAGATCCAGAAGGCACTTTGGAGAAAATTGGAACCCTTATTCAGCCGTAATAAAAAAAGCTTTACGCTTCAAAAGAGGTCAAAGAAATTGCGCTTGCATCAGAGGGCAAATCCTGCCGACCAGAAAACAATAACTACAGTCAATCGATATGTATGTCATGACCTCTCAGTGTGAAACATGCGGCTAAAATAACATTTGCTCAGTATAAATGCAGAACCTTCCAGAGCATAATCTACCCAGCAGATAAAAACAACTTTTAATTATTGGAATAAGCAGCATTTTGGCATAAGGTAAAACCACCTTCTTTTATTGCTAAGTTACATCGGCGAATGTCATCGTTCGATAAATTGGCTAAATCTTTCGCTGGGTAGCCCAACAATGCCATCTCCTGCAACTGGTCTTTGATAATACTTTTCAGTGGCGAAATGACGAGAATCGCCGCATTACCATTTAGCTCGTAGTTCTTCGCGCGTACAAACATTTGGTAAATTAAACTCTTGCCGTATCCGGTCCGCAAAACCGCCAGAACATCTCTCTCGGCTAAAATAGCCCTTACTGCTGATTCTTGCTCTGGTTTTAAAACAGTTTCTCTACCACTAGATAAATTCAAATCTCTCAAAGCACTCTCTACGACATCCACGTCTACCGCTGCCATCTCGACTGTTTGTTGATTTGTGAAACCCGCATTTCAATATGTTACTCATTACGGTTCAGCCAATCAGGAATTTACGGACGCCAGCGTCCGCAGATATGAACAAAAGGGCGTTCTTAGAGCGGGCGTCCCCTCCCCCTCTCCCCAATCCCCCTCCCCTTTTTCCCTTCCTCCCTATCCCCTATCCCCTACCCCTTTCAACGCCTGCTACGCAGGCTATGTTTGTGGATGTTTTAAAAAGCATTCGACGGAAAAACGGAAGAAACTGACTTAAAAAGTTTATTAAAAAATTCCTTATCTATTTACTGTTTGATCTTTTTTGTGACAACAACAAATGTGTTATACCGACCAGCCGGACAGGACAACTTAATCAGAAATTTTTTAAGCAATTGCCTAAAGTAAAAGGTCGGAAATTTTTCAAAGAACATAAGAATCTCAAACATCGCAAAGGATACCGTAAAATCATGCTTCCTGGCGATAAAAAGGGCCCTTTGACTGTCAGTTCTCAGTTTTCCACATAGAGTGTCCCCTGGGTGAACATTCTTAGGTGATTACAACAACAAAATGAATACAACAATCTTTGTTCAGCGGTCCCCAACTGGTAGGAAAAAACCTTCAGAAAGCAAGGTGTGTATTACAATGTAACAATAACAAGCTACATGTCATGTAGTAATGCATGCAGCCAACTGCTGACATCATTAGCAATCATGGGTTTAGGATGTCCTGCTAGGCGGTACTATTTTCAAAGATAATACAGGCCAAAACGACAAGGCATGTTTTATGAAAAAAATCATTGCTGTTTAGTTACCCTGGCCTTTTAGAAACCAAAAGAGTCACCGTTTAACAATAAAAAACCCAAATATGATATACGCGCTAACAAATGTTGCTAAAACTCAGGATATCCCGTTGGACGGTACTATTTTCTTCCGTGATACTGGCCAAAAGGACAAGGCCACTTTTATAAATAATAATATTCCTATAATAGGTAAACTAAGCTTGTGGAAACCTACAGAAATCAAGTTCTACAACACAGTTTAACAACGAAAGCTAGAGTTGATGTACATGCAAACATATATTGCTATAATTTAGGATTTCCCGTTGGAAGGTACTATTTTCTTCTGTTATACCGGCCAGCGGGAGAAGACAAATTGATACAGGGCTGTCAACCACTCACGTCATCAAATATTGAGAATTTATAGGGAAGAAATGATAGATGACGTCATTTCACACGAAAAATGACGTCATTTTTGCCAAAAATGCTCGTTGATTCCGATCGACGTATATAGCACATAAAAAGTTCATATTTAGCCACATTATTGCTTAAATTGCAGTGGCATACCGGAATTTATGGGAAAACGTTCCCGCAGTAGCTTAGACAACGCAAAGTATTTGAAATTTTATGGTCAGAAAGTCGAGTGTACAAGGAATAGCAGTTTTGGCGATTATCCGGGAGATATCAGACTCTAATCTGGAGACCGGGAGATACGGTCCAAAATTTGGAGTCTCCCGGATTATCCGGGAGAGTTGACAGCACTGCAGTGAGTAATAAGACATTTATAAAAGGATTGCTTACTATTACGGGACTAAGAACTCTTCAAAAATCACAATAAACGCAAACTTCGTTAACAAGACCGTAAAATCAAGTTTCTCTGGTGATAAAACGGCTCCTTTGGCTGTCAGTTTTCACCGCGTTTGGGCCGCCATATATATTGGATGATTTCGAGAATTTCCGAAGTCGGCCCGAATCGGAAACTCGTTCTTAGTACTCCTTGGCTGTCCTTTTGAACATGATTTAGGCACAACCACACTGACGTCGAGAAATAGCATAAATTAGCCATAATTATTTTTTCTCGCTTGGATCAAATGTAATCAAAAAGTGCTGTTGATGATTTAAAGCTTCCACTGGATTGTCTTTAAAATTAAAAACATTTTGATGAGTAACCTACATAATCGTATCATTATAATCATCGTCGCACCCTAACAACTGATTCTTCTGTTGACTAGGGGTCAATGATTTAAAACATTTTAGTTTTACAAAAAGTATATTTATATTAAAGCTTAATCATTTTAATATTATAAAAAGGAAACATTTCACTCTCCAGTCATGTAACTTATTGTTGGCCCTGACATATTTGTAAGCGCCTTTTGGACCATATGAGGGAATTACACAAAACGAATAGTTCGGTTGGGTTTGAAAACAAAACCAACATCAACTCTCGTGTCAATAAGACAAACTGTTAAAGAGTAAGAAAAATTGCTCACCGTCGGGAATTCTATGTTGGCTGTCCGATTTCCATGTAGTTGATATTTCTAGCCAAGTGAGAGACGTGACGCGATGCCTATCCATTTTGAAAAATGAATGTAAGCAGCTGCTGTTTACTGCTATTTTGGAACTTTGCAATGTGTTTTGAAAAATATTTATTTCAAAGAAAAAGGGAAATAGTATCGTATTAATTGTGACAAAAAATAGACACAGTTGTTCGAATCATTTCCGATCGACAGATTTTTCCTGAAGCCCAAGCAAAATACTTTCTATAGATCGTATTCAAATCTCTGGTGCAACTAGGATACCAAATGCAGCTGAATATTGAATTGTCCGGTGCAGATATTTGAATGCGATTTTCAAAGTTTTCTTTTTTGGTCTTTAAAATTTAACTTATTCTAACGTCTAATTCTAAAATAGGAACAGTTGATCCCATATTTAAGGATGCGTGTGTATTTTGCAATTAAATCACTTGAGGTTTGAAACATTTTGTCTATCCCTTATTTATTTTTCCTATTTACTATCCCCTTTTAATTTTAAACTTAATCTGAAGCAATCTGCAGTTACCTGCAAAGGAAAATTATTTTCAAGAAATGTTCTCCTGTCTCTTATTAAAATGAAAAGCTATGAGGCAAAAACACGAAATCGTTTCCCTTCCGGGTCTAAAAACTTTACTACCCAATTTTCCCTTCAGCATGATAGCAATGCCTTACAGTTTTTCCTGTGGAGGAAAATTTACATTTTTAAAGCCATCTATTTTGCCACCTAATACCGTACATGTATTCATGTACTTATCTCACAAGTTTCTCTCTGCAGTTTGTTTTATAGAAGTTTGAAGGAGAAATAAAAGGAATATAGTGCCACTGATTCTGAATAAAACACAAATCGCGACAGTACTAACATATCCAAATATAATACAAATGCGAAAATGCATGCAGTGATGCCTAACTTAAACCAGTTGGAAACTACGGTGAAGAAGATTAAAATTATATATTTAAAACCGAGGTTTAGGCCAAACGTCGAACTTTTCATGAACTTAACTCTCTAAAAGTTTGGCTCGTCTCATGAAAAGACGTTTGGCTTAGGCCTTATAGTCTGAGTTATTTTAGGGAAACTTTTACCAAAAAGGCTTAAACATGCATAAACCCACTATAGTATTTAAACGCGAGGCGGTCGTAATCCCGGGGGGGGCACTTCGGTATTTTTTCGGTGGGTATGTGCCGCCCGGGACTCCAAATTGACATCCCGTTCTGGAAAAAATTTCCCCTAAAATTGATACCCCGTTCTAGAAATGGGCCAATTTTTTATACTCCGTTCTAAGGTGCAACAAGAGTACAACGGTTTGCTTTTTAACGCATTGAACCGTATGTTTAAAAGCAATCTGTCCTTGAATAATTTCAAATGTCTGCTTACAAAAGTGGAGCTTTAGTGCGTTCGAAATATTATACCCCGTTCTAAAAAACGCCTCTGAAATGGATACCCCGTTCTAAATCAGGAGCTTCAAAATCACGACCCCTTTGGGCGGCACATACCCGTATAGGTAATGTATGGGAGTACCACCCCCCCCCCCCCCCCGGGGTCGTAATACGTATTTTCCCATAGTGATTACCGAGCTCACTCCAAAAAACTGAGTAAGAAGAAAATTATCCCTGCTGTAAAAGTACAAGTTAATTTAAAGGAAGGAATGTTTTCATTAATATTGTGGTGAATTTCAGAAAACCATTAAACTAGAGTTGCTTATTGTAAACGAGCATTTCAAATTCGAAGAATGTAATATTAGTACGGCAAGGTTTTGGGATAGTGATAGCACTCTCAAGAAAACAATAAGGAACGAGCGACAGTGAGAGATATGTCCAACACTTGTCGGAAATTAGCTGAGACGAGGCAGACTTTAAGATCAAGCTCTGTCAACTTTAAAATTTGTACTGAATTTATTGATAAATGGCTCGATAAAACAGAGTGTACGTCTCTTTGAATAGGTAAATATATCCGTTTTTTAATTTTTTTTTTTTTCAAGCCCCTTGCTCTGAATAGACCTTGGCACCGTTTGCACACAAAACGTCATTTTAAAACTTACCAACCTGCGTTTTTCATAAACTGAGTTCCGCGTTTTTTTGAGTGTAATATTTTAAAAATTAATGACTAGTTTAATTAATTACTATTCTTTGAGATCGAGGAAAATATTGGATAAGACACTATTAACCTTGAATTTTAACAATATCAGAAATAAAACCATTAAAAGTTGACTTGATTGACGGGTTTATTCGAACTGTGCATGCGTAGCGCTGAACACGCAACATGCGCAAAAGTCAGATCTTCATGTTTATACAGAATTTTCATACATGGCAAATTCTACTTCCAATCCTTTATCTTTCTATAGTGTCAATGGCTTTTAAAAGTTTAATTTGCAACCCTCGCCCAAGCTGAAACTAAGTGAAGGAGGCTCAATATGGGTCTCAGCTCCTTGCAAGTGCCGTCAGGTGCGGCTCTGATAGAAGTGGATGTCGTTTTTCCCGATAATGAAACACACACACATAAAGCGTAAATCACCGTTGGCGTAACACTAGTAACAAACTGGCTTTACGAACTTATATGCGTTGCGACTCGACGTTTCACACTCTACATCAATGGTCAGAATATAATACAGTAAAATTGTTGTCTAATTAATTGAGCTAAGAACAGAAGAATAATTATAATTATTTTCAATTAATTGTATCCCTCACTCATTACATGTAAGCACCTTTGATTAACCCCTTTGTTATAAAAGTTGATAACGACAAAACTAAAATTTTATTCTACGAAGCTAAACGATTAAAACGGAACAAGCCGATGGTTTTTAGACCAAGGACGCATTTTCAGGGTAAAGAACCGTCCTCCAGGCGAACATTTTCTCTTTGTCTTAGGCGATTTTTGATGGCAACAGGACTAGGTTTTATCGTACAAAGTATTCGTCAACTAAAAAAGGGTCTGATTCCCACGTAGGTGATCGATGGGCGGGTTCAAATTATTACAAAGATTTGCACCTGAGATTCACACCTCTACATCTCAAGTTGGATGTAATTATCACTGATTTTTAAATGTCTTTGTTTTTCAAGTTTCACATGTGCAGAAATATTAAAGGCCTCATTATTCCAACAATGGGGTAACCGATTGAACGATTATGTCCATCTTACACAGAGAAAGTAACTTTTCCCATCGGAAATAGCCTAAAACATCTCAAAGTTCACTAGCTGGACGGTCTAACTTTTTTTTTGCCCATAACTGATCCTCAAGTCTCAAATATTAATAACAAGGATTAGATTCAACCTTATGATGTAATTTTCTAACTGATATACTGTATGGCTAATTTGACTTTTTTAACATTTTTTTTCTTGAAAGACATTTCTTAGCAGCAGTATCCCACCTCGTATTTCCCTTTTCATTCAAATTAAGTTTTTTTCTTAAAAAGTTTTATTAACACAAGAACTAATTGTAATTAATTAGTCGTAGTCAAATACAATGATCCCACTCAAATAGCCTATTGACCAACTCGTCGAGTTTGCTTGTGGGTCAATTATCACGCCGTTATGAAGATAGCCTGATTCTTGGACCTGACTGAGGTCGTTCGCGGCCGCTTCGCTGCTCTCCGTGAAGAAGGTTCAGTGGCGATGAAAATTGTTTACTCATAATGAATTCCATCGCAGGTTTACTATTCTTATATTTGAAAATCCTTCTCAGTGCCGAAGCAGAAAAAGACACAAGAATCGAAAAACGTTCCACTCTGGGCGCCATTATAACAAAGAAAGGTTTCTTTTTAAAGGGTTTTTCTTTTAAGCAGGCGAGAGTATCGAGCTTTACCTCATGTGGCCAGGTTTGTCTTAAAGATCCGAGGTGTATATCCACAAACTTTAACCTTCTAATTGAAGACAAAAGGTATACTTGTGAGTTAAACAGCGCTGGTCTGCAAGAAGACGACACTTTGGTACCACATAAAGGGGTGGTGTTTTCACAGTATGCTTACAAAAAGGTAAGCTTACATACATTACAATCCTTGATAACGAGAAAAAAATAATAATACAAAAGAACATTTTGTTAGTTTAAAAAGCACGAGATATTTGAGCTATGGACGCTGTTTCATAAATGTGGCTCTTGGTGTTCTCCATAGTTCGCTAGGCTTTTTGTTCAGATACTGACGATTTAATCAACTTGTTTGAATAACGAATACGATAGATTGACGCTTAATATAATAGACCTCAGTTTTAACCCACTTACCAATTCATTAAGGCGGCTGCTAAGCAAAATGGAACCACTAACAAGATACGATTACGCTTTTGATTTTATGAAGGACCACAGACTGATACAAAGGTAAAGTAAAGAACTTAAAACGCTGTTTACTATTTTTAATAGCACAAGTTTCATGACATCAATGAAGAGCACACGGATGGTATAGTAAATTCTTCATTCTTTCTTTATTCTTGATATGCACTAATTTTCACAACTTTAGCCTAATTTTCGTTAAGGAATGTTCGCAATTGTCAACTATCTGATGTTCAGACCACCAGTACAGTTCTCCGTGAAAGTCTGAAATCAGTAGGATAAAAAAAACACCCACCCGAGCCATGATATCGTAGTCCCCCCCCCCCCCCCCAGCAATCATTATTCCTTTGAAGTGGTTATATTCGAGGACAAAACAACAGTTGCCAGTTGATTTAGAGATCTCTGTTCATTCTTGTTTCAGGTTATGCTTTTGTGTTCACGTCAACTGGAGGCACTGACGCTGTTTCCCTAAGTGGAACACCTGATCGCGCTTTGACAGAATTGACAATTTGTTTATGGATGAAAACAAATCAATCATCTGACACCAACGGAACTCCACTGAGTTACACAGCTAATGGCAGGAAAAACGAAATTGCCATAAACGACTATAAAAACTTCAATCTTAAGATTGGTCGGAGTAACGTTGGGTATGCAGCAATTTTCTTTTCTTTATTTCATTCTACTTTTTTTTAATTGCATTCAAACTAAAAAAGGGCCAAAGTTAGAAAAAATCCGAAACAACTTATGCCGCCAGCCTGAGAAAAAACAGCCGACAGTGCACGACGCAACCTCATATAATGTCATTTTCCAACATTCTCACTTTAAAGATTCTTTTTATCCTTTAAATTTCTTACTTACTTATTTCGATCCCCCGATCCGAGAAAGAAGCTTTCTCTATTTTCTTATCTTTATTTCTAGGCAGGAGCAGGGTTATGGGCTTCTGTTCCGGGTTATCAGCAGGCTACTTCGATCTTTCCCCTACCAGTGGAAGTGCTTGCGGTCCTTCTTTTTTTTTTTTTAACAATATGGGGGCCGAGCGGTTAGAAAGAAGATCAGCTACCATGGCAACTTATTAATTTTAACATTTTCTAGTCAACAAAGGTTTATCACTAATCTAGCTTAGAACATTTCAGTCCGTGTTAAAGCTTTCATATCCTGTCTTATCTTCATCGGTTTTAGGCCAATTTCAGTCTCTGCCAACGATGGGAGATGGCACCACATTTGCCTCACATGGCGAAGCTCAAATGGCTCATGGAATTTTTATAAGGACGGAACGCTGGCTGCGTCTGGCTCACCGTTGAATGCAAGGCACGTGATTAAGGCAGGAGGATGTCTTGTTCTGGGTCAATCCCAAAAAGACCTTTGTGGTGTTTTCAAAGCCGGCAAGAGATTTTTTGGCTTTTTAACAAACGTCAACATTTGGGACCAGGTACTTTCTTACGCTGCCATTAATGCAATGTCTCATTCCTGCTATTCTGGTATTGGAAATGTTGTCCAATGGCTCGACTTCAGCGACGCTGTCAAGGGCAATGTAGAGGTGACCCCCTCAACCTGTAAACCTGAAACTTAAAGTACACCTACCTGGTGGTATAGTCAGCCACTCAACGAAGATGTATTGTTTAAATATAAATTATCTTGGGTATACGTATTATGGTCGTTCCAAGAGATATCAAAGACAGTGCTAACGAAAAATTTGGGGTGACAAACAAGGTGTATTATAAGAGATGTACAAATGGCGAATGTGAATAGGTTTAAGTCTTTCTCAAAAAAATAAGCTTCTGATGAGAATTATTCGCGACCTAAGAAACGTATAATGTCAAATAGCGCTTACAAGAGTCAGGTTCTAAGTTTTTCTCATTTTAATGTAATCGAGGCAAAGCCTAGTTTCTCGAAAGTGCCACATTCTTTAGTCAGTTAGCTGCCATTCCTTTCCTATTTAAGTGAATAAACGAACAGTTTTGCATCGATTCAGTACATTTTAGGCTCACATACTTCATGAGTCATGTAACTGAAATATAGCATGAAAAACATTTGTCATGATTTTAATAGAAGTCAGCCACAATCTTGGTAACACCTCTGATCTCCGATTTTTCGTGTCAAAGACAGAGTGAAATCAGTCTAAATCGATGGAAAAATGACTGCAGAAATGTTATTTTTGTTTCAGGATAAATCTTAGCCTGCATGCAAATTTTCGTAAGTATGTCCATAGGCCTCTCGAAAAATACATTTCGGTGACGTATTTGAGACGAACAGCCAGGTTCTGGCCACATGTGGTTCAAGCGAATTCTTATATTGGCTACTTTGGAGATATTTTTTGATGGAAAAGGTTTCAAAACTCCAGCTAGATGTAGTTTGTACTGTTTTCTTACTCATGTGTCTTGCCAAAACTGTGCTCAGCTTGTGGGTGGCTCCTCCTTTAACGTTCCAATAAGGCCAAAACAAATATTTCCAAGAAATGTAACCTTCAACCGGGCAAGAACTAACGCGCAATCTGTCTGATCGCTGAAGCCCCTTTCAGAAACAATCATCGCGGAGAAACAGCTAGGTTTCTATGTAGGGCGCAATACGAAAGAGCGTTTCCTCAAATGTGAATACTGTGTGAGAGGTACCTCACGTATTGGACAGAGTGTGGCATGAAGTCCTTTGACACACTATGGCTTCATAAAACTTAAATGCCAACCTAATCCGAGTTATAGAGAACCTCTGCAACAAGGCCACCAGTACTGTCTACCTTTATGGCGGCATACGAGGCTGGTACAGAACGACGGTCGGAGTCAGACATACAAGGCTGTCTCCTCTCACCGACTCCTTTTCACATCTTTCTGAAGGAAATTAGGACTAACACACTAGAAGATCACAAAGGAATATTCAGCATCGGAGGCAGAATAATCACCAACCTACGTGTTCCCGATGACATTGATAGAATGGAAGCAGAAGAGGAGGAACTGAACTCTCTAGTGGATCACCTGGACAAGACCTCTACGCCCTTTAACAGGGAGATTAGAGCAGAGAAGACCAAACAACACAGGTACAGTCGTCCAATCCTGAAGTACTTTTCAGAACTGCACAGAAGGCAGCAGCAATATTGAAACTGAAGACCATCTGAAACGGCAAGAATATCGCCTTAGCTAAAAGGTCAAACTGATGCACTCTCTGGTTTTCTAGTACTATTGTACGCCTGCGAAACCTTGACAAGACAGCGGCGGACGTCCAGGAGAAATTGCAGGCCCCTGAGATGAAATACTTTAGTAAACTGCTTGGCATCTCATACAAAGAGTCATCAATAACGAAACAGTCAGAGACAGAAGCAGGGAAAGCCATCGGGCCCTAAGATGACATTTTAACGACGCAAAAGTGGTTTGGGCATGTATCAAGGTCAGTAGGGCTCACGCCCCTCAAGATAATCTTACAAGGAAAAGGGCCCGGAGAGAAAAGAAGAGGAAGACAAAACAAGCGCTGGGAGAATAAAATTTGATTGGACAGGGTTGAAGTTCGTGGCGCCCCAACGGTCATCATGGCAAGGGGATAAGTGCAAGGTGTACTGATGCCTCAAAAGATATTTCAAGCAACATTAATTATCTATCGATCCTAAATATAATTACAAAGTTATTTATGGTAAAAATGACAAAATCTGTAACCTCAACAAGTGAACCATATACCACACGCCTTCAATCCCACCCCTGGGACAACCCTTTATAGCCTGTACATGTGGCGCTTTAAGTTGCCACCAGGTGCACCAGGATGTTCTCGTGGCCTTTCTGACTACGGAAGTCACTAAAGCCTGGTTTTCACTAGCGCATAAGCATAAGCATAACCAGAAGAAGAACGGACATGTTCATTCTTCTTGTGCGTATGCTTATGTCGTAGCTTTGACTAGTGAGAACGGGGTCGACATAAGCACAAGCATAAGCGCAAAGGCCTGGACCAATCTTAGGACACTTTGACCCAGAACTCATGCGAACTCATGTGGCGTGCGTATGTCCCTATGCTTATGTTTGTGCCTATGCTTATACGCTAGTGAAAACCAGGGCTTAAAAGAACCTGTTTAGATAACGACCTGGCAGGATAAAGCCTGAACAGGATTTCCGCATTCTGGGGGAGCGCTGGATGACAAAAAAGTAAACGAGCAACAACAACAAAAGAGATCAGTTTATTGTTCAAGGCAGGCTTATCTCATACATGTAGGTTCCTCAATAAGAATTCGTGGTGCCCATAATGTGCTCCCATTCGTATTGGGCTTAATTCGCGATGCGGTGTTAAAAATCTCATGCCCACCTCACGTTCTCTCCCAATCCAAAGGTAAATCCAACCAATTTTGATGCCAGATATATACCTTTCTAATGATACCTTGTAAGTCCTTGCGAATGTATGCATATTGTGATTAATAGGGGTGAAATGGCTGCCCGCGCTTGAGGTCTGGCTCTTAACATCGCAGATCATGGCACTTTGTTTACTATTTACAAGGGAAAACCGGTTGGTTCACGCTTTGGGTAGGTGGTAAGCAAAATCCAGGACTGGTAACTTTCACCCCGGAATCGAGTTTACTATTTGTACAAATCAGTTCCATTTACCGAAAAGCGGACGCGAAGACCTGAGACGGATCAAAAATGGCTTTGAAGAAAAGAAACACGATTTCCATATGGAACATTCCGTCCGAAAAAACAGGACGACCTTTTCCGGATGTTCCGTTGCTCTCAGAAATTTTCCGTTGGAACGACCCAGAAAGTAGTACTCCAACCGGATTTTCTGGAAACTTTTTGTAAATGGTAGTAGTGTGGCTGTTTGCTGAAAATAGTTTTATTGGTTGCGTAAAAAGGAAATGACTTTTCGAGTAGACAGCGGCCCAGACGTCCCAGATTTCTTCAATGGTCGGCGATTATCTCCTACAAATGAAAACTCAAATTTATACCGTCAGGGGCGTCGGCGATGGAAATCCTCTTAATTGCTGGGCTCTAGCCCCCTGTCAGACATACAACATGGTGTCTCTCGAGAATCTGTCAGACTTCTGGCGATTACCCGATATATCGGCAAAATCTGGGACGGTCGGACAAAAGTAAAATCCTCGATTGTCTTGGATCTTTCCGACATATAAAAACCAGGATTTAAGAGAACATAGACTGTACTGCATTGAAGATTACTGAACATCTAAAAAGGATTCACCATGGCACAATTACTTATGTAGCTTACAAACATTATGCTCTTGGGTAAAGAGAATAAACACAAATAGTGTGATTTTGATACCAAATTCCCCGTTCAACTGATAATTTAATTGCATGCCATCTTGCACTCTATCACATTAAGGACTACAAACTAAAATACTGAATGTTACCGCAAGGTGAACTTATGTAAATTCAAGGCTGTTTGATGAGGCACCATCATTGGTTAAATGTACCTCTAAAGCATGTTTATCTTCTAGTTAAACGCTACTCTCTCTGCACTGTTCAGACGAACCGCCCTTTCAACATGCGACCACTGACTTTTGGACTTACATCAGGGGAAACCACCATAGTGCCATTCGAATTCACCAAACTATGAGTTACCCGCGTAACAGAAGTAGTGCTGTCACAGGTGAAATCTTGTAACAGCACATGCTGACCCTCACTCTGCGATAACTTTCGGTTAAACAGTTCTGCCAATGCTTCTTTGAATTCTGGAATCCTAAAGGTGTACACTGCAGCGTTCATAAATGAGTTACTATAGTGTAAAAACTTAATAAAGTACACCATGTTTGCGGGAAAAGTACATGTTTTGCAAAAATGTACTAAAATAAAGATGAGCTGAAACGGAAGCCAGGAGAGAACGAAAATGGCAGTTACACATAGCAAAGTGATGCTTAGTCGGCGTTCAACGGTCATGTTCTTGCAGTTTTTAGCACTGTTATTCTTCTGATTAATTTTATACACTATGGTTACGTAAGCAAAGCTTACAACGGACAAAGGAAGTGACAGAGACAAAATGACCACAGTGTAGAAACTTTCTTTAACTACCCGAAAGTAAAAGGCGATACCAATGGATGCCACACATCCGGAAAGGAACCAAGTGGCTGCGATGCAGATGAAATAAGCCTTCCTGGGAATCATTCGAAACTTGTAAGGAATAGACACCGCCACAAGTCTTTCTACAGAGACGATTGCCAATGTGAATACAGAAGACAGCCCAGAAAGTATGTCAAACGTTGAATGTACTATCCGCAGTGCTAAACTCTGTCCGCACGTCTCGAGATCCACCAGGCAAACGACAAATAGCGGCACTGAGATGGCACCAACCAGGAGGTCAGCAATAGACAAGTTCATGAGAAAGTAATGCGTGTTTTTACGACGAGGTCTGGTTTTTACAAAGGCCGCTAAAGCCACTGTGTTTGTCAGAATAATCAAGATGGATACAACACCATAAGATGTCCCCCAGAAGGCTGCTTCAACGCTTGATAGTTGTGCTTGCGACGATTTACTCAGGGAAACCGATGAATTGTTCATCTTTACTCTGACGGAAAAAAAAATAATAATAATAAAACAGACAAGTTCAAACCGCGGGTGAGTGACTTGATTATTGTTGTAGCTTGGACCGGCTTAACATGATTATTCTCTTCTAAGCATAGCCTGTCAAATGTTGAATTACTAATAAGCGGTTGTTTTGAACTTATGATTGTGCACATATTAACACACTTAACTTATCCGGCGTCCACATTAAATTCCACATTTTAGTAAGATGTTTGCAATACAAAATATGATAACTGGAGTAAATATGTTTTTCTATACCTACCAGCAGTTATTTTATTAAATTTATCCGCATATTTGAACGTTCTTTTATTGAAAACTAGACGCCTTAACACAAAAGGATTAGTAATTTTATTTTCCTAAGCCCTCTTTACATAGACTTGACAACGTTGATTCACCTTTTCATTGTTTAATAGCAGGTATTCATCGCTTGGATCAAACTTTACAGTACACAACTGATTACTTTATTCCCTTTTACAACAGGCAGTATGGGATTATGGCCTTCATATTGCTGCAAGTTGTTTTTTGTACTCTAAATTAATCATGATGTCTCGGAAAACATTTATTCACTGACAGGTTTACATTTAGTCAGGGGCCCCCAACGAGAATATAGTTCAAAACCATTTAAACTAAGCATTGTTAAACGTATTTTAGTATTTAAACGGTAGATATAGGCATATTTTTATCCCCTAAAAATTTTTCATCTGTTCGGATTTCCTAGCTGAAAGTCTAGTGATCCGAAAATTATAGAGATCAAAACTTATTTTTCGAAAATTTCAGCCAGAAAAAAGGCTCCCGAAAATTCTAGGTGACCTTTTTAGGGTAAAAATCCGTTAAAAATAGGCAATTATACCATTTTTTAGATGTTCGAAAATCCTAGGAGAGGCAGGCAAGCAAGAAATTTTACAACAAATATTTCGAAAATTCTAGATCTCAAATCGTCTTCCGAACAGATATTCTTCCGAAAATTGTCGTTGGGTGTCCCTGATTTAATTACGATAACGTAAATTGTCACAGCAACAACGAGAAATGCAGAAAGCTGAATAAGCATTAATTAGACACATAGGCTATTTCTAACTGAAGGTAGATATGGTGCTCTATTCATTCAGCAAAAGCTTCCGGTTTGAATTTTCGACAACTTCTTGGAGTGAATGGAACAGAATTTTTAAAAATTTCCAAAAAGAGGGCAATCTCACGCAGTAAAGCCAAATTGTCGACAAGTTTACCACCACCTTTAAAATAAAAAAAAAACCATCCTATGATTTGTGTTGAAAACGGCTTGTTTTCTGTTTTTTGTTTTTTTTTACTTTTTTATCTGCCAATAGACGAAGTAGAATTTCTCAGAAATCGTCTGCCAATCAATGAATATAAATTGTCCATACGTTTTGTATATCTACAACCTTAATCAAGTCGCCAGAAGCGTCTTTGACTGAAACGTGTCATAATTATCAAAAATATCGCTTATTTTTTCCCTTAAAAATTGGTACCGTCTGAGAAGTGTATAATTGTCATGACAAGTTTCCGAAAAAATTCCAATTTACAGATGGAAATATGATTTTGAAATTTCTTTTAGTCAGTAAGCAAAAGTATCAGAACTCACTTTGCTGTTTACAGTTATACTTATTATTTGAGTTAGACTGAGCCTGGTTTGCGTCACTATAATTCTTTAATCGTCATTATAGTCCGAAGTATAACAAAAAAAAACAGCCAGACAATGAAATTCAAAACTTGCAAACCCAGTCTTGATCACATTAACAGCCAAGGAGTTAGCAACAACTGTCAAAGTCGATCTTTACTAAGTCAGTTCTTGACCCACATTTTCTTGTCGAAGCAAAACTGAGAATTCAAATGCCACTGAGCTTTTCCGATACATTTGATTTATAATCAACACAATTATGTTACAGGATGAGTGTACGTGTTATCTATTTCTACGTGTCTGCAATATCCGTCCGCTTTAATTTTGAGTTGCTTTTCGATAGCTTTCTTTGCCGGGGAAAATGATAACTTTCTAAAGGTTCTGCAAAACTGTATTCGAATTTCGATTACGGACACCGTTGTCGTCAATACGTAATAATTTTCTAAAGGAACGGCTGTATCTTAATATGACAAGATATTTCTTGGTCCCCAGAAAAAAAGAAATATTTTTCTTATCGTAAAACAATCATGCTCGCTAAAAGCTGCATAATATGGGCTCTTCAAAAACAAATGATTTATGGACACCACAGCATGGTCTTGTCGCAAATATCTCTGCAGCGAAGACATGAGTCATCAATGATATTTTCGTCTCAGTGCATCCCATTTTTTTAAAAGGAAAACGTACAAGTCATTGCGTGTAACTGCGAACAAGATCCCGGCTCTTCCTCGAAGACGCCGCTAAATTTTGAACGAAATAACTTTGGGATTGCATAAAGTACCCCTCGGTATCCAATCACAATGCGCCCTCTTATGTCCCAGTATGGCTATATAGCAAGGCATGCTATTGAACTTAATTGCGAGGGCGACGATAAAAAAACGCACGACACATTGTCATTATTTAACAAAACATATGCAGACGTTTGTCCCTCAAAATATGAAGGCAAAATGACCCTCAGATACAATAATGGTTTCTTTTTATTATTTCTTTATAAAATTGTATTCGAAGACTTTCTACCAGTGCGAGCCTATAATGACGTCTTTCCTAAAGAAAATTTAATGTTTTACTTCTTAAATAATCGCCAAAAAAAATCATGAATAAGTCATGTAGACTGTTTTGGCGGACACCTGGTATTATAATTCGACTAGGATTTTTTTTCTTTTCTTACCAAAACTAAGAAAATTAATAACGTACAACACAATACATTTTGTATAAATTTTATGCAAGGCTTGCTCTTCAACTTGTTTAATATCAAAAAAGTTTTAAGAATTGATAATTCAGCAAGTCAATTTAAAGAATTTAACGACCAAGATATGATGACGATTGCCTCGTACTAAAAAATAAACATAATAAATGTTTATTTTAATGTGAGTGAGATATATGATGAGGTGTATACACTCAAATGGTAAATACTGACTTTGGAGACGTTAAGTCGAGAAAAAATATAAATATACAACCTAAAAATCAGGGAATCAGAAGAACGGGTTTATTCAATTTATTGCACGTAATCTTTTCGGCATTCATGTGGAGAGAGCCCTGTAAGAAAATTTCGCCACAAAACACCTGCAATTTTCCTAACCTGAAATTTAATTTTCCTTCAATTTCTAGACTTGTAAATTATTTCTTACTTCATTCATCGACATCAGTAGGCAATTCATATTTGTGATTTTCACACTAATGCTATTAATAGTCTCAAAATTCTCTCTAATGCTAAACTACCTTACTTTTACGAGAAGGAAATGAAGTCGATCGTTCCTTGAGAAGCTGTAAATTCATTTACTGGTTACAAGCTTTTATAACTGAATCAACATTTATCTTGAATATCGACTACATTCACTGTAACCTTGTTGGACAGGTATAGATTTTAAGAAAACTTTGCCTTCTAACAAGGTGCTTTGAAAAAATTTCTTAGACTATTTGCTACAATTGAAAAACAATCCACAACAATGAAATCAAAACATTTATACATACCCTCCTCGTTAAAATGTTTGGTTATGCCCGTTTGTTAGTTTAAGTCAGGATGCGAGTCATAGGCTTTAGGTTTTGGCAGTTCCTTCTTTGGCAGTCTTGACAACTACTGATAACGAGGAGCGATGCGCTCAACATTTAAGATGTGAAGATAAATTATCACCTTTAAATTGCCACAGGGTTAAATAAAAATTTAATCAGCGGACAGGACTTGGAATTAGTGGATTGTGGACAGAAGATCTCCTAACGAATGGTAATTATCGTGCTACAATTTTAATGTCTTGGATATTTCATTTTTATAGAAGATTTCGATCCTCAACTTTTAATTCTTTATAGTTATGATTTACGACACCCTTTAAAAGTAAGGAAAAACTCCCGCATTGTTTTTTTTTTTTTAATTTAGAATGGATATGACTAAGGTTTGATTAACAGCCTTGAAAAAGTAAAGGTGATTTCCCAGTCCAGGTAAATCACCGAATAAATATTAAAGAATATTATCCAGGCAAGACACAAACCTGCTTTGTCGTGAACAATTGCGGAAGACTGTGAAATTTCTGCCAGTCACTGTATAATAGAAGTCAAGCAAATACACTGGAAATTAGTATATAACAATCCGCAATGCACTTTGCAACTTTTTATTATTGCTTGCTTTAGAAGTGAGACTCTAAAAATGCAAGCATTTTTTTTTTGGACGGGGGGGGGGGGGTCGTTTTTGTGTGTGCACGCCAAAAGGAAAACACGGTCCCAAGCGTTCCTAGCGGAGACCGTGGAAAGTGGGAATAAATATCGCGACATGACCAGTACGGCATATTCAAAAGATGTCGAGCTTTTCCGGAACGGGTCGGTCCACGAATTCTATCGCTTGAAAGCGTTGATTACTTTGGAACAAGCGAACATTCCAGTGGTCGAAAAAAAGAAGAATCTATATGAGCAAAACTTCAGCGAAACTTCGATGGTGAGGCTAACTGGTCGGGTGTTGCAAATGAGTCTTGTGATAAGCACGCAGTTTTTTTAGGCAATGATTAAAATGACGCGTCATGTTCACGTTTTTGCTCTTTGCAATGATGAAATTTCTCTCAAATCAAGGTTCTTGATTTTAGTGTATTTATCACGGGTTCTCAATCAATTCAAACAAATCGTCAAATACGATATAAAAAGTAGATATCCTGAAGAATACTCGATCCTCTGTAAAAGAAGAACGTGAAAAACTTTTAGCGAGGAAATCCTGTTTCGTGCAGAATTAATCGCCTCCATACTTCTTATCTAATCTCCAAGCAAGCGAGACTTAACGGTTTGTCAGAAAGAACTTGACACTTTTAAAAGAACTCAGCTGTTTGATAATGGTAATGTTTCGTGTGATAATCCGCTCAAATTACACAGGAAACTTGTACACTTACGATATTATTTTGCCTTCTGTTTGATAAGTTGATCGAGTTACACTAAGTTGCACTTCATGAAGAAATCAAGCCAAATCTGCTAAATCTACCAACAATCAGTGCCTTTGGTTTGTTCTTTGGCGCTGGGTTCTTTTTCTCGTTGAATTTCTCATCGGTTTACAGAATGGAAATAAAAACTTTGAGGTGATTATTTTTTTGTTTGTGTGATCTGCATCGATTTAGTCTTTCCTACTTTCAGTCTTTGCATCACTACCACCTGCCTTGACATATTTGCCTCCTTACTTTATGGAACTGATTTACAAGAGTGAACATATGCAGGGATTCTTAGAAGATTTTTCTAACCTTTGGAGTAGATATTTAAGCATTCAGTTGCATCAAAACTTTTCTCGCAAAGAATCAAGTATGAGTAGGGGTACTTTACCGGGATTCTCGTAAACTTATCTAGTTTGATCGCGGTCAAATGTTAAGTAAGTGTAAATTTAATGTTACTCTAATTGCTAGTTGATAAAAAGGACAGGATTTCTAAACGCCATGGCACAACTGGAGAAATCCAACTTGTAAAAAAGAGATCCACGTTCCCATCGCTGTTCCCTTTCGATATTCCCTGTCCGATACCAAATTTATTAATCAGAACATTAAAATTTATGACTTTATTAAGGCATTTTGCAAAAGTACGTCTACTCATGAATGATAAACGATCCCGTTGTTTCGTGAGAAAACTGACGGTTGTTTTGTGAAAAACAGCACATGTCCTTTATTAAAACTTTTTGAGGAGAATTCACAACTTCCAATGTATGTGGAAATTAAAGGCGATATCGTTAACACAGATTCTGAAAACTTTGGTGTGAGGAAATTTGATTTTTTTTATTGTTATTTCCATTTTCTACGTTGTATCTTCAGTTTAAGCCAAAATGTGATAAATTTCGCATGGAGCACATTTCAGTGTAAATTCGTGACATGAACCGCATCCCCGCCTCATGTTTAAGAGTAAAACGCAAGAACAACGAAACACTAGTTAGAAAGCTTTTAGAAAAGAAAAGAAAAAAATGGCAATTAGCTAACAAAAACTAGCATGACGTTTCTTCTGCCAAATTCGTTTATAGTACATCTTTGTTTTTTGACCGTTAAAAATATTGCATGCCTTCTATAGGGTGAACTACTAATTGATTTCTCTCAAAGCTGTCAAATCTTTCAGATATATTGGAATTAAGATATGATCGGGCACTGGAAACTATAAGAGTTAAATCAGTGAATAGAATATAATTTTCTGCACGTAAAGGAAATTATATGGTTTTCATAAAACAAAGCCGGATGAGAACATAACCAAAGAAACAGATGGTTTGGATTGTAAGACCTTATAATCATTTGAGTAGAGTTTTTTGTTATCATATATTGCTATTCAGAATGTGATTTGTCAATACTTTAAAGTGCATGCATTTTCTGATATCTTTTAAACATACTTGTGAAGATCACGTTTTGTGATGAATAGCTGCGAACAGATACGCAGGGATTTCAAATCAACACAAAAGAATAGTCTATAAAAACATTTAGATTGAGGATCGCCATTTTTACATAGTTTTGATGTTTTTATATCAAGGGACACACTAAATAACACACTACAATTAGTTCGTTATATCTCGAATCCTTTAGACGAATATTTAAGCGGAGAATGTTTTGTGGTAAATCTGTCTCATTCCACAAAATTCGTTGCTTTATTTATCCCGACAAAACTGGCTCATTTTTGCGCGAAAAAGGACACTTCGCATCCATTTTCTTGGTCTGATTAATTGTGAGTTTGAAGGTGCCCGATACCCGCGGAACACTATTCACTAAACAATTCAACTGTTTCTGTTGATAAAGGTTGTCAACTAGAAATGTTAGAAATCTAATGTTAGTTCAACACATTGACGTACGTTGAATAGACAAGAAAATCTCAATTCTAAACAGCGGCTTGTTTATATTGTTTCAATCCATTCTACATTGAATAATAAAAATTTATCTGCACAAATACTAATTGGAAACATTAATCGAGGATATCATCGTAAATGTTTAAAATCCTAGCGAACGGTACTTCAGTATTTATCAGCGTTTTAAATCCGTGCAGAGTTATGGCTCCACCTCTGGAGCAGGCGATGAAGATGATAATCAGTGACAGCGGGATACTTCAAAACTGAGATGCATTGCATGTAAATTGGAATCTGGCCTGCACATAAAGGTTTTCACTACTAGACAAAACATTTTAACTGCCCACTGATATGGCAGTATTACCTCTACGAGGTAATAAAATACAATAAAAATATGTGTTAAAACAAAATTGATGAAACCATCTGAGAAAATCGTATGTCAGAACAGTTTCACAAATGAGGAAAACCGAAGAGGAAAAAAGCAAAAACGAAAAACTTAACTGTCATGTTGAAGGTGTTGAATCCTTCATGAAGCATAGTCTCTTAAAGTTAATCAATAAAATGGACATTTTAAGTTGACACTTATATTTTTCACCTGAACTTTAACGTGAAAATTTATTCCAGGAAGCGCTGCGTGTTTCACGTAAAAACACAAAAATTGAAATCAAGATAAACCTAAATTTATAAATGCTCGGAAAAGCTCTTTGTCCGTGTCATTATCATCGAGATATATTTCTCCAAAAAACAAACCAAAAATCCCAAAATAATAAACGCCAGTTAATAGCTTCAGATATCAATTTCTAAGAAAATGGAGAAAATGGTAATTTCAATGGCGGTGGTAACCTTTCCTGATACAACAAAATGCAATTTCCATAGAAAATAAACGTGGCTTTTCGCATCGTTCCTCGTTTTTTTTTCTTTCTTTCTGGAAAGAAAAAATGTTAAAAAGGCTGCAGAACAGCTGTACTCTTTTGATGGTCATGAAGTGAGACCACTCGATCTTTAAACGACGAGTGTGGGCCGGAAGCATCAATGCCAGGAGGCGGAGAATGATACCGGGAGAAAGAAGTAGGGAAAGAAACCGCCGTGTAAACTGTCTCGTATTTTGTCTTGTTATTTGCAACTCACAATATTAGATATCAATATTTACCTCACAAATTATAGTTTGTCCAACTTTAGTTTTAGTAGCATCAGACATGTCTAATGACTTTCCTCTATGAGAGCGGCGTTGGGGTCTATAAAACCCGAAAACCCGCTCTAAAAATTACCCAAAACCGAAAGCCGCATACAAAACCATCAAACCGAAGATTTACACAGCTCAATTTTCACAAAACCCTAGTCTAGATCTGAAACGTTGGTTATATGTGGAACATGCGGACTAAACAATAACACATCATCATTCTAGATGTTGATATCATCACAGTATCACCATTTATCTATGGATGCTATGTCGTGGTCGTAAAACAGGCATATCTGGCCTAGGACGCTCTGGGAGAATGCAGAAAGATCCTCTATTGAATAGCAATAGAGGACATTGAGAGAAATTTTGCGCCAGCAAAAAGCTCTCCAGGTGTAAACGTCAATCCAAAATCCACAATCCCTCATTGCCTTTTGACCTCAGGATTGACTGTGAAATAGAAACATATAAAGTAGCCTGACATGTGACTATACAGAGAACCACAGAGGAATTTAACGCGCACAGTTTGTTACTTTTTTTGTCTTTAGCTGAGCCTTACCGAGGAGTCGTTTCAATTTGGAAGAAAGTAAAAGACAGACCTGCATTGACTCCCAATGTGGTTTTTGTGGACATCAAAACCAACTACGATACAAGCCGACAGAAACCTTTCAATATACACACTTTACCTGTTTCCACTCTCCGGGGGTAAAAAGAGGTTTCATTAAAGGCGACGCAATAGTAGCCTGCGCAGCAAGCGTTTCCGTTTGGTTTCGGAGCAATGAAAGATCGTGGAAAGGGATTTTTGGTTATGACTGCGCGAGGAACGAAACGAGGACCAAAAAATGAAAGAGGGGGAGGGGAAAGAACGAAACGATTGCAGACAAACTCCTCGATTTTGAAAACCTGCGTTCGCCAGCGAACGCAGCGCCTGATTGGCTCGGTTAGTCGAACAATATTGACATGTGTCGATCAAAGGTTTGTTTCATACTGAGAGGTCATGTATGGTACGTGACACGCATCTTAATTTCCTGCAGTTGATGTTTATTCTGGTCCAAGGCAAGAGCATTTTCTTTGACTTCTTTTGAAACGCAAAGGTCTTCCCCACCCCTCCCCGCTCTCTTACTTGCGCCAATTTTCGCGTGATCTTTGACTCTTGTTCCTCATTCTTTGCTCCTGAACCGCACAGAAACGCTTGCTACGTAGACTAACGCAATACGATTGCTTAGAACAAACTCTTCAAAAAAAACAAAAGCATTTGAAGAGTGCCTTGCGAGCTTTAAACAAAGCCCGCGGGTATCCTACACAAGATAGGAAATGTCGTTGTCAGAGGTCAACTTTAACTTAAAACAATCGACGCTAAAACAAAAGCAAAAAAGGGGAGAGAGACTATTGCCTTTCGGTATAACATATCACCCAGCGGTACAAGATCTTAAAAACAAATTGATGGCAAACTGCAGTTTAATAGAAAATCAGCCTCTGCTGAAAACAATTTTAAAAGAACCTCCGATCATATCCTCTGAAAAGAGGTAAATCTTTAAAAAAGACATGCTTTTAAGAGCAAAAATGAACTTGAAGGCAGTTGATAATGTGACACAACCACAAAAACCACATTGGAAGCCCGTGCAGGTCTGTCTTTGATTTCCTTCCAAATCAGTGGAAAAACCGAAAACCATATCGGTCACCAAAATCCGAAAAACCGCTTTATTTTTGCCAAAAACCGAAAAACCAGATGGTACAAAACAGAAAAACAGGAAACCACAACGGACAACAAAACCGAGAAAACGAAGTTTTTGAATGCAAAAACCGAAAAACCGACCTACAAAATGGCCAAGACTTAACAACCGAAAATCCCAACTCCCCCTTCCTCTATCTAAGAAGCAATGAAGTTTTTCTTTGTTTTTTACCTTTTGTTTTCCTAAGCTCTTTTGTGCCGACTTCTTTATTTTTTAGTTGTACGTCACCCACGATTTTTACGGGTCCTCACTTCGAAGATGAGTCTGTACCATGAAAAATCTATCAGTTAGTAACAATTGTCATAAAGTTCAAGTCAATATCAAAACGTCTCCTTAATGTACAGTCGAATCCCGATAACTCGAACCCTCGCTAACTCGAACCTCGCGCTAACTCGAACCAAAATCGATTTCCCCTGGATTTCCTCCATACATTCACTATAATTTTACCCTCGGTAACTCGAACCCTCGATAAATCGAACTCCCGCTAACTCGAACCAATTATCGTTTCCCCTCAGGTCATTTTCTATATTATACTACCACATGAGAAATTTCTGCAATTTGATTGGCTTAAAGGAGTGGTACTTCAGCTTAATTTGAGATACCTACGTGTGAAAATTACAAACCTTTTCCAGGTAATAGTATAAACAAATAATAGCATGATTTGTACGTGATATTTGGCATAAATACCACTCGTGATATTGCAAAATTGTCTCAAATTTCACTTGCCTAATGGCTCGTGAAATTACGTAAAACTATTTTGAAATATCACTCATGGTATTTATGCCAAATATCACTACTAATCATGCTACTAATTTTACCCTCGATAACTCGAACCATGTTTTGAGCTCTTAAAAAGTCCCGGAAAAAGCCGTCTACTAGCGTCCGAAATATTGAATTTTGGATTTCCTATTGACGTGTTGTAGGAGTATAGTTTACTAGTGGAGGTTGATGTTGATTGTCACACGCTAACGTGAAGCAGCTTTTCTTCTCAAAACAGGAAACCGCATACTCTATTTAGGCTATCTTTTGTTACGTTACGTTCTGATTTATAATCTAGAAGTATCTTTTAATTTTTACTTGACATTTCTACAATTAAAAGTGATTAAACTGTTCACTGTGCAGCAAAAACTGTTTTTTACCTTACTCTGGGCTATTTTCTTCGAACTCCCGTTAACTCGAACTCCCGATAACCTTTTTTCGATTTCGATTGAAGGTTCGAGTTATTGGGAGTCGACTGTATCATTATTTTCCTGATATTTCCTTCAGCAACGACGACGGCGACGGCAACGAGAACGTCATAAAAAACAATAGCTTTATTAAGCAAAGAAAAACAACTTTGCACGTGCATCATGCTTTTTTGTACATTTCTTTGCCGTTACTGCACGACTAAGAATTTTCCTTTCTCTTTCTAAACTTGAGTACGGTCCCCAAGAAACCAACTCGAGGACATTCGCCTACATTTGACATTTTCAGCAATTTGGAATAAATGCGAATTTGAAAAAATGCGAATTCATTTTAATAGTGACGTTTTCTCTGTCGTCATCGAAAAGCCTAAAACTCCCTAATTAGGGGTCACCTCAATTACTGAAAGCACGAAAATAAAAAAATAATCGGGGACGTGGTAGGCAATTTGAATGAGTGAATCACATGAATAGACAATTTATAGTTCAACAAATGCCAAAAATGCTATTTCAGTGTGGATGTCTGCCAGAAGGAAACATTTTACCCTAAAACGAAATTAAAAGTTCAGTGAAAAGTTTTCTATCATTATTTTGAAAGAAAATATATTCATTGTGAACGAAGATTTTAGTCGTCAGTGCGGCTTAATTGGTCTCGGTATCAATGACTAAACAAAAGAAAATCCAACGCTGTCGGTTGTATTGTGACTGGAATTTTTGTACACTGTTGAGAACTTCATGGCTCACCAGTGCTGAAATGAGAGGACCTTAAATATGTGAAAAGAAAACTCTAAGTGACTCTTACCAAAACATGGAAGACAACGTTACCTTGTGAGAAGATTATTTCATAGGATATTCGTAAGAACCTTTAAGTCGAGTACAAAGGCTTTCCGCAGTTTCACTTCAAAAACTTCTGCTTGTCGGCTTTAGCACTGGCGTCCAACCCGTGTTTATCTTAAAATATATGTTGTGGTTAATCATTTTCCTTTGTTTCAAACTCATTGTCATATATTACCATGCCCGAAAAGAAACGGAAATGAAAGTTAAACCAATGACATATTGAGCTGCAATATACACTCATGTCAATATTGTACCCATTAACTCCGCTCCTTATGGTATATGGATACTCGTTTCTTTAATGATTTCTCCAACCAGGTGATTTTAAAGGGTTTTCGTTCACTTTATGAGTAAAATTAAAAAACAGTAATAACTACCATAGAAAATGAAGATGATAACAAATTCCAGATCAAAGAAATTTCAGTGTCCAGTTTTAATTCAGAAGACAGAAATGACACCTGAATAAATGAAATATAAAAATAGACTACATGTACAAAAGCACCTGCTTTTGAGGGTTGCTCAAGAGAACTTAAAAAAACTAGCTGGTCAGTACGTTTAACCCTGACACTCATCCGTGACGTCTAACGGTAAAATATAATCATTTGTTTTCAGCGAGGAATACTGCAATCTTCGTTTTGTGGAGAGAGGATATTACATGGCCTACAATTAACTGTTGGCATTATTAATATGCACTATTACACGGTTATTAGCAGAGGTGTTTAATCAACTTTAAAACACGGGGCATAGCGGGCAGTTTTTGAATTCATAAAACACGAAACCCATTAAGAAGTTTAGTTAAAAACAGTTTTTTGACTTTGTACTCGGTTAAATCTTATTTGTACATAATAGCCAAGAATTTCAAGTTAACATTAAGACAAGGAATCGTGAGATAAATTTCAGTCCACCATGGATTATTATAAAAAATTTTTAAGGTGGCCCGATCCTATTTATATGCGCCATCACATTCGCACGGGCAGTCTGCATCTTGGGATAATGAAAGTCATATTTTCTTCATCTTTAATTTATCCCCAAGCGGCAAACTTCCCGTGCGAATGTGATGTCAAGTCTAAAAAAAGCTTGAATAAATTACCAGGTACAAGGGCTTTCAGTGCAGCTGAAAAATAGAGGGTTAGAAGTGCTGGAGTTGAAGGCTTTATTTCTTATCAAAACGTAAACCTGCGACACTAAAAACTCTTGACAGTTTTTCGTAGATGCTATAATTTGCCTTGTTATGATAGATTTCGAAAAGAGAGGGACAAATACAAAGTAAGTTTGATGAATGGAAGTTTTTTAATCTTGCCCCGCATTCAGCACAAAGTTGATCTTTTTGTACTGCGAACCGTGTATTCGCCGTAGGTTTCTGATTACCCAGTTTCTTGCAACTGAAGCTTTGGGCAAGAATACCCTTGCAGGTGAGATAGTCCGTCGGCAGTTTTCCTCTATTTGTGCGTCAACTTTCACAAATGTGTTAACGTTAGTGTTGCATTTTAAGGTTAAATTTGACAGGCTATTTGTGCAGCGAGTTCTACGGTCACGATTGACTTCAAACTTACGGATATAAAGCTAAAGAGCTCTAAGGCTTATTTGCTGAAGTTAGAGAAAAATCTGTCTTGGGGTTTTGCAAAAGAAAATGAGCTATTATTGACATTTTTTTGTAAAAATACGGTTTTAAATATATGCCGTTATCTGAAACGTTTTTATACCTACAAGAAAATAAATAACAGTTTCTTTAAGTTCGACCATTCTTTAGTAAGGATGAGAAAAATCATAGAAATCGGTCAAATCTTTCCTGCCGAAAAACGCGATTGAAAAACATCACCAACGCGCATATAAATAGGTTCGGGCCACCCTGATCCACCGAAACTATTGTCGAGATGTTTTGTCTGTGTGGAAACTCAAACAAGTTGGAGTTACATTTTTCAATGTGAATGGAAGGCGAGTTTTAACCTGGTTCTCAGGCTTGCGCTCTTCTTTCTCTCCTTTGTCACTTAGCCTGTCTCACGCTCCGAGATAATCTGAGGGAAAGCAAATCGAGAAAGGTTGAGCGAAAACCCGGATGGTGACTAAGGAGAGACAGGGAGTATTGAAATATACCTCATTCAACCTCGCTCCCAAGTTCCTGAACCCTGAGAACGAGGTTGTACCTTAATCAGGTGTACCTCATGATGCATGATCGGTTATTTTGACAGCGTACGTCAACATTTGGCTTCTCGCACACAGAGTCAAAACAAACACAACAAATGCGCGCGTGAAACCCTCATACACCGCACATATGACATTCTTGACACGAGAAACGGTTTTCCTGGAAGTGGAAGGGGCAGTGGGCAGACTAAGGTATTTAAGATGCTTACAGGCTCCCCTTCTCTCTCTCCAATGACAATTACTCGTGTAATTCTGTTTTTTCTTTTACCTTGTATAAATAAAGTGTTGTTGTTGTCGTTGTTGTTGTCGTCGTCGTTGTTATTATAACGTTTTATCATTGCAAAGTATTATAACGAGGCAAAACCCAAGGTGGTTCAGGCTACCCCAGTCTCACCCTTCGTTTCAAGGTAGGAGCACAGAAACCTGTGTTGGTTTATTCGCACTTAGGTCAACTTCGCCATTTAAAAGAAAAATTAAAATAACAAACAGTGACAAAATTGTTCTTTCCTGTTTTATTTGTTTTAAGGTTTGGCTTTAGGATATTTACATGAAAAGAGTTGTGCCTTTCGGTTTGCCCAGACGCCGCAAAGCGGACTCGGAGACGTTGCCAGGTTAACTATATTGAATGCAGTAGTCTTCTACCATAAGACTAAAGCACAAGAACGATATACAAACAGGAGAAGTAGTTCAAACTCGGTTTAAAAACATTTTGAAAATTGGCTTCATGCATGTAGTTCAATAGTACTAAAAAGGCCTGTGAAGATTTCAGCTTCATAAACCGTTACCATGAAACTACTGAATAAAAACGAGTCATCTGAGCACACTGTTCTTCGGGAGTCCGCGATATCAAATCAGCGGCGGAGGCAGTCCAAAACGGCGCCATCTGTTACATAGTAAGGAGCTGAAATGAGTCCACTACAGTACAATACATTGTATCATTAGTTTATATGGCCGAGAAGTCAGGGACACTTTCTTTCAACGCATCCCTTTCCTTGATCTTCGTATTCTTGTTTAGATATCCACATTTGTTGAAACGAACCCTAAAAAAGAAATCGGGGTCAGATAAAAGTACCAAATTAAGTTTCCGAGACACAAAGTACTGGTCAACAACGCTTTTGCACATCTCATGTGAGTCTGCAGTGAGGTAGAATAGGACAGTTTTCTTAATACTTTACCGTTTATGTAAAACGAAACATCACGGAACCGACAGCAATGCAGGTCATCCATAAAGTGATATTTGTTGCGAAACAAGAAAACAAACAAAAAAGTAAGGCTTTATTCCATTTGCTTGCATCTCAAAACGCCCATCCAACAGGTTAAAAATATTGAATTCCGTACCTACTTAGTTAATAATTCAACGGCCTTTACCCTTTTGATAACAACTGAAGACAACAAGGCGATAAGGTATCACCGCTTTCCTGCATAACCGTTCTTCCCCTTTTTTATCACACATAAAAAAAAGGAAAAAAGGAATTCTGAACTTACAAGTGAGGCCAGAATTGAGCCGCCTATCCATGGGTTAAATCTTCTCTCCATGGGCGTGTTATTAGAGATCAGTTTTAGACGCATGCTCTATGAAAAAATAAAACAACAAAGAAACGAACAAAAAATACAGAGATTAGTCAATAAAAACTGTTTCTTTTAACCCGGTATCTCAATTCTCTTTCACGAAGGATGGTTAAGTTTAATAACATTTAAGCGAAGTTGCCTTGTCTGGGAACATGTAACTAGACCCAAAATGCAACATTAAGCTTCAACCGCGAGATTCAGCCACACAAAAGAGGATAGAATAGAAAGGAACTGGGCCCAGAATTCTAACTGTTAGGAGACCAGCCGGAGATATCTACGTGGCTGCACCAGTACAAGTCGCATTTTTCTACTGGAGTAATTAGGTGACCTGTGATCGTGACCTGTGTTCCCTTACCCCTCGACCACTCAGCTATTCTTAGAAATAACGTATGTGTTTGCAAACACAGAGCTGGGTAGCTATGTTTTTTGCCACATCGATAGACTTCTTTTAAAGTATCTGCCACGTTTACAAACTAGGTGGCCCAGCATATAGTCATGCGTGCGTTTTGTACACGATTAAGAAACTGATTCATTATTTTGTTATCATGACAAAGGAAGACTGTAGGGTGGCAGGGATAAGGGGTGAAAGGGGAGAGAGGCGGCGGGAGGAAGAAGATCTGTCACTGAATTTTAAAGGAAATAGCACAGTGGACAGAGATCTGACATTTTCTTTGTTTCATGTATCATCTTACTATTGGCTCACATTTTGAGTAGCAAGGCAAAATCCCTAGACTCTGATTCTTACATAGCTAGAGCCTGGTGCAATCAGAAACACATGAAATCTCCCTTTTACAGTAAAAACAAAACAAAGCAAAGCAAAACTAAACAAACAGACAAACAAAAACAAGAAGCCTTTTCCCTTGAAGTGCATAACATAGTACATGTGTACTTACAGGAGGTGTCTTGGTGAGAAGCTCACGATTAAGTCTTTCAACGAAACCTTGAAGAAGAGTGTTACCACCAGTCACAATCACACTGCCAAATAAACCCTGACAAGAAAAATGGCAAACAACATACTCAGCAAATCATTGACTAACGAGAGTACATACAGTCTTTATTACTAAAAGGTTTCTTACTTCTGCCCTGTCCTTCATGTTTTTACTGTAGAAAAATACAAGACTCTGAAGATGACTACTGGACAGGTTGTCGAACTGTCAGTCACTGTCAACAACACTTACAACAGTCCTGTTCAGGTCTACGTTCACCCAGAGGTCATACTCACCCCACTTATGAAATGACTCCTGGGTTCATACCCATCACAATTTTAGAAAAATATGTTGTTTACTGGCATTATTGACCTACACTTTAACTCAAATGCTTCCACATTTGACAAGTAGATTCAACTTACTGCTCTTATGTCTATGTCAGTCATTCCTACACTAGTGGTAACAACTTGTGTGACTCCAATGGCCGTACTACCTTCAATGCCCTGACAGAAATCAATAAGGACATAAATATTAGCTAAAAATTCAAACAAACAGTAATTTTGCTACAATTTTCTAACAACTTGCTGTTTAGTCAAACAAGGCAGATGATGAGATCTGCTCAAAGCTAAATCCAAGGAAAACAATCCAAGTGCCCTTTTGGTTTGAACTGACTACCTGATTGTTTGTTGATCACTGATAAAATAAGAGCATTAAAAAGGGCGCTGATACTTTAAGACACCTCACATGTTTTGCATCATGCAAACATGATTGGACGCTGGCACAACTGTGACAGCTGAATCAATGGAATCACTATCTTTCACTGAATGAATACATGTAATGTTATTCTCCACTGCATAATTGCACTGTAGACTATTAATGGCAGTTTATGCTTTGACAAGTATTTACATGTGCAATATGATAAAACAAATGAGCTATTTTTCATTGACTAACCTTAACATTTGAAGGATCAAAAAGTCCCTCTGCAATTCTAAATCTCTCCACACCAAATGTGTTGTTATAGCCATTAGGAAACTCATAGAGTACTCCTGGAATATTACCTAGAACACTGGAAAAGACAAAATGGTATGATATCGATAACCTGATGATAGAGATCAGATCAAACACCGCACAGGAAGCTGACAAAGGCAATACAGACTAACCCTTCATCATATGGGCCATCTGAGACTTGAAGGACACTGACTTGAAAATCTTGGATAGTTTCCTACAAAAACAAAGTAGATTATTATCTATCAGTAAACAATAATATTTTAATAAAACATACAGCAAAACACACAAGCACCCCCAAAAACAGAACTTCTGCTTACTTAATGTACTCTAGTCAAACATACAGGTACCCATCAACAATACTATACTACAAGGCAAAACAAAGATTGCATCTGAGTGTTGCAGAATTTATGCTGTGGGGAGTTCTAGGAGTCATCTCTTGAAAACTATCAAGTCCCAGTCCAAAAAGGGAGGACTCTTACAAGAGATGCTAAAACCTCATCAAATTTCAGCCATCCTTAAGTCTACAACCAGTTTGATAGGAATTTCCTTTTTTTTCCATAGGCCATTTTCACTATATAAAGAGGTCATGTGACTGCTTTTATGAGGTCATGTGATCATTTTTATGAAAATGAAAGTTATATGATTTTACCTTCAAAAAATGATTACTGGGTCATATTTTAACAAAATAATAACGATTTGGTTTCTCAAGCCAGCACCATTTTCTTAAAATGAGTAAGTTCATAGCTAGTCATGTGACTTAAATGTGATTTTTAAAATTAAGAATTACATCTTTTTAAACAAACATTTTGCACTTAAACTTCACTGGAAAATGTTGAAAAGATGATGTGGTAACATTAAGAGCACATCTGAACGTGACTATCAAAATGTTTAACAAGAAAGTATACAAGCAAAAAGTGGTTCTCGCCACCATGTTGGAGGGTAAGAGTATCCCCTTCAACTTGGTGGCAAATACAAATCATACTACTTTGTTGAAAAAATCAAAGTGCCATAAAATGTTTCCTTAACTATGTTTCCTCTCAAAATTGGGGTGTAAAGAT
This sequence comes from Porites rus, assembly GCA_964035705.1. NCBI lineage: Eukaryota > Metazoa > Cnidaria > Anthozoa > Scleractinia > Poritidae > Porites > Porites rus. The sequence goes on from OZ037993.1 coordinate 9,723,024, forward strand.
AATTTTTGTGTGCTCTTTCAAGTTTTGGCATCAGCAAGATTTCATCCCATTGTTTAAAGGAAGCATTGGTCACATGACCTCTTAATGTAAGTGGCCTATTGTTATGGGGCACAATGGTCGCATTTAAAGGACTTGATGAAAGCACTGGTAGAGACACTGTGACTCATTAGAACAGTTTGTAGCACTGTACAGGTAGGTAGTTTGTTAACTGTTAGTCATACAAGTAAAGTATAAACAACTTTCAGGCTCAGTTTATAACGTACTTACATTAACCATGTGTCTGTGGAAAGATTTAGTAACTGAGGGTAGACTGTTCTTTTTGGTAAAAATGGCTGGTCCACCTTCTTTTGATGCTTCCTATGAATTACATGTGAAAACTCATTACACGTAAGAAATTCAATTTGACCAGTTCACCCATAGCCCCCATTTATATGAAGTAAAGATGCCTTAGCTAGAAGAGCCCGAGGCAACAGCGCTCACATATGCCCTAATTGTCTAAAACAGCATTCACACATGCTCAGATTGTCTCGCCTTGACTGAGTTGACATAGCTGGGTGAGCCAAAGTGTTTTTAAGGAGGAACATTGGCCTTGCTAGGAGGGCTAGGGGAATCACCCTTCTTCTTCAACTTTTTGTTTCTGATGTAAACAGTTCACCACGTTTTGTAAGGAAATGTATGAAAAGAAGGTTTGCCTAGGGTAGCTTGAGTTGGCAGGCAATCCTTTCTTCATGGGACAACTTTTTTTCATATACATGTAAATGGGGCCTTAATTCTTTTAAGTACAAAACCTACCAATGTACTTGTTAGTGACATACACACGTTACAAGCACTTGCATAGAAAAGGGGCCTGCCTCAGTTTAATTTGTTTATAGTACAGTGTAAAATGGCATTAAACATGCACAAAGAAATACAAGTCTTTCACACAATTAAGGCACTACTGATTATTAGGGGCTGTTTACATTGCAGGAGGAAGATCCTATCACCAGGAAAATCCTAAGAGGCAGAACAACTTTTCAGTGGGTTTACATGCTGAAATTTTGGTCTGTGTGGTTACCAAGTACATTTGTAGAAGACGAATTAAAGAAGAAGGCAAAAATAACAAAAATGCAATTGGTACCCTTCAGCTCTCTCTACAGGTGTTAATAACTACAATGTGCTGTTTAGCAGAATTATCACAATTATCAGCTCATGGCAATTAACCACAAAACGAAATGGTCAGCTATTATTGCCATGATTACCTATACATGTATGTATGATCATTGTCTCGTTTGTCCTTAGTACTAGGATTTTCCCATCAAAAGTGGTTTACCGGTACATGGTGCTAAGATTTTTCTTCCTCTCAGCTAGGAAGATTGTAGCCCAAGTACAACCCTTTGCATGTCAACTGAATACAGAAAACATTATGGCACTAGAATGATTTGTCTTCTGGGATTTTCTTGGTGCTAGGATCTTCCCCTCTCCTTGTAGAGCCCCTTCAATGATTTTGTTACAAATAGTCATGGTGAGTCCTGGGATTTATCTTGTGAAAAATCATGAGTTCCATTCCAGAACCAATGAGTTCCAGTTAAAAAAAACAAGTCTGAAATGGAAAATGCTCGGGCATATATGTATTAAACCAGACAGTTAACCTGAGGACAGACTCCAAAACTCTGTATTATAGTATACTGAAATTAAAAATAATATGGTCCTTCTATTTTAAAGTAGAACAAAGGCTGAAAGAAATATGCATTGTTTAACAACAGCTATAAATTTTATAACTGCCACAGATCGATAGAGATACTTGAATGTGATATTTCTATACATACACATGTTCAGATCAATCGATCGACCTTTACGTCCTACAGGATACATGCCATCAAATATTTTTGTGTCATTGGGGATTTTTAGTCACCAGGGACGTAGGATGCAGAGGTAACAAAATCACTGCCCTTAGATTATGATTACAGCAGTACTGTACATTACCTTACTGGCGATAACGTAAGGTGGTACAATTTCAATGTTCTTTTCTTCAAACAGCTGACGGCACTGAGCAGTGATGAAATCACCAGCTAAAGGAGACTTAACAATAGCTTGCTGGAGAACATATCCATCGTGCACTGGGACAGCACTGGTTTGTGTTGCCCCAGAGTCTATTACAAGACCTGTTGATCTTCCATTAGCAAATGCTGCTAGCACAGCATTTTTGCACAGGAAAAATGCAGGAATATTGTACTTTTCAAACATCAGTTCTGTGAGTTTCTCTCGCTTGGGACGGACATTCCACTGTAAGAAAAACAAACTTTATGTCATAACATGTGGCAGCCCTCTCTGCATAATATATAAATAATTATGATGCAACCTTGAAACAATTGTACATGTACGAGAGATTATGTGACAAAAAGGAAAAAATTAATACAGTTTTTGAAGACGTTCCTTCTACAGCCAGGTGTGAAACTTATTGTATAATTATTATTGATCATAACAACTAACATAAATCTGAATAAAAAATGACCAATGAAAACAAGAATGATCGTAAATTGCCCCGATTTGCACAGAACTTTTAACTTTGAAATAATCAGCTCACAAAAAAATGTGTATTAACAAGGAAGTTATAAAAAACAAAGCAAAAACCACAAAGATTGTCTCCCTTCATGATCAGCTTGCCATTGGCACTGCTGCTTATACATGACTTGTATTGTGTTGTCTCTATCACTTACTGAGGCCTCTGACATGAGAACAGGATGAAGCCCTGATTCTGATTTGATGTCCTTGGCATAAATGTAGTCTAACAGTTTCTCAAACATGTCCCAGTCTTCAACTGTGTGATTAAAAAGACCACAATGGTAATGATCAACTGAGGAAAAGCATACCTGTACAGCACAAGATATACAGCGTATGCACTGTGCAACCTTCGAATAGAGCTGCCTTTTTTACCACTCTATTTTGGCTATTGGGACATTTTCATTACAAAGAATAACATGTTTGCATTTTCTGCTTCAAAATAATTCTGTACTGACGACACAAATCAATGTTTATACAATACATGGAGATCCAGAGGTAAAGTGTAAATGTGTTCAAGTTTCTATTCCACTGAGTGAAATGATCACAAAATTTTGGGTTTTGCTGCAAATTTGGAACCAGTAAAACTCAAATGCTTTTGGAATCCTCAGGGACGAGTGTTTCTTCAGTGGAAGATGGTACAGGGTCTCATGATCATTGATCATCTGTCATACAGTTATTTTTTTCTACATGTATGTTCAATACTTACTCATTCCATCTTTAACAGGATTTAGCATCTCCATGTTACTTTTGGGTAGATGGATACTATTTGTGTCAATAAAGTATTTTTTCTCTGCAACTTTAGGCTTTTCTGCCAAAAAAAAAAAAGAAACAGCAGATCAAGACACAAATTATAAATTACCCAGTTACAGACAACATTACTAGGCTTTCCATACAGGTGCATACAGTACAGTGTACGTATAAATACAATTTTTGATAATCCACACTTCATAGACTATTGTCAAATCCCCCATTCACGGATGATTTACGTTTTCAATAATCTGACAACAGTTGTTCAAAAGTTGGCTAGCGCTCTCCACCGGATATATCACTATCCCGTGGATACGTGCATTTGCATTTGGGAAACTAATGTGATCCAATGGAGAGATTAATTGATGGGATAGTGCTATCCACCTTTTGAACTATTGGGGCCTAATATTTATTTTCACTTGGTTATGGAACCCCATGAACTTCCTGACAATGCACAGTACATCGAGTAGTAGTTGTACCTTCTGATGGAACATCTGTTTCCATGATTTCTTCTTTAGTTTCTTCTTCTACTACTCCCATAAATGTAGGAACATCATACTGCAACATAACACAAAACAACATGCAATTATAGCATGCTTAAAACGGGTAGACAAAGTGGTATAAATTGATCTTGAAAAGGTGAATAAAACTGCTAGAATCATGCAACCAGTTTGGTGAAAGTCTTGCAAAGGAGTCTAGGTCGACAATTATTTTCAATACCAAGCATTCACAATTTTCCCTTTTAACAGAGTACTTGCCACTAACTTCCCATACAAATGCAATAGCTGTCATCCTAAAAACATCGTGTGATACACTCATGATATTAATTTTATTAGCGACCTTAAGATTGACATTTTTTGGCATTTCTGACAAACTGCAAACATCAAAAAGTCAAGTAAGCAGTGCCTTGATGTCAGGTTTGTGATCTGAGGTTCATATTAGTACAGCTAGACTAGGCTTGAGAGGTATAAAGTGATTTACAACAAGTTGTTTTGCACCCTTAAACATCACAATCCCACATTTTGAGAGGTTTATACGAGTACTTCATTTCAGAACTCCTTTGCTTGCTAATATTAGTACATTCTTTTTCGTTGAAACATAATTTTGAAGATGATTCCACAGCTAAAATACAGGGTCGGCCAGGGTTTTTAGGTATACGGTATACAGGGGCTTTTTAAATAGGGTATACGGAATATTGCAGCTTAAATACGGGTATTCAGTATATCACTTTCTTTGAATTTCAGGTATAAAGTATACCTGGGTATAATTTTGGGTATATTTGGATGAATTTTGGGTATTTTTGGGTATTTTAGCGAATTTTTTTCCGGTATACTGGTATACCACTACCCCCCTGGCCGACCCTGAAAATAGAAGTGAATGAATTAATGAATGAAAACAAACACGGCAGCCACAAGTTACTATCCACGAACCTTAAATAATCTGAATAAAGGCAGATGGGTTGTACATGTACGTAATTTAAAACCATTCACTGTTTATCATTTGTTGTAAGATGGCCAAACATTGATCTTTATAAGGTCTCTATTAACAAGGTAGAGCTTAGGCTACCTGTGACTTGTGTGAGTCTGATACTTTTTAATAAGGAACATCCCTTGCAATTGCTGTTTCAAATAGACATACAAATACATTATTTTGCAGTAGAAATTAGCAGCAAGGATACAGTTCTTTACCCTTATTCCCTAACTCACTATCATAATCATTTCATTATACCAGCAAACTTTGCATACACAATGCCTTTGAAATTCCCGGCAATTTATTCTGAAATAATTCCCATGATCCATCAGTGTCAAAACCTTAATATCACGCCAAGATTTAAAACATGACCAAAAAAACTTTTAAATGTATTCGGACGATGTACCTTATCACCAGAAGGGGAAGAAAAGGAAACAAAATAAAGGAAATAACATGTACCTTGGGGCAATCTTCGCCGGCATAACCGGCTCTGACTGATTGGGCGCCAACATCGAACACAATCGCGCCAACTTCGTCTACAAACAAAGGCGTCTTTGTAAGCTCAAGAAAGTATAAACACTTAAATTTTGTATAAAAATCAAAACTGTTACCTCCTCCATACACTCCCCCGCTCATTATTTGAGAGTTTTCAGCGTCCAAAAGCAAAATTAGTTGACTACTTGTTGGAGAAAGAACTGGTCAGCAAACTGTCAAATAAAGCACGTGTGTGAGTATCCGCTTCTTACTGGTCAGCAGCAGCAGTCAAAACAAAATGGCGGATACATCTGGCAAATTTGTACGTATTTGAACGTAGTTTCTTGCAGACGTTTATGACAGATTCACGACCTACAATGTCTTTGAAGAATCTTTTATCCAAGGTTCCAGCCCTCCTTCCTTCAACCGAAGAAGCATGGCCTAAACCGGCGCCAAAAGAAGACGCCCCAGCTCATCATTTGGAGGCAAGCTACAGAAATTCACTTCTGTACTCGGCTACCTCTCGTCCAACACTGGACGAGTTTTTACGGACAAATTACTTAATGATTCCTGAATTTGTGAAACAAGTGAATGAGGCAAAGAAAGCATCAGGGTTTGAAGAAACTGAAAAAGATGTGCAAAGTACTGCATGTTGTCAACAAAGTTTGAAAGAAACAACACCCTCTGTTCATTTCCTTGCTGAGCAGAATACAGGAAAAGATGTCGAAAATAAACAAGGAGCAGTGAAACTAACAGAAGAAATAGAAATAAGTAGAACAATAACGGGTGGTGAGAAATCCACTTTAAATTCACAAAAGCAGATCACCTCTGAAGGAATAGAGGTTCCACCTCCTCAAAAACCAAAACCAAGAGTCAAAAAGGTTATGAAAGGGGGATGCTTGGTAATCATCCCTGCTCCCCAACCCAGGAATAGATCAGTACACAATACACCAACATCTGCAGAAAGTATTATCAAAAGTGATAAAGCTACTGTTACTTTAGCAGACCACAAGCAACTAGAGAATCATCCCAAAGAAGCATTAAAAGAGAAGAATTTTGAGAATACCAATGGAAGTCAGGCTAGACTGAAAGATGTTGATCAAAAATCAAGTAGCGTGCACCCTAAGGAAGGCAAGCAACATTTACAATCCGACATTTTGTCAGGGGAACATAAGCAAAAACCAGTGACATTAGCCAGTTTTTGTGATACTGATATTATGGAAGAAAGTTCACAAGATCCAGTTAGAAGTCCATCAAAAAAAAGAGCTTCAGTGTGTGAAGAAGGGGATAAATCTTTGCATAGCAGGGACATTCAGGATGAAGAGCCTGTGATTGAAATTTCAAATGGGCACTGTGTCACCAGCCAAAAAGAGGAGGTCAATAAAAACTCGGGACAGATTTTGCTTAAATTAAAAAATCTTCCTGCAAGGAGGGGAGACCTTCCACAAGAGCCAAAAAGGAGTAATGTTATCTCCAGTAAGGCTGTCACTGAAAAGACTGACAGGAATTATGAGAAAAATGCAGCACTTTTGGCTGCAGATCCTGAGGAAATAAGTATCGGGAATAAGCTTATGGACAATCTACAGGATGAAGCGGTGGTGAAACCTGCAAACAAAGAAAGAGACCATGTTGAGGAAAGAGAAGATGATAGTGTTGAAGGTCTTAGGATGAATCAAGAAAAAATTGACATTGATGACAAGCATTCTACCTGTGAAGATGGAGTCCTCTACGGAAATAATCACTTTTGTGATGATTTAACAAGTGTTTTTGTGGAAGGCCATGATGTTACCACAGGCAATGATGGCAATAACAGTGGAACTACTAATGGCAGTTCTATGTGCAACTATGATAAAAGTGATGATGGTGACCGCGATGATGATGATGATGACAATGATGAAAGTGGTAATATACATGATGACGAAGGTAGTACTAAATATACTGAGAAGGATAAGGATGATAACGAGACAAGTGATGATGAGGATCATGATGATCGCAATGAACAGAGAGGAGAGGAAAGTGTCAGCACAAATGGTAAGATTTCTGTCAAGGTAAGCGAAGATGAGTATGCTGAGCTGGTAATGGATGACACAAACTCTGACCGAGAAGATGAGCAGGATGATTTTAATCCTAGGGACAGTGATGATGACTCTGAAGAGGAGGAGGGTGAAATCAAAAGTGACTATGAACCAGAAGATATGCATCTGAATTCTGATACTGAAGACTGTACTGGGGGAATAACATTTTATCAAGATACCACACAAAGAAAAAGTAAAAACCATTTCAGGAACATGCAAAGAAAAAAGCGAAAGGCAAAAAATCAGAGAAAGAAAGCTTCTCGGAAAAGAGCCAAAGCTGAAAAGAAGGTATGTACATGTAAACATATTTGTATTAAAGTAATGAAGCTTACTGTCAAACTCAGAAAACCGTGACACCTGAAAAATTTCAGGAATGTTGATTGTGTACTGGCCAATCATAACAAAGTTCAGGATAGGCAAGCAAACCTCAAAACCACAAACCAATATTACCGTTGCTGTTTGTTATTTAGTTATCTTGCGCCTTATTGGCTTATTTCTCGCAACACGATAACATTTCATAAGTATTCTGGTGTTCACGGTTTTGTGAGTTTCACAGTGAAAGGGACATCTGAGTTTGACTTGAAAATTGGTTTTTGTTTTCTTGAATATTGGAGTTTATTGTTTGAAAATCAGATTTGAAAATCGGAATTTGAAAATCAGAGTTTGTTTTCAAAAATCAGAGTATGATAGTCAGAGTTTGATTTCAAGAATTACAGTTTAAGTGAAACTCCTGTTTTTTAAAACAGACTCCGGGTTCAGAAATCGATCTCCGATTTTTTAAAACAAACCCTGATTTTTGAAAGAAAACTGTGATTTTCAAAAACAAATTCCAATTTTCAAACTCCAAACTTCAAAAGGAAATCTCCTACTTTCAAACTGATAATGATTATAATAATAATAATAATAATAATAATAATAAGTTAAAATTTATAGCGGGCAAATATCTCTATGAATATAATCAAACTCTGATTTTGTAAAACAAACTCATATTTTTCAAAACAGACTCCCATTTTCGAAAACAAATTCCAGTTTTTGATGACAAACTCTGATTTTCAAGTCTGCAACTCAGATGTCCCTTTAAGGTGGCTCCCTGGAGTAAATTGACCGTGCATAGCCTGAGCACTATTATGACACAAGCTTTAAAATCTGCGCGACGTCCACGCAAAAATAAAACAAACATGGCCTCTCAGTTTTGAAAAATTCCCCCCAAAAAACTTTATTAACTTTCTGTTGAAGCTCATTGTACGAAAAGATTGGTTATTGTAGGTCAAACATTTATGAGAGGAGATAATGTTACACCAGTTACAAGTCACTATCAATCTCCATAAGAGTAAATGAAGCAGAAATTTTCCAAAGACATCAATTCTTTCACTTCAAAAGTAGACGAATGTAAAATAGTTGAAGTAAATGGTGAATGGAGACTTAACTAAGAAAACAAAGAAGTAAGTCCACTAACCCTGAAGGAAGCAATGTTATTGTTTCTAGCCTTTAGTTCCCGGTCAGTGGAAAGATCTGAAAGATTGAAACAAGTCCCGAACAAACAGTGAGTGACCACCAGGGCTCGAATTTTAGCTACGATAGTCAAGTACCTTCAACTCGATTGGCAAATCAGCAATGACATTTTTAACAGGCCTAGCGTGACACATACTCAGATCTTGTTACAGAGAGGAGCCCAAAACAAGGATTTCAGCACTGTTTCACAGATGGACTCAACCAGAAGTTTAGTTCCGTCTGTAGCACAGGCTATGTACATGACTGTAGATTTTTTTACTTTTGGCAAAATTAATTTCTAAGGTTGATTTTTTTAAGATTATCAGTTGTAGAGGTGTAATATCAGTGTAATATCAGTGCATATCAGAATACAGTTATGCGGGGATTTTGCCTTAGGGTGCAATTGTTCAACTTTTAAGAGCTCTTAGAAGACTTGCAGTGATAGCTGTTGGGAGTGATACTGATTATTGCTCATCTTTCTATATAGGCTGTCAATGAAAGAATTACCCGAAGTAAGAGCTCTGATCCAAATAGCAAGATAGCAAATGACAAAGGCAAACACATACAGGCAGCCGCATCTCAGTCATCTGCAATCAGAGACAGACCAAAGAATCTAGCTTCATTGAATAAACGGGAGACTTCAGAGATGTTGCTAAAACAACAGTCAGTACATACAACAACTCAAACCAAATCAACTGATCAGAACACATCACAGGAAGGGTCACTAAACAAACCACCAGGACAGAGTCCATCAGAGCAGGGATCACTGTTGTCATTAGTGTCATCTTATGCTGTGGATTGTACTGTGGCAGCTAGTGAAAAGGTACAGTGTGTTGTTGTCAGAACTAGCTGTGTACCAGGATTTGTGTACGCACCATGATTGGCCTGTTAAAAAAGCCATTGTCAATTTGCCAATTAGGTTGAAAAGAAATTTTGACACCCTTTCCTGGTTATTTTCTGAGACCATTGGGGGCCAGAACAAGGATACCTTACTATCTGGGAATTGGACTATGTTTGTGCCGCAGGCTCTGTAGATACAAAAAATCTTGGAGGCAGTTTTTGAATGATATCAATGATGCTTATGATAATCAATGCACCCTTTTTCTGCTAAATTATGTCTGCACCATACAGTATTTTCTTAGATGATGGATGGGGGCAATAATTTGAGGGAAGTTGATGATTTTAGGGAGGTGATTATTTTAAATATTTCTCACTTGAAGTCAAATAAACTGAACATGGGCTTTTTAAGTGTTCCAAATTTAGCTCCTTGATAAAGTTTCAGAGCTTATTTCGTCACTGATCATTTTTGCTGGATCTCATTGCTTTTCAACTTGACAGGGAGGGGATTGAAGGAAGAGAAGATGGTGAGAGGGGCGGGGGGCGATTATTCAAGGAAGGCGATTAATCAAGGGATTGCTATTATTTGAGAAAACAGAGTATCTCTTAGACCGGCTCAAAAACCGTACAAAAAAACGTATGACTTGTACTTCAGTTTTGGGCCATCTCTGAACAGTGTAGACACAGCCTTAGTTAATCAGTATTAAAGTGATGCTTTAAAAAAATTAAGCTTCCGAGACTTAATCTTTAACATCACTAGAAATTGCTCTTTATTTCCTTAAACAGCCACATACTGTAGTTTTCATTGTTTGCAGTTGGCGCTTAAGAGAAGCAGAGGTGGCCAGCATGCCAAGAAGTTAAAGAAAGCAAAAAGAAAAGCTGCTGCTTGGGAGAGAATACGAAAAGGAGAGCCTCATCCTAGGCCAAGAACTGCTCCTAAACCTATTTGTGGCTACTACATCCATGGAAAATGTAAAATGGTGGGTGTTTTTCTGTTTGTTTCTTTGTTTGTTTTGTTTTGTTGTTGTTGCTTTTGTTGTTGTTGTTCTGTCTTCGCAATGTCAAGTTAAAGTGCCCACCCAGGCAGATTTTTATCAGTTAAATGTCAGTGGTAACGTTTGTCTTATTCTGAAAAAAGGTAAATTCCTTTTGCCTAAATTCCTCAGAATAGTTTTGTAGTTACCTCATTTCAACGATACACTGTATTATGCTAAAATGGGGAGCCAGGAACAAGCAAAGGGAACGGGAAATTAAAAATGGGAAAAAACCTAGAACTGGAAATGCAGTTGCTGATAGGTCTTGGGATCAAGTTAAGTTTGCTTCCATTTTTCATTTTTCCGTTCCCCATGAATGTTCCCCATTCCTCGTTCCCTGTTACCTATTACTCGTTTCCTGGGCCCTTTTTCCCGGCAGGTCAACAATACCAGACATGACGATATTTTTTTCCCTCGCAAGGCGCTGACAAGACAAATTTACTTAGCGTGTTCTAGAGATGTAGGCATTCAGATTGTGGGGTTAGCGCGAAGAGGTGTAAGCACGTTTGTGCCACACTCCACTCACCTGAATGTTTGGAACAGGCTGAGCGATATGAGAAGAAAATAACACGTTTAACGCAGGTTGTTGTTGTTGTTGTTATTATTTTTAATTAGTTTATAAAATTTATTTCTTCTACTTATTTTTCAGGGCAGCCAATGTTCCTTCCGTCATGACAAATCAGCAATCGTGAGGAAAAGAGAACTGTGTAAATACTTTGCTTCAAGTAGTTGTCATTTAGAAGATGAGTGCCCTTATATGCACAATATCCTTTTTTGTTCAAATAGTGTAGAAACAGGTTAACTTGATTTCCGGTCACAGTTGAGGCATGAAGACTTATGGATTGTATTAAGGAGAAAATTGGCTCTGTTTTGTTTTTGTTTGTTTGTTGTATTTCACGTTTGTCTCCTTTTGGGTGAAGTGTCACTCAATTTTCCCCGATATCAACTTTTTTCTGTAGCGCTTCAGTGAACAGTAAACGATTCATTCCCTAATAACCCCTTTAAAGTCAGTTTTCTGCACTTGTCGAGGCTAAAATCAACTTACTGTAAAGATAATCCAGATGCTTGCCTATACTCTCCTACCCAGATCTCTTGTTGACGAAGGTTTTGGCTTCGTCAGTAAGAGATCTGGGTACTAGATACGCTTGCACAAAAAATCCAGGAAATAAATTCAAATGAAGTAGTAGACAAAATAACAAAATATCGTTTGAATGTACGAAAGTTAGGTGACATGCAACAGCGTTAAATTGCTTATTTTTAATTCGCGGACTAGTAACTGCAGAATACCCAGCCACTTCGAACGTATACCCCTGTAACAGTGGCCACGTGGCTACGTGCCTACTCGGGTACGCAGCTACGTAGCTATGGGTCTGCGTGACTAGGCGGATCCATGACTTAAAGAACTAGTTATGCTATATACGAGGTATATATGTGGTTGTTTCCGCTCATGGTTTAAAGAACGACGGATGTTACATGTGTAGTACGCTTGTTTCGGATCAATTCTTAAAGAACGAGATAAACTACCTGCATTTCTTTTTTTCCGTAAGTGTCGTAGTGGGATTAAAGAACTTGGAGCGTAACAACTTGTGAATAAATTTGTTTCGCATTTCGAACCCTAACCCTAACCGTAGGAGACTACGTAACCACGTAGCCACGTATCCATGTAACTACATAACTGTTATAGAGGTATAGCTTCTAAGGGGCCGGGTATTCTGCAGTTAAGCCTGATTCGCTTTGAATGACCACAATTTTCTAACTTTGCGGTTAGAAACCAAATTTCTAATGCAAGATAATTCTCCCAGAATGATTCTTTAACGTGACGTAAACTCCTTTCCATGCAAGTTTTTTCACACTGGAACAAACTGTTGGGGTGGTGAACGATGCAAATTCTCCCATGATGCGTTGACGGAAGAAACGAGACGACTCTTGCAAGAGGTAAGCGGTCTTTTTTTTCACCGCACTTGCCAGTGTTTGGATATGTATGGCATTAATGGTGACGAGTGAAATTAGGGAATAATTTCACTTGCTTTTTGTCCAAACTCAAAGGCGAGGGAAATTATTTCGATTTGGACAAAACGCAAGTGAAATTATTCCCTTATTTCACGAGTAAACTCTTTGATTACCCATTGATATCATGGATGACAGATTTCGCTCACAATCGTAGGTGTTTTGACATGTTTCATATCAAACTGGTTATCGATCGAGAATTCCACTGCTAGCACTGTAAACTTTAGAGCTTAAATTTTGGCTTTATTTCATAATTTTCATAATTATTTTTGGAGTGTTTAGGTTTTCTAAAGCGTATTTTAATGCCCTGACATCTTCATCATTCATGATTTGAATGAGTTGATTCGAGTAAGATCTTTGTTGAACAAGCGCGGCACGTTGCTAGGATATAGTTTAGAGCCCAGGCCTAATAGTCGTGCGCTTGGTACAGTGAGTTCAGTTCTGACCATCGGTTGATCAATAAACGGATACTTGCACTCGAAAACCAGTTTGACGAGAGATAACAGGATTGACTGGTCCAGAAGGTCGGGTTGCGGCGACTTCAGAGAATCGAAGTCAGAGCCTCTTTTTCTCCGCCTCACTGAAGAAGACAAAACTGAAGAGGCTCTGCTCGCAGAATTTGCTTACCGCTTCTTTTTATTGTTTCCCTTTAGATTCTCAAACCACCTGTTGTGCACCCGGTTCAGGAAACCTCTCCTGTTGGCTGTGAAAACTCTGTGAAAACTCAACCAGTTTCTGGTACGAGCCATTACGACGAGAACATGCCGACGTTGGACTCGTCTGGCTACAATCTTAGATCAAGTACGCTAAAAAGAAGGCTGAGTACGGACGGATCTGATCAGGTGACTGGAGAAAAGACCGCAAGGCGGGAAAATGCATACGAAGAATCGAGCAGTACAGGGCAGGGTTCCTTGTTTTTGCCAGGGTTGTATAAGGATATGTCCTCATAACACTGGTCTGCACTGAAGTGTCGATGTGTTTTTCACGGAAGAACTCATGCACTAATTGAAGACACTGGTTTACGACTCTTACTGACCAATACCAAAAAGGCCAGGTTCGAATTATTAAAATGTACACTTTGCTTCGATGTTGAAGGGAATAAGGCTATGTTCACGCAATACCGGATAGCGGGGCACGAAAAGATATTCGATGTAGTGTGAACAACTTTCCGATTATATGACTCTCCACTTTAAAGATCGACGCGACGCGGCTTCGCTATGTTATAGAAATCGCGCCGAAATCACCGTTCTTATCTGTGAACAGAAGCCCTATCCGGTATGATATTCGTGCTGGAGCAAAATCTATCCGGTATAGTGTGAACGGCACGCGTGCAAAACGTCTGCGCATGCGCAAGGTCTCTATTTTCAATAATTAAAATTTGCAAAATCTTCCCCATTTCAATTGAAAAACATTTAGGAATGTTTGATATGTTTAATGGTTTGCAGCCGGTTCTAGTATTAAGCACAACAAAAAATTACTTAAACTAACTTGACTAACTAACTGGTAAAGTCGTCTAGTACAAGGTTTTTCCGTCCTTGTTTTTCCACTTAGCATGCATTGGTCGTTTTCGTTGTTCGCATTGACCGAGCTCAGCGACATGATGACCAAAACAGCAACAATGGCTACGGCGAAGTGCTGCCAGAGCGAGCGTGGACTTTCAAACATGATTTTCGCCTTTGGTGCAAGGAGGAAAGTATGTGGTGCAAAAGAGAGAAACTAAAGCAATTAATAAACTTTGTGTTCGTGAAATTCTAAGCTTATCTTTTGTGTGTGGAGCTTACTTTTTTGAATTTCGCGGCCGGAATCTAGTTTGTTTTGGTATCGCGTATAATTTTGAACGCATGCGCACTGCGTTTTTCACGCGTGTCAGTGTGAACATAGCCAAAAACAAAAGAAATCGCTTTGGGATTCATGGATTAATAATTTATTTCTTTTGTTTTACTTCCCTCAGCAACGGAGCCAAACCTATTGAGACAGTTTTTGTGGATAACTTGAGCCTATGATTGTTGATCTTTCATTCTGTATGTCAAAGTTAAAAACCTATTCTATTTTTTTAATTTGTATGCCACACATAATATTACGACAAGAACAACAAAGATACAAAAAGGTAGAAAGCAATGGCGAGTAGGCATAAAGGCACCTATATAGCTTATGTTAATCAGACCTCCTCATTAAGGGTTAGGTTTAAAAATCACGGCGACGGATACAATTATTTATCAATTGGAAATTAAAAATATAATAAGGAAATTTACAAAAGTTAAATATTGAACTGTCGTTTGTCAGATTTAGAAAAGATACTAATAATTATTACATATAATGATACTGATAATTATTACAAATATTTACCTAAGGACGATGTCGGTATTAAAGGTGCTATAAAATTTAGTGAGATTTCAGACTTCCATTTTAAGTGTTCATCTATAATGACTTCAAAGAAAACTGTTTCGTTTACCTGATCAATTTTGGCCATTCATTTAAAGTTGAATGTTATGATTTGTACGTATTTGGCATGGTTTAAAGACAACAAATTTATTTATTTTGTTTTGTTTTGTTTTTTTGTTTTTTTTTTTTTCTCAGGTTTAATGAGAGACGGTTAACCCTAAACCAAATTGGCAAATTAATTATTTAGTTCGTTATATTAGCTAAGCAGTCTTTATCCTTACGGTGGTGATTATAAGATCAATTTTGATCATGTATATGCGTTGTTTATATGGTCAAGGAAATCGTTTCTACAAATAAGTCACATTGAACTTATAAAAGATATTTGTATTAATATTTTGTTTTTAAGTGGGTTGCTTTCACGTTTGTGCAAGTAGCGAAGGTCTCTATGGTCATGTAAGTGTTCATCTAACGCATCAAAGCCTGTCTGCCGTGCGAATAATTGTCTGAAAATGCAGGAATTTTTATTTTTTTCGATAACCTATCAAAAAAGGAGGATTGTTGCTTTAGTATCAAAGTATCGACAAGCAAACACCAAGCTTTGAAAACGCTGGCATCGAACCTACTAGCGTTTATTTCCTGGTTATTTACTCTTTAAAAATGGCGGGAATGTAACTTCGCTGGCGCATTAGAAGAGAGCGCACACACTTCCAAAAATAGCCTGGGAACGAAACTATGTTAGATATGCATTCGTTTTCGATGGCGGTACGTGAATGGTCGACAACGATGCGAAAACGCTGGTGTGAAGTTAAGTCGAGGCCTCAAAGCGTTTTAGTTGGCACCAAAACGGTGGTGTTCGGAGATGCGTAGTTGTCGACAACGCCTCAGTTTTGTCATGTATAATTTGGTTATGGTGCTAGAGGAA
This sequence comes from Porites rus, assembly GCA_964035705.1. NCBI lineage: Eukaryota > Metazoa > Cnidaria > Anthozoa > Scleractinia > Poritidae > Porites > Porites rus. Next base: position 9,739,004 of record OZ037993.1, read on the forward strand.
AGGCCAACTCGTAAAAACAAGCATTTTGCTGTTCAGTGAGAAATTCAACGCCAACGGCGTTCGTCAATTTGTAAACCTGTAAATGCTAAAAGAAGATCTCCTTTGGTTTTTCTGGGAAAAAATTGATGCTTAAATGTTATGATTATGAAAAAGAAGTAAGACAGTTCGACTGAGCCCTCAATTCCGATCTTTTGGGTTGTAAAAAAAAACCTCACAAACGTTAGAGTATTTAATAAAAATAAAAGAAGTATTTGCATGAATTTTTAAACGCAACCGGATGGAAAGGTTGTATTAAATAGTGAATTCATTAGCGCCTTCTTTTGGATTTCAGCTGCTGTAGGCTACATAGGAAAAACGTATCATGGGGTGCATTACATTTGCCGCCGGATTACATTTTGCGGACAATTGTTTCGTATGATCTCTTTACCCTGTGGATCTTAGAATAATAAAGTTAAGAGCTGTCAAACTTCTCTACTTATTTACAAATAGTTCGCAAAACAGTACATAACATTATAATGCATTTCCTTAACGTGTGACTCTAAACACCATTCTAAGCTAACAATACGAATTGAATTTTCGTAAGTAATTGCTGTCCAAGCAGAGACGCCAATAGCGTCAGACCATTAGAGACTTTTGCTGTCATAATACCTAGCTAAACGGAAATGACAGCTATTTGGTTATTTGACTTGCTGCAGTATGACATACGTTCCATTGTAAGGCCGATTGTCTTAAAATCGATCCGATTCTCTCCCTTGGAGCTTTTTTATTCCAACTTTGGCGGCTAGAAGGAATAAAATTACGATTAATGTTTTTCCTTTTCTGCTTATTTGCAACGTATTGATGAGCCGCAATTTCATTTTACGAAAGGATATTAGTTCGTCGCATATTCTAGTTTTTAGAGTTTAGCCATTCTGATTGGCTATCTTTCCTCCTCTTTTATTACATGCTAAAATTATCACATAGAATTTTCAGGTTTTCGTTTTTTTTTTTTTATTGAAGGTCGCACGAAACCGGATCCGCTGAAAACACCTGTGATATGATATCATAAATATATGGAAAATATCCAGGCATATTTCAACTAAAATTGTGACAGCGGTGTAGAAATTCAAGTCACTTTCTTTTATTTGGATTCAGCTAACGCATATGATATGGCTACAGGAGAAATTTTTCAGCGGTACATTATCTTGTTTTTTGTATTCCAGTTACTTATACTACAGGGATATGCGGTTGATAAATACCATATCAACATCCCTGTGTTTTTTAACACCGATGGTATTTATCACGAATCTGTCTTTAACACGGCAGTGAAAATGTTCGAATCCAGAAATAGACAAGACAACAGTGACTCTTATGCAGATTTTGAGGTGAAGATGCACTTTTCAAAAACTGACTTAACGAACCTCTCGTCGCGAGCGAATGGCCTGGACAGTTTGATCCCAAAGGTTTCAAACTTAACACTTTCATCCCATGGTGCGATATTAGTGGATGTGACTGAAAGCAGTGTTGCTTTCTCCACGTATTTGGAGAGCGTATCAGTTCCATCTATTGGTTTGTTTCGGAGCCAAAACGGATATCCAGTTACGCAGGTATGAAAAGTCTCCTTTAAATGTCATATTGGTGTTTTTTAGTTTGCAATCATTGGTCTATTTATAGGCCATGGTACATCGGGATCTTCAACTTAAACTTTGTCTGAATTTAGTTTGAATTTGAAAAATTCTAGCTTCTCCTTTCAATATGCACCGGGTATTTTAAGACCCCTTAATAGCCCTCTCTTTTAATCAGAGAACAATCTGCTCCAATATTTTGAGCATCTTGACAGAAAATTTAATCGATTTGGGTATTTCCTCTTGTAAGGAAGGTGGAAAGCAGATTGAACTGAACTGATGTCCACGGCTGAATAAGCTTGGACTTTAAAAGCACACAGACAAGCAGAAAGAGTCAGTTTTTATACTAGGTTGCCACGTAATTAGTTCCGCCATTTTATTTGAAATTCTGTAATATCATACAAACTGACAGGGCCTCTTGCACTACTGAGTAATAGACCTGGAAAAATGTTAGTCAGAATAATTTTTAAAGGCTTAGGGGGTTCGAACACCGATACTACGTTTGTGTAGATGATCTGGCTTAAGGACGCAAGTAATTATCATGTCACTGTTTATATCTTATCTTTTATAATTTATACAAAGAGAAACAGTCTTCATGCACTGGGGAGGTTTTTTTGCCTAAAACGTGCTGGGTTTTAATGTTTATATATCTTCTTGCATCTTATGTAGCACAACTTGTCTTGTATCGTTATAAAACACACGTTTAATCTGGTCAAAGTGCCTGGTACGTCAAACCTAAATCCCACGTTGGCATAACAAACAACACTCAGAATCGTATATAATATCTTGTCTTGTGCTTTTCTGTGTGGATTTTATATCGCTGCAGTTAATGAGTTTCTATTATTGTTTGAAGTAAACGTCATTTCAAGCTGAGAAAATCTTGATTCTGTTTAAAGCGGTAACGTACGTGTGTGTGTGTGTGTGTTTTTTTTTTTTTTTTTTCAACTCGTTATTTGCCTTTTTTTCTGAATAAAAAAGCAAATAACAGGCAAAAACATTGCGTCAATTTTGTGTCGCGCAATATGCACGAATAAACATATTGATAAAAAGTATATCTAGAATCACCTGGTGGCGTATGGTTTTTATCGCGAGATAACGACAAGTTTGTTTCTAAATTGAATCATTCATATTTTTTGCGCTAATTACTGGTATATGTATAAAATGACCAGTCCGGGTTTTGAAAGATCAGCGTTTTGCTTGCAACAAAAAGGACCATCTTGATACGAGTCTATCTTAAGAATAAAAAACCACCTGATTGTAGCAAGAAAAACAGTTTAGCGAATGAAGACGCTGATAATTAATTTGTCGGAAGTTAAAATCGGTGTACTGAATAAATATTTGGCATTTTAATTAGCGCAAAAATGGCTCGTTCATGTTATAATTTATTACAGACATCAGGTATTGAAAGAAGAGCAGATTTTCCATTTTTTTTCTTTACTCCTGAAGGGTCCACTTTTATCATATTTCTTAAAGAATGATTGTTAAAATGTCAATTCAATAATTCAATAATTCTGTTTTAGGGTTAGGGTTAGGGTAGGTTAGGGTTAGGGTTAGGGTTAGGGTTAGGGTTAGTATCAACCCTTACCCTAACCGTAAAACAGCATTCTTTAAAAAACGGGTAGACCCCGACCCCGCGTTTTACTGACACCTGCGGGAATCTCTGCTCGCTGGGTGTATTTTAATTACACTATACTATTTACGTTTTATACAAAAGGAAAGCTCATATGCTTTGGGACTTGCAAGAGTAGCTGCACCTTCTGTCATTCAATATGCACAAACTATGATGGCGATTTCAAAGAAAATGGGATGGCAGACATTAAGCTTGGTGGCATCTACGACATACGATGGTAAACAATTTGTCGATGCCGTGAATGAGCTTTGTAGTCAGGAGAAATGGATTGTTAGAACGATATTCTGGATCGATGGAGATGAAACGTTCGACGAAATATACAGAGGCATCAAAAACGTTATGGATAGCAAACCCGGAGTTATCATTGGTCATATCCGCCAACGATCAAACGAAGACATATTTCGCGCAATTGATAACCTATGTGGTATTTACAACAACAGCGCGTGGCTTATAAGTGACGTCACATCATACAGTACAAGGAATATCTCTTCAATCCCTCCTGGTGTGATTATGGTTAAGGCAAAGGAACCCGAGATCAGACATGACTATGAGCAGTATATAAACGCACTGTATGATTCATTTGCCCTATTTGAAACTGTTTTTGAACGATCTTTGGTAAGCCTTGGGAAAGACGGAACACAAACTCTCCTCGCTTCAGGGAATATGTCGAAATGCTTGCAGAAAAACGTAATAATGTGAGTGGTGAAAATTTTAATTTTCTGCAGTTGAATTCTACGGTGGGTCATAGGGACAAAACGGTTCCCAGAATCCAAAACCGTGTCAAGAATCCCTTAATACACCCTAGGACACATTAACACAATCCAGAATCCAGTTACACACCCCGGCATCCAAAAACACTTTCCAGAATGGGCGTGCTTTTGGACTTTAGGGAGTGCTTTTTCATTCTAAGAAGTGTTTTTGAATTCTTGGAAGTGTTTTTAGATTCTGGGAAGTGTTTTCTTTAGTAAAAACTCGTCCCCGTAGTCGCTCTCGCCTTTGAAACTAAAGGTCCCGATTATAGCTTCCTCACGAATAGTCTCTAGAGAAATAAAAACCATAATCCTTTGAGCAGAGGTTTCTTTCTTCCATGGCTTTTAGCGAATACGAGGTCATTCGCTTGGTTTGTCTGTTGCGTTGTTGGTTTGTTTACGCCGCAGGGTATAATACCATCAATAGGCATTATAACAAACGAAATTAACTTTTTACTTCAGATATTTTTCTGTTAACGGTAATTAGTAGAGTCTTTCGTATAAACGAGGCCCCAATATTATAGGCATTAAGCTCTGTAAAATTTTCTTGCCTTCTAATTCGCACAGGTACTTACAGGAAACTTACATCGAAGGAAAAAGTTCTTTATTTAAAGAGCATCACTTACAAGATCCTCTTGGCTCAGTCTTTATCATATTAAACCTTAAAAGAGATCTTAGTGGTGAAAAGCATTGGTCTCAAGTGGGCTTGGTCACCCCTTCAGGCCTCGCTTTGGAGCCAATGATTGACCTCGATGGAAATACCTTGTTTCCGCTCCTTCATCCAAAGCGCCCTATTCTCCAAGTCCCTGTTGTTATATGGCCCCCACTGGTGCAAGCAAAGGCCCCTGCGATGCCTAACAGCAAACGACCATGCTTAGGAAGAGGACTCCCATGTTACAGTTACAGTAGTGTCACGAATTCAAGCCAGCAGATAAAGCAACTTCTCTGCTGTTTTGGAGCATCGATAGATTTTTTGCAATCCTTGCAAAAAGATCTCGTATTTGACGCTGAAATTTATGTCAGTTCTGACGGTCTATACGGCAAGTTCGATGCAAGTAAAAACAATTGGACCGGGATCGTGGGAGAAATTATTTCCGGTAAAGCAGATCTAGCCCTTGACTTGTCGATAACCATGAATCGTTCACAGTATATCAACATGATATATCCAAACATAGCAACGGCACTCAATATCTTGGTCCAAAAGGAGTTCTCCCATGGAAAATCAGGTAAATCTTGAAAGCCATCAGAAAATTCGTCTTCAGTGTGCGTTCAACTGCTACAAAGTAGCTGTCCATTAGCATCTAAAACTGGATATTTAACAATTAATGAATGAGGCTGAACATCTTATATATACGATAAGAAAGCCGAATTCAATAATTGTTATATTGTTCATTCAAAATGTATCTATTATTCATTCAAAACCATCGATGTTAAAGTTCATCTTCGATAGTGCAAGCACGTTTAGGGTTGCTCAGCTCCGCAAATATTCTCCAAATAGCAGATGTCGCCCTTTGAGTTGTCTTCTTGCTGTTCTTGCCATGTTTTCAGCTATTATTTCGCCTAGTTCTTACTCTTGAAAAGAGTGAAATGTCCGCCATTTTTGTTTTCACAACCAAAACAACTCAATCTCGTCCCCAGGTCTTCTCGGTTAACGGTGCATTAACCTACAAAAAAGCTGCACTTTTGACGTCATCGGTTCATTGATCGCAAAATTCTTCCAAATTTGGTCATCAGTAGCTGGTTATGGTGAATTATGCGTGTGGTTTTAGACAATCAGAATCGGGAAAATATTTTGAATGGACAATAATGCATATTAACCAGCATTACTGACAATGCATTACCCTTGCGCCTCAGCAACAGTAATATAGTAGGGTACAGTTAGACCATTTTTGCGGAGGAATACGCAAAACACGCAGAACATGTACACAAATTAAGGTAGCTCCAAGAAAAGGTGACGTGACGCTCTAAGCTCCGAAGAGGTCCCTGCTGTTCTACTAACTAGTGATTCCCCGAAAAACATCCAAACTATGTTAAATGTTCCCTACCCGTGATTGACTGTGAATATACCTAAATGGAAAAATCGTCTATTGGTCGGAGTAGTCCAACAGGGCTTTAATGTCACTGGTCAAGCTTCAAAAATTTTACAAACCTATTAACAAAACATATAACAATGAAATGTGCCAGCTCCATAATTGTTGTATTAAATTAAACCCATCACATAATTATAAATGTTGAGTGCATTTAAATCTAATAATAATAATAATAATAATAATAATAAATGTTATTTAGCCAGGGTTATCTCTTCAGCATAAAATGCTACTATCAATGAGGGCCCTGGAAAAAAAATAACTAAATAAAATAAATATATATATACATATATCTATATAAAACTAGCCTAAATTATAGTAACTAAAAATACACTAAAAGTTGAAAATACAACGAGATTAAAAAATTGTTTAAAAAAGCTAAAATACAGCAATTAAAATGCATTTAAAAGCTGAACTAATCAAAAACTTAACAAGTAACTAAAAATCTTTTGATCTATATAATTCCAAAATACGAGTTTTAAAAATCACAACTGACTTAGAATCCTTCATTTCACTTGCAATATTATTAAAAAGGTTAGATCCATTAAAATAAAAAGACTTCCTTGCCGTCTCAGTTCTGACTTTGGGGAGCAGCAAGTTGTGCCCACCTCCCCTCGTGTTGTGGACTGTTCTAACAACCTTAAAATAATCTTTAAAAAACATTGGAGGGGAACCCTTCAAGCATTTAAAGGTCAAATTAATAGTGTGCATATCACGCCTCATAGACTCTCTTATTTACTAGTCAGCTTATGGTTCTCTTGGCTTAAGCCTTTCAATGTGGATCTGTGGATAGCTATCCTAGTCACGTGTAACCTGGTCTTGTTTGTGGTCTGGTGGCTGGATAGGAAAAGTCCTAAAGGATATTACCACATTCTCAAGGACAGTGACGAAGATGCATTTACATTATTGGGTAAGTGTGTTATCGATTCACTTTGTCATTGATCGCGACACTTCAAGCGACTCTTTTCTTTGCATGTTTAACTCTTGCTGATACTTTTAGGATGCATAGCTCTAGTGTTTTGATTGCATAGAAATTGATAGTTCACCACGTCACTTCGTTTCTGGGAGGGAAGTAAGGTTTGTGGCGCACTAATGGCGAACGCTTTCTTACAATGTGCCCGGATTTGTTTCCCTGGGGCCAAAACATACAGGGGAGGAGGTTTTGGTGGCGTGGGTGGAGGAGCGGTCCTAAGAGAAGGGAGAAATGGCCCCAAATTTGGAGAGCAGGGAGAAATCGGAACAAATTGTATTGAGGAGGCGAACACTGAAATTAAATGCAGGTCACTGACATACTGTGAGTATTTTGGATATAAGAGGTAATGACTGAATGACACATTTTAACGAGAAGGGAAAAATAGGGATGAGGGAGAAATTGGCTAAGCTAGAAAGTAGGGAGGAAAGAGATTTACTCCACTGTCTCCCTCCCCCCTTGGTAGTTTTCTCACTTCAGACTTTTTCCAAGCCATTAGTTTTGCCATTTTTTTTAAAAAGGCACACGTTCCGAAAATCTAGTGCACGATCACACATCAAACAAACGTTCTTAGCGGTTGCTAGGAGTTTTGCGGGTGGTGTAAACGTCCTTTGGGTTTATCATATATCAAAGTATACACAGACGTTTTCACTGACGTAATCTCAAAACACTATATCGTAAGTATTGTAAAAAAAATCCATGAAAGGTTAAGATTGACTTAACTGGTTTTTCAAGAATGCAAAACAATGCTTTGCCCAGAACAATATTTTACACTGTTTTATTTTACTGACAGCCCAACGTTACCCTATTCTGTTTCTTTCCAGACTCCATGAGTTATGTATGGGGCGTTGCCTTTAGCAAAGATATAGGGGCTGAGAAGTCCCCACGCAGCAATAGTGCCCGCTTTGTATCAGCGGTTTACGCCTTTTTGGCTTTGATTATGGTAAATACCTACTGTGCAAATCTGATGGCTTTCTTAGTCCAGGAAACTCCAATCCTACCAATCAGTGGTATAAGGGATGAGAAGGTACATACATACTCTGTTTACAGGTAGCCATTACGACTCCTGAAGGAGGATCTTGAGGTTATCCCTATATTAAAATCTCTCCTGACGGAGAACCCTCCCACCCCGGGAAAGGCTTGTCGCACCACCGGATTCAACGCCCTCTACTCTTTTCGAATAGAGGTGTAGGTTCTTTTACGTCCCACAGGGACCAGATAAGTGTGAAAGTGCTGCGTGACGTGACCCACAGTTTTTCGTTCTTCTTCGACCAGACTGGCGCTCTCCCAACTGAGCTAACCTGGCGTGTCTACTCCTCGCAGCTGCTTACAATCTCCTCCCAGAGCCTCTTGACGTGAAGCATCTTGAAGGCTCACGCCGGTTGAGAGGAACCGAAAGCTCTGAGAACGAGCATAAAATTACGCACAATGAAAACAAAGTGATGGTCCCAAGGACTGTTCATGACAGCTAGTAGGGAGCTTTAATAAGCAAAAACGACGGCGACGGCAATGAGAACGGCAAAAAAAGCAATAGGTTTAGATTAGCAAAACAACAACTTTGCACGCGAATCACGTTTTTCTTGAGCTTTCCTTTGCCGTCTTTGCACGACTGCGACGTGAAACTTTTTACGCTTCATGGAGCACTTAAACATATAGCATTAATTGTCGTCTTTTCTGCCCTTTGATACAGTCCTTGGATTTAACTCCAGAAATATTCACCTACATTTGATAAATTAAAGGACATGGAACAACACCGCGAATTCACTTTAGCTCCCCTGCCGTTAGGGGTACACTTTCCGCTAGATCTTAGGCGTAGTTGTGTTAATTGTGCTGTCCGCAGATTTCGCGAACTTTTCAAAGATGCCCGTCTATCACAAGAGCAAAAACTGAAAAATGGCTAGCACCCAATATCAGGGGTGTTGTCGGTTAAACTGTACTGACTTTAAAGTAAACATTTGTTCTTCTTTACAGCTGCGGGAGAAGTCGCTTTATCCACCAGATGGTTTTAAACTTGGCATCACTCGAGGTACAAGTGACGAAGCCTACTTCAAGAATCACGTGGAAGAAGAGTTCAGAAAGATTTACCACGTCAATCTGAAGATACATCTGTTTGATAGCTTTCAGGAAGGCATCGATCAACTTATGCACAAGTTAGTAGCATTGACACACCACATAATAACTGTCTTGAGTTTGAAGGCGACTCAGTTATGTCTTTGAAGGCCAAAATAACAACGTTGCCGACGGAAAAAAGAGTTGAAAAGCGATGTTGGGCATTCTACCACCCACATTCAAACCTGATTTATTGCAAGACAGGTTTATGTTGGTGGTAAAACACCGGCGCAACATCGCAATTCAACTCGTTTTGCAGCAATGTTGCGAGACAAGTTGCATGTATGTTGGGTGTTTTTCCGTACCTTATGAAGTGATTTTTTGTAGTTATTTACCAACCAAGAGAAGTGGATTAAGGTACGGAAACACGGGTTCACAAAAAACATTCAATATGTCTAGCAACATTGCTGCAAAACGAGTTGAATAGCAGTGTTGCTCGTTTTACCATCCACATCAAACCTGTCTTGCAACAAGTCAGGTTGTTAACAGGTTTGATCGAGGATGATAAAAGGCGCATCATCGCTTTTCAACTTTTTTACAGCAACGTTGCAAAACAAGTTAAGTTGCACGTTTTTGATGCTCGTTTTACCGAAGCTTTAATTCTCTCGACACCCTGAGTGCACGTCAGGTAGGGATCTTGGTCAAAAGCCTTTTCTTTCGTTTATTTCTGCCTTTTTTTTACAAATCTTGCCAATATTTCATTCAATCAGAAAACTGCTCCATAAGGTCGTTGTCATTGACTCAGTACTGATGTGTAAAAATAATTTTTGGAATATTTTCAATGGATAAAAAGTGGGGAAGGGGTGTTTTAAATTATGGAAAAGTTGGTAGATATTTGTTTTGGGGCTTGTTGAAAATTAAAATGTGAAGGGAATAATTAGCAGACAAATAGGTAAGAAATATCCGGTTATAAAACTTTTCTATGGTTAGAGCTGTAACCACTGAGCTTTCAGTGACACAATCCATTTGTTAGGCTGTTTAAACAGTCTTGTCCTTCTTCTTTCAGCAAGATTCACGGAGTTATTGGTGACTACCACTCTTTACAACAAGCTGGGAACGCAGACCAGGACTGCCGTTACAGCCTGGCTGGGAAGAACTTTTATAATTACGGCTACGGGTTTGCATTCCGTAAAGGATCGCCTTGGACTGAGGAAGCTACTCTATCGGTATTGAAAAACCAGGAAAATGGCAGTTCACAAGGAATCATAGACTACTGGTTCAACAAGAAAGACTGTAATGCAATACCGGTGAAGAAATTATCGTTTGAAAAGTTTGTTGGTTTGTTTCTACTGATTGCAGGGGTGATTGGCTTCTGTTTTATTGCTCTTATATCAGAAATGTTAATTATTTTTCTTTTGATAAAGTTTGGAAGACATTTGGGTCCGTTAGGGAAGTTTTTGAAGCGAATGATTTTTAGCGTTCGCAAGGGCGAAGAAAACGAAATTCGCATCAAATGGTTGCAATTGTATAAACGACGCAAGAGCATGAGACCAAATGAATCTCAAAGGACTGTTGCAAGCGAAGGTTCGTTTCGGAGGGCTAGCTTTTATAATCTAAGCTTTGACTACTACGGTGAAGCGGTGGACACAAGCTGGAACGATCAACAGTCACTGAATCTAGGCCAATGTCAAATGCTGGACGCTGAGAAAGTTTCAGGTGAAAATGGAAACATTTCAGAACCAAACAGTATAACCGCGAACATTAGCGACGACAAACTGCGTTCACGTGACAGGACTAGAGTCTCCAACCAAATTTCAAAACTTTAATTTAAATCAAAATCATTTCAAATCAAATTGTTAGATAAAGACTTCGGCATAGGACGAGTCCAAATTCACGGGGTATTTAGTTACAAATGCTTAAAATTTCTTTCAAAAATAATGTTCTCAGGCTCTTAAAAGTCTCTAAAGGTGTTTTTAGCTCGTTGATTGATTAAAACCAATCGGAGTGGGTCAGTATCCCACAAAATTAAAAAGAAGGGCATAATCTGATTTTACTTAACCTTAAGTTCCAGTGGTCAACCTATCGTTTTATTTCAGGGTAGTCTCAGTTACACAAGCAAAGTGGAATGGCTACGAAACCCTTTGTTATATGTTTTTGTTAGCTTTTTCTTGGACCTGACCGAGCACAACGTTTTTCAATAGCATTCCTATCATTTTGAACTTACTGATCAATAGAAAAATCGCATTAATTTATTCATTTACAATTTGTGAACAACAAAAAAAAAAGGATTGTGCACGGTCAGGGAGCTTTCAACATAAACTACAGCACCCGGTTGTATTCAACTTTAATGTTTGCCAGCTTTCATAACCAGTCTCCTTTACTAACTATGCCTCAGTCTGTGAAACGCGAGTACCATTTTTTTTACGAGCATTTTTTTTTTTTATCAAAAGAATCAAAAGAAAGAAACTGTAAATAAACATACAGTAACTCTATAGATCTTCATCGTGTCTTAAGCGCACGTACTAAGTATATCTGACCTTTTCCATACGACTCATCTCTCCCACAAGATAGCTCAAGAGCCTCAACACATTTCTTAATGATTAGTAACTGACAATCGCTATTCGCACCCAACCCGTCCTGGGATGTCAAGCGTTTGACTTCCCTCGGGAACTCAGAGTTTAAATTTCTAAATAGCCAACGTCCGAGATATAAAAAACAGCATTACTCCGAGGTTTTCTGGTCATATTTCCACATTTGATTCGATTTTCATTGAGCTCAAGTCTCTCTTGGGAATTACAGGACAGTGGTATCGTGAAAAGTTAGCAGCAAAGACTCGGATTCATAGTAGTATCGAGCTTAGGCCATTCTTTCCGTTTTCTTACCCCAACTTTCCCCACAACTTCTTTAAAGAGGGAACTTTGGAACTAACCAAATTTTTATTTAATAACTTGCTCCACAAAATGGTACCTCAAAGGTAGACTTAAAGAGGAAGAAGCAATAAATATAGGTTTTTCAGTATTTACATTTTAAACCCATCTCTAAGTGTTTATTTACACCAGCTATATACCAAAAATTCCGTCTTATTCCTAAAAATATAAACAACACCTATTTACAGCTTTAAAATTTCACACTTTTCTAAGAGTACACAAGTGTTGGCTAAAAATTTCGCAAATGCCAATTACAAAGGGTCAAGAACGACTAAAAATTGCAAAGTTTGTATCAACTGAAACCTCACAACCGACCAATATGCGCACCATGCACCTTAAAAGATCTTCCGACATAAGGCTGATTTCTGACTTGCAGAATAGAACGCAAAAATATTAAAATGGGGTTTCCATTCTGGCAATAGTTTGCACTAAATTTTTGCTCGAAGGTGTTCTTAACGAAATGCTGAACAATACAATGACTCAATCCACGGCCCTCTTCACTGCACCCGCCGGGTCTACAGATCAGCTGGCAAGGACTTTGTCATGGACAACCATCACGTGACGCGCCACAAGGCATCTTGGTGTGGGCAGGTCAATACGCTATGTCCTAACTAGGCCCAAGGATTCTTGCCTTGTTCAATCGAATCTGAAGAGCACAGAAATAAAATGAGGATAAGACCAACTGGACACATTCCAGGATAAGTCAGAAAATACAAATTCTTCCCAATAAGATTTTGGAGCCCTTAGACTAGAAGCTACCACTATGTAGCATATTAATGTATTATGTTAGTCACGGCTGCAATTGTTTCTGTACAACATTGTGCTTGAACGAGTAAATTAAGAAATTCTATTCATTCTCATTTTTGAATATGACCTCCAACAGAGGAAACAGAAACAGTTTTCGTTTGTTTGTCATCGCCACTTTTGATTTAAGTAGGTGGGGCATGATCGTCCGGGTGATCGTAGTTTTGAATAGGACTGTTGTTGTTGACAGTGACTGACGTTTCGCACCCAGTGCGGCAGTCATCTTCAGAGTCAAAGTGAGTTGTATCACGTCAAGCCGTGGTGTTATTCGTCATAGTTTCATCGTAACAGGCGTTTTTGCTCGTCAAATTGTCGGTTGTCCAGTGATTCTGTCGTTGTCAGTTTTTCTTTAGTCCGTCAATAACTCGTTTTTACGGTGCCGGTAACTGTTGACTACGATTCTGTGGCGTTTTCTCCAAGTTAGTTAAAAAGCTTTCTAACATGAGTCTTTGATAGTAGTCTGTATAATACGTAATGCATGTCGCAGAGTCCCAGTTCATTTGATTCCAACTGATGTTTCGTCTGTAAAAGAAGTTCAGCAATGTTATTGTTGATTGCTGATTTAGTTCTCTATTAATCAAGTTACACATGTTATCAAAAGACCCAGGAAAACAAGACCCTAACAATCCACATTTTGCAGTGGTTTTCACATTTAAGGAAAGGGAAAGAACAAGAAAGAAGTAACACCTGCCTTGAACTAACTCATCAACCGAGTCCTCTACTAAGTTGTGTTTATCAGAGAGGCCTGGTAACTCAGGCACCGTGCTTGCCACAGAAGACTGGGATCTACGCAGCGAAACTTCCTGAGAACTGATAAATAGATGAATAACTAAATAAATAAACTGCAATGGAATCCCGCTTTTTCGAACTCCCTAGGGAAACTGCAATTGGTTCGAAAAATTGGGAGTTCGAAAAAATAGAAGGTGGCATCGAATCACACCTGTTTTATGATAGCATTATTTTACAAGAACCGAGAAGGCCGCAGACAATAACTCTGAAGCACCATTGCAAATGACACATGACAAATTTGTTACTCGCATTGGACTAAAAACTACAGGAAAACACCTTCCCCAGAACTTGCTGAATACTTATCCAGGAGTGCATGTGGCTAAAACTGGTTTTTGTTGGTTCCTGAATTTTCAAAGTTCGAAAAATCAAATTTAAATTTTTGAAAGGAAGCAGGATTATTTCGAAACAATAGAAAAAGCGAGGGATGGGAAGATTGAGGGTAAAATTTTAGCGTCTGACCGAAGCAAATCCAAGCGGAACGCACGACGTTTGTACGAAAAATCGGGAGTTTCAAAAAATCGAGTATTCGAAAAGTCAGAATTCCACTGTAAATATCAATATGTCTAAGGAAGCTGGGAATAACCTAATTTTGTCTGGACAACACGCGGTCAACTTGAAGTCTATACGAAGGAATCTGTTGCTCAACATTTATCAATTAGCTTCTAACAGTAAATGATATTTGGTTTAAACCACACATCAGTAAAAGTATTACAATCTGATAATACCTTAACTGACGAAGATCCCTTCGAGACACCTTAACGGGCGTGGAAGCCTGGGATGGAGCGCCTACTCCCTTTTCAGCAAGAGAATGCTAGAAAATATCAAAATCACCATCAACGTTTAGGTCTTGCCACAGTAACTCGTCGACGAAGTGTCTAATTACCTAGCGACCGTTCAAAAGGATCCAACGATATTGGTCCAACATCCAACGGTATTGGTCCACTACCATCCAAGATTTGAATGAAAGGTTTCGAGTCAAATTCCTTCAAAGCTGATCGAACAACATTCAACACTGTCTAACAAGGTGTTGATTCACTCTTCACAACTAATCGAAAACTCTCACAACCTACCTTCATCCGGGACACTTCAGTGGCTAACTGCCTGCCATGCGCATCACTGGTCCCGTACTGAGGTTCAAGTTCACCGCTGGCAACGACATCCGAGTCAATACTAGTGCCAGTCCCTGCTGCCATTTTCTCACGTAATTTCTTTTTCAAATCTCGACTCGTCTTCTTGTAATAATAAAGATCTTTTTCAAGCAACTGAGCTCTGTTCTCTAGTTCACTGTATTAAAAAAGGCAAGAACTGTAAGACAAGGCAACAATAATAAAACGAAACGAAAAAAATGCAGTTTGAAAAGAAATGGCTACGAATCTTGACAGATGGCTTCAGAAAAAAAACACAGAAAACTAGTGTTCGACTCCCTAGGTAACCTAAAGAGAATTCGGCAATTTAGAAACGAGCAGAGAAGTGGAACTCAAACGCGTCCCGCAATTGTCTCTGGGATCCTTACTGGGAATCAGCTATTGGCCATCTTTCTTCCCTGTCCCATGGATATCCATGCCTGTCCCTGGTAACAGTCTTTGCAAAAGATGACTTGGGTTCAATTTCATTCTCATTTCTAAAGTGGCGTATTATAACGTTTTACTTTAGCTATTTTTTCAGTCATTGGATGTAACATGAATTTAAGACAAGTATTATGACCATTTCTTTTTGTTTTGTTTTTGCTTTGTATTATTGTTTTTCAGTTAGGTTCGTTAGAGTCTTCTTTAGCCTCGCATGATCAATACAGGATAAAACTACGGCTCTGCTGCAATTATTTTACGTCACTGAAACCATGTCCTCCCTCGCAAACGTTCCCAGGGGTTCGTCAGGCGTTCCGGCCCTACGAACGTCTACTGAAACGAGCGGTTAAGTTCCTTTCCCATTGTTCGCAAATATCAGCTGGACTCACGAGCAGGTTATCAGAGAGCCAATCGGCGCTTTTGAAGTCAAAGTGTTGACAAACAACAATCTTTACCGACCTACAAGCTCGGTAAAGTGTGATACAGTAAAAACCCACGAGTAAGAACCAACATTTTCCAGGGTTAGCCTAACAGGTTCTTACATAAATGGTGGTTAACATAAATTTAGGCTTTCTAGGTTCTTAATAGGTTCTTAATTTCTTGCAAAAAATTATGTCGTTGCTAAGGAGATTTTAGTGATCAGCACCCTTAAATTTGCATACCTAATGATTGCTTATATTTTAATATGACCATAATAGAGATCTATTTTCACATGAATTTCAATTTCTCGAGTCAAAACAACTTTATATACATGATTGTGCTGTAAAACACAATATTATAAACATTTTCTCAATGACCTCAATCAAACAACATTTATATATGTACTAACTTGCCTTTTGCAATTGCAATTCGTAAATATTTTTAAATGATTTTTGAAAATAAGAACCTTTCTCCAAATTTTAGGCCAAAGAGGTTCTTATATAGAGGGGGTCTGAATTGCAAATTTTAGCCTAACAGGTTCTTAAATCTTAGGTTCTTACTCGTGGGTTTTTACTGTACTTGACCAAAGAGTTTTGCTCGGGACAAGAATGTAGGAAATAAGGGTTGGCTTTTTGTATATTTCTCTATGTAAACGCTGGATTGGATGGCATTTGTTCATATAGGTGTTCTTTCGGTGAGGCAACGGTGGGATGGTACCTTGTAACTGAACAAAAGGCAAAGTTTTTGTCGCAGTTTATTTTTTTGTAGTAAAGCCGACTTCCGTTCAGCAAATTTAACCTCCGAGGTAATATTTTCAATGAGATTGTGAGGGTAGCCTCTAGTACGAAGTGAGTGTCAGTGAGTTAACTGAGTATTTTGTTCTAAAAGTGTAAGGTCATCACCTTTCATGAGACCTTACTGATCTTTTCTGGAGTCTCGCATGAAATTTCTCAAGGTTCAAAGTGCACTTCCCAGATCTTCAAGTGTGCTGTGATTGGTCAACGTTTTTTCCACTCGATTCAGGAGACGTTCGTTGGGGAGGACTGCGTGACGAGCCAAGATAACGTTTGCGGTGGAGACTACTGAAACTATTTCTTTCCGCTCTTACTGAATTGAGTTTTTGGCTACGCTCCACTTTCTTGGCGTTCCGCCTTACCTTATTTTTTCATCAGGTTTTTCATTAGCCTCGGCATCGCGAAGTTTGTGCATCAAGAACTGAATCCTTTGCTCGTATTTCTTTTGATATTCCACTAGTCTCCGGTCCCCTTTCATTTGCGCTTGTTGCAATCCCCGTCCCAGCTCACCGATAATGCGCTCTTGCTCACTGTTGCGAACCTAAAACGCAGAATAAAGAAACAACAACAAAACACTACGTCATTATCGTTCCCAGAGTTGCGATCTTTTTAACCAAAGACAAGGATCGAGATCACCGGCTAGTTTGGAACAGCAAGTCTGTGAACTACTGTGAACTTCAAGCTTTCGGCGCAGTCAAAAAATATTGAAACATTCAACCACTATCAACGGTTACAAGTATGGCAGCTATTGCCCCTGCGCGTTATCCTGGAGCCAGCCAGGGCTCTCGATCCGTGGTGCTGGTCAAGAGGTTGACACTCAAAATTAAACAAAGTAGATATTTTAAATTACATACAGGATTATAACAAATTTGGCATATCATTTAAAACGAACCTTTACACTCATTTTTAGGTTTAACTTTGTTTACAAAAGGACCAACTGTAGGACGTCAACAATACACTTTTACACTGTTTTCAACCAACCTCTAGATCGCTACATTTCAGCTCCAGTTTTTTCTCGTTTCCTCGCAGTTCAACAACTTTCTCGAAATATTTTGACAACAGAGCGACTGCTTCACCTGGAGCGAGGTTACTCAGCTTATTGACCAGTCCCTGGCGGTCTTCATCTGTCAGAAGCTGACTACTGTCGAGTTCTTTCTGCTTGTTTGCTATCCCTTCGTTCTTAAATTCAATGGCGGCTTCTAAGGCGTCGACCCCCTCGTCAAGTTCAATAAGCCTGCGACAGAAAACGTTATAGTAACGATCAAAACTAATACTTGTGAAAGTCATGAAGCTTTAGCTAAATTCAGCCACTGTGAACTGACCGCTAAATTGAGCGAAACACAGAAATAAAAGCCATAAACTTTACAAAAATTTAAATAACCCAACAAATACAAAAGAAGGTCAGTGGAGAAGGATGTAATGGTAAAAAGGATGTGCAAAACTGAAGGTTAAAATGGATTACAGTTTTCCAAAGTTTATCTTGCTCGTCTGTAGCCTCAAATAAACGCATGTAAACATATTTGTTTGTCACGAAGCTGTGGCTCTATCATTTCCAAGTAATTTCTTTCTTCCCTAACTTTAAGTTCCGTGGCGAGTGAGGGAAAGACTGGGTATTGCTAAACAAAATAGACGGGACGACAGCTATAATGCAGACCCTTTAAAACTACCACTGCGCACAAATACAATGATCTCGAACAAACGCACAGGCAATATTCACCAAGGCGGGTCAATTAACACTTGAAGCCGTTATATTAAAGTCACATTCTCATTCGTTGGCCCTATACATTTCCTGTATAAATAGTGGGGAGAGGTTGATGAAATATCAATAAGATTCATCGTCTCTGATCATGCCCTTGATCATCACCACTCTGTATTTTAAAGCATTGATACTACAAAGAGAAATTTCATGCTAATCACCCTTGGGGTGCTAAAGGGTCTGAGAGCTAGCTGTACTGGATTATAAGAGTACTTTGTTAACCTTCTCTCTTCTTTCGGATCAAGTAACGAGCCGTCCTGAAGTTTTTGTTCCAGCAGCTCTCTTTGCTTCAAAAGCTCCTCCTTAGTTCTTTCTAATGTATGGATGCTTTCTTCAACTTTACCATCAGTTTCTGAGAGAGAAAGTGCAAATTGTAGTGCTCGTAAAATAGTCATCGAGTTTGTTACTCTAGAACGAACGCGATCATCTTGAGTGAGTTTGCACGACCAACGGCGATTTCATACTTGTCAGCTGTTGTTGTTTTTTTGTCTTGTTTTGTTTTGCTTTTTGCTGATTACATTTTCTGAATCTTCTTCCTTTGGATATTCAAAGTATTTATCAAGAATAGTTCGAATTGTAACGACTGAAAGCGTGATAGAAGTATGTTAAAAGCAATCGAGAGGTTTAGGAGCTGATTGTTGCTTGGTTACCGTATTTATTCGATTAACCGCCCTGGGCGCTTATTAAATTTTTGGACCTTGAGAGGGGGCGCTTATTCGAGGTGGGCGCTTATTCGAGGCTGGGCGCTTATTAAATTTTTAGCATTTTAAGGAAGTGTAGTATGTTTATTTTGTAACAAAACAATAAATGGTAATGACAAAACGCGAAGATGTAACAAAGCAAGGTTCCTGTAAAATACTTTAAAGAAAACTCCGTCTTCGGGGAAGTCCCTTATTGGTACTTATTCACTTTTTGGGGGGTGAGGTGGGAGTGGTCGCTTATTTGAGTTTAAGTAGGAGTGGGAGGGAGGTTGGGTGGGGTGGGCGCTTATTCGAGGCTGGGCGCTTATTAACTTTTTCTACTTTTAGGATGGGCGCTTATTCGAGGTGGGCGCTAATTTGAGGTTGGGCGCTTATTCGAATAAATACGGTAATTCACAGATTGTTTCTAGTAGAATTTGACAATCAGTCTTACCGTCAACATTTTTCCCTCTTTGTTTGATCTGTTTCTCAACCTCTCCTAGTTGGTTGGATAACCGAAGTATGTCCTAGACAAAAAAAAACAGGAAATAGATCAAAATAACCGGACCGACATAGCACAATTTCAGGTCGATGCGATTTTCTCCCGAAAAGATCTGATTAGGTTTATGTACAGTACGAAGACCGTAATAAGGTGCTGTAGGACCATAGTTAGTAGAGGAGGCTGCTAATGAAAGGCGGCACACATCAAAGATTAAAACCATAGTGCTGCTTTTGAACGTAGTGCACCTTTAAGTCCCCAAAAACAAATAACAAAGGAGTCTGACCAGCTTTATAACCATTCCACTCTTTAAACTATGATAGGACGTATTTGCAGTTTGCCATGACTAGACTCTTACGCTTTGGCGTATCCACCATAAGCTGATCATAACGTGACAGACAACTGCTGAACGAGCCACTCAATAGCCTGAGAAAACAGCCTACATTTGGCGATGCCACTGGTTTCCCCGCCAAATGACAACTCAGAAACGAGCGCAGAAATTCCATACTGACGACGCGTCACCACCCAGATTTGGGTAGTGCCTCTGGTTGGTTGAATCAAATTTCCCACGCGGCACGACCAATCAGAAGCACTAGCCAGATCTGGGTAGTGACGCGTCATCAGTATGGAATTTCTGCGCTCGTTTCTCAGACGTCATTTGGAGGGGAAACCAGTGGTAGCGTCGCCAAATGTCGGCTGTTTTCTCAGGCTAGTTATTCAACGGTTTTTTTCAACTTTCAGTTGTCAAGATCAGGTTTAACAGCGGTTAATACTAATAGGTAAAGTTGCCAGGTTTGAAAGTTATATGTTGAAACTAAGACACAGTCCCGAAAGTCGCGACATTTGCAGACGCTTCTACGGTGGGGCAAGTTAGTACACAGGGAGCAGGGATGGCGCAGTGGTGAGAGCACTCGCCTTGCACCAATATGGCCCGGGTTCGATTCCCGGACTCGACGTCATATGTCGGTTGAGTTTGTTGTTGGTTCTCTTCTCTGCTCCGAGAGGTTTTTCTCCGGGTACTCCGGTTTTCCCCTCTCCGCAAAAACCAACATTTCTAAATTCCAATTCGATCCGGAATGCTCGAGCGTTAATACATGAGCCCCTGGCTCGGGAGATTGGGCAACCACTCCTCACGCTATCGAGCTTAAATAAAATTGATTTGATTTTTTTTTTTATTTTGACCATACAAACGTCTGTAATATTTAGAGACCTTGCGGAGCTATATCTTCGCTCGTTTAACACTGGACTAAAGTCTAAAGTCAACTAAGGAAGGGAAGGAAGAGTCTATTTTGTAGGGAACAATCAAGAGTGAGGTGAGGTTGACGTTGTGTGCAAACTAAAAAAGGAATGTAATGTGAAGGAAAGGAATGGCAAGGACAGCTCAGACCCGTGCTCATTATTGTACCTTAGTGAGCACTTGGCTGGAACGAAGCTTCTTTATTTCTAACTCGCTTTTTTCAGTTAGCATGGCTTCTTTGTTGGCTATTATCTCTTCTCTTTTCTTCAGCTCTTCCTCTAATGCTTCCATTGCTTCTTTTCTTCTCAAAACCTTCTCCACCTCACTGTCAAGCCACTGTCGTCGCTGCTCTAGCTTTGCCTGTCCGTCGCTGAAAAAAATCACCACACTTACATGTTTCGATCCCGAGAGCTAAAGCAAACTAATCAACGCCTGTCTTTGTTCAGTAACTGTCCTTGGACACGTTCAATAACTTATCATCATCATCATCAACATCATCATCATCAACATCATCATCATCATCATCATCATCATCATCATCATCATCATCATCATCATCATCATCATCATCATCATCATCATCATCATCGTCATCATCAGCACTATCATCACCGTCAAGTACAACCCATTACAAGATTTTGGCAAATTCGATTGATAATCGTAACTAAGACCTGGGTTTAAGTACGGAACTGCACCACGTTGAAGACACCGATGCCTATTTCGAGAACTTGAAAATGTAAATGTAATTGAGAAGCTGAACATAACAAACGCAATGAACTTTACACCACCACTTCAATTCTTTCCTAAATCATTACGAATTGACACTGGAATCAACTAAAATATGGTAAAATGCAGCAAGTTAAGCTGCTATCAGTAAAAAGATAAAAGGTAATTTGGCATATCTCATTACGGAATAGCGCCTAATGAAACGTGTCGGGCCTTAAAATCGCGGGTCCCATGACTATTTGCGCGCTCACAAAGCATCCCGACACACGCGGCGTCTTTTGACTCTGTGAGTTTATAAGTGCTAGCTTGCTACTTCCACGTTACAAAAGCAATTTGTTTATTTAAAGATAGCAAGATATGATTCATGAAGATACCTTTCTTTTTCTTCAGCAGAACCTTGTTTGCCTACACCTCTCAGTCGTCTCTGAGCGACTGCAACTTCTTCTGTTTTTCTTTTCAGTATTTTCTGCTGTTGGCTCATTTGATCCTCCAGTTCTTTTATCTTCTGCTGCTGCTTTTGTATGTCCTTTTCCATTTTGATTTTTCTGTCTGATTCTTCTTTTAGCTTTTTCTGTAGTTGGTCTTGCTGATTTCTCATTCTGTCGATGTGCACTTCCAGCTCTTGTACTTTCTTTTCTCTTTCTTCATGCAGGGCACTTATTTTTTCGTTGTCCTGTCATGTAAGGAGGAAAATGCACCTTAGCTTGTAAGCATTTCAAAAACATTATTTTTATAAAGAAACGAAAAAAAAAACATTCATTTTCACAAGAAGAGGGTGGCACCTGGCATCATTCTAAAAGTGAGGAATCTTTCACTTAATCTGGTGGCCAGGCGACGATAGCATAAAACGATCTTAATTATTAGGGACTTTAAGATGACCCGACCCAGTTATTTTGTGAGGGTACCATCCTACTTTGAAGCTCTCTGTTATCCCCAACTTTACTTTGATCGTAAGTCTAACATATAGCATAGATAACATATAGATCAATCTACAATATAACATTAAAATTTTTGGCGATCAGAGTAAATGTCACGTGGTTATAGTGCCACGCCTCTTTGGGGTCTGAGTCGAAATTCTGCTGTTGCCGGCATTTTTTCGTGAAAATCTCTCGGCTACGTATAGTTCGCATTAGTGCCTTGCGTTGACCAGAGTTTCACCAAAATCGCAGAGACCCAATGCGAGAAATTCAGCGGTTTTCAAATTTAGGTCATAATTTATGCGAAAATGATAAGCAAACTTTACACAATTATATATTATAAACTATGAGATTTATCCCTTTATTTTGGGGATCTTTATAACAGATAGGTCCTTGCAAGTCAGCAAAAAGCTTTAGGGCCTTGCAAATGCGCGCGATTTCGAGCAATGCAAACATATTGAAATTACAGTTTTACCTATTTGTCGACGTTTGTAAGCGTTTAAGAGTCCTTCTCACGAAAAAAGTATTTTCTTAAAAATTCGTACTTTTTTTTCCTTCCAATTTTTTCAGGGCCACAATTGATTAACTAACTACCCGGATTCTGAATTTCATGGTCATTGAAAAACTGTGACATTATCTTCTATAACCCCAAACTTGAGCAAACATTGAAGATTTTTAGCGTTTTGGCTGAGTTTGTGCATAGTTATTAGAGGAGACTGGTTATGAAAAGCGGCAAACATCAATGATAAAAACAACAGTGCTGCAGTTTATGTTGGAAGCACCCTGAAAGTGCACAATCCTTTGTTTTCTGTTGGCAAATTGTTACGGAATAAATTAATGCAACGTTTTTATTGGTCAATACAATCATAATGATAGGAATTCTTTTGAACGTTGTGCACTTTCAGGTCCACAAAAACATGTAACAAAGGAGTCTGACGGGTTTCATAACCATTCCACTCAATTAACTATGGTTTGTGCTTTGGGAGTTTTCTATTGTTTCTAGTCTGTCAAGATACAGCATTCTTGTTCAGCACGCGTGCAATGACCGCGCTTGGCTGACTTCCGAATGCTCACCGAGATATGATAATTAAGTATGAGAAAATAGAAGGAATTCCCGTCACGAAACGTCTCCAGCCAACTGAGTGTACATCATGCCGGGAATTAAAAACTCTAAAAGAAAATGGCAGGGGGGTTGAATACTATTCGGGCGAGAGAGGAAGTTCACGGAGAAGAGATTGTGTAGCATTTCTTGATTTTTTTGCAAAGACACAAGAAGCACGAGAATTGATTAAAAATCGTGAGTTAAACCTCTATGTCTCACGCGATCGCCTGTCTCACCGTACTAAAATTATCATATCTATCAATTATCATATATTTTTGCAGGACTACGACGTGAAAATGCCTAATTCGCGTTTTATGGACGACGTAAACAAGCAACGACGAAATTTTATTTCTCTTTCTGAGCTTGGATTTGGTCCCTTGAAATTCCGCTTCAGGAGGGTTCGCCTACAATTGACAAAGTAAGTGGGTAGGAATAATCGGTATAAAGACTGAAAGAACGCAAATTCCCTTTTTAAGCGACGTTCCTGCCGCCATCGCGTCGTTGGATCTTAAAGTCCCTACTGTTCCCAAACAACAACCTATTGTTTTGCTACAATACTTACGAGTACCCATAATCTTAAGATGCTTTGGAAAGCATCTTTGGGGAGGAGGCCTTAAAGAAGTATGTAAGTATGCTTTATTTGCACAACCCCACCAAGTCCCTATTGGCTGAAGTTGCCTAAATTTGGTGACCGACCCTTTAAATATGATATTGTTTACGCCTTTGTTGTTTTCATTGTTCCTCCTGTTTAGGCGGGTGTTACAGCATAAATATTTAAATTCTACCCATACCTTCTGTTTCCGTTTTAGTGCCTGTAATTTAGTTTCCATTGCTTGCAGTTTCTTCTTGTATTCTAATTCTACTTTTTGTTTCTCTGCGACTTCGTAGTTTGCTTTGTTCTCGTATTCTTCTAAAGTTTTCTTACTCTCTTCCACCTCTCTCTTGGCTTTCTCTAATTCTTGTTTCATGGATTTGATCTTTTCGGAGAACTGCTTCTTTGTTTCCTTAGCTTCCTTGTCGCTCTTAGACAGTTCTTTAATCAACTCCTCTTTTTGTCTGAAAATAACGAAAAACTCATTTTCTTTTTCCAGTTAAAGACCGCTGTAGCATAAACGGCTGTGGAAGGATAAAGCAATTAGTGCAGCAACGCCTATAGATCACGTAATAGTGGTCTTCCACTGAAACTAGAGAATGAGTCAGGAAATATTCGTTTTTTAATGCTGTTCTATTCCCTTGGGAATATGGTTAATTTTATCTCAGAACCGAACTTTGAATCCAGAATATTTTACAGACTGAAAATGATACCACGTTTCAAACAAAGCATTGGTGTTCTGCCGTACAGCAAGCCACTGCTGACAGATTTGTACAATTCTGATCCAACTTTGGTTTGCTGAACGAGCTCGTTGAAGGTTCGTACACCTGGGGTGCTTACCATTTAAAAACTCGTGAAGATTAATGAGGACGAAGGCAAACTAGCTTTTTCTAGCACTGAACGAATTTTTTTTACATATCTCTCTTCCCTTATTACTCGTCCACTATTCAATTCATTCTCTTCTCCTAGATTTTTAAATATTTTTCCTCCACCAACGCCACCACTACCACCGCATTTTTATTGTTTTCTCTCAACCAATGAACACTTTTCTTAGTTTTAGTCAAGCAATCAAAAAGCAAAACATTCATCAATCTTAAACCGCTTTGACCACCTACAAACACCACATGATCTTATCATAAAAAAATTCCAGTACATTAAGTTCATGAAACAAAGACAAAAAACGATGACATCACCGGTGTTCATGTATTCATGCCCTTCTCAATGAGACTCCTGCCAAAAAATGTATATTTCGGAGCACCTTCCACTACTTTTCTTTTACCTTATGTTCATAGTTAAGTCTCTAAGTTTTTGCTGAGCAGAGTGAAGCCTCAGTTCCGTTTGTTGAACTTCTTTTCCTATCACTTGTGTACTGGATCTTAAAGCTTCAACCTCACTGCGGTCCAGAATATCGGGTTTTAATCCTTTGTCCTTAGTCTCGGTCACGTCTTTTGAGAAGACCTTTAAAATACCAAAAAACGCAGTTAACATGGTAATTTCGCTTCATTTAGCGATCGGAAGGGGGCTTTACCTCCTTCGACGGAAATAAGCCTGCTAACCTTTGTGGTAAAAAAAGTACAATGAAGCTTTCCGGGCTGTCTATTTCCAGAGAATAGGCGAGAAAACTTAAAACTAAATGTCGTCCTCGTAGTTGTCCTCGTCCTGGAATCTAAAGCTCTCTAATATAACTTATCATTATGCCACTGGCTAAGGTAAATGATTAGAGTGGTTTTCGTTTGAGTGTCGTAAAACCAAAACCAAAGTAATTACTCTGACCAATCACATAGGACACAGACAATACATTGAACCAATCAAAACTCGAAGTAATTACATGTGGCTGACGCAAAGTGCGGGAAAATGCATGCGAGCGCGTCACAATTGGCTTTGGTTTTACTTCTGATTGGATGAAAAGGTGGCGCGAATCTTTTGAGCCAATCGCATCGTGTAGAAAGTGCAAAACCAATTACTTTTCGACACTCAAATGAAAACCGCTCTATCATGCTGATTTAATTTGAGTTTAGGGTGCCTAACAGAAAGATGCGGAAGAAAGCATGGCGACGCCATACCTTGACCTTGCTGTTTTTTGCGGCCTTATTTTGTCTTTGAAGTGAAGGAACCTGCGTCATCTTAGGACCATCTTTCTTCACGTTCCATGTTCTACCAAGTTGCCTGAGAATAAGCAAAAATGACAAGCATTCATTGTTGTGCCTCGTGTAATTCTTAAAATTTGAATCACTCTACACCCACCGCGTTACTTCACTTGCCGTTACTGCCAGTTTTAATTGTTTTGAACAGGTTATTATTTTCAATAAATGTAAGAGCATGTTACTGTTGGAAGAGGAGAGTTCATTATTTTCAATCGTGACCTACTAACTGTTCCACATCCAAATAGGATAATACCTTCTACGCATTATTAAAAAGGTTTCTCTACATTTTTATGCGTAAGCATCGAGATATTTATATGTAGAATGGGTTTTTTAAGAACTTTAATTATTATTATGGCAGTACAAACGTCATCATCATTATCATTATCTTTATCATTATCATTATTAAGATAACTTTATGTAGCCACTTGACTGTACAGAGGAACGACAGCAGTCTGGGCAGCTCAGGTAAAGCTTGAGAAAATGGTGCAAGATTTCACACTTTAATCGAAGAAGAAATAGCCGAACTGCTACCAGCCTAAACGCATAACAAGAATTGCAAACACTCTTCGACGTTTGAAGCATATCTGGTACATCCCTTTGCTATCCTATATTTGCCAAAGAGCAGGCCAATGGAGATGGAAACCTTCAATGTCGATCGAGGTACGCACGCTTTAAAGTTTGAAATATTTTGGCCGAATAATACACCATTATTTGGTTTTTGCACAATATGAAGAATTAGATCTCGGAAAGTGTTATCCGCCTCCGCCGTCGGCCTCCATAACACCCTCCTTGTTCTACCTAATTTTTGATATCAAACTCAGCATCATCCAATAATTGCTACACACTTTATACCTTTCCGGCTCTTCGTCAGCTTCACCTTCACTTTCACTCGTGTCAGACAGCGGGCATACCACTTCGTCTTCCTCCTCATGTTGGCTGACAAGTAACTGACTGCGGGCGCGGAAATCTTGTATTATTCGATCCACTAAGAACTAGAAATCAAACAGATTGACATACAAAAAAAGACAAAGAATTTAACATTTACTGTTTAGTTCTTTTGTTTCTCTCGTTATAAACTGAACACGAATGTGATCTTAGCATTGGTTCCTGCCGGAAAACCCAGAATTACAGTCCTCACAATAGTGCTGAGAACTGCAAAGGAGGATCCACGAAGAATGGAAAGGAAACATCCTATGTTATTCAACTCACCACAGGAGGGCTACTATGTACTTCACGGTTATTCTCGGGTCCAGATCCTGGAACCAATGGCGCAGTCTGAATTCGTGTTCCACGGGGACTGGGCAGGACTGCTGTTCCTTCTGGGGGTAAAATATACAATATGCGTAGGTACGTCATCAACGGAGACTCAAGTTCAAGTGTCTTTGTTTCTTTGTTTATTTTTTTTTTCAATGAAATATTCATGTCACAAGCATGTTTCTAGAGCCTTCAAATTTGCCGAGTGTGAAGCACCATGGCATGAGCACCCTTAAATCACTCCTACTATCTTCATATCCGACCAACTCTCTGAGTGAAAGAAAGGGTCGGAAAAGAACACAAGTAAGTGCTATTATATAGAACACAAAAAAATAATTATTTTCTCGTACACAATACAGCTATAGTTTCTATTTCTCCAACCCTCGGTTTTTCGACCGAAATTCCCAATAATTCGAAGCAAACCTAACTTCTGTTAACCAGTGAAACACTCATGTTAATCCCGATCAAACTTTCCGAGAATGCGAACAAATTTACTTTTCCCATACTTGTTCGAAAATTCGGGATTCCACTGTATACATGTACATAAAACTGTATTAATAAAATAATACACACATGATGTCCACGTACCTCTTCCTTGACTAAGAAGAAAATGATTAAGCTGAAGCTGTTGTTGGAACAGTTGATCTTCGTGTTTCTTCACACGAATCAAGGTTTCCTGTAATTGGTTGCTCAGTGCAACTTTCTCTTCTTCTAGTTCTCGAATATGGCCCTTCAGTGACTCGATTTCTTTGGTTTTCTCTGCAAATATTTCTTCGTCACTGGATAAGTCTTCCTTGTACTGAAAACAAGTAACAATTAATACTTGCTAAAGAGATTACGAATAACGTTCAGTTTACGGAAAACGGTAAACGTCAATTTGTAAACGTGACCAAGTTTTTCCTTTACTTGCGTTTACCGTACATGGATTATATGCACTAAAAATAATTGTAACGAAGATCATCGCAGTTAAAGAGGCAGCTTGTGCAGTTGCAAAAGAAAGCCTGAAAAAATTCAGGCTTGTAAGGGATTCGAACCCTGCCCTCTATGATACTGGTGTAGCGCTCTAACCAATTAAGCAGTGATCAAGCTCACTGGGAGTCTCTCATTAAATCAGTTCGTAATATACTCGGAAAAGATGAAGATGAAATGATGGATACATGAATATTGCGGTTCAAATATATGAAATTCATATATTCATTTTATATACTGTACACAAAAGTTGCTAATAGTCCGCCCGGCAAACACCTTGCTGAGTTCCCTTCTTAGTTGTTCTATCAGCTCAGCTTGCTGTTGTCGAGTAGTGTTGGGAGTCCATATGGGTCTAGACTTGGCCTGCTCCACAGCTTTAATCAACCGGTCAAGTTGATTAGCTTGGTTGTTAGACGTCACACCAGCCCTGTGCAAGGCTCGGAGCTGGTTCATGGCATCGGCAACAAGTTGCTTGTAAGTGTCACACGCACCACGAGACCTGAAATAAACCAAGGGATAAGCAAAGACAAACAAAACTTAACAGGTCTTGACAGGGCTGGATAAGGGACTTCACCTGTCACGTGAGCGAATAGCAAACTTATGCACCGATGACGGCGACGCGCATTCCCCTTATGTAAATGGTCTTTGCTATTTTTAAAATTTTTGAACTGTTATTGAAAGTACATGTGCGTCCTTTTTAAACGGAGCATTAGAGAATTTTACGTCGTAGTCGTCCAGACGACGGCAAAGAAATTTACCAAACAGTGAGAACTACATGCAGAGTTACTGTTGAGTTTACTAAACACTTAAGCTAATTAAACGTAATATTTTTATTAACGCTCTAGTTGCCGCCGCCCTCGTCATTGCTGACGCTTGACAAAAAGAACTTCTTTTACCAATTTGCAGTATAGAGCTTGTTTGGAACAAAAACAGACACATTGATTTGTGATCTACATGTAACTCTGGTCAGTTGACTCACCTCTCAAGTTCCTCTTCTAAGGTCTTGATTCTCTCAGCATCCTCCACTGTACCTGCAGTACCTACTGATGAACCACGACGCCTCTGAAGCTCTTCTCGGAGAGCCTAAAGATAATGGACGAAAGCCAGCGCCATTAAGCGGTTAAAAGCAGTTGTTAAGGTTATTGTTCATGAAATCCTGGTGCCAAAAGTTACAATTCTCTTCTTTCAACACTTTTAAAAACTGTGAAAGGTTTAAAGGTTGAAAGATTTTAAAAAAATACAACAAGAAATCGAGCAGGTTACAATTGTACTCTCTACTGTTCTAACATGAAAAACCTTTATTTTTTTCCGAATCGTTTCCCTGTGAGCCCAATCATTGACTCAAAACTACGACAATTCAATAAAAGGAGTCAAAAAAAGAAAATTTACATAAAGCACTTTTCCCATCGCTTGCACTGTAATATGTTTGAAATGGATTCGAATTGGTTTTACAAGATTTTTTTAAAAGTCCTCCGCGATATTTATAAGGCAGAAGCTTCTTAATCTCGCGTTTCGAGTTCTGCTGTCGCAACTTAACTTGTGGGGAATTCTCGAGCCGTGAACGCACAAAATTTAGACGTGCTTATAGATACTAACAACACAAAGCTCACATAATAATTAACATCGATGATGGATATCTGCAATGAATTAAAATCAATTTAAGCGAAAAAAAAACAAGAAAATTAATTACTGCCATTTTTAGGTTACGCTTTATTCAAAGAGTGGCAATATATTGTGTCGAAATGCACTATTGGACTGAACTGAGGGCGAACCTTGAAATGGCCAATGGCAGAAGCGATAGCGTCCGAAAGCAGTTTCAAAGTGCAATTCGACACAACAGCGAGGCATTCTCATGCTCAGTCAACCACAAAATGGTCAGTACTCTTGATTACGAGACGTCCGATTGCGCGAGTGTGAAACAATAGTCTACTGAATGCGTTCAAGTAAAACCCAAACCAGCTGTTATAGCTGATGAATCAATCTAATCATGCGAAATAGTAACAGGATTCACGCCAAGCATTAAGGCATTAAGTCAACAAAATAAATGGTGCAGCAAAACCTTCTTAGCCTCACACTTGACCTATTTCTATTCAGAATTCAAAGAACAATTTTGAGCTATAGTGAATTAGCCGCCTCTAACTGATAACTCGCTGACTTGTTCAATACCCCTATCTAGCGTAATAGACCACACTTAACAATAATCAAAATTCACTTTTGCCCGTCAAATCAAAGGTACTTCTCATCATGTTTCTGTTTTTCAACGGCGACTTACCTGAATCTCATTCTGCATCTCTGCCAGTCTGGTATTCTGAGGATCTCGATTCACTACTGGTTTATTTCTTATGTTTCTGGCCTGAAAGAGTATAATTCATGTATGTTGATGGCAGTATGCAGAAAAAAAAGAAAAACAACGCTAACATTGACGGAAGGAGTCCTGTGGTGGTAGTAAGATCCTGCTTACTGTGCCCTCGACTTTGCTGTCTATAACTTCCCACCCTTACCCACTTTAAGAACAATTCCTCTGTTATCGTACACAATGATATTTCAGTCGTTAAGTGTAAATTGTAAAGTGACTGTAAGCGTACTTGTAAATTTCTTGCGACTTTAGAGTGTTTTCCGGTGAGATAATTATTTCTCAAGCGTCACTTGACAACTTTCCCTTGATTACCGGTAACACAACGACAAATGATGGCGTCAAGCACATATTTGAAACAAAGCACAGAAAGCCCCGAAGTGCTGATTCAAGTGAGCTGTGGTAGTTATCACTTGACGGGTGTTCAAGTTCTTGATACTCACCCTTGTAGCATACTTCAAAGAGTTTAGATTTTCTGCAAAGTCTGCCGCACAAGGACTTAAACATGTAATCATCAGGGTCCGAGCATTGCCTCCCAGGGAGTCTTTTAAAAGCCGCGTTACTTTGCTGTCTCTGTAAGGCACATGGAACACCTGAGGAAAAATAATCGAAGGCATTTGATGAGAGCTCGCAAGGCTTTTAAGTGAGCCATGTAATATGTAAAAATGAAAAGAGGGTAAGTGCAGAAAGGCCGCAGGATATACTACCTAACAATAAATAATTTTTGACACTGTGGAAGAACTTAAGGCATGCACATTCAAATAGAGCAGTAGTTACTTCACATGGTATGGTTTGTTTGTCAGCGTTCCTGACCACGAAACGTTTGGGATTTTTCTTGGATTTTGATTTAAATTCCAACACATCAAAGGAGTGCCAAGATTTAACCCATTCGCCCCTAGGAATTTTGCCGAAAAACGCGTTTTGAAGCTATGTAAGCCGTTTTCTGGTCACCGACCTATAAAAAGATAAAACTTACCAGCAAGCCGTTTACAGGTCGTGCATTTCGCGGCCTTCTGTTCCAGATGCAAAATACCAGCTTTCGAAGGTCGGGTGTGCGCAGAAAAGGATTTAAAAGTGACACAGCAGTCTTGACTTTTTTTTTTCGCTTTCCCTCCTCCCCTATCCTATCCTTTTGTTTCCTTTGCCCCATTTTTTAATTTTTCCGGTGTTCATTTACTAGGCTTCATTTCAGTGGGAAAATAGAATTAGATAGAAGGAAGTGTTGGTGGGTAGTGAAACAAGATTTTCATCGGCATTTTCGGCTCAACTCTACTTATGGGTATTTTTTTTTTTTTTTTTTTTTTTGCCTTTTTCTCCGAGCGATATCCGCACGGGTGGTTAAGGCGCGAATGGGTTACGCAAGCGAAGAATGAATGTCTTACCTTTTTCTTGGCATCTGACAGAGCACTGATCACATTTCCCAAAGCTAACAAGCCGCTGTTAATAAAAACTGACTCTTTAAACCTCTCTCCCACATTTCCTGTCCTGTGTGCTCGCTCTGAACCAGCCAAGTCCACAAAATGGAACTTGGCATATTTATAATCTGAGTAATCTGAAACAAAAATTAATAACAGAAAGCATTTTTATTTTCCTGTACATGTAATTCGATTGGTCAACTTGTTCTAGGTGGCCCAGGTTAGAGTATACAGTGTAACATCACAAAGACAATGAGTGTTTTATCTGTCTTCAGCTAACGTCTGAGCCTTGATGAGATTTTGCCTTTGGTTCTTATTTTTATGGATTGATTGATTTGCCACAAAAACTTTAGGGTAAAATTTATCAGTGTTTTGGTTATCTCCTACTTCAAGTTGTGGTTTATTGTTGTCAGAACAATGAAATAGTCTCGCTTTTTACCAAACGAATGAATTCTCTACACTACAAAACTCCTTAAAAGGTATGGGAATTTAGCCTGGTAATTGGAACTCAAAGTGAAAATAATAAATTTTGTTTCGTTCAGCATGGTAATTAGAGTGCACAAATTGTGAAAAACATACCGTAGAATAGATACTGAATTTGACAAGTACCCCATGTACACGACTTACCCATTCCTGGTGCTGAGCTGGATTTCTTCTCACTGTCGACGTCCTCTTCTTCAATCAGTGGTTTTTGCTCTTTAATTTTGGAATAAACAGGAGTATTTAAGGACAAAATACAGTCAAACCTCTCCCAAAATGCCAAGATTTAATGACCCTACAGCTGTATATAGGAGGTGGTTGCTTAAAAGGGGTCGGGGGGGGGGGGGGTACTCCCTTATAAGGGCTTAATGGGGACGTACGGCCAGCCAGGGTATGTTTTTCGGGATTTTTGTCTTAAACAGGGTATCGAATTTATCATTTTTTGTCTTAATCAGGGTATCGATTTATCAATTTTTGTCTTAAACAGGATATCTTTTCTTGGACGATAAACAGCAATTTTTTTACAAGCTCTAATGTTAATTAATATTGACTTCTGTTGACTTTGGCATTTGGAATTCTGTCTTAAACGGGGTATGAAAATCAGCGATATTTGTCTTAAACAGGGTCAGGGAATGAGGGGCTGCGCCGCACCTCCCCACCCAGGGACATATCGAGTACCCCCCCCCCCCCCCCTGGCAAGGGGTTCATTCCAACTACAGTGTATGCTATGGGCCTGTGAACTGGTTTTGGTAGTTTGGATAGGTGATTGCTCATGACAAGTGATCACTTTTTTACAAGTGGCCAACTCTAACGGGTTTTTTTTAAAAAAAAGGAAGGAAATCAATAAAATTGAAGTGTATAATAAAGCAATTCAAAAAAATAATTATTCAGTAATATCTTTATAATGTTCATAACTGCCTGTACGGCATAACTGAAATCTACAATTAACATAAAGTAAGCCATAACCATTGTATACAATTTTTTTCAACTATCTGTGGATATTACACAGTCTATATAATAAGTTTTCTTCCAGTCATATGACTAGGAGCAAATGTTAATTTTTGTTATTATTTCTGACTACACGCCTTGATTAGCTATGCTAACTGCCGGTTGTCAATGTTTGAAATATTGTTCTTTGACTTTTAGGAACGAAATAAAGTGCTGTTGTTGTTGTTGTTGTAAGGCACTCCCTTCAATCTCAGAGGAATGGATAAATTCTGATAATTCAAAAGTGGCCTATTAATACACAGCTGAATACGATACACTCTGACAAAAATGCATGAAACTGTAGCAAATAATGCATACACGTAATGGTTTATTCCTTGCTCCGAGGTTAAAGTCACTCACATAGAGAAAAATCTTGTAAACGAGGTCATTTTCCATGGAAGGATGGTTGAATATGGGGCAGTATGCTGCAAAGTACAGTTAGTAGTTGCATGTGGAAAGAATGACAGTCTGCACATGGAAACACAATGTCCACAGTCTTACCAATGTAGAGTGTGAAAATTGTGTGTGATCTGCTTGAGTGTTCATTCATGTTGGTGGTTCCGACTTGTCTTCCAGCAGATCCCAGATCAAGACAGCTCATAACCTCATCAGCACTGCTAACTGGTTGCTCAGTTGCTCCTACAAGCACTGTTAAGAGACAAATTGAAATGTTTGTCTAAAGTTCAGTAGAGCTATCACATATCAATATCATTCTAGATCTAAAGCTATTTAATGAATCCTGTCTTTCTTCATGTAATCCCTCTCTAAGGTGGTACAGAACTTGAAAGACAGCCAAAGTCAGACCTTTATGACCAAACCTCTGATAACCCCAGCCCAGTAGTACTGTAGGTACAGTGTAGTGCATTTCGAATTCTGCAGATGAGTGAATCTGGTGCCACCCAGGAAAACTACAATAATGATTTGAGTGTTTTCTAGCAGAGTAGATTCAGCGCTTTGTGCAATTGATCTTCGTCCTGTCTTTTTTTGTCATGCATACACAAAATCTCATAGAAGGCAACCAATCAAAGATCCTGACGAGATTCTGGACAGATTTATGTCATCCCTATGGAATTTTGGGAAACCAAAATGCAGATGTCTCTCTCTCTCCAACCACGAGTGATTAGAGTTGACATTTTTCCTGGCTACATTGGTTCGGTCTCTACAGATCAGTAACAATAAAGAACACCTGTATTTCCTTTCTCATCCTCCCTGACATGGATGTCTTTACTGGATGTTTCTAGATCAAGTAAATCTCTCAGCTCCTCCATGTAAATCTCGATATAAGACACAGTGATAGCATATTCTGTTTTGTGCTTGTTCTCCTTAAAATCAAGAAAAATGCATAATGTTAGACTAAATACACAAAGTTTGAAATCAATTAGCTAGAACTTTTATGTCATTACAGAAAAAAAGGAACAACAAGGACTGGCAGCATGACACAAACCCCACTCAAACAACAAACAAAATTAATAAACCATACTTGAGACTTGGAAAAACAGATAACAGTACTCAACAAACATTCTGACATAACAATTGAAAACTATATGGTTATCAAAAATGAAACAAAGAAACCATAAATAATATTGTTGTTTCAGTTACAGAACAGAATATAGATAAATGCTCAATCGAAATATGCACAGAGTGAAATAAGAAAACCAAATAAGACAATTTTAGTACAGATGAAACACAGTCAAGTACATTTTAATGTACATCTTCAAATAAAGTTAACTACATACCTCCATGATCTGAAAAAGCTGCTTAACAGCTCTCAAGATAACTCCATATTCTTCTTCCAAAAGGCCAGCACTGTCAGTTCCACCAATTGTGTATGTCTTTCCTGAACCCTACGTGCACATTAATACAACACTTTCATCAAAAATGTCGGAACATTAACATACACAAGAAAAAAAAAATGTACTCTTTGTCATTAGACAAAAAATGTACTACAGTCAACCCCTGATAACTCGAACCGTCTACTGAAATCCAAAAAAGTTCGAGTTAGTGGGATTCGAGTTATTCGGGGGTTCAAAGCAAGTAACCAAAAATAAGAAAATATGCAAAAGGATGGGGAGGGAATGCAAGTACCATGCACGCTTCACTTCAAGAGCAGCAAAAGATGTGGAGCGATATTTTGAAAAAGGCATTAAACAACAAAAGCTTGATTAGTTCACAGGGATAGGCCCTGGATTTGAACTGGAATGACAATTTAAAAAGTAAAGACAAAGAATTGACTTAGTTGTTTTGAAATAAATTCAATGTTTCTGACCTCAATAAACTGTTGTTGTTGTTGTTTTTTTTTTCAACTTGTAACACACGTAAAACATGGTTCGTGTGTTTGAGGGTGGAATTATATATAAATGATCTGGTGGGAAACAAAAATTACTTTGAGTTAGCGGGAAGTTTAAGTTATCAATGGTTCGAGTTACCGAGGGTTCAAGTTATCGGGAGTCAACAGTATTTGTCATAAATTATCACAAAAATTGAATGTACTTATATACTGCATTTATAAACACCTAGACCCATTAACTCTCTGAGTAAGCATGTTTATAGCTCACTTGGGAAGCTCAATGACGCAATCACTTTGCTGTAATAAGGGTGTGTACACTAGGTGTCAATAATAATAATATATCAGTTGTCTGTTACACATGTTATGTGTACTTACTGTCTGTCCATAAGCAAAAATAGTGACATTGTATCCTTCCATACAGCTCTTGACAAGGGGTTCCACACATTTATCGTAGACACTTGCCTGCAAACACAGGGATTAATGGATGTAAACTGGTGCTGTGTATACTGTGGTATTCATTTTCACTGTAGACTCAACTGTTTTCAGATACATGCAAGTATATATCAATTTTTTTGACAAGTAATGAAAAAAAAAAGCTTAAAAGAAAATGGAAATTTGGTGTCTATTTGCACTTTAAAATATTCAGAAACATTGACAGTTTTTAACATCCATTTCCAGTAGAGTTTCTTGGAAAATCACATTTGAGAGACAAATGAAAACAAATGGTAATAATTGCAACATCATTGCATTTAAAATATGTCATTTTGATGGTCTAACTCTCATTGGCCAATGAGTGTGCAGTAAATTGCTCAGTTACATGATGTATTGTACAGTTTGCAGATACTTAGTTACACTCTATTTGAATACAATATACCTAACCTGGGAGGATTTTGGTGAAAAGACATAATCAAATGTAAATCCTCTGTCCTTTCCAAGTATTAACTGTGGCTTGTCGGGAATAAATCGTACACACTGTGAAGCATTATGCACTTTTTCCTGGCCAACCAGTGGTCGAACCTTGAATATGGAGACACATGGCAAATAGTTAGCATACCTAGGCCTAACAGCATACAAGAGTATAATAGACCTTGTCACGGTTTTCGACGCCATCTTGTCGAGTAGACAAATGCGTGAGAAATTACAGTGATTGTATGAGAATCTAATGTCGAATAATTTCCGTAGAACAGCTGTTCTGAAAAAAATATGATTTGTAAACCAAAGCTTCCCTCCTAAGGATTCTCCTTAAAAAATCTGAGGGCATTACATGTGCTAGAAGACATAAAACAACTTTTTGAAATTTTCTATACATTTGTCTGTAAGAGAGTCCCAGGAAAATTACAGACAAATATATGGAAAAGCTAAAGCAAGCCTCTGGAAAAAATTTAACCATAAGTATGCCCCGCCCCTCCCAATTTTTTAGGACAATACTTTGCGTCGTAGCTTTAGTTTACAATTGATACTTTTTCAGAACGGAAATTATTCGACATTAGATTCTCATACAAACACTGTAATTTCTCACACGTTTGCCTACTCATCAAGATGGCGTCGAAAACCATGACAAGGTCTATACACATCATTAACACACTAACACTGTATAGCAATCAAATCTTATGTCACATTAATAAACAGAACTGCAGATTAAATGTGACAGATGAGTTTCTATGTGCAAGATGCCTGCAAATTATTATGAGTATCTAATGGATAATGCAGCACTTCTGACAACTACAAGCTAGATAGTGATTTATCCAGTGGATAGTACCATCCAACTTTCAAACAACTAGGAAGACCAGGGGTTACTTGGACCTTCACCGCCAAAATTTTCTGGATCCACCCCTGATATACTACGTAACATAACTAAAACAAATGTCATTTTCGAACTGCAAGCACAATCTACTAACCAGTCTGCAGAGTATGGTAGGTGCACGCGCGAGTTTGTTTTTTTAATAATATGTAAGAAATAAGGGCCTAAAAACGACCTTGCACGCGCGAGATCTCATCGAGTTCTGCCATCCTCTGCAGACGGGTCTACTAACGTTACAAAAAAGTAGCCAGACGGTTCACCCTAGTCACAAGCTTACCCGAACGGCAACTTTCACAGGAACCTCACCCATCTTATCTCCTAATCAAAATTCCGACACTGCATTTGCAAAAGCTCAGTGAAATCATCTTTAGGATTTCAAATCATGAAGCAGTTCAGCAAGCTTGGACCTAAAAAAAAGCGGCAAATTTGTTTGACAACTGGTGTTTCTTAGCGTTGCGTATTCAGCTGATCAGCGGTAGTATTCAAGGTTGCATTCTGGGTAATGGATGAAAACATGGCGACCAAATGTAAAGAAAAGGTTTTGGATCTGTTTACGTGCGAAAATGGGTCATTCTCCTTGCATGAAATTATGGATCGCCTGGAGATTAAGAGCAATGCTATTGTGAACGTAGCCATATTTGAACTTGTACGTGAAGGAGTTCTAACACAAACGAGTGAAATGCCTCCCAAGTGGGAATTTACTCGAGCGCAAAGTGAAACCGAAACTGAGAAAAATTGTGTAGGGGAAAGATCAGATGAAGGTAAGCTTTTTTGTAGTAAGTTACCGCTTAAAAAGTACACCATAAGATACAGGAAAAGAAGCGCAGCAATTTTAATCAGTTTACAGAACCGCAATCATTGCTGTTATCGAGGACCATATTGCGGTAAACGTATGTGATGTACAGCGGTAATTCATGAAACCCCCTTTTGCGTTTCCGGGTTTCCGGCCGTCGCGTTGTGCGAAACCAAAACTCGTGCGGGGAATAAGATTGAGTTTCTGCTTTATAAGCACAAAACGTTTCGAACTGAAAGTTGAAAGATGCATTTATCTCAGTAACTTTTTAGAGGGATATGGCTTTGAAAAGTTCAGGGAATTTGCCCGTTGTGTGCAATTCCTTTTCTCAGCTGTCCTTGGTTAAAAGGAAAACGCGTGAGTAGAACTTTATGTAAACTTATTAAATGCACGCACTACACTTTACTCTTAGGAGATCATTCGAATCTCGTGAGAATTTTCCTCTACAAAACGCTTTAAAACTAGATGTTACTATTTGAATCTCTTGAATGTCCCTTTGTACAATGATATCTTAAAACGGCAAATGAAATGTTATGGAGTTGTATTTTACTGGGTTTCCCTTATGTACATGTAAGTAAAGCAGTAAAAAAGAACTTTTATTTAATGCATTTTGAAAACAGTAGATTCTCATACATGTTCAGTGTAACCTTCAACAGAGACCATTTGGCTCATTCTTAGTGTAAGAACCTTAGTAGTGTAAACTACAATGGATGTAAAACTAAGAGAGCCCAGGAAGTACATGTATAAGCCACAGATCCAAGAATAACTCAGTTGTCAGGTTCTTACACTGATGTGAACCCATAAATTTCACTTGGAAATGTGTGATTCCGTAAAATATGGTTTTTAAAAATGCCCAATATGGAAGGAATTATAAATTCCTTGGGGGTGGGGTGCTAGGACTCTTAGGAGGTTCAGATGAGGATGTCAGAGGCTCAGGAAATCCCTGAGATGAGCTGTGTGGATGACTAGATCACTTTCCAAGGAGGGGGAGGGGGGTTAATTTCAATTCATTTTTACCTTAGTTCGAAAATTACTAGTTACTGATCTGTTAGGTCATTCTTAGGACATAAATAAGTTAAACTATAGAATTTTTGGTAAATGTTTTATCTTAACCAAACATGTTTCTTCATGAAAATGACCTTTACATGGGGGGTTGGGTGGGTAGGGCTCCTTTTTTTTTTTCATCTAAAAAATAGAAAAAAGGGATGTGTTGGGGGGGGGGGGGGGGGGTCCTAGGAAAAATTTGCTTTGTGATGGGGGTACTGATATTTTCTGGAACAAAGTATATACGTGTCATTCTGTTGGAATAAAATAGGAAAAAAGATCGACATCTTTATTGTAGCTGCGGCTGAGAGTACACGTACTTGAAAGGTTACTGATGCTACTGAATTATGTATTTTCAAATTCAAATTTGACCATACAGCACCATTTTAGTGACATTTACATGTGTTCAAGATGTGTGATCTTTGTCACTTCTTAATTGTTTAATATCCAAAGACATTTTATATGCCATTAAGGTGACAGGGCTGTCACTAAGGGCCAGGTGCCATGGATTTTCCCCATTTACTACAAGCATGACCCCAGTGCCTCCTGTATAGGAAACCAAAAATGGAACCAAGAGAAATTCCCCATCTACATGTACTAAAGTGTATACACCCAGCTCCGCAAAATCCTGATGTATTGGCCATTTTGGAGTGGCATAGGGAACTGGGGTGAGTTTCAAATTTAAACTAATCGATAAACTGACACCACCATATAAAAGGTCATGTTGAGATTGGTTAATTGACCAAGTTTGGTGCTCTAAAGTTGAACAGGGATCAAGTTATGATTCTTGAAACATGGTTAAAGATCCTTACAAATGTCTGTAATTTGTGACAGCATCCCCCAAAACCATACAAGCTCTTCAAAATATTTTTCAGTTTTTCTGTTAAACTGTAAAACTCGTCATGCACCTACTACATGTACTTGGAAGGAACTAATTCAAAAATCACTATGTTTGTTCATTTTCAGGAATATCACAGAAATCGTGAAAGAAATTAAGAGTTGATATGGTTTTTGGGGACGCTGTCACAAAATTACAGATGTTTGTGTTGATCTTTAACCATGTTTCAAGAGTCATAACTTGATCCCCCCTTTCAACCTTAGGGCACCAAACTTGGTCAAATAACCAATCTCAACATGACCTTTTATATGATGGTGTCAGTTTATCGATTAGTTTAAATTTGCAACTCACCCCAGTTCCCGACACAACTCTGAAATGGCCAATATCTGGGTAGTTGATTTTTACTGTGGACACTTTTCTAGGGAATGAAAATATATAATTCAAGCTCTTGGTTATTTCTAGTGATAGCCATTTGATTCAATTCAGGATTATTTGGTTCTATATTTATGTTAATTCGAAACTAAGTTATAGGCTTACATGTACCTGCCCCAGGCTATCATCACAAGCCCTTAGATTTCATGGTAGTGATAGGCCACTTGCACTAAAAGGTCACGTGACCAATGCTTCCTTTAAACAATGAGTTGGAATCTTGCTGATGCCAAAAATTGACAGAGCTCATAAAAATAATCTTACCCCCGAAATTTGAAAGGAAACTCATTTAAGGGAGATATTTTATGGCACTTTGATTTTTCAACAAAGTGGTATGATTTGTATTGGCCGCCATGTTGGAGGGCATACTCTTGC
Source organism: Porites rus (assembly GCA_964035705.1). Taxonomy (NCBI): domain Eukaryota; kingdom Metazoa; phylum Cnidaria; class Anthozoa; order Scleractinia; family Poritidae; genus Porites; species Porites rus. The sequence goes on from OZ037993.1 coordinate 9,780,070, forward strand.
CCTCCAACATGGCGGCCAAAACCACTTTTTGCTTATATCTTGTTAAACGTGTGATAGTTACCCTCAGATGTGCTGTAAACGCTACCCCATCATCTTTTCAACATTTTCCTTGAAGTTTAAGTACAAAATTTGTGTTCAGAAAGAGGTAATTCATAATTTTAAAAATCACAGTTTGGTCACGTGACCAGCTACGAACTTACTCGTTTTAAGAAAATGCTGTGGGTTTGAAAAACCAAATAACTATTATTTTGTTTAAGATATGACCCCTTAATCGTTTTTCGAAGGCAAAATTATATAACTTTCTCATTCATAAAAACTATGTCACATGACCTCTTAGTGCAAATGGCCTTTTGGTTCTACTGATAGTCACTTTACCAAGATTTACCAAAGTAGCGCCACAGATACACTGTGTACACTGTATAGCATTACCATAAGTGGTCTTCTACTTCCTATCTCTTGGGACAAGTTGAAATAAAGACACTTTGAGGTCACTTTGAGATGGTGTATGTTTCACTTGGTCACCATCTTCATTTTCTTCTTTAACTGTTAGGTTTCCAACCAGTCAGTTTTATGATCGAAGTTACATTTTGCTCGTTAAAAAGATGATTTAATGCAAAGTATGTATGTTAAAGTTGGCTCGAATCAAAGATAAACCCGATTGGGTTTGACTGCGTGAGGAAATTTTGATTGACTAACGGCTGTGCCAGCTTTACATCACACCTAGTGCAGTTTGTTTTCTGATTATGAGTCAGTACTCTTTTGATTTTGCACAGGAGTTGAAGCATTAAGCTTCGATGTTAAAGACGCAGCAGAAAGACCACCCAGTGAAGACAATTGTGTCTCAGCTGATAATCAAACGAAGAACCTTTCGAAGTCTCACTCAAAAGGCAAACATCGGGGAGAAAGCTGTCCACAGCAAAATGGATCCTTGGAAAAGCAAATCCTGGGTGCCCTGCAGGTGTCAACGCACCCTTGCACACTCAATGACATTCTACACAGTGTTGCCATCCACACATGTGAAGCAAGTGTAATAGAGTGCATCAATAAACTGGAGGAGACAAAGAAAATAGTCAGAAAAATGAAAATGCCTCCCATGTGGGTAATTGGAGAGTCAACAACGGAGAGCAAGAGGGGTGATAAAGAAATACCTGAACCGCCACCACTGGTACCTGATTATGAATCTGACAATAATGACGAGGAAGAACAGGAGAAATTAATGGAGGACAGAAAAGAGGATAGAGCCTTAGAAGCGAAAGAAAATCCGAGTGATGGAGATGGCCAACAATCCAAAACTTCAGGAAACCTGGAAAAAGGTGATTTGTCTGCATCACCGTCCTTTGTAAAAAATGAAAAAGATGGTGATCGTGGTTCTGCTAAGACCCAAATTTCTCAAAATTCAAACGAAGGTCCTTCAAGTAAGGACAGCATGTTCTGTGAGCAAGATGTCGACAACCATCCAAGCCTTGTTAACTGCTCAGCTGAACCTTTATTAGATGAAAATCCACTGCTGCAATCCAATAAAGGTCCTTGTCCACAACCCTCTGGTGCTGTTAGGCTGAGCAGTGTATCTCCTTCATCTGATCCTGCTTTTGCTATGGCTCACAGCAGATCTGCCACACTAGGTGCGTGCACACGTCCACCCGCGCCCCTGCCAACACCATCAGGAGGACCCCCTCCACCCCCATCAGCTCACCTATTCAATACCTTGATGTCGCAGTGCACCAGAAAACCAGCACCTGTTGCAATGGCTGCAAGACCCACATTTTCACCTCCTCTTCGACCAAGTCAGCAATCTCCCACGATGACACCACTTCGTCCTTTGATGTCTTTGCCTGTTCCTCGACCAACGCGCCCTCCCATGAGAGAGCCTCGCTTTGGCAGTCAAAATCTTGTATTACATAGCTCAAGTGCAAGCAGACAAATGCCTCAAAATGATTCCCAGCAACAGTGGAACTCAAATGAAAACGAGCAGAAAGAAACCGTGACATTTCACCAGGATATGTTTTCCGCATTTGGCCAGGACCAGCCAAATTTACCCATTGGCCAGTCTCCGCCGAGTTCATCATCTCGAGGGAATACGCTACAGCACAAGGTGCAATCTGCTACCGATTTGCGTAAGCCTTCTCCCATGCACTTCCCAAAACAAGGTACTGCCAATCTGCCACCACCTCCGTCAGCACACCTTTTTCAGAATCTTGTCAAGAAAGGTCCCCAGGCAGTCCCAACCTCCAGCATGAGCCCACTAAGCACCCTCTCTAAGCAGCCCACGACACTTAATGATTTGGAAAGGAGAGTACTTGAATACATGAAACGAGAAAGGAAGTCGTGCGATACTCTTCAACTGGCCAAACAAGTTGGTTTGAACACAAAGAAACAGATTAATCCAACACTTTACAAACTCCAGACGCTAGGTTTGATTTACAAGATGCACGATCACCCTCCCACTTGGAAGGTACGCCAAGAAGTGAGTTCCTTGACTTTCCAAGGTTCAGGTGTTGATTCAGGTTCTGCTGGAGTTGATCGAAAGAGACCATATCCTGAAGCAGATAACGATAAAGGGCATCAAACGCTAAAGAAACCTGTTATTTCCATGTCGTCATCACCTGCGTTTGGGTTGTCTGAACAGCAGGGGCCTGTGGCTGGCCAATTTGGAGGAATAAAGAGCAACGTGTTTACTCCCAAGTTACAGTCAGCTTTAGTTCCACCTCAAAACACACAGATTTCCTCATCATCTTCAGGCAATGATAACAGATTATTAGGTCTCACACCACAAGCATCTACCAGTGGGCCATCCAGTGGCGTTGCAAACTATAATTCAATCCCGCCAACACCTTCAGGCCCTCAAATGGATCTTCCAGATGTCCTTTCCAGTGTCGCTTACGCAGCAATGAACAAAAACCCCGTTAGTGCTCTAAATGAGTACGTGCAAAAAAACAAAATGGAATTAAGTTTTGAAACCCTCAGCCAGCGTCCTACTTTTGCTGTTGCTGCAAAAATCAATGGCAAACTGTTCCCTGCGGCAAATGCCAGAAATATGAAGGATGCTAGGCGCGAGGCTGCAGATATCGCTTTAAGAAGCTTGCTAGGTCGGGGTGCAAATACGGGAATGGACGGTGCTTCGCCATTGAACATCACGAACCCCTCTGCAAGCGTTCTCAGTAAAGTCCGTACACACTTCGATCTTATTGCTGCTCTTTCGCATCACACATTTCTTCAGATTGCAGCGTCCATTGCTGATAAATTTGCTGGAAGAAAGGTTGTAGCGTGCATTATTATGAAACAAGGTGCCGATGATTCTGGCCAAGTTGTTTCCCTTGGAACTGGGAATCGCTGCGTTACTGGTCAGCGGTTAAGTATGGAAGGAAAGACCGTGAACGATTCTCACGCTGAAATTGTAGCTCGTAGATCCCTGCTTCGATTCTTTTACAACCAGTTAGGCAAGTATTGCGAAGGGAAGGAGTCCATTTTCACTGCAAAGCAAGGTTCCTCAAGGCTCGTAGTTCGCGAGGAGCTGTCATTTCATCTTTATATAAGTACAGCGCCTTGCGGAGACGGTGCTCTGTTTACTCCCCGAGAGGAACCGAACACTGACTTTTCAGAACACTCAACACAGCATAACCCTACATTCACCACAAAACAACAGGGAATCCTGAGAACAAAGATCGAAGATGGCGAAGGTACGATTCCTATCGACCCTTCCGATGGAATTCAAACATGGGATGGCCTGTTGCGGGGCAACAGATTACGTACCATGTCTTGCAGTGATAAGATTTGCCGTTGGAATGTTCTTGGACTGCAGGGTGCTCTTCTGAGCCACTTCATTGAGCCCGTTTACTTAGCGTCGCTCACTCTAGGCTACCTATACGACCATGGTCATCTCTCACGCGCTGTCTGCTGTCGTCTGCAACACAACAGTGACCTCAACACGCTGCTTCCATCTCCGTATCACGTGAATCATCCATGGCTTGGTCGTGTTACAGCGTATGATCCACCACGCGAGACAGAAAAGACAAATAACCTTAGCGTCAATTGGTCAATTGGTGATGCCTACCCTGAAGTGACCGATGGCCGCACGGGCGCGTGCATGACACGGACACAGAACAGTCCCACTCCTTCACGCGTTTGTAAGGCCGCGTTGTATTCATACTTCAAAGAGATAAGCGCCAAGTTAAGCCGCCAGGAACTCATGGCCGCTGAAACCTACTGCGAAGCGAAAAAGATGGCGACTGACTTTCAAGAGGCTAAGCGTAAACTCTGCGATTATTTTAAATCGTCGAAATATGGCCCATGGGTCAGTAAGCCAGTGGAGCAAGAAATGTTTTCTTGAATCGTTGTAAAGTTGCCAGTCGGTAATCACCTCGTTGTCTTTATTTACCTGGTATTAGCAAGGAGCGTTATGTACAATTATAAAGTCTTCGCCCTGATTTTTTAATGCCTGTAATCCAGCAAAATAATATGTCGACAAGAGATCAGTATATCCGTTATATCCGTTGAGTTGCATTTTGTTTAGAGATCTGTTTACTGATGTGATGATAGTAGATCCGTTTAGTTATCAGTTAGGTGGTTCCTGTATTGACTAACGTATTTAAAGAGGGCGTTCCTACATCATAATCAGTGTTGCCTTCCTTAGATAACATTGGAAACTTTTAACTTATAAGTGGCGTCACAGCTTCCAACCATTCAAATATTCCAAAGCATCGGCTTGAAACCTAGTTTCTACCGGCGACACTAAGAACATAATTTTAATTTTATTCTTCTTATAGTTATGATCTAATGGGAACGTGGAAACACATACAAAAAAAATCGCTTACCCCAAACATTATCACAATGTTAATAACGTGATCGAACTTTTTTCTTATTGATGATAAGCTTCTTTGGTATTTTTTCTGAGTTCCCATGAGGTAGTGTCAAGGTTGAGATTTTGAATAAACAATTTCTGAAGTTGTTTCAACTCTTGTGAGTTACTGGTGGAGCTCAGTGTGTACTGCGGGCACAGATGGGTCAAATTTTGCGGATTGTAATCTTCTATTTTCAAATACCCCAAGTTTTGCATTAACTAATGTGTCCCAAATGCTCCGGAGGACTCCATATTCCCAAGAGAAGTCTCTTTTCAAACAGACGAGAATAGGAGAAACAAGACTGACGAGAGAGCTATAGATCCGCCTGTTCTTTTGTTTGCTCGGCCGCGATGGCCTCTGCATCTGAATGAAAGATGAAGCTGAGGCGATCAGAGTACTTAACCGTTGTCTTAAGAGGGCTGGTGATTTTTTTTTTTTATGTTGGGAGCTAGGGACGCCCCATTGATCATTCCAAGCGATCGCTCAGGGCAAATTATTGCTTTTTTTCTGACAAGGTACACCCATTGTTGGGCAGGGGAGGCTCTATACACAATCGACGGAAAGGAGTGCCACCCGCAAAAATACAGCTTTTTAAAGAAATCTCGGGTAATAGGGAAGCCTAACTTTGAACCTCCACAGAGGGTTTCAACTAACTTCATTTTGGGATAACGCTTACTGGACGTCGTGCTCGCCTTTCACAAATCCTAATTTGTTTTAAGAAACATTTTTTACCGAAAACGTTTGCTGTTTGTTGAAACTTTAAAGTGTCAACACTAAAACGTTGCTTACACACTTTTTCCCTAAAATCATTTACTAGTTCCTCTCGGCTCCAACGAGATTAGATCAAGGTTCACATTTCCAAATTATTCTAGCCGCAGACGTAACTTTTAGAACTTTCACATTGATTTTTGTTTGAGAATAAGAGTTGATTTACAAAGATCTTTACCAGGTTTGAAAACCCCGAAAAGACACTTTGCTCTACACATTACTGCGCTAGCGCCAACTCGGGCTCATTTCCCAGCGGCTATTAATTATTGACAAAGTCCACGTAGCTTTCAATTTCTTAATATTTTATTTAATAAATATTAATGTACTCGGTAACTAGACACGTACATTTACTTACTTAATTATACCTGTGTGACTATTAACATGGAAAAACAGACAATGCCGGTTGGAAAATCAAATGGTTTGCGCCATTCCGCTTGGGAAGTTTCAGGAAATATGGACTGTGATTTGAGCCAATGCAATTTTTCTACCCTTTTTAGTCTTTTCAGCTGATTTGTTTATACTTTGTAGCGGATCGTTCGCCCACCTTGTCAAATTTTATAGTTTTATGTTCATGCACAAGATTTCCTCCTGGGTTTTGTGAAAATAGTAAGCATTTCTGGTCTGACAGTGGCAGATCCAGGGGAGGCGCCCGGGGGGCCCGGGCCCCATTTATTTTTAGACCAAGCTGAGGTCCGAAGGGCCGAAAAGAAAATTCTTTTAGACCGGGCTCCTTCTTATCTCAGGGTCTGGATCACCGTGCCACCCACTTATCTGAAGGTCTGGGTGAAACCTTTTTTCCTATTTAATCATATTTATTGCTGTTATAGCTTTGTCACAACAAACCCATTTTGCTTCAAACTTTTAGTCTTGTTACTGTCAGAAGCATCCGCGTACTTGCAGGTTTCATACGTCGCCTTTCCGTTTGACATTTCGTGGTTTTCGTTCGTCGTATGATTACCAGTTTCTTTTTGTCTTAATTTCTTTCCTTTCATTGATTGTTTAGTAGACGCAAAATATGCGTTGTCATGGAATCGTTGTTCAGTTTGTGCGTTAAATAATGCACTATGGAAATTTGTTTCCCCTGGAGTAACATATGCATCGTTAAGGAAACCAAGCTCTTGAATCGTTTTTTCTGAAGTTTCCTTACTAGCCGAAACATCCCAGGTTTGATTTCGTTGACTGAAGACAAACGAGTACTTTATATTAACTTGATCTTCTTCTCCCTTTTTCAAGTTGAAAACAAACCGTTTGACGAATTTCCCAAACTTTCCCAGTCGATTTCCCACTTTCATAAACATCAAAATTAATAGAAATTCTACCAAAATGGCAAACACGCAAAAGCTCAACACAATAACAACCGTCATAAACAGACCGCTGAAGTTCATGATGCCAAGCTCAGAAAAAGGATTCATATCGCAACTCTTTTTGTTAAACCAGCGTTTTTCTATAGCTTCTATGGTTCCATTTTCCTGATGCTTTAGTACAGCCTGATTGACATCCTGTAACCATGGTGATGCTTTACGCATTGCCAGTCCCAGTCCAAAATTGAAGAAGTTTGGCCCCGCCAGACTAAAGGAGCAATTGAGGTCCATGTTTGCAACTTGACTGAGCGAGAGATAATCCCCAACAAGGCCATGAATTTCTCTGCATAATAGTAAGAGTAGACTTCAGCAAGAATCACCGGTTCTCGTAAATAAAATTATAATGCATTAATAGATAAAACAGCACTTTGTAAGTAAGCTCGATAAGTTACAGTATGATAAAGCATAATATGAGGAAAGAGTCGCTAACCTATTTTTCAGTTTCTGTATTCCGTCTTCAAAACTCTTGACCAAATTTACTTTTAAATTCACGTGGTAGATTTCACGGAATATATCTTCGCTATGGAATTGAAAGTAAGATTCCTCCTGTGAATCTTGCTGTATTCCAATTTTAAATCCCTTTGGTGGCTGAAGGGAAGGATGTCGGATCTGCAAAAGATATCAAAACATAAAGGGCAAAAGTAGAAGACAATATTTTTCATACCTTAAGTATGAGATATGCCAGGGTAGGTCTTAAAAATAACAAGGGTTATTTACAGCCGCTATAATTGGCTCTTTGTTTCGAAAATGTGCCTTGTGTTAGTTCCAAAAACACAAAAATAGGACCAAAAAGAAAAGCAATTTTAGTTGTCAAATTAGCAACAACGTTAAAAGGCACTATAGAAAATTAATAAATTATTATTGCTATTAACGTTGTGGATAGTTTTCCTCTTTTGTCTGCATGGAGACCGGAAAAGATCTTATTTTAGTATAAACTAAAAAAAATTGGTGTTCAAGGGTTACTTTGCTCGCGCTACACTGCCTTCCAGTGCTCTTATGTGAGAATAATTCTGCTTGGGATGCATCGTCATTCATCTCTAACGGGCAGAGTAAAAATTAACGAACAGTAGTCATACTGATGCAGCTTAATGATTTCTTCTACGAATATCAGCCCAAAGTGTTTACGTGCTGGCTTTTATAAGACTTTTACGAGTTGAAAAAATTGGAATCTACTTATGCTATCCACGAGTCGGTTTCACACTCCTTTATCTGAAATTATGTACAGTTCAAACAGCACGGACAAGTCTCCACAGGGTAGTCTCCATCTGAAGTAAAATATTCACATATGTGCAGGTGGAAAGATGCTAGCATTTAAAATTTTAATAATGTATAGAGTTATTATTATAGGTTATCTTTTGGCTGGAACTTGTGAATATAGACAGATGGAGACTATCCCCGTAGTACAGAGTTTCTCGAGGCTGGAATATTGAGAAAGTATCATTCATATCACTACTACAACGTTTAATTCAGTGACCTTTGAGTCTCTTATTCCACTTATAGGCAGCTCGAAGGTTTCTTGAACAAGAAACGCCATCAAGTTTGCACAGTAGGTATTGGCGACGATCAGAGCGAAGAAAGCATAAAATGTGGAGACACATCGTGCACTGCTGCTATGAGGTGTCTTCTCAGCTCCGATGTCCTTGCCAAATGCAACTCCCCAGACATAAGTCATAGAATCTGGAATAGAAAAAGACTGGCTTGCTTAGCAATCTGAAAAAAATGGAATTTTCACTGGCAATCTAAAACACTTGAAGGATTCTTGCGATTTTACACGATCTTGAAATCATAAGAATTTTGAAGAAAGATATGTAATAAGCGACAAAGAAAGAACCCATGAATTCCCTAACATTGGATGGGCGATCTATCCATAAGTCCATTTGCCCATCAATTTATGAGCAAGGTACATGTTTGAATCTTTTGAAGTTCATCGAAGTGTGGGTAAAACGTAGCTTACACATGACAAGTAAATATCTACGGGCACCCAACGAGAATATAGTTCAAAACCACTTAAACAGAGCACTGTTAAACGTATTTTAATATTCAAACGGTAGATATAGGCATATTTTTATCCCCCAAAAATCTTTCATCTGTTCGGATTTCCTAGCTGAATGTCTAGTGATCCGAAAATTATAGGGATCAAAACTTACCTTTTCGAAAGTTTCAGCCAGAAAAAAGGCTCCCGAAAATTCTAGGTGACCTTTTTAGGGTAAACATCCGTTAAAAATTGGTAATTATACCATTCTTTAGATGCTCGAAAATCCTAGGAGAGGCAGGCGAGCAAGAAATTTAACAATAAATGTTCCCAAAATTATAGATCTCAAATCGTCTTCCGAACAGATATTTTTCCGAAAATTGACTTGGGTGCCCCTGAATATCGACTTTCTAGTGGTAAGACTAATTAATGTTTCTTCGCTGCTCTTCTTCTTTCATCACGATACACGGTAGTCTCTTCTTGAAACCTGTAAAAACTACAGATATTTCTAGGACTGCAAGTTAATGAGATTCACGCGTCTTATGATAGACATCACGAAGTGCCCCCTACGCCCAATTCTCACCTAAACGCAAGCAATTCCGTCTAAATGGGGTCATGTGGAAGTTGGAAATAGTTTTGTGTAATATGACGTTCCTAAGTTCCGAAGTTTTCTCGCCTTTCTGGACATAAGCGAAAAAATATGACCTCTAAAATGAGTGAAAGACATACAAACTAACAAATGAGACAAAGATAATTTGATGCAAAATTAGTCTGAGATTTCGTCTGACTACACCAACTAATATCAATTACCTAACAGCGTAAAGCCTTCATCTCCACCATTCAGCTTTCTGAAGTGTCCGTAAGGACTTTTCCAGTCGATCCACCAGATTACCAATAAAATAAAATTGATGAATCCAACGATGGAAAACCACAGTTGATATTGAAACGGTTCCAGCCAAGAGCTCCACTGGATTTCTGCCCAACAAAAAGCACGCTCACAATATCAGTTATAAAGGGTTTAAGCAAGCAAATCAGGATTAGCCAGCCTTTCATGGGTAACATATCAAAAGCTATGCCCGCTAATAAGACTTGTACTGAAAAACAGTGGAAAAGAGTACGTGTAGCTTGAGCCAACTCCCTTTTTTCCTAGTCGATGTGACATTATCACATTTTAGGTTAAATGAAGCCAATAGCCTAACTGCAAATCTATTTAAGTAAAAAACATCAGATTATGGGTCTGGCCATTCTGCCTATTTCTTTCGCCCTTAGATAGGTTACCAAGAATATACGTTGCTTACGTCGCTAGTATCAGACAATATCGAGTTCTTCAATTAGGAGGGATACTGTTAATTGAAAACGGACAGTCTATAGTCGATTGTTACTACTGCAAATATCTTTTAACAGTAGCAACCGTTCATCAGTGGGATGCCTAAAATGAATGCAATAAAGGTATTCGAATGAAGTTGCATACTACCTTTTGGAAGCAATAAAGCAAAAAAAAAATTTTCTCCAAAGCTAAATATAATTATGCACATAAGTCTATTTATTATTGTATCAAAGGGCGCTTTTCAAAAGCCAGAACTAGCCAAAAGAACCGGTCATTTTCAAAATGAAAGAGTAGTCTTTTTCTCGAGATTTTCTCTTACACCTATCATTTCCGTGCATGTCATGCATGCACAAACTGATCTGGCTGAATAGTACTCATTAAAAATGAGATTCTCTTATCAACCGCATCAGTCTGGCCGCCAAGTTTTGACAAATGGAAAGCGCCCTAAAAAAGACAGTTATGTCTTACCGTAACTAATCTGGTCATCCTTTAAGACCAAAATATTTAAAGCCAAATGAACGAAGGGATGAGCGAAGTCAAGATAGTTTTCTCTGAGTTCATTCATCGATAAATCAATCGCGAAATCCGCCCTCCCAGAAATCACTTCCTGGACTATTCCGTTCCACTTTTTTGTATCCGCGTCAAAGTCACCATAATTTCCATCTGGAGTAAAGTAAATCTCGCTGCGAAATCCAAGCTCACTCTGGATTATTACAAGTAAATCGATGGAGGCTCCATAACAACAAAACGTTTTTTCGATGATGCGGCTTGAATTTTTAAACCTGTAGCAAAGCTGTCCTCTTCCAATGCAATACAACATCCCATTGCCATCGAATCGAGGGTCTTCTACTTGAACCCAGGGAGAGTACAAATTAACAGGGACTCGCATAACGTAGGGTTCTGGGACAGAGGAGACTGTCAGTGTGCTTCCGTTAGGGGCCATAAGATTTTCCAAAGCGAGTCCCGTCGGTGTCCTTTGTCCCACAAGAACCCATTTATTGGCATTGATCCCACTCTTTCGTAGATTCCATACTTTAAATGTTGTCTGAGAAGTCTCGTATAGGGAAGGTTTCGCAAATAACGAGCTCTTACCTTCAACGAAAGACTCCTTGAGATATCTTGTTTGCCATAAAACAGGAAAAGAAACGGTTAGCAAGACGTCTTACACTTCTAAAAATTCGCTGCCCTGTAAACAGTTTAACTTACTGCCCGTAAGATCGGTTAAAAATAAAAAAAAATTGTAGGAGTTTCTTTACATTGTTCCATACACTTCATGGTCTTTATTTGTTAATGCCATCACAGCTCAAATAACTCAGAAAGGCCACACAATGAACAGGAACACCTTGGAAAGTTTCCATTATAGCCCAGACAATGAGACAGCAACGCCAGATATTGAGGGCTGGATTAAGGAGGACATTCCCAAAAGGCAATAACTCCAGGGGACATTGACATAGAACCTTAGCTGATTCACCACTTTTAAATAATACCTGTTGATTTTTATGCTTTTTTTTCTGGTAAATAAATAAACTGAAACTGAAGGTGTAGAAGGGGGACAAACCATCCGCGAGAATAAACAGCGGTCAAAGGAGACATGAAAGAGATGCATGGGAGCCCTCGGAGCAGCCAACAAATCGGGTGAACAAACAACAGAAACGATAGATTGTAACCCTGAAACAATACACCTTCGTGCCAGAAAAAAAAATTACCCTCTTTTTAAAAACTAAAGTTTATCATATTTTTTAGGGGCAACCAATGGGACATTTTGAGAAAGAAACCTAAAAACAACAAAAAAGCATGAATCAAGCTTCCCGAAGCCATTTGTAAGCATTTTGGGAAACTGCTGGGAAAAATTTATCTGTTCCTCACTCCTAGCAAGACTGATGGAAGAGTTCCCAGCCAGAACGGTGCACCTACAACCTGCAACCTGACTTACTGGGAAGTTTGCCAGCAGACGTATCTCCAGACTTAACTAGCCAGTTTGGGTGTGTGGTCATAGGGCAAAATTCAGCCCTTCAGTGGGGGAGGGGGGGGGGGTGGATAAGGGGGTGGATAGGATATTAGGTGTGGCCTAAGGGCGAAATTCACACCTCAGTGGCGGGGGGAACAAGTTTCTGACAAATGGCATATACCAACTATTCTAGAAAGCAAATCCCCTCAGACACCCTGAATTGTCTACTTCCATTACCCAGAAACACTTTCCTTCCAAGAACATATTAATTATTCAAAACATCTCAAAGCCAGCTATTATTTGCCTGAAGAACTGGTTAGATTCCTTGTTTCGAATCCTTAACACCTTGCGATAATTAGCAGAAAAGTAAATTAACAATGGGCACTTACAAATTTGCTAAATCTTGAATCTCTGGTGTTCCACAGCTTTCTCCAAGCAGACAATCACTTTCAAAACGTCTGGCTCGTCCAAAAGCCTTTTCGTAGGCGGCTTGATAAAGAAAGAGGGCATCGTTGATAGCTTTTGAGTAAAGACTAAAATCCAGATGTGGTTCGCATCGTTTAGAGCTTATTCTAATAGAACCAACTGGAATCTCATTGATGTCTCGTACTCCATAATCTGTGATATCGGTCAAAATCCAAAGACTTCCCCCCTTACTAATGTTAAAAGACTGTATCACTTGAAATAAAAGATCATTTTCTGTATCTCTGCTATGTACAACAACGACGTCAGCCTGCTTTGAAATAAGGGACTCCAATTTGACCTGTAGGCCTACATGTTTGTTTTGGACAAGCCAAAGCGTATCTTTGATAGTCCATTTCTCGCGCTGAACTATTTCAGTCATCGAATCCTCAAGTTCTTTGCCGTCTGTGTCAGCAGTTAACACTAAGCTTAGACTGCGCCGTCCTGTCTTTTTCATGACGTCCCAGACTACTTGTGCATAATGTTTCATTGATGGCAAGGCCACGCGACTGAAATAGGCTGAACTTTCCTGAAAAGAAAAAAAATTACAGGTGACAGACACAAAGAATGCGTGCGTGATTGAGGAAAAAACCTAGTCCGGTTATAAAATGTCAGTGCAGTAGTTCGCTATTTTGGCGAAGCGAGGGAAGAAATTGAGGAAATTTCATTCCCACTTTTTCATTTTTTCCAAATTCGCCACTTTTCAAAAATACGTCAAATGTTTAGTTAAACTTTAATGGGGATTTTTGCCAAAAATCCACATTGTTCACCACTCTTGTAGGGCCCGTCTCATCAACACCGTTGAATTGTTCCTTTGATTTTCACCAAAGACTTTGTCATTTTAGTCAAATAATTCGACATATACCGGACAAATTTCGCCATATTGGCCACTGACTTTTGTAAGGCCCTCAGGCCTAACCTCTGGCCAATTTATTTGCATTGGAAAGTTGATTTTCATCATATTCGCTCTATCATCAAAATGTTTGGCGAAATATCACCAAATTCGCCATTGCCTTAAATAAATTCCCCATCTTGATCAATAAATTATTCTCAGTAACAGAATAAAAGGTCACTGAAGTAGAGCGGGAGGTCCTTTTCTTAAACTGACACAATATTGACACGCAGGTTCTAAAACAATATGCAATCTGAGGTGTATAATAAAGTGAGATAATGCCCTCGCTCCTCGGCTTTCTTGTCCCGTCCTCGCCTATCTGCATATTTTTAATAACGCAGATCTTTTACTCCGTTTTAACCGGATTGTCGTTTTTGTGTGGACAAACGAAAACGGAATACGATGATATTACACATCGTAAAGGGCACGCTGTAAGGGACGCTACTCTTTTTGCGTCGTTTATGCGTTTTTGTGTGGACGGGCAAATGATTTAAATACGCTACGTGTGGATGCGTACTTTTTTGAAAAAGAAGGGAAAAATCGCCTTTTTTTTTGTCTTTTTTGTTAAAAAATATCCGAATTTGTGACGACTAGGCCTTAGAAAAATAATAAACTCGCGCTACACGCTCCGTCTGAATATTTTTAAGAAAGGTTCGGACCTCAGGCATTATCTTATATGCCTAATACACATATACATTGAATAGACAATGCCTGAAGAGTTAAAAGTTTTAATTATATGTCAAAACGTTTGGTTCTTTTTTATCAAACCCTCCACCTGTTGACCAGGAACAGTAAAATCGATTAACATCACTTTCGCACCTTGAAACGTTAATCTAACTGAACCGTTTTTTGAATCATAATTAATCTACGTAGCTCATAAGGAGACTTTTTAACAGGGCGTAAGATCAGAAGAGTCCATGCAGTCCTGCTACTGAATAAGCTTTTTGTCCTTAATTTTGCTAGAGGCTCCATTGCGGTCAGATGAGGCCCTTGATATAGGCGTTAATGCTTCATGACAAAACCCTTAAGAACAGTAGTTCCGATTTAGATTAATCATTACGATGAAGTTTGACGAGTGTATTTTTGTTTGTTTGTTTGTTTGGTGGATGGAGTTAAGGAAAATAGATAACCTCGAACTGAAAAAAAATCCCTGCAAGTCAGAACTCACAAAGAATATTGAAATTCAGACACCCTTGGTTCCGGAAAATGTGTAACAAAAATTGCAATGTTGTTTTTTTAGAGTTATCCGAGATAAACAAATTGGAGTTCAAAATTTTAGATCAATAAAGTTATCGTGAAGAAAAAATAGGGAAAATACATATATTCCCGACAAAAAAAAAAAAAAAAAAACGGTCAATTTTTTTCTTTCGTTCGTTAACCTGAGAAAATTCGGGACAACCACTTCAAACTAGAGGTGTAGCAACAATATAACCCACACCTCTAGCACCACATTGTTATTCATGGCAGCTATTCAACATTTGTTGATCTTTTCAAAATGGTATAAAAACAAAAATTTTCGAAATAACTTGGTTTTTGTGTTGTTACGAACACATCTTCAAATACTTTTCATTTGGGGGGAATATTTAACCTTCTAACATACCAGCTATCAAAATTAAGAATTCAGTTTGATATGAAGTTTGTTTTTAGCTTGTACCGGCTGAAACTGACTCAAGTCCAATGAACTCCCACAGAGTTTGGGCCGCCTGTGCTGACTCATATACGTAAAATGTCATGCAATTTTTGGCTTTCAAACACATTCAGTTTAAAACGACTGACCCTTTTTGTTGGATAAATAAAGAACGTAATCATAAATGCATTTATATTATGATTATTACATTCATTGTTCTGTTAAACGAGTACAGACCACGCATTAAACAGGTGGACTAGAATCAAGACAACAGTAAACACAATAATAATGATCACAAGACATTAAGTTGGCTCTATTTTGCACGTAGAGGATTCATCCTGATCGAGCTCGTCCGAAAATCGTTTTTTCACGATCAGTCTCTCAAGATTTTCTCGCGGCTATTCAGTTTAGCATCCTTTTGTTCTGGTGTAAATTTTGTATTCTTGTTTTGATTGTAAAAATTCATCCATGAGAAAAATTAATTATTTTTGGATAATATTTTGAAATTAATAGCTCGACGGCATATCGTCGACTTGCATCCTGGAGTTTTCTTTAATAGCTACTGCTGATGGATCAACCATCTTTAATTCTTCAACATTCCTCGTGGAAAATAAAATTCTTAGCGAAAGTAGGCTGTTGTAAGTTAAACTCCCTAAAATCATCGACATTTCCTTGCCAATCTTCACATTCTCATATCAAACAAGCATATATACTTTGTTAATTCAGTTGTCGATTACCGATTACTTTTTCGAAATCGTCAAACAAACACCGACAATACGTCGAGAGAGGCAACATAGAGTAAAGATTGTTATATAAAATCTTTGTCCTTTACGGCATTAAAAGGCTGGCGTTCGAGTTTGCCTCGCACTTTTACAAAGTTAAGGAAACAAATGTCATGAGTATATACTATTAACTGTAATTTTATTACATTATACCTGAGTTCTCGGCTGTTCCCTGGTTTGAAAGATGCCAACTGTTGGGATGGCCGATGACTCAAAGAGAGAAGAGAGGAACAAAGACTTGCTGTTAATATCCACAAAAATTGCACCTTGAACTTGCAATGAATTACTCCACCTGTCGAGGAACGAATTATTGTAACTTGTGTAGCTGTCGGCTACTTCGGTCTCATCTAGCCACTGGATATTAATTTCCACGTTAGAAGTTTTCTTTGGTGTTCTTTTAAGCTCTTGACGACTGGCAAGAAACATATCATTTGCATTTTGAAGAATACTGTTCATGTAGCGACTTGAGGAATTATAAAATATTGCAATTTCCACAGTTACATTTTCGGTAGCTGTTGATACTGTCAACGAATGGATTTCTTGCAGAATTAATACCAAAAACAACCTTATCCCGTGAAGTTCCATAGAAATCAACTTCAAAAAACGTACTTGTCCTGTTAACGTTTAAAGTTGTTTTTGTCCGCTTTCAATGTTGAAAACTCGCCCCAAGGTAAGAAAAACATTCCTCTTCTAATTTTCGATGTGATAATTATTAGCAAATGAAAAACTACAATATGAATTTTAATATGAAAATCCACCAAGAGCTTTAAGTGATGGGTTTAATTTACGAATTGCATTGTAAGGCAGTTTAAATAAATATAAACTATACCCTTCAAAAGTTTATGGAAGCGACAGCCAAACGATCAATACTTGAGAAAATAGAGTGCTTACAAAGTCAGCGAAATATCGTGCTGTCTGATGAGAAAAACCTTGGGCGAAACGCCACGGATAATCTAATCTACAAAAGACCAGACTTAATGGAGTGAAAGAATAGCCACAAAAAAGTAACTGAGTAATATATTAGCGGCATTTGTATAAATTTGGAGGCTAAAAAAGAACGGCAAAAACGTCCCACTAAATTTTACTGACAAGTATAAGATGTAGTAATCTGCGGCTGAACCTTAACCATAAATTAAATGTGTTCTGATGAGATGAATTTTATTCAATTTTGGATAAATTATTTACGTTTCTGGAGAAAATGTTTGGTTTCCATGGACACCAATCTCACCCTCAGGTGTTCAAAGGAAACGATTAGAAAGGTGAGATCGAGCTCTTAACACATAATACCGCCATTCTGCAACTTTTGAAACACTTGAAAACTTCATCTCCAATTTTTATGGAAAACAGACATGTTGGCCCACAGAAAAGATAACATACCAAAGTAAACAAACAGAACACATAGCGAAAAAATCGGCCGGCATTTACCATGCAAACTGCTATCTAATAAAACAAATAAAAATATATTTTTGAAACGTGGCAACAACACATCACAGCTAGCCTATAAATCTGTGACGCTTTTAAAGATGACTTTCGTAAAAGAGTATCAAAGAGAAAATTTAAAAATGTGATTAGCCTTTACTCCCAGGCGAAGTCATAAACATTGGTGTTGCGCCAAGCGTATAAATGTTTAATGAGGTTAAACAGGTTTCCAATACATCTCACAACGTCACGGTGAGCATGCATCAGCCGTGGGACAGGCCGATCAACAGTTACCGTAAAATTCCGAAAATAAGCCCTCCAAACTGGTAAAGCAAAAAACCCTTCGTTAAATCGCCCCTCCAACTATAAGCCCCCCCGGGGGCTTGTACTCGGAAATTGCCCTCAAATACAAAGTAAAACAAAGAAAAAACGGTAAATTTCCTTCCATTTATAAGGCTAGCCCAATCGATTTTGAAATGCAAATTTCCCTCCGTCGATAAGCCCCTCCAAAAATAAGCCCCTCAAAAAGGGCCTTTGAAAAATATAAGCCCCCGGGGGCTTATTTTCGGAATTTTACGGTACTCTACAATACATATCACATCGGCGGTTTAGCCTCGACGTAAAGTAAAATACAGTAAAACCCCGCCTATAAGAACCTGGGTTTTAAGAGCCTGTTAGGTGAAAATTTTCATTTTAAGCCCCCTCTACATAAGAACCTATTAAGGCTAAAATTTTAAGTTAGGTTCTTACCAATGGAGTTGCTGTAAAAGAGTATCAACTTTGAAATGGCATTTCAGAGAACTATGAGTTTGTTTGTTATCGGGGTTTCGTTAAGGACATACCTGCACTGTACTGCCTTTAGGCATTATGAGTTAGTGTTAATGGTTGTGTTTAGAAGTCGTGACTTTAAAAAGAAAGAAGGAAAAGGCTTCCTTGTCGTGTTTTGTTCCGATACAACTGTTAAAAGCCCCTTTGCCTGGACAATAGAAACGTGTTTCTTTAATTTTTGCTATACGTAACTCGTAACATTGTTCGTCATGCTTAAGAAACATACCATATGCGTAAGCGACTTCAAATCTCAACACTCCTGTGAGAAAGACTTTGAATACATATTGGTACTCAAGGGCTACTTGTCCTCTATTAATTGTAGCTTTGACTTATTTATTTAATTATTTATGTCTTTTTAAACCTTCCGTTTCGTTATTCTAATTTTTTTTTCATTCCCTCTTTTTTTGTGGCACAACTGTCGATTACGTATCCATGTTTTGGCTGGCTGAACAAACTGAGCTCTACAGAGCATTTTCACACTGACATCACCACTCGAAGTTACAAGAAGTATAATGCGGATCTCTTTGTCACGGATCTAGCTGAGGAAGCGGATTCCCTGCTCACTATCTTCGACCAAACTGATGTAGACTCTAAGCTGAATATTTTAAATGACACTTTGCAGTCTGTCCTGAGCTTACACGCTCTCGTGAAACAAATTAAATTTCGGAGTAGACCGTGCCCTTTTGTGAATCAGGAAATCAAGGATCTCATGAGATCGCGAGATCTCCTCCTGAAGCAATTCATACAGTCTCGCCAAGACACCAAGTGGATAAATTTCAAAAATTTCCGTGATTTGGTCAAGAAAAAGCTACAAGAAGCTGAAAGAGATCACACCTTTGAAGAGGTCACAGCTAATAAAAACAACTCTGGCTCACTCTGGAAAATTATTAATCGTGCCATCCCCTCCAAAGATAAGCAGAGACCAGCCTTTACAAAGGATGTGACAGTCTTAACTAACGAATCAGTTTTTTGCTAAAGTCGGCTTAAAATGCCGCTGACGCAGTACAGCGCCTGAGGGAAGAACATAACATCATAGTCCGCGATTTTTCATCCGAAAAAGAGGTTCGCCGAATTGTAACATCTCTCCGAATGAATAAATCTCCGGGACCGGACAAGATCTGCGCTCGTGTACTAAAAGATTGGGCCCTCTTACTGACATCATCAATTGTTCTATCCATTTCCTGGAAAGAGGCCGAGGTGATTCCGATTCTTAAAGACGGTGACCATGAAAAAGCTGCCAACAACAGACCGTTATCTCTGCTAGCCGTAGCTTCAAAAGTCCTCGAAAGGATTGTTTTGAATCAGTTCAGCGCCTATCTCACAAAAAACAACCGCCTTACCTCACACCAAAGCGACAATAAAAAAGCTCACTCTACAGAGACCTTAAACATCCTGCTCACGGATAAGATACTCGAAGCAATGGATAAAACGCAGATAACAGCACTAGTACTATTAGATCTATCCAAAGCCTTCGACAGTATAGACCATGCAAGGTTGCTCCACAAACTCTCTATCTTAGGAGCCTCACCCTCTACTGTCAAATGGTTCAAGAGTTATCTAACTGGTCGCAGGCAATACGTGAGAATTGGCTCCGCCTACTCTGACACTCTACCTATAACTCACGGAGTTCCTCAAGGCGCAATCCTATCACCATTGTTGTTCTGCATTTATCTCAACGATTTACTCACGGCACCGACTTTTCGCAACCTAGAATCGTATGTGGATGACTCAAGCTATTCATGTCATTTCCTATCGTTGAGCTTGATGCTGCCATTGAAAAGCTCGAACAAGACCTTCACAGTGTAGCTCAATGGTGCTGTGAGAACCATCTACTTATCAATCCCGATAAAACTAAACTCCTTTTCCTCGGTACCAGACAGATGTTAAGCAGGTTACCAGAAGACCCTAGAGTGGTATTCTTAGGTAAAACATTGAAGCCAACAGACTCTGCCAAGGACTTTGGAGTCTTTCTTGACCCCCATCTGACCTACGATCACCATATTTCATGTGTAGTGTCATCTTGTTTCGCAAAGCTTTGCCAAATAAATAGAGTCAAAAGGAGCTTCGACAAGGAAACACTAGAGTTGTTAATAACGTCATTAGTCTTTAGTAAGATGCTTTACTGCTCATCTGTATGGTCAAATACTACACTCCAGACTATAAACAGATTACAATCTATTCAGAATTTTGCCAGCAAGATCGTAACAAACTCTAGGAAGTTTGACCACGTAACACCTTTTCTTCGAGAGCTAAATTGGCTTCCTGTTAAAGAACAATTATTCTATAGAGACTCCGTTTTGACCTTTAAATGTCAGAACGATCTTGCGCCTCAATACTTAATGAGTAAGTTTACCAAGCGCTCAAATATACATACTCGTAACACTCGTACACGGAACTCTTTGCAGATTCCGCTATACAGAACGGCTATAGGCCAGCGCACATTTTCCTACAGAGGGGCCTACACATGGAATAACTTGCATAATGAACTCAGGCAAAGTGCCTCATTGTCATCTTTCAAGCGCGCCCTGAAAGACACACTATTGAGGCAGACATTTCCTTCATAAGCTCTAGATTTTAGTAGAATACCATCATAAATTGTGATTTCGAGTTTTTATTGTCATTTTTGCTTTTATAAATTGTAAATCGTTTGTAAATAGTTCCTGAAAAACCTCACGAGGATATTACTATTAAAGTTATTATTATTATTATTATTATTATTATTATTATTATTATTATTATTATTATCACGGCGGCCATATTGGTGTTCTAAAATAATGTAACGGCAGCCATGTTGGTATACCAAGAGATGAACTCTTTTCTTATGTAAACGCAATCTTCTGTTCTAATAATTAGCATAGATCCAGGCCACGTAAGTGGAAACGTTCTACTAATTCATTTTTAGTCTAGGTTGCGTAAGCAGCGAGACTCATAATCTGCAACGCGTTTTTCGCCCCGGGGGGTAGTCCCTTATATAGGCTATATAGGTATGTGCCGCGCCAAAGGGTATGTTTTTTGTTTTGGAATGTTTTGTTTTGGTCTGAAATAGGGTATCAATTTCGACCATTTTGGTCCGAAGTAGAGTATGTTGTTTAGAAGAATTAGCCACCTCTTCATCATTTGGCGATAAGACCATTTCTCTTTTTTAAAATGTTTACGCCAACTACTGTGTACGTGCCGTAACAGCATGCCACGCGCTCCTGTCACGCGCCGGGCTCCAAGGCTTCAGGTCTGAAATGGGGTATCAAATTTTTGGTAAAGTCTGAAATAGTGGGGGAAAATCACAGATTTTGGTCCGAAAGAGGGTAAGGGTTTCAAGAAGCGTGCCGCACACCCCCTCCCAATTTTTCTGGAAGTATCCCCCCGGAATTTTTGGGACACAAAAGGTTGGTCATTGTGACAGGCGTTCCTTGCGGAGACCGTGGAAACTGAGACTAAGAATCTTTGCGTGATCGAAGCCACGCATGTTTTGCGAAGAAAACGTAGGAAAGATTAATTTAGAGCTTTTCCGAAACGTGCCGGTCGACGAATTCTATCGCTTGAAAGCGTTGATTACTTTGGAGCAAGTCAACACTACTGAGTGGTCGGAAAAAAATAAGAATGTTAATTAGCAAAATTGAAGGATTACTCCGGGGGGGAGGGGGGAGGGTACTTCCAGAGCTATTTTCGCCGATTGAAATGACGTGCCATGTAAATCATTTTTTCGATATCTAGCAATGATGTAATTTCTCTGGAATCGAGGCCCTTGAATTTTCGTGTATTTATACACGCGTATAGACTGCTACCGCAGAGGTATTTTTGGTCGTCGCTAACACGCGTACTAATTCAATTCAGAAACAAATAAAAAGTATCGACGTCGATAAAGTAGGAAGTAAAATACCTTTAGCGAGTAAATCATTTTTCTTGTAGAATTATTTCGATCTAATCTCCAAGCAGGCGAGACCTGAATGCCGCTGTAAGCGCGTTCTTGTTATTTCCTAATTTATCTCGACCTTTACGTCAGGAAGACATGCATATGAATATCTTTGCCTTGGCACGTTTAACCATAGCTATCGGTAGCCCTGATTTGTAATGGTAATCGGACTGAGTGGGGTCCAATTCGATCTCGTCACTTGTACGATGACAGACCAAACTGGAATTAGTCCTAATACCAGTAGTTACTTTTCTTGTAACTTAGCTTAGTACTTTACTATAGTTAACAGAGCGAGCTCTAGTGCCTAACGCCAATCTTCAACGACACTGCAAACAGTCCATTTTCCTTGAAACTCGGTAGCCCTTAAAGACGTTATGTCACGATTTTTTGGTGTTACTTTACAACTCTAAAACACACTGGAATCAAAGAAAACCCTGAAATAATGGTTCAGTTTTATTTTAAATTATTTTTCTTCAGTACTACACTTCAGGCATTAGTAAGGGTCTGTGGCTTTCGATGACCATGATGAAAAGGGGATTGCAACTTAAAAAAATGGGCCAACGTTTTCAAGCTAAACACCTGCGTTGACGAAAAAATAATAACAAAAGAGCGATCATACTTTGCTTTCCCTTTGATGGAATCATTTGGTATCTTCCTCGGCTTTTACAGTTCCATGTAAAATACAATAGAATACTTAGCTTAAGCTCAGATTCTATCAAGAAAAGCTGAACTCACCATGGCATAGTCCCTTTAAGTTGGCTCAAAACGGTTTTCAGCATTATCCCAACACTTACAATTTACACTAGTAGTATTGTCCACATTCCAAAAGGAAATCTGGTGAGACAGGGCCGTTCACGGGTTTAATAATCTAACCGTTGACAACGTTTCTGAGTTCAGAGGTCACTGGTCACTACTGTTCACATTACATACGGGAACCTGGAACAGACAGCGAAGGAGCTCAGACACCACGTGAACATTTAGACTGTTTCCCAGCAGGCGATACTGTTGTTTGACAGTCACTGACGGAGGGAAGCCTGGATCGAAAAGAACATATTGTATTACATTTTGGACCAAATTCAGGCCAAACTGCCATGCAAGTCATCATCACTTGGGCCACGTCACGCTCTTTGCTATCTTTCAAAAAAGCTAACATATTTTTCGCATGAATTCCCAAAATAATGGTCCAGTTTTGTCATTTAAGGCAATATTTAGGCATTGAAACTGTTTCCTTTTGACTGGGTATTGTTGGAAAGATATCGCCCACCTACAGAGGTCACGCGTAAAATCTGTCTATCATCATTTAAGTTGACGACGTCATACGTGATGCAAGGGAAGTGGATCCACACTGGCGACAGATTATAGGCGGTTTAGGTGTGAACGGGCTAAGGAAGTTTAAACTTACGAAATTCAGCAGGAAATCCGTGAAGATTGGCCACCTCGCGCGGAGTAAAGTACCTTAGCTTCAACACAGTCAGCAATTTAGATTTCTGTTCCCCATCCTTAAGATCTCTGTATCTGTTAAAGATCTCTGTGTCCTAAGAAGGCAATAGCAAACCAGTTAATCTAGCAAACTAGCAAAAGCAAACAAGTAACTGCAGATCAACAGAATAAAGTTGAAGACAATCAGGTAAAACCTTTTTTTTTGCAACCCTAGGCTCAAAATAGATCGATGTGAGATCATGTCAATATTTATTTTCACGCAAAAGACGTTGCCGAAATTAATCCTAGCAGTAGGCAGAACGTGCGCACTACATATGAAACTGTAAACGGTCTTGCTTTAATGGTGTGAGTCTTTCCATAACTCATTGGTTCCAGCTCGAACGACTGACATTAGCAGACATAATAAATTTCACGTTTTTCTAAAAGAAAAAAAAAAAGCAGAGATTCATGTTTCACCCTGGGACAACGAACGAAATTGGTTCACTTTTTATTTCTTTACGTATGTCAATTTCGTTATAAATGTACTTAACTTCCATTACAATTGCTGTTCTCTACATTCTCTGCCATTCTTAGTTGGGACTGCTTGCTTCAACATAATTTATAAAGGAATACAGGAGGCTAGAGGAATGGCAAGCTATTACTTGAGATAACTAAAACGGTGTTAACAAAAGAGCGAAATTTCCCTTGTAAATGTGATATCGGTACCGTTTTATCAAAAGCCATCGGAATCTTACATCAATATCTGCCATTTTGAGAACTGAGCCTGTTCCTTCAGCGTAATGTCCATACCTGTGAGGAGATGGATGTAACAGAGTATGAGTTGCAAAGTAGAACAAGGAACTTATCACTGAATGGATAGCAGATAAAGATATGAAAGTAGGAATGCTCCTTGCAGTTGAATTAACAACCTAAGCGGGATCCTTTGCAGGGTTATTTTTAATACTGAACACTAAACAACCAGAAGAAAAGTTTCTATCTATTCTGATGCCTTAGATATCACATTGAGCTGATTCACCTGGGCCTAGAGCCGGTTCCTACATGCATACTCACAAAAGAAAAGGGCAGTAAACAACAACAATTCCAACAATCTTTAATTGACACACTTACAATAAAAAAGTCAATTGTTATGCGGCACTTTCAAGCGAGGAATACTTACGCTTTTGTAAAGCAACAGGAACGATCGGATTGATGTGTCACAATATCTGAGGTGGACAAAGCAAAATTATCCATTTTTCTTCCTAGTAAAGAGCTTACTATAGACCCAATGCGAAAATGGCGGCTGAATTAATATTCTTTTCTTAAATTTGCCTGACTAGCCTCGTTCTCCAATACAGAATTCACAAGAGTTTACATTATCTCTAATGAGGCTAGTCAGGTTAATTTTCATTTCAACAAGAGAATATTAATCCTGCAGCGATTTTTGCATTGGATCATTGCGACCAATTTCGACTATTATAAAAATTGATACTTGGATTCACACACGCTACAATGAAAATGAACTTGTGTTAACATTGTGAGTGCTAAGAAGTGAAAAACTCTATCAATCCTTCCGAACAGTACTTTCTAGGCATCAAAGAAAGTGTTTTTTGACCCAGCGAAGTTTCAACTCACGACCTTTGGACTAGGCCTACCTGCGCTCCAATAAAACGGAGAAATGAGGCCACTAGCACTAGAAAACAGATCGTAAACATCTAGGCATTAATTTCAACTCCGGGCACCGGAGATATACTTTGTGAATTAGGTGTTAAATTTAGTAAGATATACATGTAAGGGCTGGCAAAATTGAAATCAATAACGGTATTCGTTAAACACTGTCTCAATCCTGTGTGCACAACAGACCCACATTAGTCAGTCTTGCACGTTAATCAATGGTCCCATACAAGTAAAAAATATCCTCCCAACACAGTCATCTCTTATCGCCCCTTGTTTCCGCAATTTTCCCTTTTGCAAACAAACGATGATTCACAAGACACTTAAGAAAAATTTTCGAACTGTTATTGAAAGTGATTCTAATAAAAACAGGGACTTCACAACCCAGAATTAAATTCAGGGGCAAGATATGCTGAACTCTCTCCCTTACCACAGCAAAACCACGCCGACCCGCCTAAATTCCGAAAAATTCAAGTACTCATTATGATTAACAGTCTCTAATAAATGATACATCTTAACAGGTGGCCATTTTCGGTTCTTAAAAGACTATTTGAAAAATAATGTATTTTTGCCTAATGTTACACGCGACAATTCACACAAACGATTTTTAACGCGCGCAACACAACGTAGCAACATTATTGTGGCATTGTTTCCAATGGTTGCAATATTGTTTCAACATTGCAAGGCTGTGTTGCGCTAAAAATCGTCGTTGCAAATTGTCGCGTGTAACATTACCTTAAAAAAGGCTTGGCAATGATGGTATTGAGTATTAGACATGGAATCGCCTATTTCAAAAAGAAAAGGTAAAAGGCATCGCCGCCACTGACCATCGACAACAAACGTACTTACCTAAAACAAGAGCAAATTTGCTCAAAACTTTATCTGGTAACATAAACTCTTCATAGTAATTATAATCTTTGTTTTTTTCGAGGAAATTGTCAATTCTTCGAAAGGTCAAAGGCTTAAAAGTTTCTGTGGAATTAAACACAGCGTCTTCTGCACATAAATTCCCTTCACTTCTAGCTTGGAGACACGTAACGCATACAGAGTTGTCTTTTCTGTCAGTACTGTTCATAACGCTTTCTTGCGTTGTTCCCTGTTTGTCGCTAACTGCCCTAGGTTCACTTGCCATCGCTAGTGATCCAGCGGGCCTTTCGTTGTCATTTTGAAAATTTTGATCCAAGGTCATACAGCTGTGTGTTGTATATGAGGGTAGGGTCTCCATAATCTGGAATCATGGAAAAGAATATGCATCAAGTGCAAGTTAAGCACTGTATCTTAGGGCCTGTTTACATGCAGTTGGGGGACCCAGATAGGTGAGGTAACATGTGGCGGGACGCCTCACTTATCATGTAAACGTGATCAAATTAAAAAGAGAGATTATGTGGACAGGCGGGTTACCTCACCTATACGGTAACAATAAAAAAAGGCATAGGATTCTATGCCAAAGGTCTGTCTGTTTGGTATCGTAACAATATGCACTGAAAACAAAAAATAATATATATATACGTCTCGCAGCGCGGACAGAAGCTCTAACACAGAAATATCTTATATAGTGCATGTCAGAACGATTTTCAATTGAACATCGTAAGATCGAGATTTATTTGGTGCCACATAATTACGCTAAGTGATTTGCAGCGCCAATTTCTAAGCAATCAAAAAAGCTTTGAAACTTAAAGCTTCTGAAGTGTGGACAGAGCCATATGGGTGTGCACATTCCGAGAAAGACACTATGATAGTTAGTTTAAACGAAGATATAAAAATTGCTTCAGTTGCGCTCTTGGAAATTAAACTGGAAAAAAACCCGGGGGGCAACGGGATTCAAACACATGGCCTCTACGATATCGCTGCAATGCCGTACCAACTGAGCTATGAAGACCCACACATTGTGAGCGGGTCAACAGGCCATTTCCGAGTTCCCCCAGGCCTCTCTTTCAAAACGAGGGTAGGAGCTCAGCCTTTGATATGGAAATCATTTTTCATTCTCATGCAAATAAAACTCATTTTCACAGAAAAGGTTGTGCACCTGGCCTCATTTTGAAAGCGAGGGTTTTTGGAACTCGGAAGTGGCCTATTTTCGAGTTGCCTTAACTAGTGAAAGGAATGAATTAATTTTTTCCAGGTTAATTTCAAATTGGTTAAATTGCTATTACAACTGGAACAATCACATCGTCATTTAAATTTGCTTTCCGCAATTCACATCATCATGTCATAAATATGGGCATAAATACCTTATCACGGGTTGAGAAGAAAAATTGGAGCGGCTTCTTTTTGGCCAGAAGATAGTACCTCAATCGAGAGTTCGGGATTCCAAACTGAAATGAACAGTCAAGATAATAAGTACACTACATGTACACACACATATCACAGCTATAGCTGCTGTACTTGGTAATAAACAACTGACCATTAATTTTTACAACCAACCAATAAAATCTGTTAAAACAGGAAGGCCGCCTTCTGATATTCTTTACATCTATTTAGAATAAAGCAGAGATTGTCTAAAAGCTCATAAGAACATGCTTGATCTCCTGCCTTGTAACAATGTAATTTAGGTCACCTGTATGAATGTATGGTAAATAAAGGCACTTCTTCTTCTTCAGAACAGTGTGCGTTCTTATCGGTAACTAAACTTAGGCTAAATGACACACAATAGAACACACACACGCACAATAGAACCGTTTCCCACAAAAAGTTTAATTCCTGAGTGGGTAAATCTTCAAAATCTACAACGTATGACACCAAAGGGTAACAGAGCAATGTTACTTGGGAATGTTGACAGCTTGCAGAGATTTACTTTCACAAATTTTTACACATAAAATCTTTTGTTAGTGGTCTATGTAACAAATCATGTCATGAATGCTCCCCTTAACCTGCTTAGGGTCAGGAAACTTTAAGAAAAATAAATTTCTCCCTCGAGACCCATCGTTCAAAGGATTTTTAAACACCCTTGAAGTTCACTTACAGTTGTAACTGGTCTTGATATAAATTTTAAGTCCCTTTGTAGTTTCATTTTGGCTTTTGCATACATGTAGTATGAAAAAATAAACAAACAAACTATTGATTGTGCTGGGAATCTTATGAGTTCAGAGGATATCAAAGCAGA
This sequence comes from Porites rus, assembly GCA_964035705.1. Lineage (NCBI taxonomy): Eukaryota > Metazoa > Cnidaria > Anthozoa > Scleractinia > Poritidae > Porites > Porites rus. The sequence goes on from OZ037993.1 coordinate 9,808,397, forward strand.
ATGCAACGTTTATCACTACTTATGCATTATTATACTTTTATCATTTTGATCTAGCTAGTGTATAATATGTTCACCAAGTTCTATACCTGAATTGGAGATAACAAGAATTCCTGCAAAAAAAACAAAAAAACAAAACAAAAATAGATATTAAAATTTTTATAATCAGACCAAAGACCTTCATAGTTTTAAAGTAAGGCTGTAAACTACCAAATAACTCCCAATCATGTGAAGGCTTCTCGTGATCAACATAAAACGTGGTATGTTTATAAATTATTATTCAACTGATCACCTGATAATGGTATCCACAAGCCTTCAGTGTTCCCACAAAATGTTCCCTAAGCAATTCAAGACAATTTAATTAGTCATTGAATTAATATTAAGTCTATATAGAAGTGCAGACAATTTAATTAGTCATTGAATTAATATTAAGTCTATATAGAAGTGCAGTCAAGACAATTTAATTAGTCATTGAATTAATATTAAGTCTATATAGAAGTGCAGTCAAGACAATTTAATTAGTCATTGAATTAATATTAAGTCTATATAGAAGTGCAGTCAAGACAATTTAATTAGTCATTGAATTAATATTAAGTCTATATAGAAGTGCAGTCAAGACAATTTAATTAGTCATTGAATTAATATTAAGTCTATATAGAAGTGCAGTCAAGACAATTTAATTAGTCATTGAATTAATATTAAGTCTATATAGAAGTGCAGTCAATGCCCACTTTATGGGCACATGCTTAACATGAACACCTCATTATTATGGACCATAAATTTGCTTTGTCCCCAGGAAAAGAAAGCCCTTAGATTTTCTTTAAATTCAACCTGCTTAATACGGATACTTTCCATGGCCCCTCAGTGTCTGTATTAACAGGGTTTGACTGTATTTCTTTGTAACATGTAATCAACTATTTAATTAAATAATCAACAGTAAATTTTGTGGTGTACAGTGTACCTTGTACCTGATGACTCAAATCCTTTGACGTTCTCCATCAAGATATAATCAGGAGGTTTAGCCAATCTAAAACAAGTTTGCAAATTATAGAACTGTATAAACTATTTATAAACAAACATAGGGGGTAAAAGTAGTGCACATCATAGTTTAATAATTTGACTTTTTTTTTCAGAAATGATACTAAACATAACAACATCAAAATACACTGTAAACTGCCATTTGCTCGAAACAATCAATGAAAAAAAAATTATATGCTTCATTGCCAGACAATTTAATTTGATTTTTTTTCTCTCTTTTGTCCTTTTTTTTTCTTTCCCTTTTATTTGTTGAATTACTGTCATTGACATGCATTACCACACATGCACAAAAAACACAGGAGAATTAAAACAAGACCAACGATAAAATTAAAACACAATATAATACAGTGATGTACATGAAGGATATCACAAAAGCATTCTTGACCTACTTAGGTAAAAGCTCAAGAATGTGAAGAAAGCTTTTCGTTCTGGGATCTTTTGATGCACCTTGATGACCAACCCTGTTAAAAACCAACATAATAACGATTATGATGATCAAACAAAATTATTAATTGACAAATTACAAAACATTTTTGATGACATCTTGACATCATTTTTCAATAAGGAAATACAATAATGTAAACCATGCCACCTCAAAATATATGATACACTAAAGAGGAGTAAAATTAATACAGCTCCATGTGAATAAATTAATCGTAAAAATTAAATACAGGTGTTTAGCTAAAATTACAGAGTATTCCAGATAAGAGACAGGTCTTGGGTCAATGACCAAATGGAGACGGCTTCCTGACTAAACAGATGACATACATGTATAAGTATTTTAAGTTAAATATAACAAAAAAATTAGCACGCTGTGGTCTTGGTGACCCCTCAAATGGTCTATAAATAAATAAATAATAACTGTATATTCGCAAATCCAAATCGGAAAGTGAAAAGGAGATAAAAGAGGTTATCCCTTTCTAGTTTATCTCCTGATAATAAAATACATTAAGAAATAAATTATTTACAACTATTTAAAATAGTAACTATATATGTATATAAAACATCACACAGTAAAAGAACTTAGTGTTCACTAGGAAAATCTGTAAGATAATGTCTCAGTCTGTTCTTGAAAATATTCAAATTCTCCGCCTCAACAACTTCCTTTGGAAGATTGTTCCACTTATCTATTATGCGTATAAAAAAAGAATGTTTAAAACTATTTAAAGTTGCTGATGTAAGCTTAAGTTTAAGATCCCCCCCTTCCGCTTAAAAGAATTAACTGGAAGGCTGATTACATTCATTTTGTTTTACACTCAATTTGTTTATTAAAAAATACTACAAGAAGTTTTTGGTGTCCTCCATTTCAAAAGGCAGGTGTTGATTATACATGTAGTTATAATATTGTTCAAGCACCTGGTTGATATCTCAAATTTCAATATTCATACGTGCTAGTTTGCAGTTCTAGGTACGTAATAGGAGTACAATTATTATTATTGGAGTGAAAAGTCCTAAAATCTCTGTGTAGTTTAGCCTGTTGAAAAAGTCAACATACACGCGCAACTCCCAAGAACATATTAAAGGGGCAGCCACTAAAGATATCTACCTTGTAAAAGGCTGACATGGAGGTGACATAAGAAACACATTGGCTGATAGTTTATCAATCTCTTGAGCTGTCAAACCCTAAAACACATTTTAAATTTTAATACACCTCTTAGCCAAACGTTTTGCAGCATTCAACTGTTACTTTATTATAAAAAGTAATCTGTAACACAATGTTCTGTACACAATTTGAGAAAGATTGAAGATAAGTTTAGTCAAATTATAGGGTGCTGTGCAGTGCAAATCGTATTTTATATCACAGTTACATGCAACAAAGATACAGTAGGTATACCACCCCTTGCAAGCATTTTTTCAGTCAAATAAAGGTAAAATAACCTACTCTGACTTAAACACAAAAACATCCATTATAAGTAACTTCCAATATTGAGACATTTTGAAGGCATTCTGAAAGGGTCAAGATCAAATTGCATTCCCAATCCAGGTTCTTTCCCTTGTAAAATCAGACATTTTGAACTAAACAGACTGAGTTAATAAAACTTAAGTCCACTCACCTCAATATTCTTTTGAAGCAAGTTTGTGTCACTGAAATTAAGGTGGTACACTTGGTTTGCTGTGGTGTTGATTTCCATTGCTGCTACTACTTCACTAGGGAAACTGCAACCTGCATTGAATATGAATACACATGTAAGTCATACAATTGCTACAATAATGTGACTACTGTAATCCATGTGGTTATGGTAATGGCAGGACTGGTAATATGGTAACAGAAGTGGCAAATATTTTATTATAGTAGCATGGCAGTGATGGGAATAGCAGTGACAATGGTAATAGCAATTTATTTTTATGGTGATTAAAGATGTACAACAAGTAGCAACGATAGAGCAATCAGATTGGCACTAAAAGTGCCAGCCAGTACCCATATTCTGAATAACAATTGTCATATTCATTGACAATGATGTTAAGATAACCTTTAAGAGGTCATCCCATAACAATTTCACCTTCTATTAGTTTGCCCAAATAGTTGACCAACTTCAGAGTCCAAAATTTCTCAATTTACATTATTTTAATAAATAAAAGACCCTAGCAGCCACTCAGCAGTAAAAAAAATGAGAAACAAATCATGTTCATGTGAGTCTTAGGTCAGACTTGCAAGGGAACTCGGGTTATAATAATATTATTATAAGCTCAGGATGCACGTGGCAAAAGGTTTTATGGTTTTCCTCTTTAAAAGTGCCTCAAAAAGTGCCTTTTTGTTATTGCAACAACACTTTGCAAAAAAACTGCAAGCAAGCAACTGCATATATAAGTCACGAGGTGCCCCTGCTAGAGGTATCGGGCCACCCCCAGTATAACTGGAAAAACTGGTGACCAGCATTGCTTCGAGGTTAACTTTGCCTAAATTAAATTTAGCCACATCGATTACAGGTCTACAGGACTCAGGGGCACCCAAAAATAATATAGTTCAAAATCACTTGAACATAGCATTGTTATTTTAGTATTTACGATAGATATGGGCATATTTTTATCCCTAAAAATTTCTCATCTGTTCGGATTATCAAGCTGAAAGTCTAGTGATCCAAGAATTATAGGGATCAAAACTTACCTTTTCTAAATTTCAGCCAGAAAAAAGGCTCCCGAAAATTGTAGGTGAGGTTTTTAGGGTAAAAATCTGTTTAAAATGGGCAATTATTCCATTTTTTAGATGTTCCAAAAGAAATTTTACAACAGATCTCAAATCGTCTTACGAACAGATATTTTCCAAAAATTGATTCTGGGTGCCCCTGAGGACTGCAAGACTGCAGGAGCAGTCATTCAACTGTACAAAGATTTAAAGTTTGCTTCTTTTTGGAACAATATTACTTCAGAATAAGAGGCCACCTAAAACCAATGTCAGTCAACTACTCCCGTGGTCCCAGAGTGATCTAGTAAATGATGTGTTTTCAGTTCATGCAGTCACATTGTCCGGTAGTCTGTCATATAATCAACTACAGAATCGTACAGAGCAACATTTGAAAGAACTACATAACTGTATTATTCTTTTGAGTGGCTTGATGGTTTGTGCACAAGTGAAATAAAATGAAATTATCACTCAAGTGGATTGACAGATTGCCAGTCCCGACTGAAGAGCCACCGAACTGCCAAGCTACTATTATAAAAACATATCTTATATGTAATGTAGCTTTCTTGTTCTTTTAGACTCTAAACTGGATAGACAATCGCACCATCATTGGCCACTAAAATGTGCATGTGCCTCCACTTGTTTATTAAAACTTATACCTAAAATAATGGGTTGTGGTTCAATTTTATCCTCGGTTTAAATTTTATTTCCTTCTGTTAAAAAGTAATTATCATACATTACCATACCCAAATACAAATCAAAGAAAATAAACGGATGACGGCAACACAATTCGAATAGATCTTCCCGTCAAAGATCATAATATAGCCGTTAATGCAGTTCATAGGCAACTGCATGATCTCAGCAATAACACTGCTGTCACTTTACAGTCTACCGGTATTTTTGTGGGCAGAAAATTGGAGCATGACCTTAAGCAGAGTATTGTGAGTCAGCATTGCATTATTTATAAATTTGCATGTGATCTGTGTGATGTGGTTTATGTTGGCTACATAGCCTGACATCTTCATCCACGCATTGCTGAACACACATACTAAGCTATCGGTAAACCTTTTTCAGAAGCTTATGGTGACAAAAATCTTCTTAATGAGAGTCAGTTTTGCATTCTTAAGAAATGCCACAGAAAATTTGACTACCTTTTTTACAAAATGTTATTCATCAAAGAACTTTAGGCCTAGCCTTAATACTCAGAGAGAATCCATTAGTTTTAAACACTTTCTTTAACTTGTACAACATATTCTTATGTTACTTTTCTTTTTAATGAACTATTGTTTTCCTTGTATCCATACTGTATTTTTTTCACTTGATAATGACGTCCAAGAACGTCCAAACGTCGTATATTTTTAACTTTCTTAAAATTTCTTAAAATGCTTTTACGAAAAGTTCTTATGCAATTTTTTATAGCTAAAAATTTAAACCAAGGATAGAATTGAACCACAATGCAACTGAACATATACATTGCTCAGTTCTGTCTAACACTTTAAGTCAAAACTTTAATTTGTGTTTCTCGTTCTTAAAAAACAGTCATCATGACTAGTACGCCACTTGTGCATGTTTACGTTCGCACAAAACACGTATGGCCCTCTCACGTATTCTGTAGTTGGCATGTCTTGATCAATATTGACGAACAGTATTAAAACAATAGCGATAGAACATGTAAACGATCAATGTGTAGCTCACCAGGATTACCAGTTAAATAAATAGCACTATAAACGTTCACCATTACCCTTCAAAGCGAAATGCATTCCACCAACTCCGCTGTAAAATTCAACGACACGAAGAACGGAACCGTCCGCCATCTTGTGTCCATGGAACCAAGCCTTTTCATCGAGCAAATCAGGTCGTGTAAAACCTCACGTACTGTCTCCTTTCTAAAAATCTTGGGGGATCCTGAGGGTATTTTTGCAATATCAAAGGATCACACGACAATGACACAGGTAGCCTGTTCCAAGCGTTCAGATAGTGGAGAGCGGTGCAGAGTAAAGAAAGCGATGAAAAGTAGAGGGGGACTTACCTCTCCTCCTCCCTCGCTTTTATTTTTGCGCGCTCCTTTTACTTCGCACCTCTCCCCACTATCTGAACGCCTGGAACAGGCTATGACACAGGTACACAAAACACACGAATACAGCAATTAAAAGGCGTTTCTTATATTTCCCAATTGAACTCAAGATGGCTACCTTACGCAATACCACTAGATGTTTTCAGGAGGGTAGTAGGCTCGGTTGTGTTTTGACATTCCACAAGCGGTTCTGCCTTTTTTTTTTTCGTATTCGCAGGCTATCATAGCGAGTTTAAGATTCCCGAGCTGGTAATTTATCTTATTTTTTTTATTTGTCAGGTGAAAAAAAAAACAACAACAACAACAAAGTGGCTAAAAAAAATTCTCTCTAATACCCACCCTACCCCGAAGTGACTATCTTGTGAGAGAGGGGTGGGGAAGAAGTTCTTACACCACAGGTAGCCCAAGCTCGAAATGTTAGCATTCACCAACATCGGCATCCGATTTATTAAAGATTTACATAAAAACCCATGAATCGGCCATAAACGGGTTACAGAAACGATAGGTTTTTCTGCCATACAAATCCTTACATTACAATACAAATCACACTAATCCTTATATTACAATGCCGATGTTCGCCGATGCTCATATTTCGAGCTTGGGCTACCTGTGCCTGCACTAAAATGTCCCTTTCACTGTTTGTTTTGTGGTGTGACAATCCCAGGTAACAATCTAACTGAGGTTCGTTAATGAAAAGATGGTTTTAGGAAGAAGGACCTACATTCAAAGACAAAGGTCGCTGGAAGGCAATGTTCTTGAACGGTGAAAGAAGACGCGCGTTACTTTTCACGTCAGATAAGCAACATCGAATGGTAATAAACCCATTGATCGAACGAGCGTGAAAATGAATATTCGGCTACGAGCAATCGTTAATCGAACTTGCTTCACGAAAGGAAAAAGGCAATGGATGGGTTTATTAATCCTTCTTGCTATTATTGGAGTGGAACTTGTTGTTTTGGCGAGCTTTTATGATAAGCGGAAACAGAATGTTCGCAACAATTTCGAATCGCAGTACCACGAGTTTGTGCAGGGAAGGACATCTTTTGACGCGAAATCGTCCACAGCAAATGAGCCGGAAATCTTTTCCAAGTCACCCTTGTTGCATGGTGAAAAATTAAAAGATTTCAAGGACAACCTTTTGTCACAAAAGAAGTTTGCGTCTCGCAGAAATGATGATTCTGTTATGTTGCCAATGATTCAGTCTAGTTGCTCGCAGTTTAATTTCTCGTTTGCTTCGCCAGTTTTGGAACCGAATTTCGACGATCGCGAGGAAGTATTTCTTCTTACTCTTATCATGTCTGGGGTTGGTAAGCGGTCCTTTAAAGATCGCAGAAACGCCATTCGTCGCACGTGGCTAAGGAACATAACTTTAAATTCCAAAAAGTTGAAACATGTTTTTCTGCTGGGCAGAAGTGATGATCCAGAAATAGAATTGGAAACAAGACGCGAGGCCCTTTATTACAATGATATTTTAGTGTTAAACTCTACGGATAACTACGAGAATTTAATTATCAAAGTTTTCTCGGGATTTCGCTGGGCCTTTTTGCAAGTCAAGCCACAGTTTATTCTGAAAGCAGATGACGATGTTTACATCCGTCTACCACTCCTAACGAAGTGGTTGAATGAATCAACTTGTGAGAATTTTTATGGTGGTCGTGTTTATGGTGACGGAGCGCCCGTTAGAAGATTCGAGGACGAAGAAAATGCAAATGCTGTTGCTAAAGACTGTTACCCCGAAGAGCGTTTTCCACCGTATTCTGCTGGACCGTTTTACGTAATATCCTCAGGTATCGTGCCATCTTTATTTCGGAGCATGCGAACGTGGAAAGTCTTCCCAGTTGAGGATGCTTACCTAGGAGTTCTGGCGAAAGCAAGTAACGTTAAGCCCGTAAAAATACCTGGATTTCAGGTCGATGACAACATGACATATCACGAAAATTGTCTTTGGGCTTCGGTAATTGCCGCGGGCCACCATTTTGATGTCTCTCATTTACACTACGTTAATGCCAAACTGCGGGAAGTGGAGCAACTTGAGCTGTCTCCAATTTACAATTATTGCCGTTTACATCAAACAATTACATTCATGGAAATGGTGGTTTTGCATTTGGCTTTGTTAGGGACTGTTTTGGTGGCTGTTGTCCTGATATTTCGACAATACCTCAGAAAATGTCATGTATATGATCTTTAGCTGGCTGCATCAGGTGGCAGTAGGGCCGACCAGAATGGCTGTTCCCAGGTATATTTTTTCTGTGCCACCAGATAGGGTAAAACACATACCACATACCATAAACTGCTGCTTAGAAGCACCCCCCCCCCCCCAACTAATTAAGTATCTTCCTCCCCCAGTTATAGGCCCATCTACATGTAAAAAAAAAATGCATCTGGTTATAACCCCCTTCCCCTGGTTATAAGCCCCTCTTGAGCATAGAGTTCTAAAGTGATGGCATCGTAAAAATTAAATTAGTGAAATTATGGGATTTGTCAAGAGATTCTGAAAGAACAACTCCCAAGATGCCTACTCGCCAAAAATTAGCATTTCAGGGCAAATTATCCATGTTGTCTCAGAGATAATTTGCCCCACAATGCTAGTTTTTGGCGAGTGGGGCTCTTGGATGTTGTTCTTTCATAACATCCTGACAAATCCCATAATTTAACAAATTTAATTTTTTTGTGATGGCACTCTTTAGAACTCTATTATACTTACATATTTTGACGTTTTGAGGCATGCAGCTGTAATTAACCCTTTAAGTCCCAATAGTGACCAAGATCAATTTTCTCCTAACAATATCCATACATTGTCAACAGATAAGTTATGAGAATTAATAAAATGATCACCTAAGTAAAAAATGCCTTGATCTTTTAACAAACTCTCTTAACTCATTCTTTAAGGAAATGTATAGAGATCAGTTTGGAGAATTTGTATGTAGATAACTGGGGCTTAAAGGGTTAAACCAATACATGTTGATCAGCACTGCTATAGCTTCTTTCAAAGCTCTTTTTCTATTCTTGGCAAAAGCCCACTTGAATGTAAGCCCTTCTGTTTATAAATCCTCATAAAACCTCTGACAAAGATGAATAAGCCCAGGGCTTATAAGCTGCTGTTTACGGTATCGATTTACTTGGTGTAAGTATCCCCCCTTTCCTACCAAAGCAAATAACATCTTTTTTCTCTACTTCTTAAAACCTGCCTTTCTGAAGGTTCAAGTATCCTTCTTAGCTTTAAGCTAGTGAATAGATAACAATAAATGTGGGTAGTAAACTCAAACTTAGTTAATTTACCAAGCAACACAACTGGTGTGAGCTTGACATAGTGGGGGACCTTAATTAATTGTGATGGTGGGAGTAGTGAAATCATCACTGTTTGTCTGTTTGCAGTTCTTATGGGATTTGAATGATCAAAACATTCCTGATTGGGAGAAGCATATTACTGCATTTCTGAACAAAAGAAAATGCTTATAGTATAGTGGAAGCTCTTGTAAGCGGGCACCCTCAAGATGCGAAAAAGGCATCCGTTACTGAAGCTGGCTGCTAATAGGAATGTAAAAACACAAAGTTTGAGAAAAACAGAGTTTTGTGAAGGTGGCCATAAGTAGAGCTGTCTGTTTACGAGAACCTCGACTGTATTTCCTAGATCTTTACTCAAACCTATTGCCTTTTTGGTCTAGATATTGCCACCATAATACTTAAGCCCCCTATTTTTGTCCTCTGTGCCCAGTGGAGACTGAATTTACATCCCCAGAGTTTTGTCGTCAACATCTTTGAAGACTGTATCAGCAAGATCTCTAAGTTTTTTTCACTCTCTTCCTAGCACCCCCTATGACAATATCCACCCTAAGATAGGAGAGGTGGGACAAAGACAACAAAAATAATTTTTAATGCTCAAAAACAAAAAAAAATGAGTAAAGATACCAAGGAAAAGATTTTGTTCTAATTGGTCCTTCCATCTTTAAAGTCGGGGCAAAAAAATTCTAGTTTGGTCACAAACATTTTGTTTAAATCATCTCAATATTCATCTAAAATTTTGTTACTTTTCTAGTTAGTCAGCTTATACCCTCATCTGTCTGTTTTCATATTTCTGACGTTTCTAGTTCTATTTATCAATTTTAAATCAAAGTCAGGTATACATAATTCTCTGGATTTAATCATTGGACTCCACTAGTTGGAGTAGAGCTGAGTTATTTTATCATGTTATGTTCTTCTAATGAGGTTGTGTTATATTCTATAGAAAAGGCACAATACAAAAGGTGCTATATTTTATAGAAAAGGCGCAATACAAATAATAAATATTATTAATATTGTTATTATTATTATTATATTGAAAAGAACAGGCAAATATCAAGGGGTTGTGGGGCCTTGGCTGAGAATTTGACATGTGTTCTTAGTGAGTGAATTTTATGAATAATCTATTTTTACAAATAACATGTATCAATTTTACAAACATAATCATTACTTTTCTTTTGGTAACTTGCAAACTCTGCTATACATTCAAAATGCAAGCAGTGTAATTCTGTTGTTGTTTAGGATACATAGCTGTTAGTAGGCCCCAGATTTTTCTATGCTACTGTTTAGCCTGTTTTTATTTTAGGGTAGATGTTGTTTCACGTCATAGCTTTAAACATTTGGGGAAACAAGCAAGGCCATTTTCTTTTCAGAAGACAAGTTGCAGTTTTTTTCTACCAGTTGTGATTTGGAAATCTTTTCCATTCTCATCATTTTTGTGTTTTCAGTTTTGAGGGTCCATGTCTGTTGCATAGTAGTTATGATAATAATAACAATAATAGTAATAACTGTGATCAGTGGCTGAATTAGTATAAAAAGAGAACTCATAAAGCTGTGTTTTAAACTTAAGTATTTGCATGCAGGTCACTGAAAGGCACTGCAGTATTAAGATATGACATTGGCAGAAAAAAATAGAATATATATATATATCTTTTTCAAATTATTATTATTTTCCTACCAAAGAACTATGGGATGATTACTCCTTTAGTAATGTGAAAGAAATTAGCAAATTTAATTTATTTTGACATACACAACGTAATTATACTCCATAAGTTGAGAACTGAGCTCTAAACCCTAATACAAATAAAAAAGCTTGAAATTTTTTACACTGTCATTGGAACTTCACACCATCAGGCTCTTCAGCTTTTATTAAGGTGAATAGCACTTAATTAGACAAATCAGAGTTAACCCTTCTGTATTGCATATAACAGGGTAGGATCTCCCTTTCTTGTCCCCAGTCACTTGAGATCACCTAGTTTGCAGATATTTTAGTAAAAGGATAGATATTTTGAGTAACAGGGGTGAGGGGAGAGGTACAAGTGGGAAGTGGAACATGAAAATCCCTTCTCATGCTCTGTGCTTGTTTCTATTTTCCCCCACTTTACCCTTTAGCTAGTCTATACTCCCCAGTCAGCCTTGGGAAAACCTTTGGATGAGGCATTGACTGGATAGCACTAGGTGGTCTGTGTGGCACCAATTAGGATTCCTCACAGGCCGCTTTACTGAGAACAACCACAGAAAAAGCAGTGGAGAAGAAAAATAAGCTGATGCCATTTGTATTGACAACGCAGTGAGCAAGGTTCAAAACATTAACAGCCATAGACACTTTGAAGACTGTATCTTATGCCAGCAGAAGAGTGTCAATGAGTGAGAGTAGCAATTCTGTGTTAGCTCTAGGGAAGGGGTTCAGACTCCCAGTCCCCCCCCCCCCCCCCTGCCCCACCAGCAGGCTTCTGGCCAGGCAACTGCACCTTTCCCCTATAATACCCTCAAGGTCTGGATCCATGCCACTACTATTACTACTACTCCATCTTTTAAATAACTGGGGCTCAGGGACTGATGATCCGTGTGGATTTGGGTTCTTTATATAAAGCAGAAGACATGAAAGAAATCTACTTTAACAAATACTTGCTTTGAGAAACAATAATGTACTGCCTTCCAAATTTCCAAATTATTTGCAGGACAATGACAATATATATACTTTCAATAAGTCACTGTAAATCCTCTTTAAAGCCTCCCCCCTCCCCCCTCCCAAGATTACTTTATAGTCAGTGGAAGAGTTTTGTTTTATTGGTGCAAACTGGTAATCGTAAGAAATGGATGGAAACAGAGAAGAGGTATTGCATCCAATACTTAACAATTTTACATTTCTTTTTTTGATTTCTAGAGTTCAAGCAGACAATGTGAATATTTACATCCTGTTACATTTTTCTCAAAAAAAAAATGCTCAATACACAAGCGAATAAAATTGCATGCACTATCAAAATGAGAAGATAAAAAAATAGCCTACTGTTTCTTAGCCTGTTCCAGGCGTTCCGTTCCGTTCCGTTCCGGGTGCAGCACTCTACCACCTGGAACAGGCTATCTGTCTCTATGATCTCAATTATACTACTAGTATGCTGGGGTTCATGGCCACACACTTTGTTTTTCTTTTTGGTGTTAGAGTTTGTTTTCCTTTAATTTGTTTTCATCTGAGAAAGCGAAGTCCAACAGTGTGATTCACTCAGTTAAATTGAGCCATCAAAAAGATAACTTTTTTGCAGAAGATCTTTTTCAGTTTTTGAATTTGTTTTTTTATTTTGCCTGATTACTTATTGGTTTGTTCGTTGGATTCTTAATCAGATCAGTGAATAGATTGATTGTTAAAATAAGCTTAGAAGGTAAGGCCATCCCCATAAAATGTTTCGTTTCACATCGCCTTCCCTCTCATGAAGGTGGGTCGGTCGGTCGGGCAAAAAAAAAAGAAAAAGGAATGAACACATGATTGCATATTAAATCTCACGTTTAGTCTGCAAGATATAATCAGATGGTAAAAGATGTATATTAACAGGACTATCAAATGTCTAAAAAGGCTACAAGAACGAAGTATCGATGATAATTTAAGACAATTGGTGTTAATAAGACAAGATCGTGTGCTTGTAAATTACTTGCTTCTTTACAAGTGATTCTGGATGTTTTTTTTTCTCTTTTTACTTTTCCCAAAAAATGGGTCGGTTGGGCGATGAGAAAGGAAACATTTATGGGGATGGCCTAAGCGTTAAGTTTTGCAGGGGAGTTTTGAACAGTCAGTACACTTTTGCAAAGATCAGTGAAAATGTTTTCTCTTTTTTGATTTTCCCTTACCGCAAAACTTCTTTCTTTACCGATGGCGCAGAGGATAATTAACAATCAGCTTACCATTTCCAGGGGTTCAGATTTGATCGTTCTGGCCTTCCAGTTTCTTTAGCCCTGCAGACCATGCAGTTGATGGGAGAAAATTTACCACTATTGTGAAATGCTTTAACAGGTTCCTTATCACTAAACTTTACAAATGTATTAAAGTCTTTTAAAAGTCTATTTTAGGGATAGGGATTCGGTTAAACTATTTCACAACAATTTTTCGCAGTTGATAAATGGTACCGAGACGTCCGAACGTCCAATTAGAAAGCCGGAAAATGGAGGGAATTTGGCGGGAATCGGTCCCCGGTCCGTTATGCGCATACCTTATTATAGGAAATTAACGCTCCATGAAATTAACGCGAATCGTTAAAATTCGCGTTAACTTAAGTCGCGTTAATTTTGTTGAGCGTTAATTTCCGCGACGTTAATTAAGTGCAGCGTTAATTTCCGCGCTCTTAATTTCCAGTATCTTAACCCCAATTTTGGAACCTGTCCAGACATTTTTGACACCTAAAAAACATTAACTACAAGCTTTCTTTCTTTCCATTTACGCTTTATTTTTCATCTTTCACAAAAGCTAAGGCGAAGGTTTACAATATTTCGAGTTCATCTTCATCGTTATCTTCTCCTTTGATTTCGCGTAATTAATCGCGTTAATTTCCTTTATTATGAAATTCAACCTCCTCTTTCGCGTTAACTTTCTTTATTCGAAAGTCGTTTTCCATTAAATTCGCGTTAATTTAAGTCGCGTTAATTTCCAATACCTTAATTTCATGGAGCGTTAATTTCCTATAATAAGGTAATCAATCTACACAGCAGTTTTTGCGTTTATTCGGGTCACCTGGTCCAAGCGATTTTTTTCAAACCGTTCGTCTCCAATGTGGCCTTTAACACGGAATTGTAGTCTCTCTCGCAGGAGCTCAACAAAATAATTTTGCACGTCCGTCACTAGTCCAAGTGCTAGGACCTTGGATTCTTGGGGGTACTTGGGTTAGTTTAATGAGTAAACTCCGGCACTATTTCAGTGCAGGACGACTAGCCTCTCTGAGGAAACATCTTTATTGCTTAAGGCTTGGGTACAACTGAACTAGGTGGGGAAAAAAAGCACGTTAACGTGGAGACACCCAGTCCTAATGCCTAGAAACGCACAGTGATTGGTCGAGATTTTTTAGGCTGACAAAAGCCTAAAGGGTCCATCGGATTTCTGTTGCAAAGATCTGCAACGCCTAATTCAGGGTTTTTTTTTCAGCAAAATGCCGATCCTGACACACCAAGAGAATCTCAAACACCAATCACTGCGCTTACTGGACTAGGGCAGTCGAAACAATTAATAACGTACAGAAAACCTGCTTTACACCCGCTTACATACAGACACATCATTACGAACACTTTGCTTTGTACCTGGGGAAAGACGAAAGCCCTTACATTTTCTCTAAATGACCCTCTCCCCCCCACCCAGGGTCCTTATTTACTGGGTTTGACTATACGTCCAACTACAATCATGTAATCCTACACTGTAAGTAAACAGTCGACTAAAGAAACACAAACTGTTCTCTTAGCAACGACTTAATTTTCATGAAATATTTAAAAGCGTTTTAGCAAAATATCTATCTAGAAACTATTCGCTGAATAAGTATTGAAAGACATGACAGCAGTCAGGTTTCAAATAAAATAACTGTAAATGAATGGTTCCAAGCACTGCCTTAACCATCAAAATCTAAGTAACAAGCAACAACTGAGAGGTACCGTTAAAGTGCCTCCCCCCTTCCCTAACACTGTTTTCCAAGGAATTAAAATCGCAAACTTTCTCCTCAGTTTTCATAACATAATTCAGAATTGTTGTGGCAATTCCTCTCAGTCTCTTGGTTATTCATGATGTGAAAAACAAGGAATGATGTAAGAAATGGCTACTTGATTTTTAATCCGTACGATGAATGGATTTTTCATTCAATTCGGTCTTGTTCGTTTGACAGATTCTGGTCACGTGTAACGGAGATTGATTGGGAAAATCTGGCACATCGAAATAGCTGGGAAAGGTAGTCCTTTTTCGTTTTGCTCCTTTTCTTGCTCAGCCATATTTAAGAAGATTCAGTGAGGAAACTAATGCTGACTAACAGTAGCAAAACCGTTCTGCTAATTCCGTTTGACCTACACGTTCATCACACAAGGCGTGATACAAGACTCTGTAGGTTGCCAGTTCAAAACCACGCTTCGCTTTCCACTTAAGCAACATCTTATACGCTTTTTCTCTTAATTCCTGATTCTCACTATCAAATGCAGTTATTTCTGCCTCGTCGAATTTCAGAGACCGAGCTAAATGTTTCCAAGCAGCTCCCGGTAGCTTCATGGACAGTAGTTCTAAGTCATCGCTTGTCGGGACACCATCTTTGATGACTGAAAAAAAAGAAAGCATGTTATAGTAAAACCCCAAGTGTAAAAGCCTACATTGTTTGAAGTCTGGCAAAAACAGTTTCTTGTATTTTGCGGTGCTTATGGCAATTTAGGCTAAAGGGCTCTTAATTTTACATTTCTATAAAGTAGATACAGTTGTTGACTACAAAAAAAAATAAACTTGGGTTTGGAAAATATACGGTATTTATTCACAACTGTATTATGAGAAAGCCTTGAAAACCTGATTACAAAATGTATATGTAGTATTATCACTATAACTAGCCTCGGATCAGGCTCCGTAGTGGGGGAAAAGGCACGAAACGGGTGCTCGTTTTTTTTTTCGCCTTTTTCCCTCACTGCAGTGCCTGCACAGTATTCTATAACAAGAATTGAGTAATAAAAAAACAAATAAAATAAATAAATAAAGTGGAATTAGAAGTCGAATGAGCAAATGTATAAACAAACAAATGCCAGGAAAGACTTCTTCGTGATTTTAAGTTGAATTCTTTAGGTAAAATGGTTATCATCAACACAGTAACCCTAATAATATATTATTAGAGGCCCCTTCAGCCGTCAGCACTACGTGATTGTGATGTATTAGAGGACTGAGGCCAATAAATGGTCTTCAGGGAGCCATTACTAAGAAACGTTAAGTGTTGTTACCGTCAGCACAGTTTTGTATGAATATCATCTGTTTTTATGCTGAGCCAGGGTTCCTGCATCTCTGAGCTTTGTCTGCACCTCTCTTTTAAAAAACTTCTCTAAGGCACTTTTGAAAACGTATACAGTTTATATGTTCGGGACCTGGATTATCCAATACAGGCCGTCTGGATGACGGTATTTAAGGGGAATATTTTAATGGGACTCACAAAGGGGATTGAAGGAACCTAGTGGCGACAATCTTGCTGTAAAATTTTTTTCGATGGTACTTGGTACTCATGAAAAGATACATTTGCTTAAACTGCAGGAGTCAGGTTAAAATCATCACTTGAGGTGATTGAAAGAGAATTTCATTAATGCAAAAAGTCATATTGAAAATCATCGCTCATACCTTTTCCAGGCACAGGCGTCTTGCTCTCGTCGGATTGGGGCGCATGTCCCCTATGACTGGGTTGTAGTACACGTTCACCTTTATCAGAGCAAAAAAATTCGTGATTTTTTCGTAGATACTAATAGTCACTGTTTCATCGTAGCATTCATGGGTTTCATGAAACCCAGGGCGGTATAATAAGCGGTCATGTCGAGGTTCTTTTTTAATAGACTTTGTCTTGTAGTTCGCGTTCCATTAATACAATTTTCAAACGTTCTTCTGTTTTATGTTTACAGTGCGATATATTGAGTGAAGGACTTTAAGAAATCTGTGTAAAATTAAAATTAAATAAATGAGACTTTTAAGTACGTAAATAGTGCGTTCGACCGAAGTTGCCCCCGAAAAATCGACAGAGATACCAGCAGATAGGTGTCCCGAGATCCACGCAAAGTCGATTGTGCCAATAAACCCCATATTTGATAGACTAAGAGGGGACCCTTTTATTAAAATCTCGCCCTCTAATCTCTATGAAGCCATTTCCGAGTTTCTAAAGCCCGTGTTTTAAAACGAATAACACATCGAGGACCTAGCTCTACGTCGACCCATCCTGAATGAACCGGAATTTAGAAATTTTGGCAAGTTACCAACAACAAACTCAAAACTCGTATCAGGAAGTTAGAGCCAGGTTTGAAACAAGACACATTGAAGGAGGGCGAGTCCTCTCACCACTGCGCCATCCTTTCTTACGTATCAACTATGAATTAGACAGCAAACAATTTTTGTGTTCGCCGTTTTTCGGAGTGAACTCGACATTTACTAAAATCGCTCAAATGTCGTTTCTGAGCCAAGGACGGCAATAAACCACACGTTAGTACTTTCAAAATTTAAAAGCTTTTGTCTAGCATTGATCCATCTTTCAAGTTCTGTCGTTATGCTATAATATATAACTCAAAAAAAATTCATACACTTAACTACTACAAAATTAAATGGGGCTATAAACTTCTCAACATATTGTGTGGGGCCCCTTTACTTGTAATAATAACCTATCCGCTCGGATGCTAACTCATTTTTGTTGTTAGCGGTTACAAGAGGATGTTTTTAAAGGATTGTACGCGCGGGGTTAAACTATTGAAAAAAGGGAATAGGCGTAGCTGCAAAAAACTCACACGAGTCTTGCCTTGTACTTTCGAAAGACTCCTGTGATAATGATACTCCTCAATCTACACAACCAGAAACACCGAACTGTTGCCTACACAATGAGCCATAGTTATCTCACCTATAATGGAGGAACGAAGACTTGATTTTCCATCATTATAATGACCCCATTTCTCAAAAATAATTGGATTTTTGAGAATATGAGCAACTAAGGAAGCAGCCATTAAACTCGCAAAGGGCCTCCATGAATTTGTCTCGGACTTCGTGCCATCTGCGAAGTCCGACACGCCTTTTATAATTATCCACTCAACACCCAGGTCATGTGCTGCTCCGTAAACACCTGAAAGTGAAGATAATGAGTTGTAGTTGAAACATTTTTGAGTGAAAGTTCTGATTTCGGCATCTAAAACCACCGTACTAAAAACTAAAGAGTTTGTCTCCCAGATTTGATCTTCACACGCGTTGTTAGTTTACAGAATGATTGGCGAAGTTTAAAGTAATTTCACCATAAAAATTTCTAAATATAAACACCCATTCCATAGACTGTTCCATTGAATTTTTGACTCCTAGAACAGTTTGTCAAACCTTAAAACGCAAGTAATGCTGGTTCTGAGTCTGCTGGATAACCGTTTCAACTACAGTGAAACCCAGTCGATATATGGAAGGGCCGAGGGGACTGGCAAAATGTGTTTACTCTAACTAGGTTTCGTTATATCCGTCGAGGGTATTTTTTTAATAATATTTTACTATTACTATGGTAAGGAAAATCGTTCGTCATACCGAGGACTTCATTACATAGAGGCTCTTTATATCGAGGTTTCCACTGTATTACTTAACTAACAAACTGGAACATACAAAGATGGAGAGAGATGGTTTCTCTGTTAAACTTAGCCTCCTTCGCAGGCATCACTCTCCCCAGAACAGGTGAGGGAATGAGGAAAGCGCCTCGTCCTCTTTATTTTCTCCATTTCTCCTTCTCAGTCTCCTCATATTCAGTGGAACTTAACTAAAGCAGTTGCCTCTTAGAATGTAGGTGTAATCAGTTTACCTTCTCCTTCCATCTCGATAGCGATTCCGTTTGGGAATCTCTTGATAAGTGCTTCACGCAATTCATTCTTATCAACCAGTTGTGGTCCACTGAGTAACGCACCACGCTTTACTTCAACTTCTAGCTCCGCTGGATCCTGCAAAGGTGCCTCCCAACCATCAGCAGCATTCAGGATTAACTTTCCAAGTTTTGTGTTCGGGGGAACGCGATCGCCAAGTTCCTCGATGCCATTCTCGGTGACTTTGGAAGGAGCGTATGTGATTAATTTCTCGGAAATAACTACATCTCCTAATTTGACTTTGTCTGGGTTTAAGCCCCCACAGTAACCCACACAAAACACCGCCTTGGGGGTTAAAGCCTTGACTGCGTCTCTAACAACACCTGCTGAACCTCCAGGAACAGCCGCACCCATTCTGCACTTCATGACAGCGATTTTCATATTAACACTTGACTCGCACATACTCCCGATGTAAACAAAACCAAGGTCATTTTCGTACCTCTTGGTAAAACTCGTCATGAAAGAAAGACAGGCTAAAAACTCGCAGTCCTTTACAGTCAATAACAAGATATCGATTGGAAGTTGGCCATTGTCCAGGCTTTTGGCCTCCTCACGAATATCCTTATTTCTAAGCACAGTAACATCCTCCGCTACTTTTGGCGGGTTTTTGGAAGTTTTTCGGAACTTTATTTCTGTGTAAAGAAGAAAATTGGTAACTGACTTTAGCAAACTAAAAGTGACTGGATTTTCAAGGGCAATACCTCCCAAGTTTGCACTAATTTGTGGTACAGTAAAACCCTGCGACTAAGAACCTGGATTTTTCCAATTTAGCCTGAAAAGGTTCTTATATAAATGGTAGTTGGTACAAGTCTAGACCATATAGGTTCTTATTTCTCATATAATTTATATACTGTATTAAATTTCCAATTGTATCAATAACAATTTTATTTGATTTTAAACGGTGGCATTTACATTGCAGTTGGAGTGATAAGGAACCTATGTCTCCAAAGAGCATTCTGAATGTTGACTTATCTCATTTGCCCAAGTGTGCAGAATTTTTCATAGATTTTAGAAAATAAGAACCTGTCTAAAGTTTTACGCTAAACAGGTTCTTGTGTAGAGGGGGCCTAACTGGCAAAGTTTAGCCTAACAGATTCTTAAAATCCAGAATTAGTCGGGGAGTTTTACTGTATTGCAGAAAAGCAGCTCTTGCTGACCGTATTTATTCGAATAAGTGCCCAACCTCGAATTAGCCTCCACTTCGAATAAGCACCCATCCTAAAGACAGGAAAAGTTAATAAGCGCCCTACCCCACCCCCACCCACTCCTGCCCCCAATCAAACTCAAATAAGCGCCCACCCCAGCCCCACCCACTTGAGTGACAATGAGACTGAAATTGAAATTGAATAAGTACTAATAAGAGACTTCCCCGAGGAGAGAGTTTTCTTCAGAGTATTTTACAGAAACCCTGCTTTGTTACTTCTTCGCGTTTTTTTTATTAGCATTTATTGTTTTGTTGCAAAATAAACATACTACACTTGCTGAAAATAGTGAAAACTTAATAAGCGCTCAGCCTCGAATAAGCGCCCACTCTCATGGTCCAAAAATTTATAAGCACCCAGGGCGGTTAATCGAGTAAATACGGTATTTGCATTTCATTAAATAATAAAAGTATACCAACACAGCACATTTGTTATATGCCTTGTTTTTTAAGCCCTGAACTGAATTTTGAACATTAACTACATCGCCATTAGCAAGGACTTGGGAAAACTATAACCACCCCTGACAGCTGTGTAAAATAAAGATGAAAATTTGTTGTGATCAGTGTTACGTCGAGACAGAAATTTCTTAGCAATAACGTCATTGCCCGTTTATCTTGCAGACAAAATTCGAATTTCTTCGAAAGGCAAGGTGTATTGGCAGCTGGAACTGTCTTCTAGGTATTTACTCAGAATTGGTTCTGAAAACTATAAGTGACCAAAACTTACCTGTTACGGTTGAGTCTACGATGTCATCAGATACTTTCCTTTTCCTTATATTGCCTGTACCACTTGTGGGTTGTCTGAATAAATACATTACATGGAGATCTTAGAGCTGGCCATTGTTTGTTACGAACTAGAACTAATGATCTTTAATTGCAATGCAAGTCCCCGAGTTCAGCAGCACAAGTACAAGAATGTTTGCACGCCCACAAAACATAATATATAGATTTAGCCAGGGCTAAAAGCGAGGCTCCCATTAATATATTTATAATTTAAATCAAACAATAAACTTGTATTCCACAATTCAGTTAACTTTAGAGCATATAGCACATTCATGTGACTTTTGAGGGAAAGGCTAAGTGATTTTAGCGAAAAATAATTTGCAAACAGCCCAAGAGTGAACAAAATCTTACATCAAGTTGATAGCCTCATATGTACACCCAAAAAATAGCAATCATCTTTAATCACATTTAGGAGCCATAATGGCTCTTGATCACCGTAAGATTAATACGCAGGCTCGTAAGGACAAAGTTTAGGCAATGGCAGGACGGTGGAAGGCGAACCGCTGTTTTGTTGCTTGGGCGTAAGCTTAGATGTTTGCATCGCACCGGTCATGTATGAAAAGACCAATCGTCCCATGTAAGGGAACCCACGACAGTCTTGGATTCTGGATTCCATGCAAGGAATTCCTTTCGGATTCCAGGTAATGATTCCAGATCTATGTCGGTGGAACTTGGATTCCGAATTCCCATCTTTAGTGGTATTCCAAACCCAGGATTCCGGTTCCTCGGGCAAAACTTTAGAGGATTCCGGATTCCAAACGCAAAAATTTGCCGGATTCCGGAATTCATTACATGGGGCGAGACAATGCCATATAGTATTAGCAAAACTGTCACAATTTAAAAGCTTCCTGTTCTTGTTCCTATCCTCTCGTGGCACCAGTTTAGTTCCGTGTGCTTATGCTTGTACTTGTGCGTGCAAGCCATCTTTTATCAGAGACTGAGTGAAAATAGCAAGAGGAGTCGCCTACGTACATATCATATGGATGATTGTTAGGCCAGACCTGTTGTGAAAAGTACGTATGGTCTATTCCACCACAGTGCTGAGTTACTGAAAAACTAAGTATTGAACTTGTTTATGACGTCTTCCTTGAAGGAATCATTTCAACTTTTATGAAAAAATCTCTTACAAATCTTAGGGTAACAAAAAAAAAAATAACAGAAAATGAACAATTGATGACTTTCAAGCCCTGCAGCACTGAGCTTAATGTATTGCGAGTGATGACCTTCTATGAGATTCAGCTAAGAAATAAATCAAGGAAGGTTTTAAATAGTGATTTCTTGCATAGTCATCGGTACATACATACATACATACATACATACACACACACACACACACACACACACACATACATACATACATACATACATACATACATACATACATACATACATACATACATACATACATACATACATACATACATACATACATACATACATACATATCCTTTATTTAAACACGATATGGTTTAAAGCTCAAAGCTTGTGGGGTCGTGTAAAAATGATTACAAATGGATAAAACTGTATAAAAATAAGAATAATATCACTTACAAAATACAACTACAATTAAAACTCCAAAAATATACAGTAAGATTCTAACCAAAAAATAAAGAAAGAAATAAATAAAAATAATTAAAAAAAAAAAAAAAAAAGATACAAGGTTAAAATGAATTTACACATCCCTGTATATTTTCTGACCTTTATTCTTTTTCTTTTTCTTACCAAATTTACGGCATTTTTGTATGAGCTCTGTCCTTGCTGTTCTCCTTTTCGTTTTCTTCTTCCCTCCCTCCCTGCCCCCGCCCCAACGAAGCCTGATACTCAGGCTACCAATCGTGATTTTTTAATTCCTCGAGTGTTCGTACGCGCGAGGACTCGGCAGTTCCCAAACACTTAAAGAAGCTGTGTTATGGTTGTCTTATTCATCTTGTTAATAATGGCAGTTGCGCGTCCTTATTGGCTATGGAACTTGAGAAATTACTTATGAATGGCAAAATCACAGTTTCGTTTTAAAAAAATAATTATGTCTCCCAAACATAATGTAAAACGTTACAAACAACACGCAGCTCCTGTAACTTAGCGCCACGCTGATAAACACGGACGAATTGTAACAAGCGCATTTGGACCTTCAGATTTAATCTTTTAATATCGATTAATATCCACTATTATTCATTCACCGCTAATATTCCATAACCAGCTACAGCTGGGATTGACCAAATTTGGAAGTCCAATGCAATATCTGGAGAATGACTTCAATAGTACAGCATTAATGCCAAAAAACGGACGGCAACTGAGGAAGCAACGGGAACGAGGTTGCGTTGTTTTGGTGGAGCGGTACAAAATGGCAGTTCTGATTATATTCAGTCTCATCCAATAATTTCACTCGCCACCATTTGATTACACACACTCATAGACCAGTTTTGACTTTTTTTTTTAGTAATTCGCGTTTTCGAAGATAAAGACGTCATTATAGACCCAGTCCCACTCCTCATTGCCAGCATTCAAAACCGGAAGGGAAAAAAAGGGGAAGAAAGGGAGAGGAAAAAGAGAAAAAGGGCGTTGAGAAGAATATCTTTGGTTACAGTTGTACGACAGACTAACGTTTGAAAATTAGAGCTTATTTACCCGTGCTGATCCGCCATTGTTAATGAAAAAACAGGTCTTTCTCTGTTTATTCTGTTGTTGGTGGATGGTTCTTAATGATCCCACCAGAATCTCGGTTCCTACAAGAAAAGAAGTATAATATTGTAAAACAGATTGAACAGAAAGGCAGTCATACTTTAATGTTAACCAAAACGACTCGATCCGAGTGGTATCGGGAAAATAGTCAGATACGGAAACTTTGCCAGCTGCAGTTAATTGCAGTATACCGCAAGGTACAACTCCCCTAGTTGTTAATTCCGTGAAAGATATTTGGAGACTCTATTAAATTGAGCATTAAGGTGCAAAAGAAAGAGAAATACGAATCTCACTCAAAGGTGACAGTTAATCAAAAATAATCCCTAAAGAAGAAGAAGTGCCCTCATTCGGTTATACATAACATATCACACAATATGAACAATTAGGCAGGAGATCAAGCCAGCTCTGATGAGCTTTTAGATGTACTGACATTCACTTTGTTATACGAACTTACATTTTTTTTGCCAGAATTTCTTCTTCTAAATTCGATATGTACATGTTTGATGCAGATTGTGTGTTGTAGGAAAATAATGGATACTTTCATTAGCTTTAAAAAGGTTGTCTAAAAATGCTGGTAGCTTGTCATGGTGATATTAATCATGTTAATACCCAGAACTTCTTTGACCCAGAAAAGTCTGCATGATAAATCTTAAATTCAAACACCGCCAGTGTTTTCAGAGACTCAAAAACTGTTCCTAATTTTCCTGAATAATCTGAACTGATTGCCATAACCCTGATACGTTTTCCGTTTTTCCAGTGTTTTGAGAGGCTCTAGTCCAGTAGGATAAGTATATGCCGAAGTGATGTTACTGTATGTAAATAAATATGGGTAGATCGTAGTGTTTTTATATAACATTTGAAGCATTTTAAAAGGTAAATGATTAAAACTAGCCTTGGCAAAATATAATGCCGGTCATCTTATTAGTTGTTTTTAGTTCATGAGTTTATATCAAGTTCCTATACCTTTGATTACTCAAGAATAAATTGTTATCATCAGCAAATGCTATAAGAAAAAGTACCTAAGAGAAATTTGTGATATCATTCACAATTATATTAAAAACAAAAGAGGTCAAAAGGGACACCAACATGGCATCTCCATACAAGTCTTTGTAAATTTGGGTAAAACATTTTTCCGAGTACATCTCGCATATGAAACATTGCACTGACCTGATCAGTTCTTGGCGAGGTTTTTTGTTCATTTATCTTCTTTTACTTTCCAGATTATGGACTTTCTGTATTGAATGGTTTCGATTTTTATTTTTTATAGCGTGACAGTGAAAACCCGGCAGAGAATATGTATGTTAGACTAGGATTCTAAAAGTTTGCTATAAAACTTAGAGTAGGCATTTTGGACTGCTGACACGCTTTATTAGCATAAATATTTATGACAATACTTTCATAAAAGTCCTTGAAGAGAAAGTGTTCTTAAAGTTATCTTCATTGCTATTGTAATTTGTAGTGCCATTGATATAATTTATTGTTGTTGAATTGGTACCTCTTAGAGGTGGAAATGAATTTGGGACACGCCCATGAAACAAGATTCTGTCACCTTTTAGGGGTGTTCTCGAAATTTTCCGACGAGCACCCTCGTCACTTTTATACGGGAGTAACCCCCCGTCGGGAGCCTCTTCGGCCTCAAACAGTTCAAACACTTTTCAAAAGAAATAATGACAGTGACTAAAACGACCGCGATACAAATTCATAATGGTTTCGATTCTGTCAAACAAATTGAATGACTGTATCCCTGACTGGACGTTTGAGCCAGAAATTCCTTCAAATCGTGTGCACAGGTTATTTGTTTTAAAATACAGTACAACATTGGGACGGCGGGACATTTGTCCAAGGTGGGGGTGGGGAGGGAGAGGAGGGGGATGGGCTGACTTGTGACTTTAAGGTGGTACCGGAGGCTAATTTGGGCATTTTTTTGTAAATTTTAGTCATGTGAAAATATTATAAGTATTTAATAAAAATAAGTGAAATTTTTGGACGCAAGTCATAAGTATATGGGGTTTTGAAATATTGCATCTTCCTTAGGATAACTATTAAGGAATTTGTGGAATTTATAAAAATATGGGTTGCTGTCGAAAATTCTGAATAAAATTGCCTCTAAATTTAAAAGGATTCAATAAAATTCAAAATGAAAAGACACACGTAAACAAAACCATAAAAGAAAGATTTACAGCGCAGTGCGCCAAAAAATATTGAATTTGGACAATTTTAGGGGAAAACCAAAAAAAGTAAAAACCTGGTGTGAACTGCGCTGAAAAATTTCGTTATCTTGTCTAGATAAGGTCTGCCAAGTTTTGTGGCATTTGAGTAAATCCTTAAGGAGAAAACTGTTTAACAATACCATCGACAAGCACTCGAACTGAAATTCGTGTTTGTTGACTTGGTCGCCCACTTGGATAGGCCTGTAATAAAGTTTTCCAGCGGTAAACACAAAATACTGCCCTATATACGGTCCAACCTGAGATCAAGCTGAATTTTCGTTTCGCTTTGAAAATACCATTCCGGCGGGGAAGGCGAAATTTTAGTGGTAGCCCTTAGAGAGAATGTATGAGAACCGCTAAAATTGGACCTGATCTCAGGTTATATACGGTCATGATCGCCATGCTTGGCTGGCTATTTTTCCCGCGAAACCAATCAGAGGTGTAGGTATAAACAATGACACATTTTGCTTCACAACGATGCCCTGGAGCGAGATGCTGACAAGTTTGTTTCTGGTTCAATAGGGAATTTTTCTTGAGTTCTATGCAGTATAAGGCAACATTTGCCTTCCTATGGCAAGGAAAAGCTTTTCCGTCTATAACTAACGTTTTGGCAAATGAACAAAGAAGGAAAATCGGCAGTTTCGGTGGCATGAAGTTGATAACTTTACAGCGCGACAGACAACACGATCATGGAGGTATTTAATTTCATAGCAAGCGCGTGTTTTTATAACGTGTTAGATAGCAGAATCTGTCAGACATTTACGGTCAAGGTGCTTCCATAAGCTAGAAAAAAGTTGATAAATTCTTCGTTTTCACTGTCATGGAATAAACATGGCACAAAAAATAAATTTGAAACCGTCTAGTGGAAGAAGCCAAGAAAGTGAAATGTTTATATAAAAGATTAATATATAAACAATTTTCCAAGCCTCCCCCGGCCCCGCCGTTCCGCAGACTAAGATGACAATGCGAATGGACTACCTAACTAGATTCTGCCGCCAAGGTGACTGAGTTCGAGCGCTTAAGTTTTTTTTAGGCATCAAAGGGTTTCGCACCATCTTCATATAGCTAAACGGGAACCAAATCTTGGATGAAACGCGAAGGGTAGCCGGCTACTGAGTTCAGACATATTGATCCCAACTTTGGGGTTATTAAGGAAACAACACTTGAATAATAAACCCAAAGCTTGGGTTTTCGTCAACTTTCAGGGACAAGTAACGCTCCAAAAACTGATTGTCTTACCTCGAAATTCGTACCTTTCGCTTTCTACACCGTTATTCCTTTTAGTTTCAGCATGCAGTTCGCAAACGAAGCGCTTTTGTAGTAAGCTTTTACGTCATGCCACGTGATATAGATACACGAAAAATGAAAAGCCTCGACTTCCGATTATATTTGTATAACTAATACATACTTTGCCCTTCAACTTCCATGGTTCGTGAACACAAAACAAAAGAGCTGATGTATAAACAACCCAGTAACTTAACTAATAACTTCCTCTGTCGTAAGGTTTTGTTTCCTACTACTTAATAATGAGCGCTACAATAAAGGTCTAAATATATATTCATATTTTCTCGTTGCACTACTAGACTTTGATATCTTATCTTTCACTTTTTTTACTTCCTGCATGTCAGATTGGATCTTCTCCTACCACGAAATTTTCGACATGGAACTTTATTGATCCATCAAAATCTTGCGATCGAGAAACTGATGAACATACGATCGTCAACAAAAAAGACGGCTATATTCGCAGGGTAGCCGGAAACTCTGGCTAAGTCGGCTTAGGCTAGTATAAGAAGGAAAAACGATCCACTTAACTGGAAGTTCGTACATGTGATATTGTTGTTGCTTATTCGTAGTTCAATTTCTAGATTTTAACCTTTTAATGAATCTAAATTATATTTCGATTAATTTATTTTAGGTTTTATTTCGATTCCCATCAAAATTCAGATTTAATTCGCAGTGTTTGCTAGAATACTGTTTTCTTTTTTAACAGTCAGTCTTCAAGTGTTGAAGTGTTTATTTTGTTAAGCATCAAAGAGCCCGAAAACGGATATGTATGGTGGCCTAGGAGTGCCATAAGAAAATTGTGTAGTATCTTGTAAGTTCCCCGTAATTTATTATGTTATTTCATTTTATTTTTAAACTTTAAACGAAAAAAAATTATTATCGAGATACTTTAAATCAAATTTAAACGAAAAAAATAGAAAGTAAAGTAAAATAATTTTTAAGCAAAAGTAAAATGAAACGAAAATAATATTTCCTTGGCCTAGCAGTGCCATAGGGTTTTTCTAAAAAAAAAAAAAAAAGGTGTTCATGGCCTATCGATGCCAGAGCCCAAAATGCACTTCGCTGATCTTTTGCGTGGCTCCTAAGCGATGTTTGCATGATTTCTCTGTTTCAATCATGTCGGGTAAACGTAGGCAATGGGACGACTACAAGGAGCGCCAAGGAAAGAGACGGGTAGGTGCAAAGAGCGATAAAGCTAGCCCCAGTGCATCTGAAGGCTTCTTGACTATGCAGAGACTATCGGCAAACGTTCAAGGCAAGTGCCAAAAGTACAACCGCATTGGCCCTTTAACCCTCGTGCCGTTCGACAAAGAACCAACTTTCAAGAATATCAAAGATGCCTGTAAGTCGCATTTTGGAACAAATTACGAATGTGATGTTCTCGCGGGCGAACGCGGGCCCTCTTACACGCATGAAAGTCAGATCAAAGACTGGTCGAAGGTCATTCATATCAGATTTCTGGAATATGAAAAGTCGCAAAAAGCGGAGGGGCCAGTCTTCGTCCGGCCATTACATAAAAGTGAGCCAGTTAGCCCACGAAAGTGCGATAGTGCGGCGACAGCTGTCACAAAATCGTCTGTAATACCGCGTTCTGTCTCTCTTAGTCAAATGTTGAAAGTGGGCCAGCTTATAGAACCAGAAACAAATGTTGTCACGCTTCATCTAGAAGAATTTGCCGTCAATGAATTGAAGTGGTTAGATCCTTTTCCGGTCACACTTTCGCTGCATCGTAAGTCGTTTTCAGAAGGTGCATTTAGAGAGGCATATATGGCCAAGGCTCTATCAGGCCTTCCTAAAGGAGATTATGTATTAAAGAAATACAAAGAAGGAGAGAAACCTGGTATAATTCAGCTGTTCGGTTCAATGGAAGCACACACCAGGAAATCTGTTCAACTGAATGCTCTGGCACGAAACTTTGCACAGTCAATGGATGCAGAAGCACCAGTGCTAGAGTTTGGAAGAACCTTTACGTACAACAAAGTTTTCTTCTCATCTATGGGCAATGAGTTTGTAACAATAGAAACCTTCATTGATGGGCACTTTGTGAAACTAATCAATAATGATGGCTTAATCTGTAGTGAAGAAGCCTCGGAACTAAGCATGAAGGCCGAGACCTTCAGCCATTACACCTACAAGAAGTCAAACACCCAATTAATGGTATTAGATATCCAAGGAGTTGGTTACACTTTGTGTGATCCTGAAATTGCATCAACAACACACATGGATGAAGCAAACAACTACTATTTTTGCACTGGTAACTGGTCAACAAAAGCCATCGAAACTTTTTTTAATACACACAAATGCAATAAATACTGCAAACTGCTAAACTTGTAAAACTTTGTTCCCAAGTGCTGTTTGTCCTCATACCTGTTAAAGCTACTGTGGTGTGAGTCAAGAAACTATCCACATCCCCTTGAAACAATCACTCCTCTGATATAAAAACTTGGGTTGAAAAATTTGACTTTCCACAGTCATCTGATTTTTACAACTTTCCAGGGTTCATTTTGTTTGAACGTTTTCCAGTTTGCTACCTAATTGTCAGTTACATTGAAATGTATTTCTGTTGTTGTTCAAGGTGAAGCATCAATACTCAACCCTATGGGTCAGTAAAGAAGTTCACAGTTGTTGTTAGCATGTTGTTAGCATGCCTTAAGTTTGAAGTTTGTTCTCTGTGATTTGCATGGCACATATTTCAGTAAATAGTAATTAAAACAGACTTATTAATCAATTATGTTTAGACTGTTTAGGTACTTATATAGTTATCCATTCTATCAATGTCAATTCAGGCTGCCAGGCACTAAAGCATTCTTTCCCAGTGAAGGAATTTGGGAACTGTAAACAGCATTTTCTGTTACTCAAAAGTTGCACAGTTTTCACATATGGGTAAAAATTGGTTTTCTATGGTCAGCAGATTGGGCATCAGCATTTCCAAAGATTGGAAAAGTAATGCTCTTGGCCACAGAAAATGTAGCATTGTCAGGCCTCTCATTCCAAATAATTTTTTTTAAAATAAATACTAGTGAGCCCCAAAATAAACCTACAATATTCTCAGAGTCATGCAGGAGTTTTGTCACATCCTGCACTTAGTCTGTAGGTGTTTTTGGCTGTTCACACTTGTGCTGAAACGTGATTTGTACTTTGTAGATGATGTATAAAATAAGTTCCTTTTACCCCAGTAACTATGTAGCTGAAACTTCCTGATGAAGTCTGGGTAATCAGACAAAACTGGTCAGATACAATAAAGCAAGTTGAGAAGATCTGTTGCCTAGTGCTGCTCACTAGTATTTATTTAAAAATACAAAAATATTTAAAAGATTTAAAAGAAATAATGAACTCAATTTGCTGGTGTAGAGATGCAGGGCTGACAAGGCTTTTAGATATTTTAAATAAAAATTAGTTCATATTGTTAAATAAAAAAATATGAGTCAGTGAAAATTGAATTAGGCTACTGTTACACCCTGTTTACATCAAAATTACTCTTTAAAAATAAATAAGCATTCGCTGCCTGTGCAGGCTCTACATCATTTGTGTCTGGGATGTGTCTTTCACATTCTGTTCTGAACCTAGCCTCCAAATAGTCACTTGTCCCTTCCAACACACCCGAGAGTTCTGCTGTTTCCTGGAGTTGTTCTTCGGTTACTGTGAGGCCACATTTTTCCCCTCCATAATTCTGCGGATACATGTAAATATGCTCTGGTACTCCATCAGGAAGTTCTTTAGCCTTCTGCTTGCGCATGCGGTGGTTGTTCCACACTGATACTCTAAAGGTATCTAGCTCTTTCTGTAGCACAGGGATGTACACATATGCAAGTAGGTTCCTTCAGAGTGAACAGCAAAAACTTTAGTATGTGCAAGTCAGTTATTATTCTGAAAAGGCTTTAGAACACATGAATATTCTTTTTATGACCTATGAAAGAAACACTGCAGCTATTAATTAGTGTGTAGCCAAACAGATTGTGAGGAACATGCAAAACTGTCTACAAAACGCAGGTTTTCAATCCCGAAACATAAGAATACTATTTGTGCCTACTCATAACTTATATAAATTATACCTGTCTGTTTTATCACGTGGGTCATAATCTCCATTCTCAACTAGAGAGGACAACTGACGTTTAAAAAACCTCTCCATTCTATCCAGCAGCTCACGCCACCAACGCTCTATTTTATTTTGTGTCGAAGGGCCATAGAGTACACTATCAACAGGATCGTCTAAATCATCATATTGCGCTCAGAGAAAAGTGTGCATTGTTGCCATAATCCCAGTTTCTGAACCTCTGTCTATCCTGATTGTTAATGGCAATACTGTGGAAATCAAAACATAAAAACTAAATCTAAATTAAAATGGATGTAAAAGATGTCAGCATACCGTAACTTTATTTCCTTAGTATTTTTGGGTCATGATATCTACAAATCAACTGTGAATACTGGGTTTGGGTTATTTCAAGTCCCTCCTGCCCTAGTATAATTTTATCATGTCAACGGTCATAACCATTAGTAAACTGAAAAAGAACGACTGTGCCAGGAGGACAGCAAATAATCATCAATTTTTTTAAATGGTTACGACCGCTGACGCGATAAAATTATACAAGGGGAGAGGGGTCACTGGGAGCACTCTCGAAGCAATCACCTGGCAAAAACAAACATATATATCTTATATAAAAACAAAAACATTTATTTTACCAATGGAAGTTGTTGAGCAACAAACATCTTACCTCGGCGTTCATAAAGATAATCCAAGTAGAATTTTCCTATGATTTTAGGGTTGTTGTTTGAAGTCCAAATTCGCAAGAAATTTATCCTGGCACTGTACGTGTCTTGTGCACCGTAGATACACAAAGGGAACATCGCCTTCTGGTATCCGCAAAGCTTGTCATGGCCATCTAAAGACATAGTGCAGTCTGCTCCCTTTTCGAATCCAGAAAATAACGCGATGTCATTTCAAGTAAAAAATGGATAGAAGCCTACTTATTACACCAGTAACATAAGTATTAGTTCTCTGGTGTCGCTTTGCTTTTCCAACACCTCCTCTAGCTTGAAGTCCTTCCGGGGAAACTTCTTTCATGACTGCGTAAACAACATCACGGGGCACATTTAGCCCGTGGATCTCGCGTACCTTTTGTTGCATGGAACGATAGCCAAGCAGCTGTCCCGGACCATCCATTTCGCGTCTCACAGCTTCTTTCACATCTTCAGTATCCACTTCATAATCCGTGAACTTTATGTCAAAGTACTGCAGCCTGCGTGCTAAAGTTCGCCCACTCCATGCATACATTGGGTATTTCGATTCTATGAAGTCTAAAATCTCACTTTTTTTCCAGTTTTGCCGGACGTACTGAGATAAATCATCTTTAAGCGTTTGATCTTGCATCCAGTCAGCATTCCTGATTTGATTTGCCGCCATCTTCTGTGGGAAACGTCAATACCCAAGTGCATTGTGGGCTCTGGCATCGATAGGCCATGAACAACTTTTTTTTTTTTTAGCAAAACCTTATGGCACTGCTAGGCCAAGGAAATATTATTATTTTCGTTTCATTGTACTTTTGCTTAAAAATTATTTTACTTTACTTTCTATTTTTTTCGTTTAAATTTGATTTAAAGTATCTCGATAATAATTTTTTTTCGTTTAAAGTTTAAAAATAAAATGAAATAACATAATAAATTACGGGGAACTTACAAGATACTACACAATTTTCTTATGGCACTCCTAGGCCACCATAAATGCGAACGGTCTACTTGGGACGTTACCGATTTATCTGCAGCTTCTTGTTCCAAGGAGCATTGCTCTCATTACATACTCACGCAATATGGTGGGCTGGATTGTGGGCATTCAGATACATACTTCTTCCGGTCTTTTTCAGGAAGCATCCCTAAACAACACGTACGCCATCTATCCGTCATGTCAAACCGACGAAGACTGACCTTGTGATCGACCGTCTCAGTAAACAATATCAGTACCAGATAAGTTTTTAGGAAGCTGTGAATAATCCGGAAAATTCTATGCCATCTACGTTTAAACGGTGATGTAATTAAAGCATGGTCAGTAAAAAGTTTTCAGAACACGTTTATACGCTTACAACTGCAGTAGTTTCAAACCAGCTAGTCAGTTATTTTTTTAGTCGTCGCTGGAAGGACGAGTAAAGCAAATTGCAACCTCCTGACGTTATTAAAAAAAAAAAAAGCTTTGAGTAAGAACCCCTTCTCAAGGAAAAAGAGTTAGGCCAGGGCAGTTTGACTCTGCTGTATGTACTGTTTATTTATAATTATATTCTTGTGAATTCTTTTAGTTGTCTGTCTGCAGAAGTAGAAAAAAACTATTGTTGTTGTTGTTCGTATAGATAACATTATATTGAAGAGTTTAAGAATAGACGGAACCGGGGTTAAAAACGTTCGTCACTCCCATGGAATTCCGTACAATCTTGATAATGTCACAATGCAATGAGTCAATGCACCAGACGAAGTGAACATTTGACGATTCGACGAGTGGCCTTGATTAGAAATTTGGTATCAATTTGGCATCAGAGGTATGCAGCATGTCATAAAAACACATACTGTTGCAGCCGGACTTAGGTGATTTTCATTCACCATCGAAACCTCGATTTGTTTAGCAGTTGAGTAAGTAATTCACGTCAGCAATTTCTCTAGCACTGGTTATGGTATATTTTCAACCTCAATTAGCACTTTGTAACAGTTTCTTTAACTGCAAAAAAAGGGATGAGGGTGGGAGAAAAGGTCTCCTTGAATGTGTGCTAATGTAAATCAATTAGGAGGTCAAGGCATGTCAGGTAGTGAACTACGGTAATGCAAGCTGTCCTACCAAAGATTTTTTTGCGTCGGACTATCAATCAAAAGTAACAGCGTCAAATATGGTGAAGTACTTTTTCTAATCCTCATCTTGGAGCTCATTCTATGAAATGAAATAAATCTTGTAGACGAGAATTCATATCTGGCACATGCAGTACATTTTTAATTGTCGCCATTTTTCCTCGTCATCTCAAGCTGAGTCGTAACATTTTAGAGCATTACCCCATGAGTGATAATTTCAACGACTAGCAAAATTCGAATGCAAGCGTTTAAGCTCTTGTTATTTAAAAACTAAATTTCCAATAATACCCTCCAAACAAATGGAAAATCAAATATAAACCAAGGATAAAATTGAACCACAACGGAGCCAATGCAAAATAATTTTAGCCTGTTCACAGACCCTCTGCGAAAAGGAAAATATACCAACGTCTGTGTACAGGCTAAAACAATTTAAAACTTTCATTTTTCTTTCCCAGAACAGGTGAGGGGCATGATCAAAAAGAGAGAAAACTTTGTTCACCCATACCCCCTCCCCGCCAAGGATTATAAATGGTCTCTTAGCTTTTGCTTTCGCGTTTGTTTACAAGCGTGGCCAATGAATACTTTTCCACAGGAAAAAAAAAGCAAAAGGGCAAAGGTGGCTACTTATTATTCTAAGGTATTCAACATTGATATACGCCGTATGACTTAATCAACAACTCAAATTACCAGAAAAAGCTTGGTTTTGCGAAGATCTCACTGAACTTTGAAGAACGCACGGCCGCCAGACGAATACTGGGAGCTAATTAATTCGAAGTGCTACAACCGAGGTAATTTCAAATTTTGTCGTTCAACGTTAACTTTGTTCTGTCTTCACGCTTCATAGTTTTGCGACAAATCAAATAATATTCGAGCATCCAAAATCTCAGTGATCGGCAGACATATCTGCGAGAAAGTAAAATAGCGAGTCTCAAGATGTTGGTTCATTTCATGCTTGTGTAACGATGTTTATTATCATTCCCTTTACTTCTTCTTTATTCAACCGAAGAACGCTGATTTGAACTGCATATACTTCATTGCCTGACGAATCTTGTGTAACGAAATTTGGTATGAATTGGAAACAATCTTGTTCTTGTAATTTTCCCACCTTGAATTCAGGTGCGCCAATAACTAAGTTTATCTCGGTCCACGCGATTCAGGCCATAAGCAGTTCTTCTATATTCACACGGCCCGTTGACTCCTACAGAGTCAATCGCGAAGGGAACTGCAAAATATACGTTCAGCAGAGCATTACTTGGTGTGTGTAGATAAACAAATTTCTTCAACGATTCAACACTTCGCCAAAGGACATTTGCTTTAAATTCTGTTATAGTATTTTAAAGTTAATTAAAAATACAAAGTGCTAGAGTAGCCTTTTCGCTTTCGCTTGCTCGGAAAAGGCCAGATGTTCTGCTCGCAAAGTGGGAAAAATACTAACCAGTATGAGACTGAAGAGTTTGGTGTGAATGTATACAAAGATTTCGGTATGGATTGCATCGAACAGCTCTGAAATACCACGTGTGCAGTGACGGCAGTCTGTCACGAGGGCCCTTGTCTTATGGACGCTGAGAGCGGCGTAATCATTAGTGATTACCCATTTCACCCCTAGAATGAATGATGGCGTCGTGGTTCTAATTTTTGAGTCTGTGGGCAAAATCCTGTGGAGTGACCATTCAAATAAAAGCTACTGAGCGTCACTTTCCAGTGATGCTGTTTGTTACAGTGTTCAAGCTAGTTCTAACCGTGAGTCTGAGGACGAAATCCTCCGGTGTGACCTTTCAAATAAAAGCTACTCAGCAGGCCCCGGTTGTTCAAAAGTTGGTTAGCGCTTAATCCAACGGATAAGTGTTAGGGAAACCAATTGCGCTATCCAGTGGTTATCCACCTTTTGAACAACTGGGGCCCGTACTTTCAAATGGTGCTATTTGCTTTTCAGCATTTTACAAAATGGAAGTTGGAAATTTTGTCGAATTTTATTTCCTTTCCATTTGTGGGAGTAAAAGGATTAAAGGGACATGACGAGAATGTAAGCCCCATGTAAGGGAATCCATGTAACGGAATCCATGTAAGGTAATCCATGTAAGGGAATCCAAGACAATCTTGGATTCTGGATTCCACGCTGTGGATTCCGGATTCCAGATACTACTGGATTCTTGTTATGGATACTTTGGCGGTGGAATTCGAATTCCAGAATCCATTCGTTATTGGGATTCCGGATTCCTTGCTCCTTCCGGATTGAAAAGCCCAGGATTCCGAAATCCGGATTTCCTTACATTACACGAAAGGCGTGAGGAGGCCATCATCAGTCATTTATCAGCGAACAAACTTTCTGGCCGAGCATTTCTTTCTTATCGGTCGTTTTAACTGATATTGTTAAGACGAGTTTGCATGTATCACCCTTATAGCAGTTGATTATACTAACTTCAATAATCTGAAAAATTGCTTGATCCTTTACAATCCCTCTTTGTAGGGTTCCAGATCAGAATGTCTCGGTTGAAGTAAGCCATATGGCATCATCCTCCAAAACAAGAGTGGTAACACTGGCATCAGAATGGGGATCAAAGCATGGGGGGATGTCAACTTTAATTAGAGAGTTAGCCATACAATTAGCAAAACATCGTGGTTTGCAGGTGTTTATGTTTCTTCCGCGATGCAGCGAGGAAGATAGGGACGCAGTTCGACGCTGTAACATTACTCTGGTTCAGGCAAAGAGATTGCCTGGTTATGATGAAGAAATAGAATGGCTTTGCTCGCCGCCAGAAGACCTACAAATTGATTTCATTATTGGACATGGCGTGAAGCTCGGTCGTCAAGCCCAGTTCATAAGGGAACGTCGTCTTTGTAAGTGGATACAGTTCGTGCACACGGACCCAGAGGAGCTTGGAATGTTGAAAGAATTCAACAATGCCATTCCAAAGGGTGTAAAGAAGCTTATGCACGAGGTAGAACTCTGTGTCATGGCTGATTTTGTTGTGACGGTTGGGCCAAAGCTGGAAGATGCATATAGGTGTTACCTTCGCTTTTGTCAGAAAGACCAAGCTTTATTTGTCCTTACACCTGGCATTTTCAAGGAATTTTCCAATGTGATGCATGGCACTCGAGACGAAAGTAAGTGTAAAGTTTTGGCTTTCGGACGCAGCGATAGAGAGGATTTTTCTCTGAAGGGTTACGATATCGCAGCTGAAGCTGTAGCTAAGCTAAATAACGCCCAGCTGATTTTTGTTGGTGCATACGACAGTGAAGAAGTTGACGTTGCAAACAATTTAAAGAGTTGCGATATCCCTCCCAGTCGTCTGAGAGTGCGACCGTTTATCGAAGACCGGGAACATTTGAAACGGGTCTTTTCCGAAGCAGACATAGCCATCATGCCATCCAGAACAGAGGGTTACGGACTTGCTGCTTTGGAAGCCCTCTCAGCTGGGCTGCCTGTTCTTGTTAGTGCCAATTCGGGATTTGGGGAAGCCCTAAGGAAAGTCCCTTTCGGCTCAGGCAGTGTCATCCATTCTGAAGAACCTGATGAGTGGGCTAAAGAGATCAAGAAGGTTTGGGCAAAAGATAGAGCTACTCGCCTACAAGAATCGAAAACACTCCTCCAGAATTACACGAGCGCTTACAACTGGGAGGAACAAATAAGAGATCTTGTCCACAGGATGACAAACATTGGTAGTAGTAAGTATATGAATTCCATTTTTACCCTGCTTTCTCTCTGCAAAGTATATTTAACAATTATTCCTCGAGCCCAAATGGGCTCTGAGTCAATAGCCCACTATGATGAGGGCGAGAGGAATAATTGTTTTAGTAAAATCCAACTAGTTAGTCAAAAATATCGAGAATAAAAAAAATTAGCCAGTTAAAGCTAGACTTTAATCCTTTTTTGCCGCCAAAAAGCCGACGCTTTTCGCTACTAGTGGGTTATAAGGTATAGCCTAGTAGTAGCCCAACCAATCAGAACACAGCGTTGATAATAATCCACTAGGTGGATTTTACTAATAAGTCTTACACCTCATGGAACAGTAGTAGGACAATTCCATACGCAAATAGTTTTAAACATCAATTTCATAATTCAGTTATTTTTTTCTGCGGGGATTCTTGGTTTTGATGTTTTGTTCTTCAATAAATTATTAGGTATTTATGAAGACTGCAGCGTAACAAGACGTGTTTTGAACCTGTGGGCTGTAAAAGCGGTTGGCGAACAGACATTTGATTAAACCTAGGATTGCTGAGGTCATATGTTACTTCTATATCATTTTAAGAGTATATAGATCTCAAACCGTGCAGAATTCTTTTAGCAACTTCGAAAAAACAAGAACAAAGACATCCGGTATAGTAACACAACAAAATGTCTAGAATGTTCGACTTTTTAGTCCGATACCTCATCCCTTGTGAGGTTTTTTTGAGTGTGATATCTTTATTTTGTATAGTTGGGCCAGTTTTAAAGTTGAAGAGACCATCCAGCTCTGATCCAGAGGATCCTTGCCATTCCTGGTTAGCGCCTAATGCAGGTAAAGTTGTCTTACTCTTTATCCGTTCTATGTCTCGTTTAGGCTTTGATAAATTGTGCTAGCATAATTTTTGGCATAATTCGTCATTACAAGAATAAGTTTGTACTACTTTCCGCACAAAGCACTATCGGCATAATTTTTACTTTTGGCCAGCCTTTTTAAAATTGATATTGTTGCGTTCGACGAGGGAGAACGCTGACTATTCGTGTACCGTACATTACGTAGTAACTGTTCTGTATGCCATGCGATTTCACGGTTTGGACGCCACCTTGGACCGGCCTGGCACACTTTGCCTCGATCTCATGTATTCAGTTTTTCTCGCCCGGGAGCTGGTATCTATTTTGTGACACTCGTTCACAAATGAAAGGTTGGCGATTTTCTGTTTACCACAGGTTTGTTTTTGTTTTTCTCGCAGTTTTCAATTAAGTTTTTTTTGTCATAGAAAAATTTCCATTCTAAGACAATCGGATATGTAGATATACCTGGATTTTTGAAAACCAGGTTAGCAAAAATATCAACTCATTCGACTAATTGGCAATT
This sequence comes from Porites rus, assembly GCA_964035705.1. Classification (NCBI taxonomy): domain Eukaryota; kingdom Metazoa; phylum Cnidaria; class Anthozoa; order Scleractinia; family Poritidae; genus Porites; species Porites rus. The sequence continues at coordinate 9,847,485 of OZ037993.1, forward strand.
TAAAACAACAAAACTCATTCAAAAGCCGATTAAAAGCCTTTACATGACGCCAGGCAGTACGTTAATGGTCCCTAGAAACATTCCAACGAGTCCTAATTTAAATAACGCAAATTTTAGAACACTTATTCAGTAAACTTACTTCGCGAAGTTTCAAACCGGTGTCATTTCAGTCTAGAAAATTTTTAAGTTGAGTGAGCTGAAGCGAAAGGGTGCCTGATTAAGGCTTACATAACAACTTAAATAGTTAGCGAATCACTACTTTTCTCGCGGTCCGATAAACAACAGGATTCCGCATGGAATAGACAACAAATTGAATGAAACATAGTGCACAAATTATCACCTTCTTATCTGCAAAAACCGGCCTGTGGTGCAATGCCATTAGAGCCCGCTGACACTAGACCTAGATCCAATTTTCCTGAGTCGAGAGTTGCTTTTCCCAGGTGCAATCAGCTAAGCTTAACACCCACGAAACAATATGAATGGCTGGCACAGAATATTTTGGCGAAACCGCAGTTCAACTACGCGATCACATACCCCTCAACACCATGCGGAAATCGACAATTACACACTTTCGCGGCACTGATAAGACTATCCACAACCACGCATAATCTTCTCACGTTTAACAAAAGCGGAATATCATCGAATAACTCGGAAAAACTCAGCCTATTGCCAGATAAACAGGGGCACCCAACGAGAATACAGTTCAAAACCACTTAAACATAGCATTGTTGAACGTATTTTAGTATTTAAGCGGTAGATATAGGCATATCTTTACCCCTAAAAATTTTTCATCTGTTCGGATTTCCTAGCTGAAAGTCTAGTGATCCGAAAATTATAGGGGTCAAAACCAGAAAAAAGGCTCCCGAAATCTAGGTGACCTTTTTAGGGTGAAAATCCGTTAAAAATGGGCAATTATATTATTTTTGGGGGGTTGGAAAATCCTAGGAGAGGCGGGCAAGCAAGAAATTTAACAACAAATGTTCCAAAAATTCTAGATCTCAAATCGTCTTCCGAACAGATATTTTCCAAAAATTGTCGTTGGGTGCCCCTGAGATAAACACCTCTCGACTTTTCTCTTACACTTGTCTTATTCAGGTTCTCGGATGTAGAGTGACAGGGTCGGCAGGTCAACGTTCACCTGCAATTTTGCTCTCACCTAATTCATTTGACTCCTAAGAGCCTGTTCCCGAGGCCAAAGACTTGGTGGTCACCTTAGAAAAGCGAACAATGTCGTACCTTTCTGTCTCAGCCCGGATCAGGGTGATTGATCCGTTTAGCCAAATGAAACGAGAATATAATACGATATTGGACGATGCAGACTCTGCGAATCGTAATAATTTTGTCCCATATCATCTCAGAGCTTTACATGATGCTTTCCGGGAAACTTTTCTCAAGGTGACCAATATTTAAAACTAAACTGCTAAACTGCACCGAAACCAGCTTTAGGCGCCCGCCGATTTCAAACTGATAACTGTCACTTGTGTTAAAGAAAGAATTGTGGGTAGGGAAAAAATAGGGAGGCGGGGAGGGGGGGGGGGGGGGGTAAGATAGTAATTCTGCCTACATCCACTTCTACACAACTCCCTCACCACAAGAAAAGCCAAAAAAATGGGACATAAGCAAACAATACAGTAAACAAGATATTAGACAGGGGAAGTTGAGAAAAATTACAAAATGTTTGCTAACCCGGTTTTCATAACTCCAGGTAGAGACATTATGTTAACAATGTGTTTTGCACACTGTATTTGTTTTTATGGATTCAAGCACGATCAGCTTAGATCGACCATATTTGATTCTGTTACAAATTATATCTTTTCGCTTTTAAAAGCTATTTACAGCGTTGTATTTCCTTTTGTTTCCCACCATTTTTGAAAATTACACAAGAAGTTGAACAGTGAAACATTGACCTTCACATCTCACTAATCCCGGGTGCGTTGTATTTTGAAAACATTGCTTAGTAGGTGAGTCGTGTTAGCCTAGTGTCACACACAAGGCAAGTGATACGTGACGTCAAACTTTTCAGATAACTTTAATTTTCTGTATACCAATTTTTAGCCAGTTTTATTGATCATCCTATAGTGCAAAAGAATATCCTGAGGATCATAGTCAGTGTTTGACCTGTTGTTACTTACGTGTACTTTACTTAGAGGTTAAGCTAAGTAAATGTAAAAGCATTTTTGAGGAAAAATGAAAAAGTAACGAATTGTAAAGTGGGAGGACAAACAGTAACACTGATAAAGACAGCTGCTGATATTCATATTGATAAAAGTGTTTGATTTTGATTTCTCGATAATACAAGCCCATCTGGTTTTGCACCCCCTTCCCCCTACCACTCACTACCCACCACCCTCCCCCTCCCCATCGAACGGTCTCCCCCCCCCCCCAATTTTTAATTATTACTAATTACTTAAAAGTAACAAAAACATTTTTTTTTGCCTTGTTATTGTCACATTCAGCACATGCAGGAGACCTTGGTCCCACAGTAAGTGACCCTGGACTCTTTCCAGAGGACTCAACGCATGCGCATAACTAGCTAGGCTACCCAAGATGGGGTCCGCGATTTTACTCAGTCGTTGTCAGACAGTTTTGTTGTTTTAGTAGTTTCCCTTTCTATCACTGCAAATACTTTGCAAGACAGTGATAGCCGGGGCATTTATCATGAATAATGCACTAGTAAAGTTTCTTGCTGTAAATAGGGTAAATGTGTTTGCCATCTACGGGTTTATTGCATAGGTATTTACCAAATTTAGAGAAAAAATAGAAGCCCAACTTCTGTTTGCTTTGCTAAAATGAACATTTATTTAATCACTTCCACCATATGGTGCGGAAGACTCAACAGAGCGAGGCTCCAATTAAAGTGTGTCCTTGCAGATAACCCACCCACTCCAGGTCTACGTCCCCTACTCTTTTCGAACAGTGGTGTGGGTTCTTTTACGTTCCACAAGAACCGGATAAGTGAAAGTGCTGTGAGACGGGACCTACGGTTTTTCGTTCTTATCCGAGAAGACTAGAAAGTCTAACCGTTTTCAGATGTCATTGCAAAGGCAGCACTTTCTCCTCAGTTATTTTAAAGACCCTGACTTTTGGTCCGGCCGGGGTTTGAACCCGCGACCTCTCGCTCAGCAGACCGGCGCTCTCCCAACTGAGCTAACCAGGCATAATTAGTTGACATAATTTTAGAAGCATATGAGCAGTGCGAGCAGCATATTACGCTACTTTTGCACGAGCGCAGTCTAGCAAGCCTAATACAATCTCGTAGGTACATGTCGCTACGCCATGTCTCTGTTGCCGTTCTTATAAAGCAACTGGAGATCAGACAGAAGCAACGTCGATTTTGTTTTAACCATTGGACAAAATATATATTGAACAATATATATATTGTCTGGGACTCAGATATTTTCTTTGTCCCACGCTCGTGACATGCTGATCATTTCGTTTTCACATTTGTTTCACCGAGCTTAAAATTTACCACGATCTTTCATTCTTTCACCATACAGTGTGACATCGACATTGCTGATCCAGCAGTATACAGGAAGCGTGTCAAAAATGAACCTAGCATAAGGCCTCGCTGTCCACGAGTTCTCCGTAGCTCAAGTGGATAGAGCGCCCGCCCGGTGTTTGGGAGCTCATAGGTTCGAATCTTGTCGGGGACTCAGATTTTTTTCTTTGTCCCACCCTCTTATTGATTGTTGATCATTTCGTTTTCGCAACAGATATATTACTTTGCAGATATATTACTTTACTTTAATATATTACTTTACATTTCGTTTTCGCAACAGATATATTATTTTGCGTCAGAACGCAAATGCAAGGTAGTTTATAAAACCTGAAAGAAATAACGTAGCTTGCAACCTGACATGGACTTTCAGATCAATTAAAGTCGAGCCGTTTGTACATTTAACTAATGGCCCTCATTCAAAATGAAGGTGACTTTCGACGCCTATGACTGTAGGAGAAGTTGCTCAGATGATCGCTATCCAGCAACCTGTAAACGTGACATGTTATTACTATTATTTGTGTAGAATCATCAGCTCCAAAGTTGAAAAAGGTTTCAACCATCACTCAGCATCCTAGTGGACAACCCAGGAGTACGACTGCACGTGATGTAGGTAGGTTATTGACAGCTTTATAAATTAATATATCTATTTGTTCTCTAAAAAGCCATTTTTGTGATTTTTGATAACATTTTTATTGTGTGAACGCAAAAGAGATATTGTCTTAGGCAACTTAATTCTTGTTCACCCGAGCAATTTAATTTTGTGATTCTAGAAGTAACTTATATCAGCCAGTGTAAACCAAGGGTAGAGGGATATCCACTGATCAGTGTCACATAGTTGTATCGCGGGCTCAGGTATACAAATCATTGAGGTGACGTATTTTTTGTTCACTGATAGTTTTTGGTTTTCAATTGATCGCGGATCAGGTCCAATTTTTAAGGTGGAATTCAGTTTGCTTTCAACTTACGGAAAAATTGACTTACTTGTGAAAGACATTTCATAAAAGATCCCTCGAAAGCTTCGCTTTTAGCCTCAGCTAAATCTGTATATTAATTTGTAATTCTTTGATTTATATGTCGTGATATTCCATGTACCTTAATTTTTACAGTGAAGGCTGGCTGCCCTCGAGATGACGAGTTAGAAGAACTTTCGACCTCGCTTGCCGACAACTGGGATAGGTTAGGACGTCGACTGGGGTTTTCTCAAGCAGGAATTATTGCATTTCACAAAGAAAATGAGAGACTGTCCGATAAAGCGTATGCAATGCTGATAAAGTGGAAGGAGAGAGAAGGCTCCGATGGTTCGGCCTTTTTGAAGTTAGGAGCTTGTTGCTACGAAAAACGGTGATCCTGGCAAAAGTATCTTTTGCGCTCCTGGGATCGCCATTCGCCATTGCTGTGCGTAAGAGGCTCCCAAGGCTCTAAATGAGTAAAATTAGAATAGCCCAGTTTCGAGTTCGCCATGTCCGCTGAATAAAGAAAGTGAAGACACGTTTTTTACAGGGTTAGCCTCCATCTGAAGTCAATATATTCACAAATTCCAACGAGAAGAAGACCTGTTTATTACTCTGTCTATTGTGTTTTTGAAATTTTTTGGAATTGAGAACGCTATCTAATTGTTTTCTTTTTAGTTTTAGTTGGAATACAATCATGTATGACTTTTTCATGTTTTATTACAAATTAGCTCGTAAAAAAAAAGGCGAAACAGCTGTCTACGCCTACGACCCCTCTCTGTTTTGGTTTCTTTCGGTGTCGTGTTGATGTCTTGCAAAGTTAATTTTCACGTAGTACGATCAGCTTTGTAGAATTAAGTGTGTCTACTCAAAGGTTTTGCACGATTCAGGCAGAGAATCCTTTTCTCCTTCTCAGTCATGAAGTGAAAAGGAGGCTCTTCTAGCAGGGTGCAAGCGGTACAACCCCAACAAGAATTCCCTGGAGTACTACTCGCGCTGCAAATCAACTAAGCATAAATATGGAGGTATTCCTCCATAGTTATGCTAAATACCCATATTTATGGAGTTGATACGAAACACTCTCTTCTGTAAAGTCTTTCAATTAAGCTGAAACTTTTCAAATGTACGACGATCGCCATCTTTTACGGCCTACGGATGAATCGTGTGCAGTTGGTATAAAGTTTTCGAGTATAAGAAATGACAGAATGTCTTCTTGCAATCATTGAGTTTTATACAGCGAAGACAGATGGCCCTTCTCACCGCAGACAAAATGCCATGTTCTCTGCTTGAGTCTGCTGACCTATTTTAGAATACTCTTATATCTTGCGCACGCGCAGAAGACTCCAGAGGACGGGTTTGTGCCAGAACAAAAAATTAACCGAGACAATTTTTGAGCTCGAGCGTTTCCTTCGCAAAACCCGAGCAATAATGATCCTAATTCAAGGTTTTACACGTGCGTTAAAACTAACATGGTAATAATTTATAGAATAAAGTCAAAACTGTCTATCAAGACCTATCAAAGGCATCTATTTACAAGTATTTTTGAACCTTTCAGTATTAACACATGTCGCCTAATAAGAATGCAAAACCCAGTCAACCCACTGCGTTGGATCGGTGTTGGTTGTTGAATAGATTAGATTATCGATGTAGATTAATATATAGATCTAGCCGGAGCTAAAAGCGAGGCTTTCGATAATATTTATAGTTTGCTCAAACAAAATATAAAATCGTGTAATGTTAAAGGTGATGTTACTCGAGATGATTCGTAATGTCGATTTTTAGCCCAACACAGCGTTGTAACATTGTTCCAACATTGCAATGCTGTGTTGCGCTAAAAATCGTCGTTGCAAATGGTCCCGTGTAACATCACCTTAAGCGGCGAAGGCAACGAGAACGGTGAGAAAAATAAAACAACAATTAGTCTAATTAGCAAAAAAAGCAACTTTGCACGTACAGCACACCTTTTTTGTACACTTCTTTACCGTTGCTTTGCACGACTACAAAGTGAAACGTCCAGAAACTTCCTAGTTACACGTTTTATGGAGGAAATGTCGTACGTGATTTTATTCACTTTTTCCTTCTGCCCCTCGTTTTCACCCCGGTGGCCGCTAGCATTTCTCATTTTCTCACCACCTCCACAAAATTTTCTTCCGAAAAAAATTGTCTCCTTTGTTTTTTATCTCTCGCTCTACTAGCTCTCCGTCGCTCTTTTTCTCGTTGAGCTTCGCTGGCCTGTCGCCTACTTCCTCTTTTTCTCTGTCTTTCTCTATTTTCTAACTTTGTGGACAAGACAATCAATCTAAGCTTAATAATACTTTGGACAACATGATATAAAAACGATTTCCGCCTATCATTTTCGTCTTTATTGACTCTTAAGTTGTCTCTGCTTTACAAGACGCGGGTGGCTATGCAATTTCGCGCCAAAATAACCTCGAGTTGCATTTAGATTGCCATACCCTTTTGTTAAGTTATTTTACATTGGTATACCTGTGGTGCGGACGGACGGGCGGACGTACGGTCAGGTGATTACCAAAATTTCTCGGATGGGTGCGTTACCACATATTTCCTGAGTATTGGGCTACACTCGCACTCGCGAAGGGCGCGCTTGTTGGAGCTCCGCCATCAATTTGACTTCATTTAAAAGAGAAGAACTTTTTCTAAAAAAAACCTGTGCTTTTGGAATTCTAAGGTGTTGCGAGAGAAAAAAAAAGGCGGTGGGGAAGGAAGTCAGAAGCGGGGTGTGGGGGTAATTTTTTGGCTATGGCGGATTGTCTTCAAGTTTTAAGCAAATGATTTCTTTCTAGGTCTTCAAGAAAAAAAGGCACAGACATAACTACAGTATAGCAGAACTGGCAGCCCAGACTTCATGGCTTGGAGTCTTTGGGCTTTCTATGACTCTTCTTGACTTAAGAGCATAGCCTTGTACAGTATTTTGGTGCGGTCATAGCTTATGATAAGATTTTCAGTTAAAACATGTTATAAGACTGCAACAATATTAAACTGGACATGTAGGGTTTAACTGTGGCTCTTTCATTCAAGGATCCATATATGCAGGGTTGTCACTACGATTTCAAGTTGCCGGGCATTTGTTGTTAGTAGCCGGGGAAGTCGCAAGCCGTCATGGAGCCCCCCCCCCCCCCGCCCCCCCCCCCCAGGAAGTTTTAGAAGTGCAACTTCTACCGCTTTCCAAAAGGCATTACCGCCCCAAAAAAGCAATCTTCATCAAGAGTACAGGTATCATTAGCGATTTTATGATGATCACGTCTTTACTAAAGAAAACTACAACATTCTGAGGCACTAAAATAATAAGTTTTTACTTTACGTAAAGGCTCGTTGGAGGGTTTTTCAGTGGCCGCCAAATGGGAATATACATGTAAGCACCGGCGGGTCTGAAAAAAATGATAGGTAGGCACCGGTCACGTTTTCCGCGCAATCTTATCTTCACGCAGCCAAGGCGCATGCTGGCCAGTGAAGTGTTAAATCACAACGATACTGTACAAATGTTAAAAATGTGGAAAGGACAATCGATTCTTTTTTTTTTTTTTTTTTTTTTTTTTTTTTGGCAATTTTTTTTTTTTTTTTTTTATTGCAAGTAATACACACACAGAAAAGAAACAAAAATTACACAGAATAAATAAAGTAATAAAAAGAAAAAAAAGTAACAAATAAAGTAAAACAAAAAAAAAAAAAACAAATAGCGAATTTACACACTTACATGGCAATATACTTACAAATATTAAAATACATTACAGCAATGGTAATTCCATATATTACTCTACTTAGTATAATCTATAATTAATTTTTACATTTTTTTTTTCTTTCTTTGTGGTGAAAGTAATATAAATACTCATAGTAGGTGCACTAATTTATGTTTTTGGAGTTAGGAGACAAGCCCCAGCGAGGAAAAGAAAGGTTTCCATTTTTTTGTATTGCGCGGTGTCTTATTTTCTAATTGGTATATATGTCTCAGATGAAACAAGAAATTGTTGTGAATTGGGAAACATTCTTTCGATCTGCATATCCAGATAAAGTTCTTAGCTATAAGACAACAGAAGTTTATATGGAGCTTAAAGGAAGAGCTGTCTGGCGTTAGGCCCAAAGCGGTAGTCATGTCTAAGTAACTGCCCGGTTGGAGGATCTGGCACGACTGAAGCCATATCGAGAAATTATCCCAAAAATTTTTGGTTTTTTGGCATTTCCAAAATAGATGCATCAAATCCTCTTTCTCGTCATGGCAAAAAGTACATTTTCCGTTCTCTTTAACTCCTATTTTTTGCAGATAGCTGTTAGTTGGTAAACGTCTATGTAAAAATCTGAAATTAAAATCAATAAGTTTTGAGCTCGTTGTACAAGTGTTTGCTGCTTGAAAAACGTTTCTCCAGTCAGCATTTTTATCGGTTGAAGAGTGGATGTCTTTATGCCATTTGTCTATACAAGATGTGGGTTTTTCACTTTTATTTGCTATTAGTTGCTTGTAAGCAATTCTAGATGATTTTTGGCCTTTGAGAAATGTGTTAAGAGGACTTTCATACTGCTGATGTGTTCTCGGGATTTGTCGTTGTAAAGATTTCACGGCTGAGACGATTCCGAAAAACATTAATGGTTTTACTCGAATGTTATATCTGTTCTGAAAATGGTCGAGGGAAAAAAAGTTGAGAGAATTCTCGTCCATTAGATGTTTAACTTTTGTTATACCCTTGTTAAGCCAATTATTGCAGAAAACTGGTGCGTTATTTATTCTTATTAATGAATTTTGTAACAGAGGTAGAGATAGAAAATGATCTTTTGATACTATTTTGCTCTCGAAGAAAGTGTCAGACCAAATTTCTACAATTTCTTTGATAAAAGGGTCTTCTATCTTTAGCTTATCAATATCCTTTCTGTTAAGATTTCCTAATTCGAAAAAAAGACTTCCCCCGTATTTTCCCAGCGCCAGATTAAAGAAGTTTTTCCATTTGCCACGGTTTCCTGAATCTAGATACTTTTTAATCCACGTAGCCTTGAGAGATTTGTTAAAAGAGGCAATATCAATCATTTTAAGTCCTCCTTCAGGGTAGTCATTGATCATGATCGAGCGTTTAATTTTATCCTTTTTGCCGTTCCATAAGAAATTGAAAAAAAGCTTGTTGATCTCTTTTATCGCTTGGTGATTCGTTTGCAAAGGTGTGAGTATATAGACCAATTGGGATGCTACAAGGCTTTTTAGTACTGTTATTTTCCCTATTAAGCTAAGTCTTCTAAATTTCCAGCATCCCAGGATAGTTTGGATTTTTGCCAATTTCTCGTTGTAATTGAGAGAGATTGTTAACTGTTGATCTGTAGACAGCCACACGCCTAGTGCTTTGACCTTTCCCTTTTGCCATTTAAAATTTTTTTCCGGACAGAGTTTCAGGTTGCAGTTTCTTTTAGAACCTATCCACAAGGCCTCTGTTTTCTCATTGTTCAGCCTTAGGCCAGATATGTTCCCAAATGCTTCTATCAGTAACAGTGACGCTCTTACTGATTCTTCAGTTCCATCTAAAATGAGTGTCGTGTCATCCGCATATTGACTTACTTTAACTTCGGTATTATAGATTTTGATGCCCTTTATTTCTTTCTTATTGCGAATAGCTTCAGCGAGTATTTCTACGGACAGTATGAAGAGGTAAGGCGATAGGGGGCAGCCTTGTCTAACACCTCTACTTAACTCAAAGAAATTGCTTGCCCATCCATTGTTTAGTATACAGCTTTCGGTATTGCAGTAAAATAGTTCAACCCAGTTTAGCAGTGAGGGGCCAAACCCAAAGTGCCGTAACGTTTGGTTTATGAATGACCACTCTAACGTGTCAAAAGCTTTTTCAAAATCGAGGAAAAGAAGTAGACCGGGTAAACCTTTGTTTTCTGCATACTTAATAGCACTATCTAATGTGCGTATATTGTCACTGATACATCTGTTTTTAATAAAGCCTGACTGATCTTCTGATATAAGTTCCGGTAAAACTGTTTTGATTCGATTTGCAATAGCCTTTGATGCAATCTTATAATCGCAGTTTAATAGTGTCAATGGGCGCCAGTTTTTAATCAGGTTGGGATCTGCGTCCTTCTTCGGTATAAGCTTGACAATTCCTCGCCTTTGTGATACAGCGAGTTTTCCTGTTTGGTAAGAAAAGTTTAGGGCCTCCGTTAGTGTTTCGCCTACGTCTTTCCAAAAAACTTTATAAAATTCACACGGCAGGCCATCAGTACCAGGTGTTTTTTCCGTGGCCATACCGTTTAATGCTTCCAAACACTCTTTAGAAGTTAAAAGACCCTCACAATGCTGTTTTCTTTCTTCACTTAATACTTCTCGTGCAGATGGAAAGAAAACTTCCGGGTAATCGTTAACTTGTACTTTTGAACTGTAGAGATTTTTATAAAAGGTCTCGCACTCGTGTAAGATTTCCCTGTCGGATTGGATTAAGTCTTTGTCATTAACTTTCAGTTGGGTAATTGTTCCTTGTTTGCAGTGTCTCTTCTCTAAGTTTAGAAAGTATTTAGTGTTTTTTTCGCCCTCATTGTACCATCGCGATTTAGATCTTAGAATAGCCCCTTTTGTCTGGTATTCGATTATGGTTTCAAGTTCCCGTCTTTTCTTTTCTAACTCTGGCCATACATTTTGGCAGTCAGTGGCATCAATGTTGGCGGTCTGCTCCTCCAGGATTTTTATTGTCTTTTCTATATCATCTTGTTTTTGAAACATTTTTCTCTTATTTATTCTGCCAAACTCAATTGATGTCTCTCTAATTTTCATTTTTATCATTTCCCACAGTAAGTTTGGATCGACAGTATTATCCAGTGCATATTCATCTTTAGTTTGAGTTATAATGGATTGTATTTTCTTTATATATTCTTCGTCCTTTAGGAATGAGGTATTTAGTTTCCAGAAGCCCCGTCCTCTCATGTTATTATGCGTCGAAATTTGCAACGTGACCAATGAATGATCTGTCTTATAACCAGGGACTATATCTGTGTTGATTGAGTTGCAAGATGTGCATTGACTTACGAGAAAAAAGTCAAGTCTGCATTGTATTTCGGGGTTCTTTTGTCTCCATGTAAATCGTCGTTGTTCAGGGTTTTGTATTCTCCAGACATCAATAAGGTCTAAGTCCTCGGAATAGCTATTTATGACTTCCAACGATTTTTTGTGGGTTTTTGCAAGGCCACCTTTTTTATCTTTTTCAACATCCAAAACTAAATTATAGTCCCCGCCAATTATTACCTCATCGCACTTAAAATCTGCTAACCGCTCAAAAACCGAGGTAAAAAAAGTTGGGTCGTCGCTGTTTGGAGCATATATATTTGCCAAGGTTAAGTGTTTCCCATTTGTAATCAAGTCACAGATTATATAGCGTCCCCCAGGGTCGCAGTATGTTCGCGAAATTTGAAAGGTGAAAGTGTTGTTAAACAATATGATAACGCCTGCCTTTTTGCTAGAGCAGTAACTGAAAAGGGCCTGATAACCCCATTCAGCTCGCCAGTCATGCATATTATTTTCGGTACAATGAGCTTCTTGAATAAAATATATGGCCATTTTTTTTTTCCGCAGCCAATTAAAGAATTCCCGTCGCTTGCTTCTGTCTCCTAATCCCCTAGCATTAATTGAACCAATTGTAAGTTCCATTTCTTTTGTTGCTGTGAAGAAAGAAGAAACTGATAATTTTCACCCAAAGAAGAATAGCATGAGAGATTATTCTGATTTGTGCAAATGAGATATAGAGTGTCGGTTTCGTACAGAAAGGTCTAAGAAAAAGATATTTCAAAGCACTGAAAGTAAAACAAAACAGAAAAAAATCGAAAAAAAACATAAAGACAAAGTTAAAATGTTTTCTTGCTGGGTGGTCGCTTTGCATCTCTAAGGGGTGACTAGCCGCAAGAAAAAAAGAATAGTAAATTTGTCCCCGTAATACAATTATGAAACAGTCTCAGGATTAATGATCAGTTTTTTTCCTACAGGCCACACTCGACCTCTAATAAATAACTTATCTGGTTCCGATAGACTGAAGAATGCAGGAATGTTGTTTCTTCTGGCCTCTTGGAAGGTCTTCATCTGCTCTTTGCGTCTTCTGACAATTTCTGCAGGATAGTCGCGGAACATTTGGAAATCGGTTTCTTTTAATCGGTGCCCGAGTGAAAATATTTTCTGGACGTCCTTGTATCTCAGAAAACGAGCCAGTATTGGCCGGGGCTTTCCATTCTTGCTTTTTCCACTTCGATGAACTCTTTGGATTTCCACGCTTCTTGCGTCGTGGAAGCCCAGTTCGCGTTCTAAGAAATCTCTTAGGGTTTCTTCGACAATCGATTCTTATATGGTGTAAATGAATTAACATGCGCTGTAAAATCAACTGTAAATCCTCATTTATAGTTATAAGTAACTGGAACGAAATAACTGACTGAAAACAAAAGTAAAACTAATATTACAGATGAATTAACCCACAGAGAAGCGTAAAGAAGACAAGGGGACGATGAATGTACGAAAAAGCATCATAAACATAAGGTTACTATGGTTTGTTGAAAAATAAAAGTATGATAAGGCTAAGACAAGCGTAACATACGAAAAATCGCGGGATAAAATATGGCAAAACTTAACTGCACAACTGGTAACATTAAAGGTCTCGAATTTATGAACGAAACATCACTTAACATACGAAGAAACTGACCTACGGAAAAGCGTTTAACAGACAGGGCTAATACTTTATAAACGACGCTGAGATGTCAAAACGAGACTCAAGGAGAAGAATGCAAAAGTAATGCTAATGCTTAACTTCCCTTTTATATGTAACTTCTTGGAAGTACGTAGAACTGAGAGGATGTGATCATGACCTGGGGACAATGATCGAACATTCCCCGTTGACCGTGCGTTATTTAATATACTCGATGCCTAAAGCTAAATGTAGACCTGGTCAATTAAATGTCAATTTATTAAACATAGCAATCAGTCATAGTCTTCATCTTCAAAGCCTTCATCATAATCCTCATTATCATCAACATCAGCATCAGGGAGATTTAACGCTCGGATGAAGCCTCAACTTCTTCTGTGATGTCAACAGAGATCTGCTCAGGTCTTTCATCGTGAACAAAGAGTGCAGATTCCTTTGCCACTTCTTCCACATGTTCAACACAAAGCCGACACAACGGTTGAAGCTAGGGCCTTTTAGCATCGACAAAGGTGACGGCAGCGAAAACGTCACTTTTAAAATGAATTGGCGTTTTTTCCAACTTTGTCGCGTTTATTTCAATTCACTGAAAATAGCTAATGTAGGCCAATTTCCCTGGAGTTGATTTCTTTGGGACCGCACTCAAGTTTAGAAAGAGAAAGAAAAGTTTGTCGTCGCTTGTTTACGTCCTCCATAAAACGTAAAACTAGGCATTTTCACGTCGTAGTCGTGCAGTAACGGCAAAAAATGTACAAAAAAGCGTGATGCACGTGCAAACTAGTTGTTTTGCTCAATAAACCTATTGCTTTTTTGACGTTCTCGTTGCCGTCGCCGTCGTCGTTGCTAAAACTCCCTACTGACATTAATTTCGAGAACGGAGAGTTTTCGCGCGTGTGTACTAGTACCAAATCTAAGTCAGATGTCATTTTCCGACATTTCTTAGTTTTCACATGCGAGTATTTCAAAATTACTTAAACCTGCTGCAGATGAAACTTGCATTTAGTTTGATGGATAGTCTTTGTGTGTTTCAACGGTGTGCTCTTTTGGTTTAATTTAACGACGAAAGTAGCCGAGGCCCATGCTCTGAGTAGCCGGGGGAAATCCCCGGCCCCCGGCCCTTAGGGACCGGTCATTATTTATCACCTGGGGGGGGGGGGTCGGAGGATTTTGGGGGGGATCACTTGATTTTTAGGAGAACAGAGGGGGGGATCAGTCGTAACTGAGAGCCCAAAAGGGGGGGATCACTGAAAATTTTGGAAGGATTCACAGGGAGGACCACTCAAATCTGCTTGAACAATGCCAGTTTGAAAGCATACAACATAAATGTGCCCATTCTGCTGGGAGATGATAGCATTTGCAATCTCAATTTGTTCTAACACAACTTTATTTAAAAAACGGAAGTCTATCACACTGGCGAATGTGTGCATTTCAATTTATATCGAGAAAACTTGTTTTAACGCTTTTATATTTTTCCTTTTATAACGTGCTCATGACTTAGCTAATATTCATCTTTAAACATGACAGGTGAATTCTAAATTGTGAACTATATAAACTTCTGATAACTGAAACATTGTAAAAAGCGTGTTTGTTTAAACAAAAACCATTTATCGCCTCTCCAGGAATGGGCGTCCTGTGTCAGCTCTATACTAAATTCGATTCAACTGCTTCATCTGCCTCATCTTGAGCCTCATCATCCCATTCAACAACTTCATTTGCCTCTTGAGCCTCGTCATCCGATTCAACAGCAACATTTAGTCTCCTTCGGCAGGTTGACCCTGGACTTTGTCCCCTTAAAATGGCCGCTACTTGCTCTAGATTTTTTGCTAGGGTCGTGCTAAAAATACCCTTTTCTAGTAGCCATAGCAAAGGGTCTAGATGCAAACGCCTTGTTAGTTTCTTAGCAAAGTCAGCATTGATGCTATCTACAGGAGTAACTCTATCATTCTCTTCGATTGAACCGTAAATTTGCCCCGCGACCTCGATTGAGGTCAAGTTTCCTAAGAGATGACGTGCCCTCTGCTTGAGTCGCTTGTCCTTGGTTTTTCGGACCTTCCTCTTATTTTTCTTCTTTCTTCTTGACATTGTTGATTTTCTCGCGCACAAAGGAAACTTCTTTGACAGGTTAATATGCGCTGTTGTCAACTTGTTGGATGCGGACTGAAGTTCCTCGTGCAGTGTAGTGATTCGCCTATGTGCTTCTTCTAAATAGGCCAACTCATCGCCTGCAAATGACTTTAGAGTGTGGTCCTCTGAAAATTGTCGCTAAATATGACCTGCTGATAGGGACTTGGCGGACTGCTATTTGGCACTCTAAAAAAAGTAACTTTGCAGTTTCAAGCACTGATTGCAGTTTCAAGCACTTTGCAGTCTTAAGCAAGATTGCTTGTATGTCAACTGAATTCAGATGCCGGGATCCAGACTAGAAAAAGACACGGATCAAGAGACACTTTTAAAAAAAGACAGCGCGATAACGGCTTTTTTATGCTGTAAGTACATCATAGTTAGAAATACTACCTGTATATGAACGTTTAAAACACTAAATATACACGTCGAAAGGTGAATATGGGTACAAAGACATGGGGGGGGGGGGGGTCACGAAAGTTATATATAGATATGAGGGGGGATCACTTCAATAAAATAACATTTAAAGGGGGGATCGGCTAAATTTCATCGTGTTTAGCCAAAATCCTCCGACCCCCCCCCCCCCCAGGCGATAAATAATGACCGGTCCCTTAGTGACAACCCTGATATATGGTTAAATTCTTTCGAAACAAAAACCACCGAGTCACATTACTAATGCAAATACCATAAGTTGTAATAACTATCGAAATAAAAAGTGGTCTTCATGGTTCGTACTTTTCATTTTCTGATTAATGGTCATTCTCATATATTATCAACGTGACCTTCATCATAAACAATTCTCGTTGTCGTCATCATCATCTCCTTCATTCTCATCATCAGCACGGTCATGAACAGGTCTGGAACAGGCGGAACCTGAAAAAATCAAGGTTCACTTGTGGTGAAAGAACACTCACCTCCGCTGCCATTAATCAATGATGAAAGGTCCCTTAATCCAGAAACGGAAGTGTTCATTTTGTTCATTTGCGTGACCGATGAATACTTTTTCCGGTTTCTAAAATGAGAAATTGTGCAAGAGGGCAAAAGGTGGCTGATTATTATTCTCAGCTATTCAATGACGCCTAATGTCTGGGACAACTCCCATTACAAGAAAAAGCTTGGTTCTGTCCGGACTGCAGTGAACGTTAAGGAACTCACTGCCCCCAGACGAATACTAGGAACTAAAACAAGTGCTACAGCCAAGGTAATTTCTAGATTTTGTCGTTGATCTTTGTTTTGTGTTTATGCCATATCGGATTTGAGCAAAACAAAGAATCGCAAGCATTGTCAAAAGCAATTCCGCTGTCACATCAGTGGACTAAGTCTGTGAATATCTGCATGTTGGCAGATTTTGATTTTACGATTGCCAGATATATCAAGTTTAATGCTATATTTCCCTTTCTTTCTTCTTTATTCAGCCAAGGAACGCTGATTCGAACTCTACATATTTCGCCATCCGAGCATTGCAAGACTAGGATTGTAAAATATACATTCAGCAGAGCACGTAAGTTTTGGGTACTCATAAACTAGAAATTTCGTCTTTTTTTTTCATTCGGAACATGAAGTTTGACTGAACATAAAAGAAGGTAGATTGAATAGTCAGTATATGCTGGGCTTGTAAGTCTTCTTCTCTCGCTGTGTTAGAAAACTTCTATAATTTACGAAAATGTGGTACCAGACGGGTGCGAGCGTCAAAGAAATCGCCCTGTTCGTCCTGCGTGAAATGGCCAAAAAAAACAAAATAATTATATGACAGATAAAATTCACTGCTAATAATAAAGACATTTTAGCTTCCATCTAATACAACTCTAAACAATTCATGGGACACAGAAAATTGCCTTTAAATGTAAGCTCGCTTAAAGAGTAAAATTTGCAATTGCCGTGTGCGAGGACTTGTGAATTACTATCACAGACTCATGGACGGGGGTATTACAGATCTTTATTGCAACACGGGAAAACTAGCAATAGAAGAACCTGAACCCGGGTGAGGTGGGTGGGTTGCTCTTGCTAAGACAAGGATATTACAAGAATGAACTGTCGCTATAAAGGCGGCATCTAAAGAATCTATTGCGGTGCTCACATACATTGCAGAGATATCCATTACAGATAAAAACATTCTGTTTCGGCCTAAAGATAAATGGTAAAATGTTGGAGTTTCACTTGTTTTTGGGTCGGTTAAAAAAAAAGATTTTCTGAAAAAGATATACACTAAATTAATAAATTAAAATTCTGCGCTCCGACTAAGAGCCCTACGTTTTTCCTCTTATGTTATTATGTCGCTAAACAACCTACTGGTTTCCAATGTTAAAAGAAACCACCAGCTCACCGGTAGAGAAGGAACTGAAGGAGCGTTCGAATGAGGTGCCGAGCGACGCCATACTAGCTAGACGACGAAGGCGACGAAGTTTCAAAGTGTTCAAAATGTCTGAAACTTTGGCTACAAAATGGTAGAAATATGTAGTAAACTGAATCAGCTTGAGGCCATTGAAGAGAAGATAATTAAAAAAGATGGATTTCAAGGCGCTGAGGTGTGAACTGAACTCCGGAATCGCGCCTATTGAAACGTGTAATTATAAATTTTTCTGTCATTCAAATGTCTCCTATCATTAACTGGGCTGGCTGGGATTTTCTCTGTCGAAAAATGAACACCAGTATCAATTATTAATTCAGTATCTTCCATTCCGGGGGGTGACTTTGCAAAGTCTTGTGTGAGTACGTGCTATCCAGCCCTTTTAAATTTAGACGTAATGGGCATATACTCTGACATTTACTTTTGGGGTATAAACCCCCGGAAAAATCCTACCGGGGGGCTACTAGTGTCAGTTTTCTCGGGATTACGTGTCACTAAGGCCTCAAAATTTAGAACTTGGGCAACTCATCGGCCGGTCCATACTCATCCATCCAATCCCCCCCCCCCCCTCCCCTAAGTTTAACTTGTGAACTGACAAGCGAATGCAGCCATTAAATCAAGATGTATTTCAAGTTAGCATACTGCGTTTTCTTCTCCGACTCCTTCAAAAGACGCTACAATGAGTTGGATTTTCTGGCTAGGTCAAAATAGTCACGTTATACCGCCACGCTATATTTTTGGAGGCAGAGGGATTGGTTTCCTCCTTAGCTAGCTAACTTGCTTATTTTTATTCATAATGGTGTAATTTAAAAGTTACTACACACCCCCGACTTAAAAATGGCACTTATTTTTCGTGTTACGAAAGTCTTTCAAAAGGGTACAATGTTCAAATGAGTTTATGTTTCAGTCTCTCATGAGATTATATGTCACGCAATGGTCGGTGACAAGGTTGTGGTAGCCCGAGGGTGTACAGCCGCCCCCTCCCTCAGAAAAAAAATACCCCCTTGGCAACCCAGTTAATTCGTCTCGCGCAGAAGCTCCTGCCTTTCGGCGTTCTTGTTTGTAGGTTGAAATTTGTGAAACATCTTGATTGTTTTGGAGACAATAGAGGATTAAGAAAAGTACGGTGGCCCTTAAGGGACATTACAATTTTTATTTATTCTTAAGTTATCGCGTGATAATTTTCAGTTTGTTAGATACCGCTATAGTAAAAAAATTTCGTAGGTTTAATGAAACAAGAATATATATCATATTAGCAAAACACCCTTCACCACTCTCAAAACCTGTTTTTTTTTTAATCTTTTAAAAGCGATCATACCACTTCTAAATACCTAGATTTAATGAGAGGAAAAGCTGAGAGAAAGAAATTAGGAAAACTAAGAATAAGTAACCACAAACTAATGATAGAACTTGGTAGATACAATCAAACTACCGGCGAAAGTAGGAATTGCCCTTTTTTTGTGGATCCAATCGAATAGAAGACGAAATTCACTTTCTTTTTAATTTTTCTAAATACTCTTTGATTAGGAATAATTTTCAGAATAAAGCTAAGGCAAGATTCTGATTCCAACTATTACCCAGTTACCTGTGAACGTTTTGATCAATGAACGGATGAACAAATAGAAATATAAATATAAATACGTTTATCGCAGAACCTCGCGAACCTCGGGGAGGGGGGCGGGGGGAAGGCCCATAAAATGTCAGGGATGGAAGGGGGAGAGAATTGGAGTAAATTGTGTAGCTTGGCAGGGCGAGTTTCAACACTTGGTCTATTGAAAGGTGAGATGTAGTTAATCGCCTTTTGGTTGGAGTAAATTTCAACCCAGTGCTCTTTTATTAAAAAGGATTTTCTGGGATTTAGATGTCATTCGTGTTATTAATGAAGGGTAGCCAATGTTTCATAGGTCCCGTGTTCACCCCATTTGACCCTCCTACATGTATAATAATTATAGTAAAAGAAAATGGGTGTGATAGTGAATAACTGTAGGCGAATACGCAGCAAACACATGCTATCTTTAATGTGTAAGAATAATTACTTGTGAAGTGTGTAATTAGTAGTGAGTAGATGAAATGGTAGGAGATAATGCTGCAGTGAAAATAACAAGTAAATGCTGGTAATTGGAGATAAAAATATTTATTGTTAAGTGAATTACAGCAAAAAAGTGTTTGCACGTCTGCTAGTACATAATCGCACTTGACAACTAATTGTTTGTAACAGTAAGGTGTAAACATAATCACTTACACTAAAATTGAAATTACCTGTAGCAATGTGATATTTTTCCTATTTGCCCCCCTTTTTTCCCCACTACGGAGCCTGGTTTCAGGCTATGTCATTAAGGATGCAGTTGAGGAGAACTATGAAAGTGATCCTGACTCATGATTACTGATTATACAGTTATCACTGTGAAAAATACCAAATTATTTATGAACGTGTTTAAAGTTATTTGTGTACATGCATGAGAAACAAATACTCTTGCAAGAATGAATTTGTATGAAATGCCCACATACAAGTAATGTTGAGATTTTGCCGGTTGTTCAGCTTGAGCGTCAAGGACTGAAATTGGAATTCTATGACGCGCCAAAGCGGACAAAAATACTCCCTTTAAATATATAAAACGTTTCCAAAATACATGACACTTGTTCAGAATACATCAAACTTGACTTGAAAAAATAACAATTGTTCCTTACTCCTAAAACGTATTTCCAAATAAAGACAACACATTACATATAAAAAAAGATACATATCATAGTGCAATGCCCTTTAAATATACTACTTAAGATATGTATTCAAAACTTGCTTTCAACACTCGGTTCGATCCACTCAGATAGGAAAATCATCTGTTGAATAATTAACATCGGCGTGTTAGTTTTGGTCAATCGCACGCCGCCAGACGATAGAGATTCGATTCCATTGCTCAAAAGGAGGTGGAGTTTAAATATGTCTGTTTGGAGGGGAAATGGCTAGATTCCATAGCTCAAAAGGAGGTCTGTGAGCCCGCTAAAACTGAGCACCCCCAACAAAACCTTGTTTTCACTAAAACCGCTGAGCACCGCCTCTAGTTTTGAGCTGTGGAATCAAGTGTCTACCATTAGATTCAGAAGTCGATCTGTATTCATTAACCCTCAGACGTACACGAAAAGTCATACCCCCGTGGTACAAGAGGGAGGGGGGGGGGGGGATGGACCCGCCTTGAGTTTTTGATATGTTGCAGTATTTCGAAACGATTTTGCCTTCAGTGAAAAGCCTTGATCTTCTCTACAAGATGAGGTATATTTTATGGGTGGGCTGCGCTGTTGGAGGTCTGTGACGTCGCCAAACATAAAGGATTAAATTAACTGCAAAAACCGTGGACAAAGATCCTGCGAGTTGTAAACGCTGGATCTCCAGGAAAGAGATCTAATTAGCCAAAATATAGAGAAACAAAAACGAGAAGTCCAAAGACTACTGCAAAGCTTATTCAGAACAACGTGTATTGTTTTTTCATAACAATATTTTGGCTGGTCATACCAGCCTTCTTCGGGTTTTCAGGTGTTACTGAACCTATGTAGAAATCACAATGTTATATAGATAGAGAATGTCGCAATAAAAATTGTTTAAAAGAGAGAGGCGGAAATGACGTACAACACATGGTCGCCATCTTGGATTTTATCTAGAATTAAAAATAAGGTAAAAACAGTGAGAATGAGTAATTTTTTTTTGCGCTTAACATGTAAAATAACACACTGAGTACTTCTATTCCCGAAAAAATTGAAAAAACATACATCTTTGCTCAAAAATGGCTTGACCCCATGCTACTTATGACGTCATATCTCGTAACCATAGTAACTGATCATCAATAAACTTGTCTCAAAATGTGCGCGAGTGATAAACGAACAGCTACAGAAAACTTCAGGTGCTGATATTTTATCGTCTAGGAAAAATTAGAAAAACCTTAGGGGAAGGGGGCAACCCCCCCCCCCCCTTGTACGTCCGAGGGTTAAAAATTTGGTAAACGAGCGTTCTCTTCGAATCCTGGAGCGCTGGCGCTAAGCACATGGAGTATTCTATTAAAAAGTAACTGGGTGGGAAAAGTTTTTATGGTTGCTAGGAGATGTGGGCTATTGACCAATCGTTGAGCAGAATACACAATAGCGATTGTTTTGTCAAATCGTGCGCTGGTAAGATCAATGGAGCCCCTTCCAGCACCCAGATAGTGCTAAAAATGTCACACCGGAAACCAACGCGGTACGGACAGTTATATTTAACAATTATTCGCCGAAGGCGAAGTTAATATTGTTGAATAATCCCCGAGACGAAGTCGAGGGGATTATTCAACAATACTAACTGAGCCTGAGGTGAATAATTGTTTTAGTATATTCCCACGAAGTGATCTCAACAGAATCAGAAAATAAGGAAACCATTAAAAAACGATTAGTTTGATTGACGGGTGAATTCATGCGTGAACACGAAGCCGTAAACGGTGGATGCGCAAAAGTTAGATCTTTACAGTATCTTCAAACATGGCAAATGATAGTTTTAATCTTTTTGTATCGAATTTTGTAAGCTTTAGCATCAACGGTTTAAAAATTTATATTACTACCCAATTCTGAGAAGAAAAGTACAGCTTTATTTGTTTCTGTCAACTCACCGTGAATAAGAAAGTTTTCTTTGTCGCTTCTTGCAAATGCTGTCAACAGCGGCTACGATCAAGGTGAGCGTTGTTTATCTCCAAAGTTCTTTGCCTTGTTTACTTGCTGGCACGTACAATTTTCGAAAATATTTGCCTTCCTCTTTTCTCCATAAATTAACTTCTATTTATAGGCAAAATTGGTCTTGCGAGAAAATCTCGAAATCACAAATTAAACGACAGTGACAAAGTGACCTCGTTTTCCTTTGTAGTGGTAAACGTAGCTTTGAGCGTACAAAAAGTCAGCTACAGTAAACCACTTCACAATAAA
Source organism: Porites rus (assembly GCA_964035705.1). NCBI lineage: Eukaryota > Metazoa > Cnidaria > Anthozoa > Scleractinia > Poritidae > Porites > Porites rus. The sequence goes on from OZ037993.1 coordinate 9,870,012, forward strand.
TCACGCTGTTTAAACACCATGAAGTCTTTTCTTGCCTTCAAAGTCATCAGCGCTTGGATATTCCTGTATTTTCAAAAAGGCTTTACTATGAAACTTTGGCAAAACACCCAGTTCACGACAGCGATTTTGTTCTGCTTTATATATGTTCTCCGCCTAGCGCGGTGAATATAACGTCATAGTCCGAGATAGCTAACCAATCAGATTGCTTGAATTACCAAGATCACTGAGTGTTCATACTAACCAATTATATTTTAAAGCTTGGCATTCAGTGTTTTAATTATTTTCGTGGCTAGGATAAAATCAATTATTATTTGTCCAAACGAGCCTAAGAAAAATTGTTTACGGTTCACTTTCATGTTCAGCGGTTTTAAAACATCGTTTCTCACTCGTTCGCGCTTTTCTGGAAATGAAATTATATGGGCATTTTACGTTTCCATTCCAGGATATATTGCAAGAACCTTCTCTCTTGGCATTAACGTCTCAAAAACATCGTCCTAGTTGCAGAATAGAGAGCTTATTAGCAACAACAACGGAGACGGCGACGCGAAAGCAAAAACCAATAAGTAAGATTGGCAAAACAACATCTTTTGACGTGCATCACGCATTTTTGTACTGCACGACTATGACGTGAGACTTCCTGATTCAAGTTTTATAGGAGAAGTTTTCGTTTTCTTTTTGTGAACTTGGATACGATCCTTTAGAATTCAACTGCTGAAAAAAATCGCCAACTTTTGACAAATTAAAAGAGTTGGAATAAGATCGATGAAACATGAATTAGCGCGAATTCAATTTTTGGGTGACGTTTTCTCTGCAGGCACCGACGCTTACGCCGGAAATCAAATCAGACTCTATGTGATTCTGGCGAGTGACTGGTGTCACGAAGAATGTAATACGTAAGACCCCCAGGAGCGGGCACCCTTTGCTTCCTTAGAAGGAGGCATAGTAATAGACTTTCAAAAAAGTCCTTCGTCGGATTTCATATGGCGCGGGACGACGTGGGACGTCGTCGCTCGCGGTCGGCCGCTTCGCGGCCAAACAGGGCTCGCTCCCCTCGCCAAGAGGTCGACTTGTAGCTAGTCTAGCATAATAACTACAATATGTTATGAACGCGGCGGCCAAAGTGATCACTTGCAAGCGAAAGTTTGATCATGTCACACCACTACTCATTGAGTTACACTGGCTCCCCGTCCGTCAGCGTATTGTTTTTAAGATCTTATTGTACGCCTTTAAGGCACTCCATGGTGCGACTCCAACGTAACTGACTGAGCTCATCAGTCCTTACGTTCCTAGGCGAGCTCTTAGGTCTGCTGACCAACTTCTACTGGAGCAGCCAACGCACAAGCTCAAATTGATTGGCTTGAGGGCTTTCTCAGTGTGCGCGCCTTACCTTTCGAGCATATTTTTAGACTTTCAATTTTTTTATTTTTATTTTTTATTTTTAGGACTTTTAGACTTTTGATTTTTTCCATTGTTAAGATTTTTTACATTTTTTAGTGTATAGTATATTTGACACTTTAAAGCGCATTTGGGCGTTAGGAAAATGCGCTATAGAAATAAATAATAATAATAATTATTATTATTATAACTTCCTAGGAGCCCAACACGCGAGTTTTGTACCTACAAGTAGATTTTTCGTAGAATACTCCACCCGCTTGGCGCCTGCGCCCCAGGATTCGAAAAGAACGTTCGGTTACCAAGTTTTAATAAATGCAGATCTACTTCTGAATCAAAACAAAGCGTGTTTCCAGGCTTTCTACTAGAAAAATGCTGGCAGAATTGAGCAGAAACGACAAAAGACTACCTCAATATAAGTAATTCAACTTTATTAAAAAAAAGCTGTATCCTTTACAAAATCGAAACCCATGTTTTCTATAGCCCATGATTAAACGACGATTTTTCTTCCCTAGATCTTAACAGACACGTCGTATCGAAGTGATGCACTGTATTTCATTGCCATTTCAATCACGCCGACTGACCACAAACCCTCTCTCTGCCTAAAGTATTTACAAGTGTAATATCTTCAAATTCCCGGTTTTAACGAGGTAAGAAAAAGAAGAGGTTGAGAGCTTTTGTCGTGAAGAAAGAACGTATTTATTAAGACAGTTAGATATTAGAAATACTAAAAACTAAGGCCGTATATACTTTACTTGCAACCATATGCGTACACTATTTTGAGTTGACAAACTAGTTATATATATTAATAGATTTTTCTGATACATTTTGAGAGTTCATTATTATAGTTATAATATTCTTAGAGGTACGAGGAGGAAAGGGGATTCTTCAGATCATTCCTTTCCTGTTGCACATTTCGTCTAGAGCTTTTGTCATTATTGGTCAATAGCGTCAATATAGATGGTGTTCACAGTGTCGTCATCAAATTGTAAAGTCAAAATAGCGAGTACGAATTCTTATTCACACTAGAAGGAAGATAAACAAAAAATAAATCTTTTTACAAGTTTTCGATTCCCGTAGCATGTTTCATTTCGAAAATACAGCAATTTGAACTTCCGAGTTTTCACAGTGCGTGACACCAAAATAAAAATGCTGTCTCGTGGAAAAAAAAGTCTCTCCTCTTGATTTTCAGCAGTATAACCATTTCAAGTATTAGACGATATGTTTATGCGCACGTATGCTAGTTCTCGAGTGAAAAGAAAGAGCTTTTATAGAAAAAGTGAACTCCAGAGGTTTTTGTTGATTTCCGGCGGCCATATTGGTGCACCAAAACTGTACACCAATATGGCGTCTCCATACAAAGCTCTACAAAGGTACGTGAAACGTTTTGGCAAATAACTCAGAAACTGTGGGCCAGGAGTTTTGTTTTGACTGCGCGTCTTAGCGATTGAGTCGATCGATATGGTTTGGTTTGAGTTGTTGCATGCCTGAGGGCCACCAAAAAGAAGATTTTACTCTAGGTGGAATAGCCCTTACTTTTCCGAGATCTTTTCACAAAGAAAGTTAAAAATTCATGCGATTTGGCGCGGCGATGGGAAGCACTTTACAGCGAAAGTGTGCTCGCTTCACTTGCTTTAGATCCTGTTTAAATGAGAGGACTCACGAAAGTATTTGAATGAAATAATTTTCACAAGAGATGGTGCCGTTCCAAGATGTTTGCATGGTCTGTTATTTATCCAACAAAAGGTAAACATTCTCGAAAACGGGAGCATCCGCTGTGGACTGTAAGATCTTTTAGATTTCACGCTGAAAACAGCTGCATTAAAATATAACAACAACAATAACAATCGCCTGTTAATCCTACAAGCGTGGCCTGTGAAACTATGTAAGAACCAGAAGAAAGCGACATATTTCAAGATTAGTCCTTGACCAAGGTGCACTGAAAAAACTAACTAAGGAACCGTTAATTGCCAACTAAGAAAGTAATAAGAAGGAAAAAGGTTCTGGTAGAGAAAGAACGTGCCAGTATTCGAGCATTGTATTTGACCCTGCGCGTGATCTATTTCAGCAACTTGTCGGATGGTTTCGAGGTAAACTTACAGCGATTTTCCAAAAATTGCTTCTTTTATGGCACTGCTCAAACTCTTAAGCACAGGATCGTGAAGACTGTGAAAACATTCGGTCTTGTTGTCTGTCCGGCGTTGTGTCCCTGAGAGCGCCTAAAGATTGGTAAGTCGCGACGGCGGATTCACTCGTTCTCGAGGATTTTTTACCTTTCCTTGGTAAGAGAACGGACAAAGCAAACTTAATTTTGAAACAGAACCATGAATCTTTCAGTTATTTACCCATTCTAATAGTTTCGTGAGTCTTCTCTTAAGTGAAGCGAGCACACTTTCGTTCTTTTAACTCCGTAATAGTAAAGTGCCTCCATTCGCCGCGCCGAATCGCTTGAATCCATTTCTTTCTTCGAAAAAAACCTTGGCAAAGCGAAGATAATCAACTTTCGTCTCTGCTAGCTGGAGTTAAATCTCCTCTTTGATGACTCTTAAGCACGTAACAACTCGAAGGAAGCCATATTGATCGACTGAATCGCTTAGACGCGCAGTCAAAACAAAACTATCGAGGCCTCACTAGCCTCGCTTTCGGGCAACTAGGCCCAGGCCGAACGAGACATCCGCCATATTTGCATTCGGTGTATATATTAGTCTTTTATAACATTTCATTTTCTTGGCTTCTTCCACTGGACGGTTTCCAATTTATTTTTTTGTTGCGTGACAGTGAAAACGATCTCTACTACATTGGTATTTACCAAATCAGTGAATAGCAATTTTCGCGCGGTTTGATTGGCTCCCGTAACTCGGAATATCCTTGGCTATTCACTGTTTTCCGACGGGAGCCAAGATGGCGTCTTGTTTCGAGATATTTTCGAAAGATTAAATTTGAGCGATAAATGAAGCAGTCGTACAAACAAATACCAAGAAAGCGGCGAACTTTGGCTTGTCAGTGTTTACTGGTAGGTAGAAAATGATTTTCATGCTGAATTTGTGAATTTGGAACAAAATCGTAAAAATTCACTTGACAAAATCCCCGAAATGTTTTTAAATTGTAATCAAGGTTCCTACTAAGTGAAGTTTTTAATTTACAAAAAGTTTCTTTTTTTCATTTTTATCCAACTGATTTGGTAAATACTAAAACAACTATCCCCCTCAGGGTCGGTGAACAGCGCTTGCTATATACCCCGACGCTTCGCCTTTCGGTATATATCCACCCACCACTATTCACCTCCCCTTCGGAGGACGCTTGTATGATACATTACAATACAATAACTTTATTCAAAAAGGGACACGTTAGAACTTTACAGTTTTCTAACTTACGGCCCTCTAAAACAAAAAAATAAGTTAGAGGAAAAATATTCAAAAATATGTACAACAAGCAAATTAAAAATATTGAAATAAAATACATTATAAACAAAAATTGCAATGGAGCGTTTTCACATGACGTCACGGCGGTCATATTGGTGTTCCAAAACAATGAAACGGCGGCCATGTTGGTGTACCGTGCTAATCCTGTGGGAGTATTAACTTCTTTCTTTTGCAAAGGTTTTTGTTCCAATAAATTTGCATAGATGCTCGACACGTGAGTGTAAAGGCTCTATAGGTATATAATATTGTACGTTACAAAAACAAATTAAAATAAATAAGTACAGTGGATATTTTCTAAAGCGCGTAATATGAATATGTAAATCGTACGGAAAAAAAGTTCATATAAAGAGGAGTGGTTGGCACTATGAAAAACAATTACAATAAAAAGAATAGCGGCAAATTAAGCGCAATAGATCTTCCAAATGTTCAGCAGAGGATATATAGGTGTGAAAGAAACAGATTGCGTAATTTAACCTGAATTTAACCTTAATTAATTTTATGTTTGGTTTTCGTTTAGTTCCTATTAGATGGCATCATCGGCCAAAATCAAAGTAGTAGTTCTTGCCTCTGAGTGGAGCTCAAGGCAAAGTGGACTATCCAGCTTGAACAGAGAGTTAGCCATTCAGTTAGCTAAACATCAAAAAGTGGAGATTTTCGTCTTCGTCCCAAAATGCGACCAGACAGAAAGGAACGCAGCAATGATCAACAACGTCACCCTAGTTCAGGCAGAACCCAAACTTGGCTTTGACGAAATAGATTGGCTAAGTTTTCCAAAAGAAGGGCTCGAAATTGACTTTGTTATCGGATGCGGGGTAAAGCTTGGTTGTCAAGCACGAATAATAAGCAGGAGGCATTCCTGTAAATGGATACAAATTGCGCACAATGCCCCAGAGGAGCTGTATTTTCCTAGAATGTACTCAGATCCAATTTCGAGTAGCGAAATGAGGCATCAAGAGGAAGTGGAACTCTGTGCCATGGCCGACCTCGTTTTGGCGGTGGGTCCTAAGCTGGCAGAAGAGTATCGTTCCTACCTTCGATTCAGGAAAGACGGACGTGTCTTTGAGCTGACACCAGGCATTTTAAACGAATTCGCTGACATAAGACACAACTTATTTGAAGAAGGAATACCTAAAGTATTGGCTTTTGGGCCTCGTGATGCCGTAGACTTTTATTTTAAGGGTTATGACATCGCAGCCAACGCCGTAGCAAAACTTGACGATGCACGTCTCATCTTTGTTAGCGGTGCGAGCATGGAACAAGAGGAAGTGGCAGTGCGTCTCAAGGAATGCAATTTACCTGCTAGCCGTATGATAGTAAGGAATTTCACGCATAACCCGGAAAGATTAAAAAGACTTTTCTGTGAAGTGGATCTTCTTGTAATGCCGGGGAGACGTGTGGACTTCGTACTCCCCGCTCTAGAAGCCCTGTCTGCAGGACTTCCTATTCTGGTCAGTGGTTATTCGGGATTTGGAGAGGCCCTCAAGCAAGTACCTTTTGGTTCAGCATTTGTGATAGATTCTGAAGATCCTGAAAACTGGGCTAAAGGAATCCGCCAAAGCATGGCAAAACCAAGAGCCATCCGTCTAAATGAATCAAAAGTACTTCTCCAAAATTATGCCGAAAAGTACAACTGGCAGAAGCAAACTAGAGATATCGTTGAACAGATGGTGGCCATCCGTAAGTATAGATAGTGGCAATAGATAGTTAAATTGCTTCTTTCTCATTCATGGGGATATTCATCTCATGGTCGCTGTAAAATACAATTAAGCCACAGAATGCGATATGGTAACTGAAAGGATAAACTTTTAAAACTGAAGATGATGTTTCTCCAGTCACATATACAAGCGACTCGTAGAACTGAAAAAAAAAACACGAATTCTTACGAAAGAAAGAGAGGTTAGTACCAATTGTAACGTACAGCATACCACTCAGCAGTAAAAGATCTAAACAAATCATGATGGAAAACTAGCTCGCGAGTTCTCCTATTTAGGCGAGCGAAGCGAGCCTCGCGACAACGCACGAGCGAGGGGCCGAGGAAAGGACTCCCTTTTCTCTGCCCCTCGCTGCTTCGCCGCTCGCTCGCGCGTTCTCGCGCGACTCGCTTCGCTCGCCCCAAATAGGAGAGCTTCCTCGCAGGCTTGTGGAAAACTGGAGTCTAAGACAAAAATTTAATACCCTCAGTGGACATGGTGAGTCTATTGGGAATCCTTTTACCCAACAACATTATGTCGACTTTGTCACCAAAAATATTTATCCAACATTTCATATTTCATTGTTTAACCAGTATTATAGCATAGCTATAAAATTCCTCTAATCAAATTCAATAGCGCAAGCGTGCTTCATATTCCTTTATAAAAATAACTAAGATAGTACGCGCGCTCTGATTGGCCGAGAGGAGTGTTTGCATAAGAGTATGTAAACATGGTTGTGGCGTCAAGTTGTTTCGCTTTTCGCGTGCTAATCACGCAAGCACGAATTTGAAAAAGTTTTCGAGTTCAAAACTCGACAAGTTTACTTTATTTACGCATTCCTTCGTCGACTGAAACATGGAGAATCGTTACAAAGAAGGTGAGTCAATTTTTCTTTGCTTAAGCCGGCATTTTGAGCGAGAAAAATCCGTATGTTGCAAAGTATCTTTTTGCAAAACAAGAACTGATTACGCATGCAAGACTTCGTGGGCAAGATTTTGCGACTGGTAAGAATTTCTCTTTTAATCAGTGCCATACAAAAAGTTTTGCGTTTTTTCTCTTGAAAGTTTTTTTATAAAAGCAATAGAAAACTTTTTCCTGTGTTTGCATAGCCTGATATAAACACTCGAGGCGTTAGGAGAATTCTCGACGGTTATGCAAACCCTCGACTTCGTCTCGGGTTTGCATAACTGTCTCGAATTATCCCAACCCCTCTCGTGTTTATATCAGGCTATGCAAACACGGTAAACGTTTTCTATTGCTTAAATTCAGCACGCTGATGACGTCAATAAATTATTCGTAATTCCTCGAGTTGTTGTGAGCTTAGCAATCCTGAGTCTCCTGAGTGCATCCACAACTCGGCAGTACACGATAAAGCGTTTATCATGTGTTTTATAAGGAAATTTAAGAGGAAACGTTTGAATTTGTTAACCGATAGTAAGGAAAGAGGTGAGTGTTGTTGTTGTTGTCATCTCCGCGAGCTGTGCGGGCTATGGCGTGAGATCATTCTTTGCAAATTTGTTTTCTCTCAATAACAATTTTTCGGTTAATTATTAGTTTTTCGGCACCTAAATATGGATTTTACAATCATTTTAGAGTACACTTTCTCTCAGTTTCAGGATAAAGACATAAGCTTAACTGTGAGGAAAAAAAATACTCACGTAAACATTGACGCGTATTGCTTTGAGCGCGCCCTACAATAATAAAATTTTAAGTTAACTGATGTATTGATCGCTTTGATAATGTCGTAAAACAATTAGTTCATGCTTCAGCAGTGGGTATGTAGAGATATTGAGCACTTAGGAAGTTTGGAGAGCATTCAAAAGGCTAGAGTTGCTCTCGGCTGCACCTCGAGCTACTCTTACGCCTCTTTGCTCTCCGAACTTCCCGCGTGCTCAATATCTCAACATACACACGCTGACGCATGAACTAATTGTTAAACATATGGTAATGTTAAGGCGGGAATATGCTTTTTACCTAATAATGAAATCACACGGCTTATCCCCTTCCCGACAAAGCTACTAAATTTCTTAATTAGTAAATAAACTCCTCCGGCGGTTTAGAGATTGTCCGAAAAATTACTGGGCCGCTTCTCGAGCAATTGTAAAAATTTTGAGGATAATGACTCAATCAAGGGCATTATCCTCCGATATTCCAACAAGCTAGAAACAGATATATTTATTTTATAACCCCCCGATTATTTTTTTACATCTAGGTGAGGAAAAAAAAAAACAACAAAAAACAAGTGATGAGCGCGTGTGCAAATGACGCAGACAAATACATTGATTGACTGAAAATCTGATTGGACCAGAGCTTGACAGGCCGTGAAGTCTATGAAACTCTCTCAACCATTAAAGCTCGAAAACACAGCACTTTAAGGCTAAACGAGATAGCTTTTCGTGCCGAAATGAAAAGCCAGCATTTGCTATAGAATCTGACAAATCTGGAGTTGTTGAAAGATTTACATTTAATAAGTGGACTGTGACGAAGCCCTGAAAACGTTTGTGTGGGAGGCTAGGCTGTTGTTTCGTGTGCGCTGTAGCCTGTGTACAGACGCGCCCTCCCCTCAAGAAAAATCAAGAAGTCAAAGAATGAAAAGGTAGAGGAAGCTGAACTAACGAGTCCCAGGTGTAAGAACAAGTTGAACTGACTGAACCGTTTTCTCTTGAATCGTAAATTGGGGGAAAATCGCAGATGACTGGAACTTTTGCTCTATATTTGTTCGTGCACTGTAAAACTCGAGCAATTATCGCTTTCATGGGTCATTATGTTTTTTTTCCATTTTTCTCCAAGATCAAAGTCAGTCTGTCAGTCAAAAATGGCTTATTTCTAACATTTTTTCAATAGCTATGACCGCTTAATAAAACTGAAGTCAGGTTTTTGTTGCAATGCACTGTAACTTTTACTCACCTTTAAAAACATAACAGCGTCGCATATTATGTAGATTTTTTTGTACTTTTCCGGAACAGCATTTGCAATGTAAGCTGGATCAAAATTTCACCGTAACTAGGTTTGGTTTTTTCTACTTGCATCTAAAACTAAAAGGTATCAACTGAAACAGGCTAACTTTGTGGACTTTTTCTTCCGATGGAAAAAAAGGTAGGGAAAATATCGACTCCAACGGGGGTTTTTCGTCTGATATGTGTCCTCCTCTTTGCCACCACGCGGCCAAAGTTAAATAGCCAGTAAAATTGCGCCAAAATTAATCGGTGGTTTATAATAAATCTATTAACCTAGTAAAATACTCCTAACGAAAAGTGCGCAAAATTACGCCTGCGTTTATAGCGGAGCTCCACGCGTGCGTTATAACTGAAACCATTAAATAGGAAAAAAAATTGTTACTATGTTGAAGTGTAACTCTATTAAACTTCATTCAAACACTCGACCCCACTGACAGCACGCACTAGGAACTAGGAGTAATCGGAGCTTAGGAGAGTGCGTTCGATATGTTTGCTAGGTGTACAGGTAGCAGTGGAGGGGAAAAGGTGGATGGTTCTTGCGATAGATAACTATGATTATAGCATATTTTGAACGTAAGGGTTGCGTACAGCGAAACCTCGATTTAAACTGTTCATGATCATGGTTTTGAAGGTTAGTGATCAGCGTGGTATCGTATGGTTCATCTCAACTGCTTGTTATTTGAGGAGACACTGGCCAGAGTGCTTCGGGCGTGTAAAAACAACTTTTTGTTTTACTGACGCAATAGATGTTCTACAGCGCGCAGTTGTTCGAAGGTTTAAGAGCGTCCAATCATCAGATTGTTGGCAAAATGAAGCTTTCACATCTGAGGTCAAATTTCGCACTAACCCTCCTCGCCTGGGTTATCTTAACCCAACCTTGAACAACCCGGCCCTAGTACTGTCAAAAAGCAAACAGTTGACAAAGTTTTAGATTTAATCATTAATTTTATTTAATATTGGGAATTCCACATGTAGACAATTACTGAAATTTACACTATGAAATGCCGGAAACCGTTACTGGAAAGAACGGCCCAAGACCACATTTTTGTGGTGAAGGCCGGGGCACAATGATTGTGTTTGAACACTGGTTCATGTACACTACACCTCTCAATTTCACAAGTTTCAAGGGAATCATCAAAGCCTTCAGTGGAATGTGTGTGCGGCTCACGTCAATAACTTTTCCAGTTATTTGGTCGAGTGTATTGATTTCAGTGGCTTGAGTAGCGCTACTGTCGGCTGGTCACGTTTTTCCGAATAAATAACATAGAACTAAAATGTTCGTTTGTCCAGTGCCGAAAATATCACAATTCATGATGAAATGGTTCCCTCCGAGCTTCATATCTCGGTAGATTTACTCTGTGGAATAACGGCCGCCGAGTTACATAACTCGGTAGATTTACTTTGTGGCCCCTGAAGCTGAGCTTCACAACTCGCTGGTGAATTTACTTTGTGGCACAACGGACGCCAAGCTAAACAACTCGGTTTGATGCATGCACCAGGAGTAGCACGCATTTTCGAAAGAAAAATATGAAGACTTAATCCAAAGTAAATTTTACTTAAGGGTGTAAACTTTCAGCACACTTTTGAAAGGGTGAACGCTTTGAAAGATTCATTAAACACAGATCGATAGTAGACCTTCAGCAAACTCTTAAATATGTACTCCTTGCGAAGAATCACCACACTTTTAAAAGATGAACGATTCACCAAGACAGAATAGCAGACCTCAGCAAACGTTTGAAAGATGAACGCCGAGGACACAAGAATCACCATGTGAGTTAGCGCGTCAAAGTGAGGCAAAACGTAAGCAAGCACCTCAAAGCGAGGCAAATGTCTGTCGACAAGGACGACGAAGGTAATCTCGAAAAAACCTCCCTTATTAATTACACAGGACACCCAACACAAATTAGAGGTTTGTTCTCGTACCTCGAACGCAAACCTTGAACCTTGAACGGTTTCGCTAAAAGCCCATGATTGATCGTCCTGAACATTGATTGAGTGCAATTTGTCTTGAAAAATTGTGGTCGGTTTACACACGCCCACATTTGTTGGCAAGAATTTGTAGAGTAAACCTGTCGAAAGCAAAAAAAATCGGCCTGATTTATTTTCCAAGAATTTGTTTTCGAGGCCCAATCTACTGTGCTCAAGAGCCATTATGGCTCTTGAATGTGATCGAAGATGTCTGCTATTTTTTGGGTGTACATATAAGGCTATCAACTCGATGTAAGATGTTTCACTGTAAAATAATCTAGCCTTTCCCTCAAAAGTCAGTGCCTTTAAGTTAACTGATTTGTGGATTACAAGTTTATTGTTTGATTTAAATTATAAATTTATTAATAGGAGCTTTGCTTTTAGCCCTGGCTAAATCTATATATTATGCGACGATGAGACGAACCCAATTAACCATAGATATCTTTGTTTTCAAACTTCAACAATTTAATTGAAAGGCTTATGTATATCGGGATGATGAATTATGTAGAGGAACGCCATCAGGGGCACCTAACGACGGTTTCCTCCTAAATACATTGAAAAGACTTCTTAGGCTATCCAGAGTACTCTTACATCTCTAGAAATCATGCATTCTAAGCGGCGCTATAAAATTTGTATCTGTTCAGTCATCCTAGGGGAACTTGAGTTTTTTTGAAATTACGAAGGCTTCAGTATTATTTTCCCCAAAAATTTTAGATGCTATTTAACGTATTCACGTATTCCTCTCTCCGTTACATTTTTGAATCCGAAAATTTTAGGTTTCCTTTTTTCTACGAAAAATAGCCTAACCTGGGGAGTGAAATGTGAAAATTCAAACTTAAGAAAGTAGTAGGGAATTTATGAGATAGCGTCGAAAATTGTACATTAATGGGGCGGTCATTCATAAAGTTTTTGCCACCCCGTCAAGTAATAAACAGTTCTAGGCAATATTTGCTTCTCCGAACAGATCTTTTACAGAAAACAGTTGTCAGGTGCTCCTGACGCTATTTACTGTCTTTATCACAGGATTGCTGCCCTCAACACTATATATTGTATATTTTATTTTATTAGCCTCGCCAATTACATGATACCACAGAGAGGGAAAGAGAGGGAGAGAAAGGGAAAGAGAGAGAGAGGAAAAGAATATACAGTCGGACACCCTCGGGACCGCGACTTTATGTCCGTAATAGCGGGGTGGGAGAAAAAAGTGTTGGTAGCATACAATTATATTATAAATGGCATTTACGACGTTCATTCATAATTAATATGTTATATGAGAAGTACAGAGTGTCCGATATATCGAGAGTCAAAACAATAAAATTGCCACTGTGGTACCAAGGAAGGGTCTGTAATTCCGTAACAGCGAGAGTCCGTAATAGCGGTAGTCATTTCCAGTCAAACCCTTGTAGCTTTTGCTGGGCATCTGGATTTTGTCCGTAATAGCGAGCGTCCGCAATAGCAGGGTGTCCGCAAGGCGAGAGTTGACTGTAAATGCTTAATTAGGCAAGGGATGCCACGACAGCGTTAAGCCAATTACAGTGGTCCCAGAGCTTAAAAAATATGTAAAAAATAGTAAAGCTACATATGACGATTAAAAACAACAACGAAGAGGGACAGACACAACGTGAAACGTTACATGATGGACAGATGGTTTTCCAGGATCGTGGGTCCTCTAGCTAGGTCAAAATTGTTCTAAGGTGTCTACAGAATACTTATACATGATGGATTTGAATTGACTGATCTGAAGGTTGAGGGTCATTTGCTGAGGTGTTCCAGATTGTGGTGGTTCTATTAAAGAAAAGGTCTCTGAAAAGTGACAGTGCTATATTTGTGCAGTGCAAAAAGTGAGTAACATTACGGTTGCTGTAACATAACGTTACATTAACATCAACATTAACATTACGGTTGCTACGCTGGCGCTGTGCGTCACGAGATTCGACCAATCAGAATACGATTTTGTGGAGTGATATTCGCGCTTGAAAGGAGCCTTTTTCAGAGGTGTACATGGTAAAACGTTAGCTTTATTCCAAGGTTGTGTAGGTAATTTCGACACTATACCGCCGTGGAAATTTGTTGGAACACTTTATCTTGATAGTAGTTACGTTACTTTTAAATATTTTGCTTTCTTGAGCGTTTGTGACAAGTTTGAATTGCTCGGTCAGGTGCAAGGCGCCATGATGATTTGAGCGTTATTTTCGCCGTTTTACTTAGATTCATTGCTGGTTACCGTTAGCGGTTTTATCAGATTATTTTGGTCATCTTGTTACTTCAGCCTCTCTTCTTTGTAAATTTTGGGATCTACCGGGGTCTACTCTTGTTAGTTTTTCCGTTATAAGGCGTTTAAACTATCTTGGAATGACGAGATCGTCTCAGCCAAGTAGCGCAACTCTCGGGAAACGGGCTGAGAAAACCTGCCGAAGCGGAAGCCGACGTGAAGCGAGGAACGTCAAATTCAGGAAGAGTTTCAAGTCAGAAAAGGTAAATAAGTTTGAATATTGCATTAACCTTTGGAAAAAAAATTAAATCCGGTGCGGAAACTGACAAAGCGTGTCTTTAAAACAAAAACATTTACATGCAGTGTGTGCTACAAGGTGCATGTGCATGCAAATGTTCATGTAAACTTATGTGAGGGAATAATTGTTATACTTCTCTAACAAAACGCAAAACCGTTATCAAGGATCAAGGATCAAGGCATCATCTCACAGGATTTTAAAACTGTGAGGTGAGGTTTGCACCAAAATCGATACACTGCGCTCACTTCAATGAACACACAGACGAGATCGTGGTTTATTTCTGCGGCCATAGCTTCAGTTAAATTTCCATTGTGCTGTAGCTGTTCTGCTCTTTCGGTCTGTTTTTCCCTTGCCTGATAGAAGATTTGTTTGCGCATAAGGGATTATAAACAAGCACTGTTTGCAAAATAATATAGTTGTCAATGAAAATATAATTGTTATGAGAGACGATGCGAGATTTCTCACCTTGCTCTTTGTTCGCGCTCCCTCTCCTTACCAGGTAATAAAGTCCATCAAACACTACTAATGGACGAATTTTTTATGTAAGCAAATCCACGTATGAACTACAGATCTCTTTCACTCTGATATAAAAATAGACATATAAACACAGCACCAAACAGTACACAAAATCTTCTGTCACGACCCGCAAAGGTTCATGGGTGAAGCTGTTAATGTCCTCATTTCAATCGTGACACGGTTGAGTACGCATCTCGTGAGAGCGATGAATCAAAACCCGGGATCAAAAGATTGCTTGCTATTCTGAAAAACATTACGGAAGAGGGAGATTTGAAGAATTTTCAAGATCTTATAGTGGCCTTAGATGCTTTCTATTGCCTTCATAAGTCAAATTCAATAAGTGCATTGTGATTCGGAGACGATCGAAGGCGCAATTTTAGCTAATTTAGGCGGCGATTTCCTAGTCAGGGTTATTATCTTGCGGTATGTTTACTGGCACTGTTGACCATGACATTCTGCAGAACAAACTTAACTGTTACGGTTTATGCAGATTAATCAGCCAATAATTTTCCTCAAAATAAACGACCGCGCTCAAAAAACTACAATTTGCGTGCACATCAAACAAAGCCAGGATCAGCTTCAGAGTTCCTCACGGTTCCGTTTAAGGTCCTTGTCTCTTTTCCTGACCTGAGTATGTTAATGACATTCATCAGTCAAATTCTATCTGTTCGCTTATGATATATGCTCTTTGCTGACAAAAAATTAAAAGCTCTCGAAATGGTTGTTAATGCTGAATACGATTGGTTAACATGTAATAAACTAACTTTTAACTGCTGTTTTTTTTTTGTTCAGCTAACTTTTAATTTTACAATCTATCATCTTATTCAAAAAAGGTCTAATGAACTTGGCGTTTTACAAATTGTTAACTTAAGTTCATTTCTTCCAAGTTGCCTTTTACCGAGTCAGCTCTGGTTCAAGTGACGAAACTTCTGATTGAATGTCTTTTCTATACTCACCACTTTCGCCGTAACGCCTTCATTTTTTGTTCCATCTATTCGAGCTAATCTAAACCTTGTTACAACTTCTTAGCTGTCCTTCGACATGTCCAAAGCCAGGAGTTTCTCGTTTCGTTGTTATCCGCAGGTTCTTTTCACCTGCATTGAGGTGTCATCGTCGGAACTGCTGCTTCCCCTCTCTCCCTTCTTGAACTTAAATTTGCGTAGAATATCGGCCATATACGACTTTTCAAAACAAAATGAAAATTTTCAAAGAGGCCGTTCGTAGGGGGCGGTCTTCAACAGGTCTCCAATTCGTCATAGCCGACCAAGACCACCGTTTTGGTAAAAAAATAAGAAGAACAAAGTAAAAATAGGAATTTATACCACAATCTTTTCTGCCAGTTTCAGTAGGCTAGGCTTAGCTTCAAATTTAAAGGTAATGCTGTGAATCAGCGTCGATGATAGTTTTATACAAAGTTCATTGAAGTATGTGTGTTATTTCTTAAAAGAACCCTATCGAGCCTTTCCCTTTAATAGCATGTCTAGTATTTTACTGATTTTAAGTACGAAGGCAGCGTGGCAGAGGGCTAGAGCGACCATGCTTGTAAATAGCCGACTGGGTTGGGATTCTTAGCCCTATTATGTTTGATTTAAAAAAAAAATGGCTCGGCCCCAATAGCATTATTGCTATAAAAAATATTACCGAGGGTAATATACCGGACTTCTTTTACGTTTTTTTTTATTTTCGCTGGTATGGTAATATTGATTTTATTTCAAACTTTAGAGGTTTAAATTTCCAGGTAATCCGCAAGGAAAAAATCCCTTAAAAGGCAATTAAGGTGGCTCGACTGGATTTTTTAGGGGGGATACCTCCCAAGTTTGAGCATTAACTACGTCGGCATGAGTAAAGAAATGGGAAAAAGGTTATCACAGCTGTGTTATATAAAGATGAAAATTTCTTATGATCTGGTCTTTATTGTAATCGGAGTCGCCAGGGCAACATAACGACAACATTACGTTTTTTATTTATCTTTGTGTTTCTCTGTACCAGGCGTTTTCTTAAGAAATCTGTAAAGGGAGTTTGTACTTGCCATAATCGCCTCAATTATGGCAAAGTTTGAACAAATTCTATGACAGCACTTTCGAAATATTTTGAAACGAAGTTTTAATAATCATAAAAACGGTAAAATAGAGTGCTATCCATACAATTAGCTATTATTTTAAGAAAATGATTAGCTTTGGAAACGCGGCTTCATCTCATAGAGGTTTGATTCCATTGAAAACTGCGTACAAAAAAAGAGGGGAATTGCTCCGGCGATCGCGAGTAAGAAGAATTTTATTAACTTGCATTCACCTGCTTTTGTTACAGTTTTTGCACGTAATTTGGTCCATGCCTACAAATTTCGCATTTTTCAAAAAACCGCTCGATAAATTTTTTTAAAATTTGACGATCCCGAGATCAATGAATATACCCTGCAAGTTTCAAGAACATTGAAAACAGAGAAGGCTTTTAAACAGGGCCTCAAATATAACCAATTTCCCCCCAGATTCTGTGTTTACAAGGGGGCGTCCTCATTATTCTCTTGCATCGTTTTCAAGTTTCATATGGACGTGCACAACTAGCGAAAGAAATAAATTTGCATAAAAAAGAACTCTCGATTACTTTCCGAAGAAATAGCTGGAATATGCTAATAATTGGGTTGTGTCACAGATAGCAGCGAGAGCGGAAACGGTGAACGTTACTGTCATGTGTTACACTCATTAAATAAAATTGCTACCTACCTAGAGTTGCTGTGATGTTATTTTAATATATCACTAATTTCTTTACCCGGTTCTTAACATATTCCGGATTTTTAGTCGAGGGAAACCGAGGGTCCTTTTGATGCAAATTTTATCTTTTTGCTAAATGTGCACGTGCATATGAAACTTAAAAACAATGCCCGTGAATAATGAGGACGTGCACTTGTAAACACAAAATTTCGTTTCAAAATATTTCGAAAACGCTCACATAGAATTTGTTCAAACTTTGCCATAATTGAGGCAAGTGTGGCAGGTACATACTCCCTTCAGAGATTTCTTTAAAAAAAAAATCCTCGTACAGAGAAACACAAAGATAAATAAAAAACGTAATGGCGTAATTACGTTGCCATGGCGACTCCGATTGCAATAAAACCTAGATCATAAGAAATCTTTATCTTTATGTAATACGGCTGTGGTAACCTTTTCCCCATTTCTTTCGACGTAGTTAATGCTCAAACTTGAGAGGTATCTCCCCTAAAAAATCCAGACAGGCCACCTTAAATAATACCATCATGGTTCTTGGAAATACGTATGCAAACACCTTGACTAGATTAAAAATAGAAAAGTTGTAATAAACGATGCCACAGTTTTTTTTTCGATTTTAGCTTAATCTGAATTTTTTACAGATCTTTTAAAATGCAGAATCTTAGGCCGTGACAGTTTTGGCCTGGGGCGAGTGACGTATTTTGTGGCATTGTTCTCCTTAATATGCCCAGCACGCATGTCAGGTTTTGACGTACATTCGCTCTAAATCCAGTAGGGAGTTTTTCGCAACTCGCTCACTTTGTTCAATGTCCACTATGTGGTCCTTGGTCCGGCCGGTTTTACTTTGTGCTGTAATTTTTGGGAGAAGAGAAAAGTTTCGCTATACAAACGAGACTTTCCAACTGTTTATTGATCTGTTTGCCTTCTTAAGCTCGATTTCACGTTTTCCTGATGCTAGCGAAGGTGGGAAAATCAAGCTAACGCATACGTAGGTGAATTTTGTTCTGTTATTTTTGGCTTTTTTATGGCGCCTTAAATGATTACTGGCATATATTTTGAATTCAGGCATATGCAATTAAGTGCGTTAAGAAAGCCATTTTTTTGTGTACATGTCAAGCAACTTGTTTTAACAAGTAAAACATTACTCTACACATGCATGACGTACATTGTTTACGCTTTTCGGTCGGATTTCTTTGCCGTCGCTTTACCAGTAAGACACACATTCGCACGGAAGCGAAAATAATTTCTTCATGACACCAAACTATAGCTCTTTTCACAGAAATCTCATTTTGGTTTGGAAGTTTAAATGATACATACAGAAAATATTATGGCACCTTACAGGACAAATTTCAACTCCCCGCTGCTCTTCTTCAAAGATAAGAAATACTGATTTAAGCTTAGGTCTGTTTCGTCCAAACCAAGGACCACATACTGTAGGCAAACTTTCCTAGAGTTAAATTCTAAGAAAAATATTCAGTTTTAAAGACAGAAAGAGATCTTCGTGCTCGTATATTCACGTTGTCGATAAAACGTGAAATTAGACAATTAGCGTCTTGGTCGTGCAGTGACGGCAAGGAAATGTACAAAAAGAAGTTGTTGCGAAGTTGTTGTTTTGCTAACCTAAACGCTACGCTCTGCACTTGATTGGCAGCGGAGAGGACCTAAGAACAATGCCTCAAAATACGTCACTCGACCTAGGGCAATATCTACTCGGCCTTCTGACCAAAATCGGCCAAAAAAGGCAAATTTAGTTCTTTTTGACTGAGCATGGAGACCGCTGGTTTCATCGATTCACGCAAATCATTGATACCTCATTTTAAAAATAAAAGCGGATAGAATTCGTCAAATTTCCTTCTATTCTGGAATGATATGCACTTTAACTCGTAGTTTTTGAAGTCCTAGATCAGTCATTTGGCGCTGCAATCGTCATATTATTGTATTGACTGTACAGGACTAATTTTTGACACAACATCAAAACTAGCACAAACAGGGAAAGTGATTCAAATTTCCATTAGTGTATAAATTGAAATATTGCTAAATCCCATTATCTTAATTAAATTTTCATCATTTTCTTTTCTTTCTTTTTTTCGTCGTAGTTAGATGCACAACCCCACAGGGATCTGTCCTTAACCTTTTTGGCATCTAAGTAAAAGGATATGATACGTTACAATATAGTACAATCTGAGGTATTTTCACGCAATAAAAAGGATGTCGTAATAAGTTTCCTTACGGAAGTGAGTTCAAGCTCGCAATCAGAGGGGTGAAGGTTTTTTTTGGTTGCTCTTATGCAATATGCTTCATGCCACTTTAAAATTATTTCTATTCACCACCAGATTCGATTCCCTCATACGTCGATGACAGGGACGCAAAGATGCAGGCAGCATACACTAGAGCTCTATCTTTTGGAGGTACCTACGACAAACGTGTCAAGATTTTAATAGTTGGTCAAGACCGTGTTGGCAAAACGAGCCTTGGTAAATTTTTGAGAGGTGAAAAGTTTGATAGCAATGAAACCAGTACATTTGGAGTCCAAATGATTCCCGCAATCAAGAATGTGGGCACAGATGACTGGCTAAACCCTGACGACACTCATGTATTTGATTACAAAGTTACTGCAGAGATGGCCAAGGAGTCGCAGAGCACACCAACAAAACAATCGAAAAACCTGCCTCAGAGTGAGACAGAGGAAGAGAAAAGTCAAGATCAGATTTCAGATGCGTCAAAAGAAAGGATCCCCGGAGGTAACAAGATATATAGAATGGTAGGGTCTGCGTGCCATGCAGACCAAGTATTGCAAGGGGAATTCGTCTTTGAAGTATGTAATATTCCCACTTTCCTCCATACCTATTGTCCCGATACAGGGAACCACTGAATTTACGGGAGGAAACCGCGACTGCCAGGACAAAAGGCATGCCGAATAAAGAGGGTATGCGACCTCAACCGCCACCAGGGGAGGCGGTAGAGGCGAAACTTTGAGGTCATTTCCTTTGAACTGGCCTGGAGGCGTCAAAAACTGAGCAATTCTAAGCAAGGGCGTCAATGTAACATGCACCAGCGTACAGGCCCAACACGACAGAATTTAAAGCAGTTACTTATTTCCTGTGTCACGGGCCAATTATGTATGCACTGAGAATGGGTAAAAAGTCGAACAACAACAACAAAAAATTAACATGGAGAAGCAGGAAAATAGTTTTTAGAACGATGTGAACAAAAATGAAACCTCCAGCGACCCAGGATACTAGTACTGCCAGAAATTTGCTTTTGGTTGTAGGTAATATTGGCATTGCGCTTAATTTTGAACGCAGTATGTCGGTAGACGCTGTTGGCTTTCGATTTCTGTCCCTTAGCGAGAAAAATTAACCTCTAGTGACGTAGAAAACCTTATTTAACCCTCGCTGAAAATTTTATTGCCAAGCAGCGAAAAGCAAAGATTTAACGAGAGAAGAAGCTTTCTAATACTTTGCACTTGGTCTATCATTTAGCGTACAGAAAATAACAGTTCTGGTCAATAGCAATGAGAAATCTCAACTAAGAGTCAACAAACGCTAACGAAATTATTCGAAGGAAACTCGTTAAACACAGGACATACTTTAAATCGGGTTAACAAAACACCGAGTTTTTAAGCCATGCCTATATGTTATTATCTGCAAAACTGCTGAAACAACCTCGATCTTTAATATAAACAAGTCAAACAACAATGCCTTTCCGGGCACCGTGGAAGAAGAACGGTGTTGGCGTTTTTTTTTTCTCCAATCCCTCCTCATCTTTCCTCTCCTGCCACAACTTATACACAGAATCTTTCAGCCATACTTCACTATACAACCTGTCCGCGCTTTTCAGGCCTTTAGGCCGCTCTCGAGCCTTTGGCGCCATCACTCTAGCAAAAAGATACTGGCGAATAGAAATGAATGATATTGCGTCAGATAGTGACTTACCTAATAAAATATACGTTAAGCATATAGTTTTTGTTACAGGCGACCAAACGCGAACGCAAATTGTGCGATGAGATCCTGAGTTGTTTTCGTGGTTCGCGAAAATTCTAGTACGACCGCGGTGCATTGTGGAGTGAAAACGGTCTGTAACTCTAGCGTTAAGCTGTTAAAACAACATTAAACCGACACATATTTTGTCGTTAACGTGAAAGACATCCCTCTGCGCGTTTTATGTTCGCTAACAAACAGTGAACGTAATATATGGCGTTAAAAATGGTCATACGGCCGTATCTGCCTTTTGCCGCATACGTGATTGTGAAAAACGTGTATTGCAAAAGGCTAAACGACCATATAATTATCATATTTCCTCCGGCCCGTTAATATTTGTGGTAGAATGTTCGAAAGCTTCGCGAGGCTTAAACAGTTGGGACAAAACCCCTTATATCAGTAAAACTTAACCAATGTTATTATTATCAATATTTTCTAGATACAAACCATTGGCTTAAAAATGAAGTAACAAAATTAAATGCGCTTTGCTTACTTTCCCATCAATTATGTTTTCATCTCTTTTACAGGGGAGCCATTACCTGACGATGCTCTACAGGGAAACCGTAAGTTGCTGTTTCTCTTTTCTGTACTTTTGATCTGAATTAATCTAGAAGTGATGAAGGGTGGTGAGGCCTTACGTGAAGTAGGTTAAGAAAGGTTTTTTGGCGGTTAAGTCTGCGTAGCGACTTCCGTAAGCTATCTAAGTTCTTTAGTTAATTTTACTGATTTTCCGTAATATCGACCTGCCAATAGTCAGGTCAGACCCAGCAGCGCTGGCCAGTTAGGTGAGGCACGAGAGGTCGTTTAGTTCGTTAGGTTTGCACGTTGCTGGCCTTAGGTTTCAGCTCGTAGTGCTGCCGCTGCAGCGCGTTACTAGCCTTAGATTTCAGTTCGTAGTGCTTCCGCTGAAACGCGTTGCTGGTCTAGGTTTCAGCTAGTAGCGCTCTAGTTTTCTTGTGACCTGCCAAAACTCTTCTCGGAAGTGGCGCGTTGCTGACCTACAATCATTGTCAAAAGTGTTGGGAAGGCTCTCTTTTTTACCTCTTTTTTTTTCCTTCTCCCCTCGCCCCTGGCCCGATGTTAAGCAAAACGTAATGTATGTGCGCGTAATCGGTATATTTCAACATTGAATAGGGGGGACGGGGGATATTTAGCAAAAGAGAAAACTCTTTCTTTTAGGATTAAATTGGATTACTGTTAAGTTGTACCACCTTTCCAACTACTTTTGTCTGGGATTGTAGGTTTGCTACCCCTGCAGCACGTTGTTGTGTTGTGTTGTTGGCCTAGGTATCAACACGTAGTGCCAGGGAAGTGAGGCTATAAGATGATCCGCGCAATGGAAGTCAACAGTTATGCCAATCACCGAGCGGTGTCCCACAAATTAATGCCAAATGTGTGTCGTTGTCCTCTTTTTAGTTACTCTACGTTTTCTTTACTGTTCGGGCATTAAGTTATATTTAGCGGAACTGTGACATTACCTCATGTATGACTAAACAATAGGAAAGTGGCGGTAATTTTAATCCTGCCCCGTCAAGATTCAGCGTAAACCCATCTTTTACTTACACTGATTAGTTACGTGCTTTCTTCACGGAGTTAAGCGAAGCTTAAACTTAATGTCGACAAAACTGAGTTCATGTTGATTGCTAGAAAAAAGCAACTTTCCAAAGAAAATATTGATAGCCTTACCGTAGGGAGCATTGACGTTGCCCTGTCACTGTGGCAAGAAATTTAGGGACATATATGGTTCGGCGTTATTTTGAACTCTACGAATAGATCCACAAAAAAACTTACAAATCTGAGTTTTTCCATTTAATTTGGCTTTTTCACGGTTCAAACTTGCACAGTACCCCACGATGATAACAGCTTTAGTCCTTAACGACTCCGACGACATATTGAACAACAACAGTGAAGCTTCCGGGACCGATCGCGCCCACATTACATTTCATCAAGGCAATTTTTAGCTTCGTCACTTCATCTTCACCGATATCCTCGAAGTACAAATATCCCTGGCGTATCTCTGAATCGAACGGTTTCAGTAATCGAACCCAATCGAACAGCAATCGTTCGAATGGTTTCGGTAATCGAACATAATCGAACTCACACTGGTCGATCGAACAAAATCGAACGTTCGATTACCGAACGGTCCACGGTGGTACTCAATCAAACTTGCGATTACCGAACTGTAACTGAACTGTTCGTTTGATTGATAAGTTTAAATATTAGCATTGATAAAAAGCAACCTATACCACTGATATTAATATTATAAAGGAAATAAAGGGAGATGTAAAGAATCAACCATAAGAGGACACAGAAAAATCTGAGCCCCAGATGGGATTCGAACCCACGATCCTCCTTGTTAGAGCATCCGATCTAGAACACGGAGGGTGGTGGGTTCGAATCCCATCTGGGGCTCAGATTTTTTCTGTGTCCTCTTATGGTTGATTCTTTACATCTCCCTTTATTTCCTTTATGATAAAAAGCGAAGTAATGAAAAAAAAAAAAGCCTAAATATTACCCTTTTATCAAAGAAGTGTATACTTTTCGGAAATTTTGTACGGTTAACCGTCCCCCTAATCGCTCCGAATCCTTTGTTAGCGATTTGATAGGGCGATTGCCACATGTGCATAATACCCCATAATAGCCACGTGGTCGGGGGAAATTTCTACTGAAGTTCGAATTACTGATAGTTTTCAGTGAACCCGAAATGAAATGTCGAGAGTGTCAAACCAGAAGTGATATCCAGGAGACCTAGACGGAGACTGCATGTATCGAAATCACATGTGCTGTTAATAAAAGGGTATCAAGAATGTCGTTTTAGTGTTGATGTGAGAGAAGAGTTTGGTAGTTTTTAAGAAGATCGGTTTCGAAGGAAGAGCGTTTAAAGTGACTAACACAAGAGGCCAGTCAGGACGTCTTGAGCAAGGGAACAAGAAATGGATTACGAACAACATCAAATCGGATTTAGTTTTATTGCGTTCGGTTTGGTTCGATTGGTTCGATAATCGAACTCACCGCATAATAGATGTTCGATAATGTTCGATTGCCGAACCCAATCGAACGATTGGTGTTCGATTTTCTTCGATTAGATACGCCGGGAAATGTCCGAGGCTTTTGTGATAACTCTTAGCAGAAGCATAATAAAACCCCGAAGCGTATAACTCTGTCGCAAAGCTCGGGTTTTTTACGGAACCAATTAAAATTTACCTCCTAATATGGAATTACTGATAAGCGAGGTTGTCTCGCGAAACTTGTATCGCGATGTAAATGATGCGGTGCAAAAAGCATTTACTGTTTCAATACGAGGTAATATTTTACGAAAACCGGAATACGGTATTAATCCCCAAATGACTTCAAATGACCAGGACTGAGTTAGTTCCTCCTAAGAAGACAAAGTCGACTACAAAAATGACATGCACCGTAAGAGAAGCGATTTCTTAAAGTTGTTACTTCAAAAACGGTTTTTGCGTGACCATTAGCGCAAACAACCTTTAAAAAAGCACTTACTATCTACCTAGAATAACTAGTAACATATATTTTCAAATAAAATTCAGTAGTTGCTGAACTCGAAAGTAAAAATTGCATAAAATTCGCTGACATCTTCGCAGAAGTGATTCGTGTAATAAGACTTAGATGCCGGCGATCATGTTTTCAACTAGTGGTAAGGATGAAAAGACAGAAAAAAATAAACAGACAAATTGTTTCTTGAAAATTTTTGTTCGAAAGTTTACCATTAAAAGCAATTCACGTGACACTGACTAGATCGTAGATCTAGCTGTTTCCACGAGTAAAATCGGCTGAGCACATGGGAAAAATTAACACTTAAATTTAATATCTGTCTTGCATTTCCCAATTTATCTTGAAAACTTTATGAAAAATTTATAAAACGTCTATGAAACATCTATAAATACATAAATTTCCTTTTGATAACGTACTTTCCTTGAGCATAACGTGTAAAATGTAAGTTACCTGAAAGTCCTTTAAAAAGGTTGCTGACTTGGTCGCAGTTCAAATAAGGACAAGATCCGATCCGCCGTGAAAGAAACAAGGTCGAAGTCCTCGAAGGTAAATTTTGCAACTTAATTCTTTTCTTTGTCCTCAAAAAGAAAACAAAATTTCTCATGTCACACGTCTAATCAAAACTACCATACATGTGTTCGCGTACTGTTTTGGGTGAATTAAAAAATCTACACACTAAAGATTCGGTTCCGACTTCGTAGGCGCCTTGAACAACGCTTCTGCAAAGCTTGCCATATCATTTTGTTTGCAGTCGCTATGTTAGTTTTGCTGAATGAGAACAGAAGTTGCAGATAACTGGTTTGCCGTGGTAGATAGATTGAAAGCTAATAGCTTCAGGGTGATCTTTGTCGGTCAAACAGCTGCAGGCTGCTGATGCATTTTGCTATTTTCGGCGAGAGGCTTTGTGAAGTCGTGAAGAAACGTAAACATCCTTGTCTTAACTTCGTCACTGGTCGCGGTGAGGGTAAAAGGCTGAATGAGTTTGCGGAATGTTATGTGGCATGGCTTGCGGAATGACATAATTATGCGGAATGTAATGTATGCAGAATGACTTATAGCGCCATTCAATTCACAAGCAGCCACTTCTTTAATGTTGCGGGCTCTACTATGATGACAATCAAAAGCCAGGAAAGACTCCTTGATTTCTCACGGTCGGTTAGCTTTTTGTACAGCTACAAAGATTCTACTTGCCTTTATTAGTCGGGCTGCTGGCAGCACCGATGCTACATGACGAAAGTCGGCCATTGAAGAAAAGATGTTTCGGAAGGTCATACTCTCTTCTGCTTTAATTTTTTTTTTTGCAAAAGATATTTGCACGATTAAGGTCACCTTTATTTGCATTTGAAACCGTGTGAGAAGTGTTTCTTTTTCAGACGGTGGGTCGCGTAATTGTTCGTGACATAATATTCAGAGATCAAGCGTATCTTGTATTTTGTTTTCTTGGCTGCGTGGTGAATTTTCAGTCACGCGTTCATTTAGTCTCGAATGTGATCTGACTCGTTCACCGTATTAAAAAATCCGTAGAATTGTTGCTAGCCCGACTTCATGTTCAGCGTGCGCTTTTTACCCTCTAGCGTTACCTTAAAGAGTGACCCTTGATTTGAGTTTAGCCAAGTAGCACAGGTTATATACCTCTAAAAACCCAGACAGATTTGCGACACAGTACGTCTGCACGTATTTATGAGGCTTATTTATTTTATTATTTCATTTGGGACCACCAAGTCTGCCATTTCCTAACAGCTTCGATCCCAGGGTCCTTTCTCTTCCTTTCTATTTTACTTCGTCCGCCGTTACGACGTTTTTCTATGTAATGAGGACAGTAAAAACTTAATAGAAGACTGTTTAAACTTGACAAGTTTTCGTACTTTCACTGCGCTTCACTGGAAAAGACTGAAAAGCTGACGTGAGGAAAGAACTGTTTCAGTTTATTTTGGAAACGAGCTATGGATGATTTATTAAGTATTCGTGTATCACCTGTGTGTCAATTTTAGCCTTGCTTTAATAGCAGTAACAAATGGACCGGCAAATCGATTGCTCGCTCAAATTGGCGCCAAAAAAGGCGCGGCAGAGACGCGCACATACTTTTCTGTTGAATTTTTTTCTTTGCTCCATTTTCCATAAATTAAATTCCGCATAATTATGTCATTCCGCAAGCCATGCCACATGCCATTCCACAAATTAATTCCGCCTTTTACCCTCACCGCGCTGTACGATGTTTTCAAGCTATACCGCTTATAACTTTGTTAGCTCTTTATGTTTTGCCAGGGATGCATTTTATAGCAGCATATTTACTTTATCTTTTACACCACGAAACGATTTCTTTCGGCCGTAGAAATTACATGTATAAGCGTTGCAAGCTCAACGTTTTTAGCCTTGAATTCTCTGATTCCATATAAGGGCAAAATAATTTTCCGTGCTTCTGATTGGACGGCTGCGCCGGCTGAAAAACGCGAGCATGGTTCCTAACACATAAGGGGAAGTTAGACGCTTCGGGGCTATACGCTTCTGCTCTTAGAGAGTGCAGCGTTTAGGAATGAAAGGCAACCTAAAACTCGCATTCTTCCACCGCAGCAGAATGTATATAGGGAGTCTCACATTCTCCTAAGCTACACTCTTTCGATCTTATTGTAAAATATCCTAGGTTAAAACTGAAAAAGACTTAAGGAGATCGTGCGTTTTCCTCTGCGACCCCTAACTTGTGGAATAATCTGCCCTTTACATCCGTCTTGAGGACAATGTTGAACGACCAGTGCCTAATACCACTACAGAACATGCTTTCACTTTTTATGCACGTTTAAACCAAGAGGTCTTTAATTTTACAGTAATAAGTCACTTAACGTCCCCTATTACTTCACGAAGTTTTATAAATTTTGTAGCTGAGTTCGATATTGTACATATATCTCTGTAATCCTACACAATGTTCTAACTGATCACAAGGGTACTAAACTTAAAGGATTGGTCACGTTTCAACGAACAGCAGTTCATCTGGCTGCACGAGGGAGTAAAAAATGCTGTTTTTCTGTTTTGTAGAAAAGAAATATGTAAATAAACAAGGCGAAGTAGTACAAGATATCATGTCGGAAGAAGTTAAATCACGCTATGAAAAACGGAAAACCGAGGACCAGAATGTATCGGAGGACAAGATATGGCCAGTCATTTGGGACTTCGCAGGTCAAGATATCTACCGCGCCATACATCCTATGTTTATGTCTCCAGAAGCTATTTATCTGCTAGCCTTTGACCTCACACAAGAGTTACATGACAGAGCAGTATGCCGAGTGAATCTGCCGAATCACAAAGAGGAACAAGTTAAACAGCAGGATACTGAGGATACCAATCTCGATCATGTGATGAGGTGGATGACCTTGATACACGCTTTGAAGAACCCTGATGACTCAGTTCGTTCCGTGGTGCTTCCTCCCTCACTTCCTCCAGTTATTCTTGTGGGTACCCATGCTGATCTCGTAGATCCAAGTAAAATTGTATCTCATCGCGAGCAATTCAAACGTGCGATGAAAACATTATATGACCACGTTGTTAACCTCCTGCCTGTTGATAACACAAAATCTGGTAAAGACAAGGACCAAGAGAACATTGTTAATCTTAGGACAGCGTTACTAAGATTAGCCGAAAACATGCCCCACACGTTGCCACTCCCCAAGAACAAGATCCCGTTGCAGTGGCATCGTGTTGAAAAAGAACTTAGCAAGACTGCCTGGCAAGAAAAGAAATATATCACAAAGGAGACCTTCCGACAAATTGCCTCACAGCTTTGCAACTTTCGTTCCGAAGAAGACGAAGACGAGATTGAGGCACTTATCCATTTTCTTGATGATCGTGGCTCTGTGGTCTACCACGAACCCACTAACGACCAAGATGGTTTTGTTTTCTTGGATCCCCAATGGTTAATCAATATGATTACACAGATAATCAACGTGAATCCTTTGGATGGAGAGGCAGAGGCTTACGAGCGTTATCGCCAAAAGCTTAATAAAAAGGGGATTCTTCACAAGAAATTGCTTGATTATGGTTTGCAGAGAATGAATTTATATCCTGTTAAAGACATTTTCATTTCTCTGATGCAAAGGTTCAATTTAATTTGTATGTGGCCATCAAAAGACCCTCAAGATCCACTAATCCTTGTCCCGTGCATGCTTACATCAGAAGACAAAGAGGAAGATCAGGAAGACGAGATGACACTAAGTACCTGCTGTGCTCCACTGTACCTCAAATTTGAGGAAACGAATTACGTACCAGGTGGGCTTTTTTGCCGACTTGTTGTGCTTTTCGGAAAATGGCTCTCGGTAAACCCCAAAGAGAAGCATTCGTACAAGCTGCGCTCCCATACGGCTCAGTTTAGTCTGGACGCAGACTATTACCTTCGTTTAGTGTGCTACAAGAGGGTGATTGAGTTGTGCATTTTGGCGGTTGATTCTTCTCCACCAAAACACTGTGCAAAAGTTCTAAGGTAAGTTATAGAAAGAATACCTAACCGCTCCCTTAGTCATCAATTATTGCTCTTTTACCAGGTTTCGGAAAGAACAGCACTGGATACAGATAAGTGCAAACAATCCCTCGGTCATATTTCAGGGACCCATGACGTTATTACGGTGGACCGATGAGGGTTCCTTTTACGTCGACAACATAGTGTTTTCAGAATAGGAATGATTTTTGATCATGCTTTACTTTCAAAGGAAGCTTATGTCATCTGGGCACACAGCTGGAGACTTTGGATGTACTAACAATTGGTTAGAGCAACTCTGAATAGGAACATTAATTACAATGAATGGAAATTTTGTAAAGACCCGTAGGGAAGTCATTTTTTAATCATTGTGAAGGCTCTTATGTAATGATATCTTAGAAACTGCTGCCGTTAAATTTGATTGGCCGGTTTCGCAGCGACTTCGGAGTTGTCAACTAATTAAACGGCACTGTTATTGTATGTGATTGCTGTACTATAAACCGACCGGCTAACCATCTTTCCTGGGAATTCGCTTATTTTTAGTTCAATTTGTTTGCTTCAGTTTTTAGATCAGTAGTCATTTAAATTCTATCCTTCTCTATAAAAGAAGCAACTGTGCCAAATTACAAACTTGGTGAATTACAAGCGGTATCACAAAAGCCCAAATCAATAAGGGCGCTTTACGTGTTCGGCTTTAACTCCACCAGACCACCTTAACGAGGAGTCTATATCAGTGAGAACCTAAGGGGCCAGTCATTATTTATCACTTGGGGCGGGGGTACAGGTTATTTTTTGGGGGGATCACTTGATTCGCAAGAGAACACAATGGGGATCATTCATCATTTCGCAATCAAAAATTAAGAAAGAATTTAAATTGGGTACCACTCAAGTCTGCTCAGGGACGGACCATTAGAAAAGTTATGAGGGGCAGCCGAGGTCAATTCGCAAATTATAAATTGCGAACCAAGTTTCTCCCAAACGAGGCTGAATATACTTTAATATATAGATTTAGTATATACTAAAACAGTGGATAGTGTTTTTCGCGCGCTCTGATTGGCTACTCAATCAGTGAATATCCTGCACTATTCACTGATTCACCTCCAGTTCCTCCGAGCGAGCGACGCCAAACTCGCGTAGGTTGGGAGCAAAATGCTTCCCGGTTTGCTGCCGTAACAAACTGAGAAATTTCACAACTAATCCAGCAAGCTGTTTCCGAAATACATGAAGAAGGTGACGAAGTTCGGTTTGGAAGTTTTAACAGGTAAAGCTTTGTCTTTTTGACTTGAATAGTTATCGATAAAACTGGTGAAAAAGTTTTTTGTTTACAAATGCAAATTAAGCTTAAGTCTTGCGTTACTTTATTTAGTTGACTTGTTCATAAATAAGCGTAAGACTAAATTTAATAATCTTTTTTTTTCAGAATTATTTTAAATACAAACAGAATTCCGACTCCTTTTGAAGAAACTTCCCCGCAAGAGCTAAACAAACGCCTTCAAAAGTTTTATTTGTCGCTAAGAAAAAGCGACGACCGCGGCCGTTCGGTCATCGCGCGCCAAAATTGTAATCGTTGGCAACAGTAAATGAGTTAAAAATCATCATTTTTGTGCTCAATTATCTCACTGTTTTAGTATATACTAAAACAATTTTTCACCTCATCTCAATGTCGGTGGCTAGTAGTGGATAGTTACCTCGCCGCTTCGCGGCCTCGGTGAGTTTTCATAACTAGCCACCTCCACTTCGGTGCATAATTGTTATTTATCCAGGGCTAAAAGCGTCACTTCAGTTATTAAATTTGTAATTTAAATCAAACAAAAAAATTGAAGTCCACAAATCAGTTAACTTTAGGGGAGATCCATATAAGGAGATCCATATAAGGGTGGGGCTGGGTGATTTTAGAGAAAACATAATTTGTAAACAGTGCGCAAGAATAAAACAACATCTAAAATCTTACACCCAGTAAAAAGCGATTACCCTAGACCACAGTAGATTAGGCGCGGAAAACAAATTCTTTCTTCTATTTACCTACCTATATTTTTATTGTATAAGGTTAATTGGACAGTCCCGACATATAATTTTATACTATAAAGGCCTTTAAGGCACGATAGTCCTCGGTGGAAGCCAATTTACAAGGGCAAAATGAAAACTGAATCAGGCCAGATTCTTTTTGTGTGTGTGGGTCGCTTCAAGTTTACTTTACAAACCTGGTGCTCGCAGCGCTGAAAGCAGCCTTTTCACATCGTCTCGAGTGTTTGAATGAACACTAGTAGGAAGAGGTCTATGAATCATTTTCGTTTGCATTTTACCTCTAAAATCCATATTCATATGATACACGGGGCATTTTGAGTACTCCTGCATGCGATGTTCATGTGCCACTGAAAACCATAAACGGAAAAGCGATAGGAAAGAGATCTTGACAAACAATCCAGACAATTCCTATATCATTCAATGAAACATTTAAAAGGACAACAATGTTTATTCACGAAGTCTGACGAAGACATGCAGTGACAGTGAAGTGAATCCTGCCTTGAAGATTTTCGACGTGTTTGCTGTTTTTCAAGATGATTTCGAGGCAAACGCTCAACCCTTATTTTGACAACCAGTAGGTCGAAATATTTTAAATTTTCTTTAGAAGGTTTTTTTTCTAGTCGAGGTCAGAACATTTCCAGTAGGCTTGTCTAAAGACTTTTTAAATTCTATACTAGGTGAGATCATTGTCTCAAATCCTACAAATGTGCGCAAAGTGACGGCATAAAGAATGCTCGACTTCATGAACATGACCCCCCCCCCCCCCCCGAAAAAAAAAAAACAACGCAAAAACAAAACAAAAAGCTTACTCAAGCTTACCGGTCGAGGAACAGGTCATGAAAGCCATCAAGTAAGGCCAGAATCACTGACGATTTTTCAACTCTTTTACGCATCCAGCAATGCGACGTACTAAGAGTAGCTTAGTTTTCAAAGCGATGATTTCCAAATAAGCTTACTTTCTGTCAAGTGGCGATTTTGTCAACAAGAAACCCAATAAACAAGCCAGCCAAGAATAACAAACGAATGTTGATGGCAGCTGTATTTGATTTTGTAGTTCCATTAAAAAAAGACGGTTAAAACTCTGTCGGCTTCAGCTATCAGCAAACAAGTCTCCAAATGCAGCATAGGAAATTATTTTTGGCGATCGTCTACGCGAGCTCTTCACCTGATAATTCTCGCTCTCTGCCTTTGTGTTTCCCGTCGCTGTTGACTTATAAGCAAATAGGTTGAATTCAATCCGCTATTGTTTATTGCCACAACAATTTTTTCGAAACAGTTTACTAGTACTACTGTTACAAAATCCTTATGCTATTAAATAGTTCCTAAAGTAAACGCGACGACAATGGCCACACCAAACCATGTCTTACGCGATTTCCCGCCAAGAAAATATGACATACTCCTCCCTCCGACGGGCTGACACCTGATCCCCTTCCATCACCCACAAAGAGGGTACGCATGGACGGAGTACGCTGACGTCACAACCAAAATTTCTCGGATGGATAGTTTACCAAATTATCCTAGCTATGGGGCTCCTCTCACGCGCGCGCTTTCGCGTGTGCGAGGATCTCCGCTATCATACAAATTATAAAAATTTTCAATTTTTCAGTTTCGTTTGTCGCTTGTGACGATCCATGTTTGTCCCGGAGAAGATCTTCAGACGTTCTATTTGAGAAAGAGAGCCCATCTCTGCAGAGGCAATGACGCTATTTCACAATGATTCAGGCGTAGGCCAGAGGTCGAACTTTTCATGATCTCAACTCACCAAGTTTGGTTCGTCTCATGAAAAGTTCGACGTCTGGCCTACGCCTGAATCATTGTGAAATAGCGTCATTGCCTCTGCAGAGATGGGCTCTCTTTCTCAACTCTCAACAGCAATCTCACATTTGCGGCAACGTGTATACTAAATCCGATTCAACCATCTCATCTGTCTAATCTTGAGCCTCATCATCCAATTCTCTCGTATGTGTCTTGAGCCTCGATTTGATTCGATGACTTGAGACCTCTTTTAAATTTGACCTTCCGTTTTAACAACAACAACATTTAATCCGACATTACGGTAGGTTGACCTTGTACTTCGTGCTCTTGAAACAGCCGCTACTTTTTCTTGAAACAGGTGTGCCAAAAATACCTTTTTCTAGTAGCCACGTTTAAGAGTCCAGATGCAACCGCCTTGTTAGTTTCTTAGCAAAGTCAGCACTGGGTAACTTCATCATTCTCTTCGATTGAACCGAACATTTGTCCCGCGACCTCGAAAGTCCAGTTTTGCACGAACTGACGTGCACTCTGCTCGAGTCGCTTCTCCTGGACTTTTTAGACCTTACTCTCATGTTTCTCCTTACTTTTGCGTAAAAAAATACAGTAAATATTCACATTTAAAGGTGAGTTTGGGTGCGAAAACGTTCGGGGGGGAGGACACAAAAGTTATTTAGAGTTATTAGTGGGAATCACTTTAGCGGAATAGTATTTAAAGCGGAGATAAGATTTTACCATGCTGAGCCCAAAATGCTCCGACCCTCCCCCCAGGCGGTAAATGATGACTGGTCCCTAAATGACAGTATTCTTCGGCCGAATCTATAAGGCCCTCCCATTTGTAAAATGTACCCTAAGTACTGTCATAAAACAACATTCCTGAAATATATCTTCATTTATTCATTGATTTTCTTACTAATGCTTAGCTTTGTAGAGGAATCCATGAAGACACTTCAAAAAGAGTGTCACTGGCTGCTTTCGATGTCATGGGATAAATGTGTTCGATGCACAATTTGTATGGGAAACAACAACAAGTGCTGCAAATTACACAACGAGAAGAAATGCCTGCACCACGATTGTGGCCACTACATACCTTTAAAATCAAATTTTTTTGGCTGTAAAGGTAAACGCCCTCCACCGCGAGATGCACGCCAACGGCTTCAACCATGGATTGATGTAAGTTTGGGTTCTAGTAAATTATTCACATTTTGTTTTAAATGGTAAATAATATGTTTGAAAATTCCCATTTTAATACGCGTTTCCTCATTTTATATGTAGCGGTCTAAAATTGTAGGTACCTGAACACTTTGGTCGACATTTATTCTACAGTCGGTGTCGCTTACTTCTCAGTGCTTGTTCCTACTTAGATACATCAACATTTGTTTTTTAAATCATCACCTTTGTATAGTTCCACCATGAGAAGGAATTATAGGTAGGGGGTCAGCAAGATTAAAATAAGGTGGATCCGACCATTTACAGCACTTCCTGTTGAACTTCAGTGCAACAACATCTTCTTTCTTTTCTCGGAGGGTCCCAAAAACTTTGGGACCCAGAATTTTGCTTATTTAAACTCTACCATTTGGGATTTTAGAGCAAAAGTGAAGCGAGATTTGGGATTGTTGTTCTCAGCGGGATAAGGAGAGCATAGAAACGGGTGACTAATTTTCATCCAAATATTGTAGATGCGAGTTAAGTGTAAAACACTGGAAGTTTTCTATGTAAACCGCTGCTGTGCTGGTAGTCGGACGGCGTTATGATTCCACTTGTTATATACGCAGCGTATCTAGTCCACTGGTAAATCTTCCTTAGGTCAGAGGTGGCGAATTCAGATCTTGGGGGCTCAATCTAGTTCTGAGATTGAAGGCTTGCCTGACCTAGAAAATAACTTTCTCCGTTTTTTGGCTTATCCGCCATTGGTCAGTTCATGTGAAAGCTCAGGCTAAGCAGGTTATTCACGTTGTTGCTAGAGCAAGCGCCGACCGGTCAGCTGCAACGGGCGAATGCCCTCGTAGGCTGTCCTTTTTCTCCATATCCATAAATATCTCTATATGATTTCTTACATGCCTGCTCATCTTTCATGTTCTCCAGGCATTACAGGAAAAACCTGAAACTACGCATAGTTGTGGTGAGTTCCCTATTATTATTATTATTATTATTATTATTATTATTATTATTATTATTATTTACTTGATTGTACTTTTATGAATCCTACACATCGATTTTAGATACCCTGCGATCATGATCCCTATGTCTTTCATCCTTCTGCCTGATCGTAAGTTAATTTGTTGAGCTTTGTTGCAACTTTTGAATGAAAACATTGTCTATATTCATTTATACAATGATGTGAATGCTACGCGCGCTGTGATTGGTCGTTGCCCATGATCTATTAGAGTACAGATACATGTATGACGTCACGGGAAACTTGTTTTCTTTGTTTTGTTCAACATGGCACGCGCTTTTGAAAATGTTTGTGAGATTATTTCGGATTGAGGCAAGTGAAAGCTTCGGAAAAAGTTTAGCAGGAGCTATTTACAAAGAAGAAAAATGGAGAAACGGAGACCAAGAAAGCTATTGACTACTTGACAATGCCTAAACTACAAGAAATCTTCACAACAGTTGCCATCGTGTGTCTTCGCAACGAGAGACTCGCTGTTTTGCAAAATGTTTTCGCTATTATTCTTCTTTGAGCAAGAAAAGACGGTGAAAAACTTTTCGAGGAAACTGTACACAAGTAAGATAAAGAAGAAGCTAAGATGAAAAGTTGGGTTTGGGACTTAAAAAATGCCTAAACTAGCACAAATCCTCAAAAGGTCAAGCGGTTCGAGGCAGGTATGTGTATCGGTCTTTTCCTTTTCTGATCATTGTATAAAACAAATAGATTCCATATTGCCGTGGGTCTGTTCAGTAATAGATCACAGAGGACGTCAAAATGTGGTAAAAACAACAGTTTTTACCACAGTTTTTCTTCTTTGTTTTGACGACATTTTGACGTCATCTGTGATCTATTTCTGAACAGACGCACGGCAACATGGAATCTATTTGTTGAACTGAAATGTACTAGTCATGGAGGTATGTAAGGTTTGCATTAATCTGGAAAAATTAGTATAACATCAACGTTAAGGTGCCTTGATAGCGGTTTTTTTTTTAGGGTAAATACCTCCCAAGTTTGAGCATTAACTACGCCGCCTTAAACAAAGATTTGGGAAAACTGCCACCCCAATTGTGTTAGATAAAAGTGAAAATTTATTATGATCAGGTTTGCAATGACATCGGGGTTGTCATAGCAACGAAATAACGCCATTACCTGTTTTACTTGCAGCAGTATTTCTCGGCTCTGAGGCCTATTCTTCCAAACTCGTTCCCAAGAGCTTGTTCCTGCAATAGCCGCCTAAAACATTCCTGAATGAAAGCGGAATCTGTAAGCGCGTTTACGGGTATTTTGGGATGAAGTTTTTATGGTTACGATTGCTAGAGAGAAGGGTTTGGTTAGTATGTAACGCTCTATGGTGAGCGCTTTAAAGCCTGTCGTATCATATTGAGCCTTTATAATGCCTTTTTAGCAAATTTAGAAATCTAGCTTAACTTACTGGGTATCATTTTCCTTTTACAGAAAAAACCGTATTGCTACAAAAGCTGAATTGGCGATAAAAGCTTAATTGCGTTGAATAAAATTAAACATTCCACTTGTTTGCTCATAGCTTTTAACTTGTCCTTCTAGTACATTGCTTATCATGCTCTTCCAAAACTTTCCAAAGCCAACACACAACACAACAACAACACTTCTAAAGTTGGAAATATTCTTTCACGTGCTGGTCTATTCTTGTCAACCAGTTGTAGCGTCTGTTAGATTGAAAGTCCCTCAGGTGGTCGTTAGTAGCCAATCAGCCGTTTTGTCCAAAATCTGGACCAACTGATTTAACCGTGCTAACGATTGGATCGGCGTCATCAAAGCAATAGCGCTCTGCTCCAGAGGCTTTTCGCTTTTTTTTTGTATAGACAAAAAGACAGCGATAAAATAATAGATTTTTATTCGCCAAAAAGTAATTGTGACGGCTCAGATTTACAGTACAGTAATATAAGACATTGGTTACAATAATCTTGAGCTGAATGGGTTCTACAAAGACCTCCCTTAGAAAGGAAAGAAGATTTTGTCGCCGAAAAAAGCGTCTTCTTATTTTTGATATATTCCACAGTCGGTATGCAGGAAGAAGATAGAAAAGCCTTGCGAAGTAACAGAGAAGCATTGTTGAAAGATCTAGAAGCGAAACGAGTCGCATCGCTGCTTTACTCAAGGGACATTTTTAGCGAAGAAGATAAAGACAGTGTGAATGCTAAGTCGACTCCAGCCGAACAGCGAGAAGAAGTTCTGGACATTTTACCTCGGAAAGGACCTAAAGCTTTTGGTGTGTTTTGTGAAGTATTGCTTAAAGTCTCTCCGCATCTAGCAGCACTACTGCGACCTATTCAAGAGGACGGTAAGGTTTTTGGTTGTTACGATGCGTAGTCGTATCGACACATGTTTGCTTGATTGTCATTCTTTGTGGCTTCTTTTTACGAAGCCCGATAGAAGTATAGTTGCTAAATTATTTTTAAGTTGAAGCAAGCAGATTTCAAATGGTTGAGACTGGGGGTTTCCTGATCACCTACTTGTTGCAGTCTGATAAGGTATAATTCTCATTCGACATCATAAAAGATGACATGAGCCAGCTTCAACCTTATATTCATTACGATTTCCATTTTTAATGCATACGCGATCTAACGCATATTTTTAAACTTGTGTCCTAATGAAACTCATGCAGCGATCAATTCGAAACTTCAAATTCCCCTGGCAGACATAGAGCATTTGAACAGGGATTAGTGCCGTGGGAGTGGGGAATTTGACAGGAAAGGGTTTATAATTTTAAGAACCTGTTAAGCTAAAATTTGCCACTTAAGCCCCCG
The DNA here is from genome assembly GCA_964035705.1 of Porites rus. Lineage (NCBI taxonomy): Eukaryota > Metazoa > Cnidaria > Anthozoa > Scleractinia > Poritidae > Porites > Porites rus. Next base: position 9,907,864 of record OZ037993.1, read on the forward strand.
CTACATAAGGACCTGTTTAACCTAAAACTTTAAACAGGTTTTTCTTTTCCAAAATCTATGAAAAATTCTGAAAACTTGGGCAAATGAGATAAGTCAAAATTCAGAATCTTCTTTGGAGACATAAATACCTTATCCGGCTCCAACTGCAATGTTAATGCCAATGTTTAAACAGAGGATATTACACGGTGGCGCGAAGATATGAATTTTATTTTCGAGTGAACGGCTTGGAAACTAAAATTTGATAGCATTTTGTTTTGAATGAGGGTATGGGCATGATTTTCAGTTGAACATGCCTAGCGAGCGTAAAAATTGCATTCAGTCTGAGGATTAATGAGAGAGGGAAAATTTTATATATTTAGGCATGACAAAATTCAAGGGAACATTGGTACTTAGAAATTACATGTCATAGGCATGGAAAAAATGGGTTCATGCCCTCGCAGCCCAAAATTGACTTAGCGAAACTTAGGTCCCAGATCTCTCGCCGGGTTGATAATTCATTCCCAGCTTTTGCTCGTCTGGTTTGGCATGCCGGGCATGCAGATCGTGCAGCCAGTTGGGTTTGCCATGCTCGGCATGCCGGGTATGAAATTGGCATGCCCAGCGTGACTGATTTTGATGTTCGCTCCAGCATCATATCCTGAGAATCACATAATCGCCAAATATATCTTAGGGAGCTTGAAGCTACAGGTTTCATGCCTGGCAATAAATGCAGATTATAACAAAAAAAGTTATGTTTGTCACAATGTATGTCACGGGATCGACTGGCAAAACTGAAGACAGAAACCTGGATTTGTAAATAAAAAGCACAACAAAACAACATTATTCATGCATAAAATAGAATACTTCACTTGCAATTACAGATCAATTAATCCTTTTATTTCAAAGCGATACTGATATTTCTGGGTCCAGATTTAAATTTGATCGCGGAAAAGCGTTTTAAACAATAAGATAACAAATCTTCTCCGTCAGTATATGTTTCTCGGTCAACAGCATTAAAAGACTGGTGAAAATTAAGCTTACCAGGACGTTCAAGTCAGTACGAGAGTACGACGTTAATACTGCAAAGACGTTCTGATTTGGTGAGTTTGGACTGCCTTCTCAGAGAGATTTTGCTTACGTTTTCAGTGCGCTTCTTGTCGGCTATCCGAATTTTGCAAACTGTTTTACTCCTTGCTGACGATAGTCCTTTCAGCAACGTCATCTGCTCCATCCGAAGATACCCCGAGCTCGCACGAAATCGGCCGAATTTCCGCAGAAGTGTTTTCGGATGACGATGAATTTAGTTTGTTGTAGCGTGGCAGTTGTGGTGTCACGATGTCGTCATGTCTCTTCGCACTTGTTTGTCTTTTTTTTTTTCCTGCGGTGCATGGTTGAGATGTTGGTGAATGCTGGACAAGAAATGGATTCTGCGAGAGACTGTAAGTACAAATTTAGTATTAATTTGGTTACGAAAAAGCCTGAATATCGAAAAAATCCCGTGAATTATCCTTTTGGCATTCAGTTTATCTTGCTGTTCAGCATGCCTAAGAACTCTCAGGCATAAGTGGTTTTCAACTCGTTCACTTCGGATTTTTTCTGTTTCTACGTCTTGTAATCTTCTTCTGCTGTTAAGAAGACTAGAGGAAACTTCAAAAATATAGAAACCAATCACTTTTGGAGACAAAATAAAATATCCGTAAATCAAATGCCAAAATCAGATTTGGATTTCGCTTTAAAAAAGTGAACATGCTGCAGGTGTCAATGCAAAGTTGTAAACAACTCAATAAGCAGTCTGTGAATGTGCGTTTAGGTCCACAAAACTAATTTTTCTTTTGGATGTCTTATCCAAGCAACCACTTATGCCTTACATTGCTTGTCTACGAGTGTACTACAAAATGCTTTACTACAGTAAGCCTTTGATAGGCGATTCTGGTAAATTTATAGGACGCTAAAATGCAAAAAGTTCTAAGCTTAAATAACCTGGCTGGGTCCGATTTCTTAATTACAAAATGTTCACGTTTGCCGGCTCTTCTTTAAATAAACATAGTTTTTGAAATGACTTTGTACTATTTTAAAAAATTATGATTGGGTTATAAAGCTTTTAAAACGGACGAAAACTAAGCTAATAAACATGTTCAACGTAAAAAACTAAGATTTAGTCGCTTTTTCAACTTGGCTACCTTTACGCAAAAACAAAAGCAAGCAATGAAGCTTTTATTCGACATATTTTCTGAGAATTTTATCTGATCAATTTAATGTCTCTAGCATTATTTTCGTATAGGAATTTTCCTAATTATTTGAGCTTTTAATTTAATAATTTTGATACTTTATAAACTTCTCATTTGATAGCTTCACTTTTTTTATACACCGATTAAGAAACAAATTCGCTCTCATTAAATCCTATTTTATGACCTATTTATTAGAACTCTAGGTAACATGCAAAATGATGTAACAGGACAGGCTTTAACCTTTGGTCCTAACGTATTTTTTCTTCACAACCCCCAGTAATCAGTTGACGGGCCATGAGAGAATATCGCCACAAAGATGCGAAAAAGTTTTCGATGAGTTTCCTTTACATATTCCTGCTTTATATCGGTCTACACCTTCCCTGCTTAAAAATGAAACTGTTGTTCGAGTGTCAGTCAAACTCGGGATAATCTTGACTTGCAAACCCAAATGCAAAGGTTTATTTCGCAGTAGAAGAGCGTGTAAACATCATCGAACAACGCAATGTAAATTGGCTAATGTGAAACCACGTTTCTTTCACTTTATTTACCATGAATTTATCTCAATTGCACACCTTGTGAAATTAGCCTCAGACAATTAGTTGCGACCTTTAACAGACTCAACAAGCCAGTATGAAAATATCTTAAGAGAAGCTGAGCTCTACACGTTCTATTTCACTTTTTCATATTGCCCTTGCATGTGTTAACATTCCATTTCTTTTTTGTTACAGGTAACTTCCAGACATGACAAGGAGATAATTACTTTTCTAGAGAGCAATTCTTTGATACTGTCAGTTATTACTGACTTATTTTGAGTTAAAAACAAAGAACACAGACTCTGGTAATGACACATAAACAATAATCCCTGGCAAGCCTACAAAACAAGAAAGAGGAACTCAGACTCCTTATCAAATATGAAACGAGACAAAAACAGCTTTTCTAACGTAGGGAAAATTGCGTTAGAGAGATTTGTAATTGCAACGTTATATTCAAGCACATTGCATTGTCGAACATCATTATTTACTGAATAATGGACAGTGATTTTGGAGCTTAGCTCAGTTTGTAATGTAATGAACGTTGAAAGATATTCTATAACCTTGTATTTTTAAAAGCTTTCATGGAACATAGATGCATTTTATTATGCAAAGAAAATAGTCTCTGTCTCTATTTTAAATGATTTCAGTCAATTCCATTTTATTCGCCATGTGAAATGGGAATCCTATTAAAGACTCATTAAAAGGGGTGAGGCCGTTTTTACAATCCCCCAACAGGTCATCTCCACGATGACGCTGTTTTATTACTACGGCAGAATCCCTCAGGGTTTTACTTTCTTGTGAAAATTAGAGCTTTTGTTATTTAAACTTCGCTGGGACAACCAAATCTATAAAAATAAGAGGAATAGCAATGACGTCATCGTGTAAGTTGTAGTGTATACGATGCTAATGCAAGCGCGTAGAAGCGAGAGAATGAATGTGATGTGATACACACGGGAATTACGTAATTTGCATGTACTATAGATAGCGTGTGTTGTAATTTATTCGAGTCGGTTAGCGTTCTGAGTTCGGAGTGTAACGGTCGTGAATAAAGTGTGTTTTAACCTAACCGCGGTACTACATTGGCGACGAGGATATTTCGAGGATATTTCGAGGATTTCGCCGAGGGTTTCAAGAGTTTCGTTGAAAATCTCGCTGTGGATTTCGTCGAGGATTTCGTCAAGGATTTATTTCAGCGATGCCGGGAGGCGGTGGATCGGGCGAAACTAACGCGACAAGCGGTACTACGAGCGGTGCTGTTGGCGGTTCTGGGATGACTTCTGTTACTTTAGATGTCAGTGGATTGGAACCATTTAATCCAAAAGGAGAGGCGCACAATTTAAGTCAGCGATGAAAGAAGTGGAAGCGAGCGTTCAGTTTGTATGTGACCGGGAAAGGTGTATCGAACGACGCTCAAAAACGTGCTTTGCTGTTGCATGTCGCTGGTATGGATGTGCAAGAAATTTATTTCACACTAGCTGGTGAGGGTGGAGATGCAAGTTTTGAAGCAACGTTAAAGGTGTTGGACGACCATTTCGTGCCAAAGGCGAACATTCCCTTTGAGAGACATTTGTTTCGACAAATTTCGCAAGGGATCTGAGAGACAGTTGATCAGTTCGTTTGTAGATTGCGTCAGCGAGCAGCGACTTGTGATTTTGGCGCCGGCGAGGATGACTACATTCGCGATCAGCTCATAGACAAGTGTTATTCGAGCCATTTACGCCGGAAATTTCTGGAAAAGGAAGGAACTGTTACGTTAGATGAATTGTTGCGTGTTGCAAGATCCCAAGAAGCGGTTGATCGACAACTGAAGCAATACAGTACCGACCAAGCGGATAACCAGGTCAATGCAGTGGGTGGCAGGCTGTATGGAAACAAAAATCCCAGGAAAGCAAAGACGTGCTTTAGCTGCGGACAAGAAGGACACTTCAGTCAAGACAAAAAGTGCCCGGCGCGTGGTCAAACTTGCAGGAAGGGCGGCGAAACAGGCCATTTCAAAGTTAAATGCCCTCGACTCCATCAGCTAAGCAGGACCCATTCGGGATCTAGAGGACCTGAGAGTAGCAGAGGCGGACGCGGCAGAGGAGGCAGTAGTGCTGGTGGACTGGGTCGAGGTGGACGCGGACGCGGAGGGCGAGAGACGAACCTCGTGACTGGAAGACCTAGCCCTGGAGAGGAAGACAAAGGAGATTTCGCTGCATCAGGTCATTCGCAAAGACCCGATTATGCCTTTTCAGTGGAACAGGTGAATGATCGCAAGGAACAAAGGGGCGCTTTGGTAACGCTGGTCATTGGTGGTGTAGACGTACCCGATGTTCTCATTGATTCGGGAGCTTCATGTAATGTTATGGGCCAGCAGACCTGGGAGTTGTTAAAGCAAAAGGGGATTAACTGTGAATCTCGCAAATCTGCAAAGGAACTTTTTGCTTATGGTGGTACAGAACCTTTACCGGCCCTAGGAACGTTCACGGCAGATGTCACGCTGGCTGGGTTTGAAAACGGAAGTAATGCTGATTTTGTGGTGGTTGAAGGCGATGGTCGCACGCTGTTGGGCCGAGAGACTGCCGAGGCGCTAAACCTGTTGCGTATTGGTCCTTTTCAGACAAACAGTGTTGACGGTGGGCGATCGGACGGGGATGTCAGAGAGAAATACAAGGACTTGTTTAGTGGTGTTGGTCTTTTGAAGGGCTACGAGCTTAAGCTACACATTGATGAGTCGGTGAAGCCTGTAGCGCAGCATGTACGTAGGATACCGTTCGGGTTACGCGAGAAGGTGGATGCAAAGCTGGATGAACTTTTGGAGCTTGACATTATAGAGGAAGTGCCGGAGGGGCCGTCAGGATGGATTTCGCCGTTGGTGGTGGTTCCCAAAAGCGATGGCGACGTAAGAGTCTGTGTTGATATGCGTCGTGCAAATGAAGCAATCGTCCGAGAGCGTCACCCAATTCCAACCGTTGAGGAGCTGTTACACGACTTGAATGGCAGTACGGTGTTCAGCAAGATAGATCTCAAGTGGGGTTTTCACCAGATTTTACTCAGTGAGGAAAGTCGCCACATCACTACCTTTGCCACGCATCGAGGGCTTTATCGTTACAAGCGGTTGATGTTTGGCGTAACGTCGGCGCCGGAGAAATATCAGCAGATCATTAGAGATGTGTTAAGGGGTTGTGCTGGGGTTGCGAACATTGCGGACGATCTCATTGTTCATGGGTGTGACGTGGAGGAACATGACAAGCGTCTTTTTGCGGTGTTAGATAGGCTGAGTGAAGTGGGGTTGACGGTGAACGGAGACAAGTGCGAGTTTAGATTGTCAAGGCTTACGTTCTTTGGTCACGAGCTGACTAGTGACGGCATAAACCCATCCGAAGAGAAGATTGCTGCTATAAGAGATGCTAGATCTCCCAAAGACGCAAGTGAAGTGCGATCGTTTATGGGTCTTGTCCAATATTCCGCTAAGTTCATGCCTGACGTGGCGTCCGTGGCCAAGCCTATTCAAGAGTTAACCAGGAAGGGCATCGTGTTTCACTGGGGTAAAGAGCAACAAACAGCCTTTGAGGAACTGAAGCGTCTAATTACCCAGGCAGAGACACTGGCTTATTTTAAGGTTGGCTGCAGAACGCGAATCATTGCCGATGCATCTCCAGTTGGATTAGGAGCGGTTCTCACCCAGCAGCAGGGGGGAATGTGGAGAGTTGTCTCCTACGCGTCGAGGAGCCTAACTGACGTGGAACGACGCTACAGCCAAACAGAGAAAGAGGCACTCGCCTTGGTTTGGGCGTGTGAACGGTTCAACATGTACGTTTCCGGACAGAGCTTCGAGTTGGAAACAGATCACAAGCCTTTAGAGCGTGTCTACTCGCGCACTTCAAAGCCTTGCGCCCGAATAGAGAGATGGGTCTTAAGACTACAAGGGTACGATTTTAAAGTGGTGTACCGCCCAGGGAAGACAAATATAGCCGACGCGTTGTCCCGTTTGAACTCCTTGGATCAAGTGGACCATGGAGAAGACTACGACTTTGTCAGAGCCATTGCTATAAGCTGTATACCCGTTGCTCTATCACCTACAGAAATTGAAGAAGCTTCCTATTTTGACGAAGAATTGACGATAGTAAAGAGTTGCGTGAGGTCAGGGGACTGGGACCGGTGTACACTTCCCTCGTATGCACAAGTCAAGGACGAATTATGCGTCTATGGTGAGCTATTGCTTCGCGGCACAAGGATTGTGGTTCCCAAGCTCCTGCGCGACAGGGTGGTGCGGTTGGCACACGAAGGGCACCAGGGTATAGTGAAGACGAAGTATCGGCTCCGTAGTAAAGTTTGGTGGCCGGGAATGGACAAGGAAGTTGAGAAATTTTGTAAAGTTTGTCATGGCTGCCAGGTCACTTCTGGATTTAACCCTCCTGAGCCGATGTCCTGCGTTCTTCCTCCGAGTGCTCCTTGGCAGGATTGTGGAGCAGACCTGCTGGGACCCCTACCCACAGGAGAGAGTATTTTGGTGGTGATCGATTACTACAGTCGTTTCTTAGAAGTTGCTATTCTGAAGTCTACTACAAGTGCCAAGGTCATCGAAGCACTTGCACCCATGTTTGCCAGATTCGGTTTTCCGTTCTCTTTAAGGACAGATAATGGGCCCCAGTTCGTATCCGAAGAATTTGAAGCATATTTACGCGCAAATGGTATTGAGCACAGGAAAACGACGCCGTTGTGGCCTCAAGCTAATGGAGAGGTGGAACGCCAAAATCGCTCGTTACTTAAATGTCTACAGATTGCACATTTAGAAGGAAAGAACTGGAGAACTGAATTGCTTGTATGGTTGATGGCGTACAGATCCACTCCGCAAACGTTGACGGGGACTACCCCCTGTTACATGATGTTTGGCCACGAGGTTAGGTCCAAATTGCCAGAGTTAAGGAGAGAGACGGTCGGGGTGCCAGGCGAAGAAGTGCGAGAGCGGGATTGGTCAAGTAAATTAAAGGGCAAAGCTTATGCAGATCTCAAGAGAGGTGCCACGCCCAAGAGCATACGTGTTGGTGACACAGTACTTTTGAAAGCCGAAAAAACGAACAAGCTGTCTACCAACTTCAACCCTGCTCCTTTTAAGGTGGTTCAGAGGACAGGAACAGAGGTAACGCTTAGGAACGAAGCTGGTGTGCAACTGAAAAGGAACACTGCATTCGTAAAGAAGTACAACGATGGTGTATCCAATGGCAACGGAGACCAAGTGGTACAAGCAAGTTCTACAGTACAGACAGATGAGCCAGGGCCAAGCAGAGTTCCGGAGACGACAGAGGTATCAGGGCCAAGCGGAATTCCAGGGACTACAGGAGTATCTGAAAATTCCCAAGTACAAGCTGGGCATTCTACCGAAAAGGAAGATAACACAGCGGAAAGGCCTGTGCGGAGGTCGACCCGAACTATAAGACAGCCTGCGCGCTATAAAGATTTTGTCCTGGATGTTTAGGACTTCTTTTCGTGTTTTGTCTAGTTTAATTCAAAGACTTTGTTTTGCTGAACATTTAGGGTTTTGCAGCCTTTTAAAACTGCCTTCCTTCTAAATTTGATCAAAGAAGGGAATGTAGTGTATACGATGCTAATGCAAGCGCGTAGAAGCGAGAGAATGAATGTGATGTGATACACACGGGAATTACGTAATTTGCATGTACTATAGATAGCGTGTGTTGTAATTTATTCGAGTCGGTTAGCGTTCTGAGTTCGGAGTGTAACGGTCGTGAATAAAGTGTGTTTTAACCTAACCGCGGTACTACATAAATGACCTATAAACCGTACATCAAACGATAAGTACTGTGATCTGTTTAGTTTTTTTTTTTTTTTTAGCCAGGCTTAAAATATCTGTAGATTCAAGGAATTATAACCTATCTGTTGAGAGCATGCCAGAGACCGATTTTGGCATGCCCGGCATGACCCAGATTATGGCACGCCCGGCAAGCCAGAGAATTTGGCATGCCGGGCATGCCAGGAAATTTGGCATGCCCGGCATGCCGGAGATTTTGCTGGGTATGAATTACTTATTACTAGAACCTAGGCTTCTCGCGGCCTGGGTGAGAAGGTCACGGAACCTCAAATTATGCTTACAGGGCATGCGAAATTCTGTTGCATGCCAATTTCAGTGCAAAACCACTCTGGGGCCACCCCCTCTATTACCAGTCAGCAAATCATCGACGATAGGCATGGGAAAAATAATTGCATGCTAACCAACATTGAAAACGTAGCAGAAATGTCCTCAATTGCCCGGTCATGCCCTAGGGGAGGCTTTAAAATACAGAATTTCCTGACATTAATGAGGGAATTTTCCGTAAACAGCATGTGATCATGCCGGCTAGGACGTATTGCCTCCGTATTGCCCCTTTTTACAGCTAGCTAGGCTCATTTTTAGGTTCCATGGCCTGAAATGACGAAAAATTCATGCCCTAAATGTAAAAAGTCCAAAAACATCCTAGAAATTTTAGTTTCCAAGCCGTTAGTGGCAAAACAATATTTTACGAACGAGCCGAGCGAGTGAGTGAAATATTGTTTTTGCAGTGAGAGAATAAAATTCATATCTTCAAGCCGCCGTGTAATGTTCTTTTTATTATATAGACAAAAAGACAGCGATAAAATAATAGATTTTTATTCGCCAAAAAGTAATTGTGACGGCTCAGATTTACAGTACAGTAATATAAGACATTGGTTACAATAATCTTGAGAAATAACACTGAGCTGAATAGGGCTCTACAAAGACCTCCCTTGGAAAGGAAAGAAGATTTTGTCGCCGAAAAAAGCGTCTTCTTATTTTTGATATATTCCACAGTCGGTATGCAGGAAGAAGATAGAAAAGCCTTGCGAAGTAACAGAGAAGCATTGTTGAAAGATCTAGAAGCGAAACGAGTCGCATCGCTGCTTCACTCAAGGGAAATCTTTAGCGAAGAAGATAAAGACAGTGTGAATGCTAAGTCGACTCCAGCCGAACAGCGAGAAGAAGTTCTGAACATTTTACCTCGGAAAGGACCTGAAGCTTTTGGTGTGTTTTGTGATGTTTTGCTTGAAGTCTCTCCGCATCTAGCAGCACTACTGCGACCTATTCAAGGGGACGGTAAGGCCGGTATGTTGTTTTAAGTGAGAATGTTGGTGAAGTCTTATAAATATCCTACACTTTCAGGCAGATTTTTTGATGGAATGAATGACTCAAGCTCAAACGCATAAATAAGCTTACGTGGTCATTTTATACAAATTGTTCCAGACCTTCTGCAAATGGCGCGGTTTTTAATTTTGATATATTCCACAGTCGGTATGCAGGAAGAAGATAGAAAAGCCTTGCGAAGTAACAGAGAAGCATTGTTGAAAGATCTAGAAGCGAAACGAGTCGCATCGCTGCTTTATTCAAGGGACATTTTTAGCGAAGAAGATAAAGACAGTGTGAATGCTAAGTCGACTCCAACCGAACAGCGAGAAGAAGTTCTGGACATTTTACCTCGGAAAGGACCTGAAGCTTTTGGTGTGTTTTGTGATGTTTTACGTGAAGTTTCTCCGCATCTAACAGCACTACTGCGACCTATTCAAGAGGACGGTAAGGTTTTTGGTTGTTACGATGCGAAGTCGTATCGATACATGTTTGCTTGATTGTCATTCTTTGTGGCTCTTTTTTACGAAGCCCGGTAGAAATATAGTTGCTAAATTATTTTTAAGTTGAAGCAAGCAGATTTCAAATGGTTGAGACTGGGGGTTTCCTGATCACCTACTTGTTGCAGTCTGATAAGGCATAATTCTCATTCGACATCATAAAAGATGATATGAGCCAGCTTCAACCTTATATTTCATTACGATTTCCATTTTTAATGCATACGCGATCTAACGCATATTTTTAAACTTGTGTCCTAATGAAACTCATGCAGCGATCAATTCGAAACTTCAAATTCCCCCGGCAGACATAGAGCATTTGAACAGGAATTAGTGCCATGGGAGTGGGGAATTTGACAGAAAAGGGTTTCTAATTTGAACTTTTTGTCTTGGTAAGCTGACTGAGGAATTTGAACAAGACATTATTATAATGAACACCCTTTGTATCGCATAGAGCCGGTAATTCAGATGAGGCAAATACTTTTTCACCATAGTTCGCATGGACAATTTTCTTACAATTCTTCCCGGGGGTAGTTCTGCCATATATGGGCTATATAGGGTATGTGCCGCTGTGAAAGGTATGGTTTTCAAGTGGTTAAAAATACATTGTTCTCTGTCAGGGCATTTGACCACTTTGCATTATAGAATAATGTGAATCCACAATAAGCATAATTGAGCGTAGAAAACTTGCATTGAATGGAATATTGGTGCCTTTTATTTTTCTAAATTGAAGTTGCTGTGATTATTAAATTACACTTCTCTTGATTCATTTCGTGCTTTATTATGGTATACATACATCCCTAATCTAAGCTTTATATATTTAAATATTAGAATCCAGGCGTGATCTAGGATAAAATCTAACCGAGCTTGTAGGGTGGTCTAGGGGCATTTGATCATATATATATATATCCGAATTTGTGCGTTATAAGTAATAAAATTATTATTAAAAATTATTAAATAAGTACTCTTCCCTGAGAAATTTTTTGAATTTTAATTCTCTAAACCTAAAGTCACCTTTCCTTGATTTCTGAGTCAATCAGACTGGATACTGGCCACACTTTAATTCGGCTTTCGTATCATATGAAGAATTGTGGAGATCTTGGAGAGTGTTATCCACCTTAGCCTCCGGCCTCAACGGATAACACCCTCCACGATCTCCATAGGATACTCAGCCTCATTCATTAATAAATTGTTAATTATTTTTATCACTACAACTGATACTTCCAAAGTTACGAATCAAAGATTCTGATATGTATTCATTCATACTCTCTCAGTGTCAATAGTTGATTTCTCTAAACTGATTTCAGTTATATTTCTGTCCCTTTTTTATAGGATGCAAGGACACAAGAAAGATGAAATAATTGTTTTTGTTTTAATTGTCTGCTACATGCTCTCCATATGGCAAAGCCTAAGGAACCTAGTTATCCTAGCCATTTTTTGGAAAATGACAGTTTACAGATATGTTTCAGGAATTCATTCTGCAGTGGCGGATCCAGACCTTCAGATAATAGGGGGGGGGGGGGGGTGGTCTCAAATAATTTTTTTTAGCACTTCGGGCCTCAGTTTGGTCTTAAACTAAGGGGGCGTAGGCCCCTTCCCTGGTTCCGCCACTGTTCTGTACTTGATAGTGCAGTACTTGAATTATATGTTCATTGACAATAGTTTTGTGCCTACTGCTCCTTTAAGGGTTGATTATATTTTACCTAATGATCATTAAGAAGCAGAACTGACACATAAGAAATGAGCCCTGTTAGATTTTCATTTGTTCTTTTACTTGGTTAGTAGGGATTGACTTTGGGTTGTATAAAGGAAGAAACTGTCTATTTTTTTGGTATAAGTCTAATATTACTGTAAATTCTGATTTTTCAATATTCTATCCACCTGTAGTCTACAGGCTGCAGGGTTTTCATCAACTAAAGAGTTCCAATAGTAGGAGAAAGAGGTAACATCACAGGAGAATATTTTGAAAGAGGCTCCACGTCTGAATAAAAATAGTTGTGGGCTACCGAATGTTAGCCGGAGAATTCAGCATAGTAATCAGAGAATTATCCGATCTCTGATGCCTAATGAATAATCTGTGCTTGCATTAAGTTCAAGTGTGTAGTAATAAATACATGGAAAAAAAGGGTCCAAAATATGGCAGTAACAATATAGCCATGTAATTTTTTACCATATTAGTTAAATGATATATTCCTCATTTGCATGAAATTATCTATAACTTTAAACCTATTATGGCATATGCCAGGGGATTACCTATTTAAGTACCTAAATTTTCCGATTCTTAGTGTTAATGATCAAAGTTAATATTCACGGACACACACTGAATACAAAATAGTGGGGGAACAAATTTGAAGTTATTAAGGGCGTTTTCTATTTGTTAGAATTTGCTGCCCAGACCAGTCCATTATTAAAGGTAATCGCACTACTTATTGAACCTTATCCTGTCAGATCAGTCTAAAATTAAATGCTATTCTTGAAATTTAGAGATTGAAATAATTTTTGGACTAGTCCAGCTGGCCAGTAGTGACGTTTGGTAAGTTTCCTAGCTTGACAATACAAGTGCAGGTGCTTCTTTACATGTAATCTCATTGATTAAACTATTAAGCTCATTAAAGCAATGTTCATGAATCTTTCCTTTTATCCCATACCAACCTATTGTTACCTTTAGTGTCACATATCACCGCCATTTTTATATACCGTAGTTTCATCTATATACATCCTCAGGACAAAAGAATTGTCCCCTGAATGGAAGTTCCCCTTGAATCCTTTAATAAAGGTTGGGATGGGGTTTGCTTGAGTTAGCAACAAATAAAGTACCATTTAATGATCGATTAAGCCCCGTACTTGAATAAGCGCCGCTCTCGAATAAGCGCCGCAACGCTAATTTGGGTAATAAGAAATTAACGTCCCACCCTTGCTATAGCGCTTGATATAAAGAGATATCAAAACCATCCCTTGAGAAATAACACCTCGACCTACTCGTGAGTTTGAACGTTTTAATGAAGGGAAACTTCCTGAAACCGGGTTGAAACAGTTCGAGCTGTACATATTTTATACCAAAGAGTGCATACCTACTACGATACTCACTTAATTCTCTCAACCTTCCTTCCAGTGTTTTACCCATGGTTAAAATAAGCGCCGAACCTATAACGGAGAAAAGGAAATAAGCGCCAGGCGCTTAATCGATCATTTACGGTATTTTTATTAGAGCTGGAAAAGGCATCTGTTCTCGCAACTATTCAATCTGCTGCAGCCATTATTTCAATTAACTAGATACTGATAAAAAGATCATGATTAACTAATCATTGCGATGTTGTAACCCTCCAGGATACAATATTACTTGCTTGTAACTCCAAAAATATCTTAATCTGAAGGCTTGAATAATGCAACGTAACCACAAATCCACCGATTAGGTGGTTGTATCTTTGAGTCCCTTTAAAGGCGGTCGGCGGCAAAAATAAATTTTTGTATTCCCCTCTTTTCAGCGCTTAAAATTCTCATATCCCAAACCCATAAAATGAAGGAAACTCGCTGCCGCTTGCTAATAACATTCCCGATTCCCGCTCCTGATGTAGCTTGCATACTAAGTACCATCACACATCCCACCAAGTGCATCGTGGACTCTCACATAATTTAGTACATGAGATTGGTAGCGAAATAAGAAATCAACCTTAGATATCCACTTCCATCTGGCGGTACCAAGATAGAAGAAGACAGGGTTCGTGCTACTCCTTGAAGTCCTTGAAAAGCCCTGGAATTTAATTTTAGATTTCAAGGGCGCTTGAAAAGCCCCTGAAAAGAAGAATAATTGCTGAAAGTGCTTGCAAATAATAAAAGCTCCTTGAATGTTTGTTCGGATGGGAATTAATGTAGGAATGTATTAAAGTAATTCAGGGATTGAGCACAGATTACAAAATCGGAGACAGATTTCGCATCTAGTTTATGTGCTTTGTTTTCTTCAGGTCCTCTTTCCATGAACAATATCCAAGCATTTTGTACCCTCGGGGAACTAAGAAATTGTTATGCATCCCTGTTTGTGAATAATTCCAGATTTAATAATAAATCAGTAAATTTAAAAGTTCTATTTGTGGTTGTCTGTTAAAATGCATTTTATATCCGTGGGAGCTTTTTAAAAGCTGCTATTGACCAATGAAAACATTTCGAAACATAGAGCAAGACAAAGTAAACTTGCTTTGAAGACTCCTTGAAAACTCAGTTTTTAGTGCTTGAATACTCCTTCAATACTCCTTGAATTTTATGAACAAAAACCAACACGGACTATGGAAGAAGAAACCCAAAAAAATTAATGATATTTATATGCAAATGGACGATCTACAGAATTCGTTTTCTGATCTTTATATCATGAGTACCAAATGGTCGAAAACGTGGTAATGATATTTCATTAAAAAAAAGACTTCCATTGATTTAACTGGGCTACCCTAGTAGTTCTACGGAAGCGTTACCCACTCGTTAACAAAACCTTACTTGTTCGTTAATAATGATGACTCTTTCTCTGTCACTTTTAAATCTTCCGAGATTTTTGGCATGTGGTATTGTATTAAGAATCCTTTCTTGGTCTTTTTTTTTACGGAAGTGTGTATAGAATGGGTTTATCATCACTTGTGAATCAACGCCAGTTTCACAATTTTCACCATCGCCACAAATTTTCAGCGTTTCTGCCAGATTCGTCATTTTCGTCAGTTTCCTTATTTGAACAGGAACATTGCACCGAGCCTCAATTAAATTTTGGTCAACCTTTTTGTGACCTTTCGCCATATCTGCTATTCTCACCTTTCTGGTCGAGTTTTCGCTGTTTTTGCCAGATTTGACATTGTACCAGGGACATCTCTTCGAAGTTCTGTTAAATTCCCGCTAATTTGGTGGTTATTTTAGGCAAATCTGGCATTTTCACACCTGGGTTGAGGTTTTTGCCTCTTTTTCTTGACTGGCCATTTTCGTCACATTCACCATTTTACCAGAAAAATCTCTTGGACCGTCATTTTAAAATTCCGTCAACCCTTTACTGGTTCTTTGCCGATTGGCCATTTTACCAGGGACATCTCACCGAGGTTCAATAAAATGTCCGTCAACCTTTGTGTGATCTTTCCCCATATCTGCCATTTTCACCTTTCCTGTCAGCTTTTCGCCGTTTAAACTAGATTCGCCATTTGACCAGGAACATCGCACCGATCCTCAATTACATATCCTTCGAACGTTTTGTGATCTTTCGCCATTTCTATCATTGTCACCTTGCCTGTCAGGTTTTCGCCGTTTTTTCCAGACTGTCATTTTACCAGGGACATCTCTCGGGCATTCTATTCAATTTCCGCTACTTGGTAATTTTTTGGTTAGATCTCCCGTTTTCACCCTTTTGGTCAGGTTTTGGCATATTTTACCAGATTCGCTATTTTACCAAAAAATCTTTTGGAGCCTCATTTCAATTTGCGTCAACCCTTTGGTGATTTTTCTTGCCAAATTCAGAACTTCTCACCCTCCTGACTGGTTTTCTCAATTTCCGCCGGAATCGTCATTTTAGTCGGATTGACCATTTGACCAGGGACATCTCACGGAGTCTCAATTAAATTTTAGTCAATCTTTTTGTGATCTTTCGCCATATCTGCTATTTTCAACTTTTCTTTCGGGTTTTGGCCGTTTTTGCCAATTCGCCATTTGACCAGGGGTATCTCACTGAGCCTCCATTAGGTATCCGTCAACTTTTTTGTGATCTTTCACTATATCTACCATTTTAACCTTTCCTGTTAGGCTTTTGTCGGATTCGAGCTTCCATTAAATTTCCGCCAATTTATTTACTTTTTTTGGCAGATCTGCCAATTTCACCCTTTTAGTCAGGCTTTCGCCTATTTTTCTAGATGCGCCATTATACCAGAAAAATCTTTTGAAGGCTCATTTACATTTCCGTCAACCATTTGGTGATTTTTCTACCGGATTCACCTTTTTCACAATCGCTAACAGGTTTTTTTTGCCACTTCATCTGAATATTCGCCAAACTCACAGCAAATGTTTGTCATGTTCGCCATCTTTGTGAGATTCGCCTTTTTCCATCACTTTAACAAGGGCAGCTCTTGAAGTCTCATTTACATTTCGTCAATATTCGTGAGTTTTGCCAGCACTAGCTTGCTTTTTCACCTTTGCAGTCAAAGGTTTTTTGGCTTTTTTTTACCACATTCGCTATTCTATTCAGATTGGACCTTTAAGTAAACCTAGCCATCTTCCAAGGGGCACCTTACAGAAGCCTCATTTTAATTTCCTTTAACCCTTTCATGATTTCTTGACATATTTTCCTTCTTCAGGTTTTTGCCATTTGTCCATTTTTGATTTTGCGTGCAAAATTGCAATAATTTGAGTAACAGCCAAACCTATTGCCAATTTTTTGAGCAGTTTGTGTGAAAGGCAAAGGTTCTTTTGCCACACTGCAAATAGAGTAAGTGCCCCTTTAGATCCTTGAATAAACAACAGGAGCCCAGTCTGCGTGCGAATTTTCATCTCCTTTTAGTACTCTATTTGCTACCAGAATTCATAGGCCCGACTGTATCCATAACATGGACCAAGTATTAAGTAGTGCCTCAGCATGTTTGCTCAAGGTTTTTTGGATTGGAGGAATGAGGCCAAATGGAAAACCTTTTGACAAAATTTATTTAAGCGCTATTCGTTCTGAAAAATGTCGTTAAGAACGGCTAGAACGTTTTTAAAAACGCTCACATAAAGTTTAATTCTGACTTCACGCGAAATGAATCAAACGGCGGATTCTCAACCATAAAAGGGTTCAACCGAAATTCCCACAGTGCTCCGAGGCAAAGAGGACGAATAAGTGAAAATTTTCCTCCCTATATTGCCACATTGGACTGACTATCTGCCACAAAAAGACAGTTGGGGGTTCTTAAGGGCATTAGGGGCAACTACAAACAAGTGCAATGAAATATCTTTCACGAGATTTTGGTTACAATCGGAACGTTCCAAATGTACCGAGCGATACAGAAAAAAAAAAACAGTAGGTCAGTAAAACCTGCTTGGAAAGGTTTCCCTTCATTAGTAAGGGCCAAGTCTTGCTATACACGAAATGGCCCTATTGTATGCCACAAAAAAAGTGGAAGCAGTATTCGTTTTGAGAGATGATATGAAAACCTATCCATGACTCTTGAACGTTCTCGAAAAGTTTTGTCTTCTGTAGAAAGGCCTGTATATACCATGAAGGAAATTAGGTAAGATTAACAGTAGCAACGCACCTCTCAGTAACCTCTTATTTCAATGGCTTTAAATAGCGTAAACTGCTATTGTTGCAGGGTTAGGGTTCATTGTTTGTTTTGTTTGTTTCATTGTTTTCTCAACCAAAACCTAGGATTTAATACGAGACGTGTGAGCCGGGGGAGATTAACGCTGAGAAATGCGAATAGACACTGGCTGGGTCCAAAACAGGCAGCCCGAGATTTTTGCAACAATTTTTATCGAGAGGATGGCCCAACACAAAACTTGCGGTCACAAAATGGTCCAAGCGAGATTTCTACGGAGTAGAAACCGAGTAGGGAGAAACTGAAACTTGGACTCTGGGCGAGTAGCCTAATTGGACGAACATTGCCGTGCCGTTCGTCAACCGACCTAAGCTGTTGTTAATGTGAGGCGTTACAACAGCTACTACCTGAAAGTTCCGAAACTAACGACCCTACCTATATAGCAGCCTTTTCCTATCGCTACTTTCAGAAGGTTTCTACTCTCTAGTAGCTTAAACGTGTAACTTACATTAACTTGCCGTACGAAATAACGATAACAATATCGCCACAATCGTGAAAACATTTTTATTGGCAACAACTTATTTCATGTTATTGAACTGATTATGGTGTTGGTATTCAAAGACGACAGGAACACCATTTGGAAATAATAAGGTGTACCTTTTGAGTTCCAAAAAGGAATGTCGAAGATCATTATAATCGTTAAAAAATAAAGTGCGGATCGGTTTGGTAAAGCTTGTTGTAATTGTAATTTCCGTTATTTCTAGCAAGAAGGGAAATCACTTTTCAACTCGCTATTTTCGGAGGATCATTATTTACCGAGGGTTGCTACTTTTGGCATTTGCTAACATCTGTAAAATTTTATCGCTTCTTTAGAAGGATCGCTACTTTCGGAGGTCGTTGCCTTGAGATCTTTACGGTAATGCCAGTGGAAGCTATGTCTTCTCTATATTATATCTAGTGCTTCTATGAAATCTACTTCGAGTTTTGTTTCCAAAAAGGAAAGAATGCATTGATATTACTATAAGTAGAAGCAGGATTCTCATTGAAGAATACAAGTAGTTACTAACAGTGAGGTGATAAAACTATATTGTAAGATTTTCCTTGATCCCACAATGAGTGGTTAATTTCACGATTCCCCCTTCCTCCAGAATTTGTACGGACAGGAGCCCGGAGTCTCGGAGGTGTGCATTAAATTGTCCGTAAATCGTGTTTGCAAAGTTTGTGGCATTTTAGCAATAGCCTGAGCTAGATATTAATAAAATTTAGACTCGGATGTTGGGCAAGGTTAAAAGAAAAACCATACAGCTCCCCCACTTACATCGAGATACTCATTGCGGGAAAAATGGCTAATCAAAATTTTACAAACATTTAAAGCAGGGCGGCAGTAACATCCTTGCTCGAAAAATTTCTCAGATGCTCGAACATGGGTTGAATTATTAGTTGACAAAAGATATAAAGCTTCTCGTGGTTTAAGTACACCAAACCTGCATAGAAAAGTAGATGTATAGATCGTTTGACTAAAACAAAACCGGAAATATTTCATTGGGTTATGGAATGTCAAAAGAAAAGGAATTTCACAAGTTTAAGTGTGTGGAAGGGTAGGGAAATTTGTCATTCCTGTCTGCACAACGGCCCAAAACTGCAAACGATGCACTTTATGACTGTGATAAAAGTCAAACAAACTTATGGTTTTCTAATTTATTCATATCTTAAAGACAGACCATTTACGGCAGTTAAATGGGACGCAAGAATCTGTTCTATTCCACCAGGTAACTGCTCGTATTTCTTTTTATCAAATAATGTAAGGAAGCTAATGCATTTGGAATTTCTAAGCTTTACGAGGATTGTTTTTCCCCAATTTTTTGGAAAGTGCTTATAGTAAATCCACACCTCTGAAATAAAGGAGGGTCTCAATGGGGTGGTGGCTTATACGGCTATCGGCTAAAATTTTGGCTCTTTTACGGCTATCGGTTAATTTTTTTCAGTTACGGTTAAAAAAAAGTTAAAAATTAACTTCTTTTGTTTCAAAAAGTTAAATATTAATTAACACAAGTTATATTTCTATCTTTAAATCGAAATAAAGGTCTTCGGATCATCTCGGGATAAAGCAAACTATTCTTTTGAAAACTTTTAACATTTGATAGATCATACTTTTTATAAAGTATTTCACTTCTGATATTATTTTACACATAGAAATGTCAATAGTCAAATTAAAAATAATCTTGTGAAAAAGCAAAAGCGAACACGCAAACGTCCAACTCAAGGCCGGGGGGCGCGACATTCATTATAACAAAAATGGCCGTGTTCACACTAGAGATGTATCACTCGTGTGAGACGGGTTATCCGTTTGATGATTCGTGTCAGATAGGTCATACTTCTTAATTTGAAACTGGAATAGTTTTAATTTTGAATGAACAATCCGCCTGACTTTACCCGTCAATTTCGACGGACAGTTTCAAGACGGGAATATCCGTTCCAGATAGCCTATGTACAGCCCCCCCCCCCCCCCCTCAGAAAAAATCGGAGAAGGGGTTTCTGTGGGGAGGGCGCGACTGTACACAGGCTAGTCTCAGACGGATAATCCATCTCTAGCTCTAGCGTGAAAACGGCCAATAACAATATTCCCGTGTCCAGTGTTTTTGAATGATAGCGAAGGACTGTACGGAACGACTATCTGCCGTTGCCTTGTCCGTAGGCCTCATTATTCCGCGCCGCTAATGTGTTTCGGGTCACGTGGTCCTAGCGAGTTTGCCACCGAAATGCCTTGACCGAGATTGCGTGGGAAGACGCCGTACAGGGACTAGGCATGGCAATGTCTACCGTAGCGTCATAGAAAAAGAGGGAAATGTTGTTTATCGGCAACATCTTTTACAAACAGTGTTTTGAGGGCACGACCTACTGAAGATCGCAAATATTAACCCCAGCAAGAAGCCACACTTTCGCTATGGAAAAAATTAGTTCCCCGAGAGAGTGGCGGAAATGGAGCCAAGGTCTTAGTCAACACCTAAAAGGCGCTTTGCCTAACGTGCTTACGGAGCCACACTAGCCGGGAAATAAAAAACGCAACCATAAGTGAGTTTAGTACCTTCCTTAAAAGTAGCAAATCTAAGGAACAGTTTCTTTTACGGTTAACTCTTTTTTACTCTATTTACGGCTAACGGTTAAAATTTTTCAATTTTTACGGCTATCGACTAAATTTTTGGCCGTTTTACGCCTATCGGTTAACCCCATTGAGACCCTCATAAAGGTGGTCTAACCTTAAATTAATCAAAAGGGTGAATTGCATTTCTTAACAGTAATACTCTATCTGGCCTGTACACAGACGTTTTATATTTCTTTTCGTTCTTTTTGATAACATACGGACTTTTAAGAGAAAATAGAGGCATTATGTTAACAGGCTATATTGTACCACGTATCTGTTGTTATCTCTGTGTCAGAATCTCTTCATATTCTTTGAGTATATCATTTTGTATATTATCAAAAACTTGTACTGACAGCAGCATTCAGTTAGATATTTAATTCATATATGTTTTGTAGGAGACATTCGGGTTAGGAAATGATAGTGGCGTTGGCTTGGCTGTGTAGTAATTGCACCAATTCAGGGTGACACTGCCAGTGATTAACGAGACGTAAGTTGGTTAATCCGTTCAAACATTTGAAATCTAGATCTTCACTTTTCTTAAAATTAAACAACGATAAAACCTCCATTTTTTTTTTAATTTAACAATACAGTTAATATAAAAAACAGTCCAATTGTTCAGCCTCGTCAAATAAGAACACACCAATCTCCAGTACCCTAATGAGAGAGAAAGATACAGCATACATTGTTAGTTTTAGAACCCAGCACTGAGACAAATTCAACTATACTGAATCCGATGAAGCTGCCTTTTTATTTCAGTTGTAGGTATAACACATACTCGCATTTTCTGACTGATAAGACATGTTGATGTATGCACCCTAGCTCTAACATACAAGTTGGAATTGTGGCAGGAGAATTGTAAAAAAAACCCTAAATCATATTTTACGATCGTTGAGCTACAGTAAAAGTGACCACTTTGCTCCTTAAAGTAGTAATTTATCACTGAATCCTGCATTATCGAACGAAACACTGTTGACCAACCGCCCCCCTCCCCCTCCCCCCTCCTTCTTTTCCGGGTGTGCACACTTTGGTAAACACTTTATGTACTCACCTGAGGTTCTGAATCTTTTTTTCGCCAAAAGAGCGAAGTGCCTTGAACATGTGTACTGGTGATAGGCCCTGTAACGATATCTGCTCCAAATTTTCCCCACGATCCAAAAAGGGTTCGACAGAGTCCCAACCAAGAGGATGAGATGGCTTGTGAGTGCGACTGAGATCGATATACACCAGTTGATTCATCTTAGAATGGATACACCTCAACACCTGAAATCAGAAAAGACTTTTAATACACTTGCCGCACTGTCATATTGTTTGTCTCACGTATCTCGCAAGCCGAGTCGTCTGAGCCTCGCAAAACCGTTGAGACCCTTTTTGCTTTAGTATGAAGTCATGTCCCTTTCGGTAATTTACTACCGACAGTATTTTCGCTTGTCTTTGTCGGTGTCGCACTTTCAAGCCATTTTTGTGTCTTTGGTCGTCATTTTAATAATATGTGCTACATGTCCCTTACTTAAGACTGATTTTACGGATCGCAATAACATCAATAAGATTTAACCACCAGAAAATATGCTCACCTCATTGTTGACAGCATGAAGGTAATCCATGGAGAGCCCCCCTGAGGCAAGGCCAATCGCCCTCAAGCAAGGTTGCTCTTCGAAAAAACTGCATAGCCCATGCGAGGTCAATTCTTTACAGAAACCGAGGTCGACGGCAAGAAAATGAAACCGCTTTGACAGTGCAAGTAATTCATTATCTCTGATGTTTGTCCCAAACAAACCTAACGCGCGCAATGCTTTGAAATTGAGTAGGAACCGAAATGAGTGTTTGGTGTAGTAACGCAAGGAGACTTTCTCAAATACCCTTACTGCCTGCAGAGAGTTGCTTGGAATAACTGCTTTATTTTCCACGGTTGTTTGCCAAGTTAAACTTAAATCCAACAACCCATTCCTCGGCCTCAAGATCAATTTGCACAGCCCAAGAAACTGCTTAGACACTAGTGCAGTTTTAGTCAAGTCAGCAACAGAAAGTTGAGAGATAATTTCCAAAAGAATAACAACCGGGAGTTGTGTAATCATGATGGTTAAGGTATCTGAGACTAATAGAATAATCAACTAAACAACAAGTCTATTTTGCTGCAATCTAGAGATTACGCAAGAACAGATTAATAATTTCCGGAACCGGTATGATGGACTTTCACTATTGCGAAATGGAATATTTTGGAGGAAATACCAACACAGGACCCCAAATGATCCCTTCCATAGGATCATGCCACACAGGCAAATTTTACATCGCGTGAAGTGTCGAAATATAACAAACAACATGGACGATAGTGATAGTCTGTCTGTAAATATTTTGACTGTGAACCACCTTAAGTTTTTTCTCGTGAGTCACAGGAGATCGAGATCGCGCAACCCCTAATCTGCCTCCTTTTAGACAATTACTTGACATAAATTGAATCTCATGGCTATGGAGATCACTTTTTGCTATTTGTCTGTTCTTTCGATATAGCTGTTAGGGAGCTTTTATTATACAGAGTTGAAAATTAAAAACCAAAAAATGGATCTTATTATTGTGCCAGACTAATGGATATGACCTGTTCATCTGGTCTATCCAGAAACCCGCGTGAAATACCTCGGAATTCCATGGAAATCCATGGAAATCTATGGAAATCCTTGCCTAGTCCCTGTACGGCGTTTTCCCAGTCTCTCTCGGTCAATTCGTTTCGGTGACGTATCCGAGGCGAACGGGCGGGAAACGCCTAGACAAAAACAGAATGCGCATGGGTGCGTTACTTTTTGAAATTCAAAGATGACGTTAATGTTGTGAGCAGCAAGCAAGCAGGCAGCAGGAGATTTTGGTTATTAACCACTCTTGTGGATATTTGTAGGATCAACTTTTGCCTCCGGCTTTGCAAAGTCATCAGAATGTTATTCATAGTCCTATGAAGATTTATACTACTCCTTCAATCTCATCATTCCAACTGAGCTATCGGAGTTTGCCGCTCGCGAATTTTCAAAGTAAACACAATATTGACCTGTGCGTTGTAAACTTAGACTTCAAATCTTGAATAATTAGAAAAACCATACTTTCAAATAAAATTCATTAGCTGCGTATCAAAAAGTGCCCAGAAACTGAATCTAAAAGTAAAAATCCTATAAAATTCGTCGACATTCACAGAAGTGATGCGTGTATTATAAATGTGAGAAGCATTAAATTCAACTGGCATGCGTTGTCTCAGGATCGTGTTTTGAGCAAATGTTAATCAATGAAAGAATACACAGCAATAGACAGAGAAATTATTTCTCGAAAATTTTTATTCAAAGGCCCATGAATTAATCCTTAAAAGCAATTCGCGTGACACAAATTTGGCTCGTGGATCCGTTCACGCAAGTAAAATCGGCTGAGCACATGGCAAAAATTATTTAACACAAATCTAAAATAAATCAAGGTGCTCAAGCCGATCTCAAAATGAATAAAACGTGAAAGATAAAATATTCACAAATGCGTAATTTTCTTGACTATAGAGTACAAAATGTACCTGAAAATTCTTCAAAAACTTCGCTGCTTGGTGGCGTTTCAGAATAAGCAAAGCGCTCCGATCGGCCGTGATAAAAATTCCGTGTATTTTAAATTCCTCGAAGGATAATTTTATAAAGCCGGAAAAGCCTTCCTTTGTAAACTTGAAGAAAACTATAAAGGATTCTTTTGAAGATTCCTTTCCAATCTGTGTGTTATAGCGATGTATTTTTAACTTTGAATTTTGGGGATTTTTGTGTAGGCCTCACATTTTCGCATGGACCACGTGACCCGAAACGCTTTGGCTGCGAGGAAAACTGAGGCCTAGGGACTAGGCAATGAAAATCCATGGAATTCCATGGAAATCAATGGAAATCCATGGAACTTCCATGGAGCATCCATGGAGTTCCATGGAATGCCAGGGAATTCCATGGAGTATCCATGGAGTTCCATGGAATGCCACGGAGTTCCATGGAGTTCCATGAAGTATTGATGGAGTTCCATGGAATGCCATGAAATTTCATGGAGTTTCCTCAGAGGTCCATGGAATTCCATGGAATATCGTAGAGTTCCATGGAATGCCATGGGGTTCCCTGAAGTACCGATGGAGTTCCATTCAATGCCATAGCGTGTCCATGGAGTTCGATAGAATACCATGCAGTTTGTATGAGAAAATCCATAGAAATTCAGCCTGGATCAAGCAACTCATCAACTTGTTAACCACATGTTCAAGTCTGCACTTTTTATTGGATAGAAAAATAAGAAACATTTGGAAGCTTTCTAAAAGCAAAATAGTGCGTTTAGTTTAAATTACACAGACAACGCAAAAGTATTGTTCACCGATGCTGAAAGTCCCAGTGTAAGAAATTTTATTGCTAACTATAAAGAGGAATGTTTTGTGTGCTTAATAAAAAAAATGATCCTGTTAAAAAAAAATAAATATAGAAAATTGTTTTTTAGTAGAGCTGTCTGCCATTTATCTTTTAAAATCAGTGTTGCATTTAAAAT
Organism: Porites rus; assembly: GCA_964035705.1. Classification (NCBI taxonomy): domain Eukaryota; kingdom Metazoa; phylum Cnidaria; class Anthozoa; order Scleractinia; family Poritidae; genus Porites; species Porites rus. Next base: position 9,933,125 of record OZ037993.1, read on the forward strand.
ATGACAAGATCACTGTTATTAACAACATGCAGTTGGTTCATTACATTGACACAGGTGCTATTCGTACAGGACCCGTACACCGACATGTATTTGCTATGACATACGGGATCAAGTCTCTACTTGAAATTTATATAAAATTTCTAAGGCTCTTGAAATTTGTGATCAACAAATTTCCATGAAAATGTAAGTCTCTTCAACCACTGTTCCATTTTGAAGGAAAGAATTTCAGTGGCAAATTTTGCAAAGAAGAAAAATTCGATGGGCAAGATTGAGAACCGATCCCGGGGCGTAGAATCCATAGTTCGTAGCCTAATCACTCTACCCCAGAGTAGTAACTCGCTGCTAGGTGGAGTTTGATTTTCTTCATATAACAACAACCGTAACCCTAATTTAAGAAGCTAACCGTTTCGAGTCAGTGCTTTAATAGCCCTACCAGTTTAGTCAGAATCCCGTATGAATAGCAAATACAAGACGATCTACGGGTCCCGTACTTAAATAGCCAGTAAAAAAATGATCCCACTAGCCACATAACTCTTCTTGGTATCGAAGTGTCTTTGGTTGAGAGCTAAGATTTTCCTTATTACTCGAGTCCAACCTGATTGATGAGATTGCTTTGCATGGAGTATTTCGGCGAACCTACACAAGCAATATGAGAGTTTTTTCCCGCATCCGTGGATAGGCTAGTCTGCTACACAGCTGTTTTGAGTGGCGACATTGTTGTAAAATTACTTCCTTGCCTGCCTCTCCTAGGATTTTCGAACATCTACAAAATGGTATAATTACCCATTTTTAACGGATTTTTACCCTAAGAAAGGCCACCTAGAATTTTCGGGAGCCTTTTCCTGGCTGAAATTTTTGAAAAGGTAAGTTTTGATCCCTATATTTTTCGGATCACTAGACTTTCAGCTAGGAAATCCGAACAGATGAAAAGTTTTTAGGGGATAAAAATATACCTATATCTACCGTTTAAAGACTACAACACGTTCAACAATGCTATGTTAACTGGTTTTGAACTATATCCTCTTTGGGTGCCCCTGTTTTTTCAAAGGTTCCCTCACCTGGGAGAACAATGCAATATTTTCCTCTCACTGCTTTACTCTTCGACATCGTCGTAACAGTACAATTTACTCTGAAAGAGACCACAATTTAAAGCCTTTGAAAACATGTTCTCCATGATCGTGCCGTGATTTGACGCCATGTTTGGTGCTTGAACTGGCTTTCGGGCCTCTCCGCTTAGTGACTTACGCGATCACGTGGGGCTTTCGAACCAATAGAAGTGCGTAGAAGATCAGTTTTCTTGGTTCAAATCTTTAGGCGGACTTCTGTGCAGTACGAAAGTTTTGTGTGTCCGGATTTGCAATGAATGCATCCGAAAAAGATGTTCTTTTCAAAGAAAAATATCACTTGTGAGGTTGCTTACATTTGGCTTGTTTCAAATCGACTTCGATTAAACAATGACTCAGCTGGATCGCACATTTTAGGAAGGTAAGCTTAATATGTACCGAGGGGGACATTGGGGGGTACCCAATACCACAATACCGTAAGAAAAAATGGCAAATACCGAAATACTGCGTCGAAAATCGTCTAAATACCGATACCACATATTTTTATCACACTTCGTTTAATCATCTCAGGCATTTATGCACCAGGCCCCAGTTGTTCAAAAGGTGGATAGCGCTATCCGGTGGATAAATCTCTATCCAGTGGATAGTGCAATTGGTTTCCCAAATACTTATCCGCTGGATAGTGATTTATCCGCTGGATAGCGCTATCCAACGTTTGAATAACCGGGGCCAGATGTCCATGTGTTTTTAAATATTTTGGTAGTTCGCAAATTTTTCGCAAATTTTCACTGAAAAGTAAACTACATTCGTTCAACCTTTTGGTAGGTCTACCCAACAGCTAATTAACTCCAATAAAAATAACTCTTGAAAGCGCGAAAAACAAACCAACCAAAACCCTTTCCACGCACGTCTAGTGAGACTTTTGTTAAGTGAGTCTAGTCTAGCACGTCAGTCTCTCAGGGTTCAACTATCTCGACTGTCTCAGACGCCGCGCCGGTAAGAGGCAAACTTACCAAATTTTCTCTTTTAACTTTACAAGGCGTTTTTTAATTCGCGAAACCCGACATCTAAACTTTTTCTTGTTGCGATAATGTTCGCCTCCTTCGCTCTCCTCATAAAAATTTGCCACACAGTCAATGATAACCTCGCCGACTTAAACCTCAGCGACCTCAGCCATTATGAGAAAACGTGTGAGACCTCGAATTACCGGCACAGGTACACAGATCGAAAAGCCTGGTAAGGTGACTTGAGACGACTCAATATCATTGGATACAACAACAATCACATTGTGTATATTATCGACCATTAACTGTCCCAAAATGACCCACAAATGGTGTAATCATTTACAGTTATGTCTCAAGACTTCTAAATATTAACTTTTATTGAGCTTTATGTCTTAATGTGTTTTTTTTTTGCGTATTGTATCGAAAGGAAAGCACAAATAAACGGTACCGTAATACCGTGAGCAATCTTATTTCACCGAATACCGTCAGCCAAAATGATGAGAAACCGCATACCGCAGAGCTAGATGATACCGCAATACCGCACGTTAAAACTAAAATTACCGAAATACCGCATGAAAAAAAGCCCAATACCGCAATACCGTAAACCCCCATGTACCCCTCTGTACCCAAATCGTGTTTCTTTGCCCAACTAAATTTGTCCGCTCGATTGTCTCTGCTAGATTTAGAAGGGTGACTTTTCGGGTGCTGTTTATCGGTTTTAATCTGTAGTTTTCATCTTTTTTGTTTATACAGATATGAATGTGGTCTTTCCTGCAATTTACCTCAGTCGGGAGACAAAAAGGACTGAAAATTCACTGCAAACTAGTGACTTCGATTTTGAAAACCTTTCATCACTTCAATCGTTCGTCTGTAGATAAAAAACATCGCACAAGATCGCTTGACCTTTGGTGTGTGACCGGAAATCGGTCACCCGCTTAAGTCACGTTAGCATACCGTCACGAATTTTAGTACGATTTTTCACGTTTGCTTTCAACAAGAAAAAGACTCGTCGAAAAGCAAATAGAAACAGGCTTGCTTTATTTGAAATTTTTAGTTTCTTTAACAGCCTGCAAAACTTGTTCCCCAGGCATCGCACGTGACTCGCGCACCAAGTCCGCTTCGCAGAAGGGCCAAAAAAAATTGGCTCCTGTTCTGCAGTCGATGTTTTTTTTAAACACCTACGAGGTATTGACAGGCTGTGAAACAAGTGTTTTTTTTTTTTAAGTGCCACATCATTTTCTTATAATTTCAAACGTGATTAAACTCTTTGGACCCCGTTTACCCAGCTAGCTGAACGAGCCAGAGTGGAGAAATGTTAGCCCAGCTTGAAGGGTGAGCCTACCATACGGGCTCAGTGGTGGGTCTTCTTTACTCATACTGTCACGAAATTTTCGTAGCTGTTATCAGCAATTTTGATACGGTTTTTCACATTTCTGTTTGTCAAAAAATACTCTCATCGCAGTAGAAACAGCCTTGCTTTTTTATATTTCTTTTACAGACACCTTCTAGGCCGTGTGAAACAGCTACTTTTGCTTTCGAAGTACCACTCGGAAGGGGTTCTTTAGACTTCAAGTGACGAGGATGATCCGTGTAAGCTAAAATCAACACCAAAAAAGAACGAATACTTTGAATACCTAAATAAAGTCACAGCTGAAAAAAGAACAGAAAATTTCAAACCAATCTCAAACCAAGAAAAAAACGTACTTCGGTCATCACCTTGATTTGGAATCTGGCCAGAGTACCACCCCCTCCCCCAACCCAGGTCAAAATTGTAAGTTCCCCCAATCGGCCCGACTGTCCATCCCGATAGTCAATGGAGTGTTGTCCCTGGCTATAGTAAAGAACTTGAAGAATAATGCCAATTCTCTGAGGCAGACGGACTCAACGCTATAGTTTACTTTGGTTTTGCTTGTTTCGCGATTCCCCTGACTCCGAGGCTTTACGGTGAAAATTGCAAAATTTAGTCGCAATTCCACTGTCTTGCAATTGTAGAAAAATGACCAAAATGCCTCTAGGTCATGTTAGAATTTTAATATATCGAACGTGGGCTGTTATGGAACCTGTTATAACAAGGAAAACACAAACAAACGGTCAGTCAGATAGACAGACAGACAGACAGACAGACAGACAGACAGACAGAGAACATAATACAAAAAACCTCCGTTAAGATACAAAAACATGGTGACAAAAAAAAGGACACCGCCGGATACGGAAACCCAGAAACCATTTTGGAAAAAGGGTCGCATACGGCCACCTGCAGAAACCAGCTTCTTTGTCCACAACTCGCGGGTAGAATCGAAGTACGCGGAAACTATACGTACTGCTGATTGCGAAATGGCTTCAAACATCCTATCTGATTGGAATAATACCAAATCACAGAAACCCAGTGGGGAAGAGGGTATTCCGGATTTCAAGTGACAGGGATGATCAAATGGGGGCAAAAATCAAAACCCAAAAAATCCCTAGGGCTTCAAACAAAACCCAAAAAAATCCTTGGACCAAAATATAACCCCCCAAAAAACCAATGCCGAACTTCCGAGCCATAAAAATTTCCAGAAAGCATCACTGATGAACGCGAATCTTCAGATTGTTTTGAATACCCAAAATATCCCTTGCCAAAATTTTCCTACCCCCAAACATCCCGAAATCGTAAATTTCAAACCCCAAAAAATCATTCGTTCATCCCTCTCACTCGAAATCCGAGTACACGCGCGATGCATGGGGAACAAGTTCTGCAGGCTATAAAAGAAATTAATTAATAGTATCAAATTAAGCAAGCCTGACGACGAGTCTATTCACTCATTAATAATTTCACCCTTGTGGAAAGCAAACGTGAAAAATCGTACTAGACCGTACTAGAATTCGTGACGGTATGCTAACGTGACTTACGCCGTCACACGCCAAAGGTCATGCGATCTTGTGCGGTGTTTATTATCCGCTTACGAACGAATGAAGTGATGAAAGGTTTTCAAAATCGAAGTCACTAGATTGCGGTGAATTTTCATTCCTTTTTGTCTCCCGACTGAAGTAAAACTCTCGTAACTCTTGCTTCTAAAGGACCGCAGTGACGTGTTGTGACTTTATTTCGATCCACGGCCGGATTGCTCGGACGCAGTTGCTGAACAAAGGTACGTTTGTCGATTGGCTTTAAAAGTATGGATTTTGTGACTCAAAGCGACGAAGTTGGAAATAACCTTCCTCGCCGTAAAAACGTGTGACAAGCGATAGTGAGTAATCCTTTCATGTAAAACTTTACTTTTGGTTTGGCAACCGTCCGCAAGCCGTCTAATTTGCATAAATTTTCCCTATTCAATAGCTCTCACCGCTTGCTTTGGTGTCAGGATGGTATTTGATTTCCAGAGCTAAAACTTTCCAGTAATTTAGTACAATAACCAAGCTACCATTTTATATTGACTTTATGATCAAGCGGCATATACCAGAGGCCTTCTATAATAGTCAAAGTTGGCCTTCGTTTTCTAGCGTGACCAACGTCACAAATATGACCTCTTTAGACTTGTCGATTATAACAATACAAAACGTTGTTTCTCAAATTTTCTTTTAGAATTTTAAAGAGTAAGAACGAAATAATAATTCGCTGAAGTTTCAATATCAGGGAATGTTTCTTACGCGTTGACTCTTCTCTCGAAGTTGCCATTGCATGCTGCCGTGTTTTGTGCGAGAAACAAGCATAAAATCGATTTTTCATGCAAACTTGTTCTAATTTCTCCTTTAAAATGAATCGTTTGAACCCAAAACCATTTTTCCTTAAATAAGGTCACTAAATGGGATGTTTTGGCAAAAGAATAAAAAATTCGATTTTTTGACGAGTGTCTTGCGATTCTCGATTTTCTCAGAAAATGGCTCTTAAAAGGTATTCATTCATGCAAGTGAGTACAATTTGTGAGGGTCTCAATGGGGTGGTGGCTTTTACGGTTATCGGCTAAAATTTTGGCTCTTTTACGGCTATCGGTTAATTTTTTTCAGTTACGGTTAACAAAATTTAGTAATTAATTTCTTTTGTTTCAAGGAGTTAAATATTAATAAACCTGTATTCTTTGTATCTTCAAAGCAAAATAAAGGTCTTAGGATCATCACGGGATAAAATGAAGTTATTCTATTGAAAAATTTTATCATTTGATAGATCATACTATTTATAAAGTATTCCATTTTAAATATTATTTTACGCATAGAAATGTCAATAGTCAAGGTAAAAACAATCTTTGCGAAAAAGCAAAAGCAGACACGCGAACGCCTAACTCAAGGCAGGGGGAGGAAAAATTAATCATGACAGAAATGGCTGTTTTCACACTACAGACGGATGTGAGATAAGTTATCCGTTTGATAATTCGCATAAGATAGGTAACACGTCTTAATTTGAATTCGAAATGGAAAGGGTTTTGATTTTGAATGAAAAATCCGCCTGACTTTATCCTTCAATTTCGAAGGACAGTTTGATGACGGGATTATCTGTACAGCCGCCCCCTCCCCTCAGAAAAAATTGGAGAAGGGGTGTCTGTCGGGAAGGGGACGACTGTACACAGGCTAGCCTCAGACGGATAATCCATTTCTACCTCTAGTGTGAAAAAGGCCAAAACCAAAATTCCGGTGACCAGTGTTTTTAATGATAGCGAAGAACTTGACGGAACGACTGTCTGCCGTTACCCGCTTGTCCGTAGGTCCCATTATTCCGCGCGCCTAATTCTTTTCGGGTCACGTGGTCCTAGCGAGTTTGCCCGAGATTGCGTGGGAAGAAGCCGTACAGGGACTAGGCATGGCAATGTCAACCGTAGCGTCAGAGAAAAACGGGAAATGTTGTTTATCGGCAACGTGTTTTACAAAAACAGTGACATCTCTAGCTGCGTGTTGTTTCACTAGTGTTTCGAGGGCACGACCTCCTGAAAATCGCAAATGTTAATCCCCAGCAATCCATTAATCCATTTTCGCTATGGAAAAAAAAAATTAGTTACCCGAGAGAGCGGCGGAACTGGAACCTAGGTCTTGGTCAACCCCTAAAAGGCGCTTTGGCTAACGTGCGTACAGAGTCACACTAGCCGGGTAATAAAAAACGCAACCATAGGTGAGTTTAGTACCTTCCTTAAAAGTAGCAAATCTAGGGAACAATCAGAATTTTACGGTTAACTCTTTTTTACCCTATTTACGGCTAACAGTTAAAATTTTTCAATTGTTAAGGCTATCGACTAAATTTTTGGCCGTTTTACGCCTATCGGTTAACCCTATTGAGAACCTCATTTGTGCACACCGACCCCGAGGAGTTGGGAATGTGTAAAGATTACAAAGATGCAGTTTCAAGGGGAGCAGAGAAGCATCAAACGGAAATCAAACTCTGCGAAATGGCCGACTTCGTTCTGGCAGCGGGTCCTAAACTGGCAGAGGTTTATCGTTCCTACCTTCGACATTACGGGAAAGACCGAGATGTCTTTCAGCTTGCACCAGGTATCTTCAGCGAGTTCTCTAACGTACTGCAAAGCACTCAAGAAGAGGGAAAATTTCGAGTTTCATCCTTTGGGCATGGCGATGCAGAAGACTTCCACTTGAAGGGATTTGACATCGCCGCCAAAGCCGTAGCAAACCTCAATAATGCTCATCTGATCTTTGCTGGCGCTGCGAGCAAGGAGCAAGACGAAGTGGCAGAGCGTTTGAAGAAATGCGATTTACCTCCAGGTCGTCTCAGAGTAAGGGCTTAAAAGGATAAACGAGAAGGCTTAAAACAGCTTTTCTCCGGGGTGGACCTCGCTTTAATGCCGTCGAGAACCGAGGGTTTTGGACTCGCCGCTTTGGAGACCCTTTCTGTAGTAAATTTGTAAATTTTTCAAAGGTTAACCAAATTACGATTAATTTTGTGGTCTTTGAAATATTTACGAGTGCTGGTTTATCCCAAATTGCACGAGAAAAATCGTTTGATTACTTGTTAATAATATAGATGCAAAAATTTGACTTGCTTTTCCTCTTTTACGTATCACCGCGTCACCCCTCCTTGTTCCCGCCTACTAATGACAACCTCGACCAAGTTTAGTCTTAATTTTGATGGGTGAATATTGATGAATAAAAACGAACTAGAATCTAGAAATTTTTTTATCGAAAACTGAAGCCTTTGTCATTTTATGTTTTTAACTTTTCATGTTATTCCATTGCCGCCACGGAAAGAACTACGACTGCGATCTCAAGATTCCTTTGTTGTGTTTTGTATATTTGGGCTTTGGTTGAGGAAAGTCTCGCAACGGGGATTTCAGTGATGGCTGTTTTTGTCTCGTTTAACTACGGGCATAATTATTTTAAGTTTTAGTCATACGGTACGGTGACTCATAAGATAAATAGTTTTCTGACTGTTTAATGAAAAGGAGAAGTTCTAAAGAAAACTGAGTTGTCGTGTTGGTTTTAAAAAGAAGGCTTTAAGCGGGGCATGTATATCTAGTATTCGCCTTCCAAACGCGAAGCCGACTAAAATAAAAACAAACAGAAAACATTAGGTTTTTTAAAAAGATGTTCCGCAACACTTCAATCACACTACTTTCTAATAAAAAGTGCTTTTGTTTCTAGACATTTTTCCTGTTTTGAGTGTTTGTTAAGAATTTTGCATTTTGCTATTAAGAGGGAGTCTCCCTAAAACCGATCCACTTCGTTTCGGGTCGGAAAATCAGTTTCCTTTAAACTTTGCCCATGAATACATCTTAGTCCAAAAGTAATTGAAACCGCATTGTTTTTGAAAATATTTCAAAATAAAATTTTTCGGGAGGAAAATCACTTTAGCACTCGGCGGCCAAATTTTTGCTGAGCATGTCTATACTCAGAAAGAGAAATAAAACTTCGTCGTCTCTTGTTTACGTCCTCCATTAAACTCGTTGAATTAGGCATTTTCACGTCGTAGACGTGCAAAAACGACAGGGATCGAATGTACAAAAACAAGGGGTCACTGTAATGCCTTATAATTTCAGTCATGACAATATCATGGCTGTTTCATTGGTTAACAAAATTGAGAAAGGCTCCACTTTTGGTTTCCCTCCAAAACCAGATTCACCACATTGCTTTTTATAACCTCCATTTAAAAAAACCTGCCTTCGCAATCACTAACCACGATTTTCTTGTTTTCCCTCTTCCTTTCACTGGTTCTCCAGTTTTACTGTTTTCTTCACTCCTTTTAATTCGCCTTTATTCGAGAGAAGATTGCAGCTTTCGATCCATGTGTGGTCATTGTGAGGACCATTAAGAAACAATGGGAGGTCTTTTTCAGTTCGAAAATAGGCCGTTTTTGGACCTACGTGAGATTGATACAAAAGTCGATCCAGGGTCGATCTGAGGTCGATGTGGGGCTGATGTAGAAATGATGTAAGAAAGATGTGTGGTCACTGTTGGGTCGATATGGGGTCTGTGTAGGGTCAATAGAAGGTTTGAAACTTAGCCATTGCATTGTCAGGCCAATGGCAAGCTGTGTTAGTGCAAAAATGCAATTGTCCTGGAGAAGGAGGAGGGTGAGGAGGAGTTAATACAACAGAATCGAGACGGTTGACCATCAGTAAAATAAAGCCTGTCAAGATTCTTTTAGAACAGAACGATTCCACGGCGTCTATTCATGACGTCATCGATGTTTATGTATTATAATCCAAAAATTAAAATTTACTACAAACGCAAACAAACAAACGAGGAAATGAAATAAAAAAAAAAGAATATGACTAAATAACCAGTGCATCCCATACTACTGTTGTTCCCAACGCCAATTCTAATGGCTCATGCTTACCATTAAGGGAAAATGAAAACACACGGCGGAAGAAGAAGAAGGACAACAACAGCGACAACAAATTCTGTAATGACAAACGAACAAAAATCTACTTCTCCATGTTAAGTTTAACAAAAAAGGGAATTTGAAAATGGAGAGCTGACTCAAAAAGTGTTTGCCCGCCTAGGTCGAACAATTGCAATTCAGTCGCCATAAAATCGATACGAATTTACCGATAGTTTGCGCGGGTTTTCCTTGGAATTTTGATGCCGTTCCCCGATCGATCTATTTAAGAGAAAGTTGTGACAGATTTTCTCTTAATAATTTGAAAAACTTGATTATATTCCCTGATATTCCAGGTACCTTTTCTTTTTTTTACAGTGAAGGTAGGCTGCCCTTCAGAAGACGAGTTAGAAGAGCTGTCGATCATGCTTTCCGATAACTGGGGAAAGTTTGGTCGTCGACTGGGGTTTGCTCAAGCAAGAATTACTGCATTTCACAAAGAAAATGAGAAACTGTCCGATAAAGCGTATGCAATGCTGATGGAGTGGAAGGAGAGAGAAGGGTCCGATGGTACCTACAAATTAAAGTTTTATACGACGCCCTATGCCACAAATTAGTGAGATGTAAACTTATAGCGGAAAAAATCTGCTGTGTTTAAAATGAATGGCGCTTACCGTAGTTTACCTACAGCTAAGGATTTGTTTGGTGGTGAAGGTGCTTGTATTATCTCAGTTTTTGTCAGAACCAACATTGGTTTCCACACCTGTAAGTCTTCTCGTCGCAATGCAACGATTGTAATTGGTCAAATTCCCCCTGGAAAGACTACTTCTTAACATTGTTTTCAAAGTTCTTGGTGGAACTTTGTAGCTAGGGTGTGAGGGAATGGTAAACTTAAGCCTGGGCTAGAGGATAGTCCCAGGGCTGGTTGGACCTGTTATTGTATATCCTGTTATGGTCAATTGACAGCTGTCAAAATAGGGTATCTGCTGGCATGTTTTATTTGGCCGTATCGCGGGCTCAAAGTTCGACCAATAGAGGTAACGTGTTCTTTGAGGTAATCCGCTGACAAATTACTAGTTTTCAAGTGATCGCAGGCTCAAGATTAATTTTGTTTGAATGCACTAGAAATAATGTTTTTGTCCTAGCGGCTGCACTATTACAGTAACAACTGATTTGAAGCTGACTTTGGGCGCAAAAAGTCAACCAGTTTTTACAGGCTTCACTTTGCGACAAAACCTTTCCTTTAAAATAGCATGGTCACGCGCTGGTCACGCTCTTGTCTTGTCCCTATACGGCGTCTTCCCAGGCCTTCTCGTTGAATGCTCCGAGTCGAACGGCCTGGAGACGCCTAGACAATCTTGGAGTGCGCATGCGTTAGTTTTTACCCGAAAACAAAACAATATGGCGGGCGGCCATTCCTCCGGCTCCCAAGGCTATTTAGGAACCATTTAGAAAGTTGTTCGTTCAATTACAATCGAAAAGTGACAGTAAAACGAGTTAGCCTTTCGTTGTGGATAAGGCCTCGAGGCTCGTTCTGAATCTTTATATTTTAAAAATGGCTAGTCAAGAAAGCAGAAAGTAGAAAGGTTCCGTTGGTTTATAGTAAAGTCAGTAAGATTACTGGTTGTAGTACTTCTACTATTTTATTGTAAAAAAAGCGTTAGTAGTTGGCTTACTTTGAACGCGACCTAAAGGAGGGAGTATCTTCGATTTCTTTGTATGTTTTCTATGTTTTTTAGAAATATTTGATTTGTTTCTTTTGAAACGGTTAGCATTCGCCGGTCTCGGCCAATGTAATAGTTTAATATATGAAGTGTTTGCATCGACTCAGGCTTTTATGTCCATCTTTTTGGCAACGGAGCTATAGAGTGGATTGGTTTTGTGCGGTCTGAATTAAACAGGTTAGCCTTTGCATTGTTAAACACAAAGCAGAACATTCATGAATAAAATTCAAGTTCTATGCCTCAAAGCTACTTTTCGATGTTATTAGTTGGGATTGAAGGGATCCATTTTTATGTTTATTATTCTGCAAAAGCTAAAGTTGCCCACGAATATAGATTCTTCTCATCACTCCCCCCCCCCCCGCCCCCCGCCCCTTCTCTAGGAACATCTAGGAACATCTAACCTTTAAATTCACTCCATGCTAGTTGCCGGGTGCAACAAGCATAGCGCCAGGCTATTCTGTAAGCAAGCATGTGAGACATGAGGTTCATTGCAGTTCATGCCATTTTTTTCTGTGCTTAAACAACGCAACTCTGTGCAGCTACAGTCAAGATCTAAAATGGCTGGATCATGGGGGTGGCTTGTATATGGCTGTAGGAAATATAGCTATAAAAGGCAAGTTTTTCTTTCAGGAAGGGAGAGGTCGGGCAGAAAGAAGCAAGGGTAATTGAAGATGGGCCCTGTTACAATAAAGGATATGATGACCTTATAAGAATTTGTATTCATCAACACACTTTACAAGTGCTAAAGACAATTGTATGGGGGTCAGATAGAGAAGATGTATACCAGTACTTGCAGTTAACATTGACTTAAAATCTAAAATCATTATTAGGGGGAATTGCAAAGGCTATTCTCTGGCATACCAAAAGCAAGAGTAACAACCTCACAAAAAGTCCCCACTAAAACTGCAGCCACTGATGACCAACAATGCAGCTGTTGTCAATTTTGTAATTTGTTCTGCAAGGAAAGCGCGTCCTTCGATCTTCCTGAATATTAAATAAGTGCAATTTGTCTTGTAAGATTATTCTGTGAAAAACTGCAGAACAGTATAGCTATAAATAGGGCAACAAACAACGTGGATTCTGATATACAAACAGCACCTGATAGGTCTGATTACCTCAGATAGCTTCAGATATGATGTAAAAAGTATAAACGGCCGGCTATTTGTTTATGCGCAACCAGATTTGTCGACATGATTTTGTAAACTTGTAGCGATCACAAAAAATGCTGTCTGATTTTCCAGTTTGGCCTTCTCTTAAAGACAGAGAGATAAAACCAGTAAATCATTTCATAACGGGTAAATTGGCTACCATCGAGGACTACCGTGTCTTGTAACCGGCCAAAGTAGCATAAAATTATATTTTAAGCTAGGCTGTCCAATTAACCTCATGAAATATAGGTGGTGTAGGTGGGCAGTTGGGTATTTTGTTTAGAAAGTATTTTTTTTCCAAGCCTAATCTACTGTGATCAAAGGTGGTTGCTATTTTTTGATATAGCAAAAATCTGGTTGCTATTGTTTCAAATAGCTATATATAATCTTACATACGATGTAAGATTTCTTGCATTCTTGGACTGTTTGCAAATTACTTTTTCTCTAAAATCACCCAGCCCCTCCCTCAAAAGTATAATTGGATCTCCCTTAAAGTGAACTGATTTGTGAATAATGAGTTCGTTGTTTGATTATTTATAAATTTGTTACCTGGAGCTTCGCTTTTAGCCCTGGTTAAATCTATATATTACTTTTAACCATCACAGCTTTTTCTTTGTTTCCATCTCGTCGAGATTTACTTAATAAGAGTCTAATAATAAATTGGTCGGCTTCATTAATCCCTCCTGAGAGTGACCTATAACCGACTGAACCATAATTCTGGGAACCAGATTTAATAGCGTTTCTTTTTAAAGAGTCCCTTGTTGGCCTTGCATTTTTCTAATTTCTGAATTTAGCCATAGGGCTGGCTTATTTCTAGATAGATAGATAAATGGTGGGCGGTGGAACGGATGGACAGGGGAGAGGGAGGAAGAGGGAAGGGGAGGGCCACATCAATCATATTATGGGCTGGGTTTCAAGTGGCGCCCTTGTATGATGACGTCCGATCTTAATGTTAGTATGTGAATTCAGTAAAAACCCTCGACTAAGAACCAGGATTTTAAGAACCTGTTAGGCTAAAGTTTGCCAGTTAGGTCCCCTCCATACAAATTTGAAACTAATATCTATTTCTGAAAATGTTTGTACACTTGGGCAATAATTCAACATTTAGACTCCTCTTTGGAGACATAGGTGCTTTATCACACCAACTACAATGTGAAGGCCTATGTTGAAAATAAAAAATATATATATTGATACAAATACAAATTGAATAAAGTATATAAATTATATGAGCCAGAATTATTATTATTGACTGTTAAATAACATTGTTTGAATGTATCTCCTACACATCAGCAGATGGAAGAGTAGGTAAAATTATGAACGTTTAAACCAGAACCATAGATTACAGCATGAAAAGTTCTCTTAGCTAAAATGTAATTTCATTAACAATGTATTTATTTTTCTTCAGAAAAATAAGAACCTAAATAGCCTAAATTCGTGCTAATTACCATTTAATAATGTAGGAACTTTTTGAGGCTAACTAGCGAAAATGCAGGTTCTTATAGTCGTGGGTTTTTTTTGTATTTGGCTTCACACTAGAAGCGAAGTTAGTTTCAAGTAAGCACTTGCTTTAAGTGCACTTGGAAATCTTAAGTCGCTCTGTAGAAAACATGGCTTCATAGTTTTTGACAAAGTATATTACTTTAAATAAAAGCTATCAATCTCTCCGTTCATTAGAATCTTGGAATCGCCCGGGCACATCGTGCACATGGCTTCCATTTCGTATTGGTCAAGTGTGTTCTCAAGTGTGGTGTAGCCCATAGTTGGCGGCGAACTTCGGCTTCTTTGAACTACGAACGTTTCCATGGTCACCAAAGTAAAGTTGAAGTAGGTAAAGTTTACCTCTTCACAATCAAGGTTGGTTCCAAGTACTCTTTAATTATACTTGAAGCTCTAGTGTGAAGCCAACAAATGTAGCGAGGACGCTCTGTTGTTCTTTCATCCGCGACATTCCACTCCGCATTCATTCATTCAGATAAATAGCTCAAATGAATTTACATTAAAGGTTCCCGAGACTCATTTAAAGTCCATTTGCACGGGAGCTGTCTCGAGACCGTTGATCCAATATTACCATTGGTACTCAAAACAAACATGTCCTATTGTTATATCAAGGTAAGTTGGTTACTTTGATTGTTTATCGCCGTGGGCGAAATTTTTGTCTTTTGTCTTAACGAGTGATGGTCCAAATAATTTTCATTCGTGTGTCAACTATAACATATTGCATCAGTGTTAAAAGGCGGTTGAAACCATCGATTTAGAGTGTCATTCATGACAATTTCCAGTTCGTAAAATTTACCTATTACTATATCCTTTGCCACAGAAGTAACTAAACTTCCGATTAAATCGATGAATAAAGAACTTCAACACAGTCAATGCCACACCTTTTGTACTTTTCAGGTGTTTTAGCAAAAAACTGATCAGAATTGGACCTTCTTACAAGATACCGCTCTCATTTTACCAATTCCCATTTTAAATATTTCCGTCATGAAAGTTGAATAACTTTCCAAGTGGCATTCGTTTATGCTCCAAGAATTTCACTCGATTAACGACCTTATACTTTTCCAATCGACAAAACTTTACAAAAAAAGACAAAAGACGGGTTAAAATGGCCCCAACCCCCTTTTTCCCCTAATAAAAAAACGAAAGAATTATTGAATAAATGGCTTTCGATTTCCTTAACAAGAAGATAAAATTGGAACACTTGCAGTTTGCCGCAGCCAATATCTCTATTGAAGCTTTAATCAATGGCGGTTTGGTAGACCGAAACACCTATTCTAATGTCTAAATCACCGCATAGTTGTGACTTTAAAACAGTATTTAAGACAAGTTGTATGATTGATTAAGCTTCAGTGGGCTGGAAGGCGAGAATATGATGAAATGGACATCCTTAATCGAAATCACGTTGTTTTCTCTGTTTTTTCTGTCTGGCGAAATTCACCAGTCATTTTCAGCGTCGCCGCCGGAAACGAGCATTCGAGAGGCAGGAGTGGAGGACATAAACTGTTTAAAATATAACTACCAAATTCACCATGCTTTGACATCAATGCATCCACCATTCGACAACTATTTCAACATCTCGCGTGCAATTTTTCCTTCGGAGGGTCTATCGTCTAAGCTTATCAACATCTGGGTACACTTTACAAACTCTTCAGTTAACCTAACTCAAGTCGGCCAAGCAAAATATATTTGGAGTCGGTCATGTTTGTACGTTAGCGATCGTTACCTGAGTCTCCAAGCCATGAGAATCTATTCTATGGGTACTATTTGGCCTGACAGACGACAGGAAGATCTGCACATCACTATCCCTAAGTTTTGCAAACCACAGCAAACGAAAGCAAAATTAGTTGATTTTTTATCGACAGTGAGTATAGACATTTTTCGCTTACTAAGCTCCTAGTCTCTGCCAAATAATAAATTGAGCAGTGTTCTGGTTAGATAAATAAAGTAAATAGATATAAATAAATAAATAAATAAATATATAAATAATGATTTGGAAGCAGAGTAGCACATCCACAGAGTGGTTCTTCGCCTACCGTATTTACTCGAATAGACGCCGCGGCGTTTATTTCATTTTCCGCGATCCAGCTGCGGCGTTTATTTGAGGGCGCGGCGTCTATTCGGGGGCGGCACATATTCAAAAATCACTTTATTCAGTACTAAATATGGTAACTTTTTTTTCTAGGTAACAGTAACAAATCTCTGCATTAACAGCAGAATTACGCGTTGCAAAAATTCTTGAAAGAGAACTTAACACAAGAGCAAAAAAGTACAGTCACTTTGAACTAAAAAATGTTGTTCTAAAAGAAAGTAAATTTCCATTGCTGGTTTAAACTTGAAATAGAATTTTCTTTAATAATTATTATAAATCATTATTTCCTCAAATAAACGCCTCACCGTAGACGCGGCGTCTATTCGGGGGCGGCGTCTATTAATATTTTGAGTCTCAAGTGCGGCGTCTATTTGAGGGCGGCGTCTATTCGAGTGAATACGGTATCTGATTCCTGGTCGAATTAGAATTTGGAAATGTTGGTTTTTTGAGGAGAGGAGAAAACCGGAGTACCCGGAGAAAAACCTCTCGGAGCAAAGGAGAGAACCAATAACAAACTCAACCCACATATGGCGTCGACGCCGGGATTTGAACCCTGGCCACATTGGTGGGAGGCGAGCGCTCTCACCACTACGCCAGCCCTTGCAACTAGGTCAATCAGAAACAGAGAATGATTTTTGAATGAATATAACCGATTTCTTATGATGAGGTTTCTTTGACCCATTGCTTTAATCCTCTGAGTAATTATCGTTTAAGTTTTCAAACAATAATCCTCTGTATAGGAAAACTGTGAAACTTTTTGTCGGGTAAAGATAAATTTATATTGTTCGTGATTGAGATATCGTTTACGGATAGCCCAGTAGTCGTATCATTGTACTTACAAATTCTTCTGGCTTCTATTCTCAGCTTGAGGATATCGCCATCAGTCCATCAAACTTTAATCCTTCTCTGAACAATGCTGAATGCGTTGTGGACGACGATTCAAAACATAGGTTTGAAACTGTGGAAAAGATATTTCCTCAGATGTGCTGGATTTTTTTACTTTTTTCCTTGACCGGAGGTTATTTCATAAGTATGATTTGTATTCAGCTCTTTAATGATTACAAAGATAAGACCGTTGTAAAAGCAACCCTATTTTTTCTGTTCATTGTCTTTTGTTTGGGTGTAATTTTTGCCATAATTGCTGTTAGTTATAGCGCAGAAGGAAACCAAGTTGTGTATCCTTTGACATATCTTTTTTCCATTGCACTGATTGTCTTGCGTGGAATTTTTTGCCTTAACCTTAGAACAGATGCCCAAATAAGCTGTAAAAAACTCCATTACCCTACACTGTGGATCCAGGATGTTCCATAGTCGTTCATTACTTGCTATGGATGATCATTGGTGCAATCACTGAGCCCTTCTGGGCTATACCTCTTGTAACATCGTGTGCAGCAGTAATATTATTGTTTTATCTTTCGGCCTTGTTCTATTTTTCTACTGATAGGCAGTGGGACGCTACAGACATAGTAAATTTCACAATGTTGGTCTTGGCAGTATTTTCAACCATATGCGTGCAATATTCTTTTTTCATAGTTGGTAGCCATTTCTTCCACGAAGGCCTTGTGTCAAGCATTATTCCAAGTTTGTTGACAATCATATTAAGCGTTTGGTTGAGGTTTTTTAAGGACTTTGATCAGGCGTCTTCAAAAGCTGATGATCATGATACAAACGACTTAGATCTGTGATCCTTGGAGCTACGAGCAAATGAGTGCGGGAATTAGAGTAAAAGTTGAAAAACGAGACCACTAGCCTTTGTCCAGGAATACACGCAATGGCGAATATCAGGCGAAATCTGGCAACATAATATCTGGGTTGGTGTAAATTCAAATAAGATCTCAAAAGGCGCCCCTTGTATTGATGTTATTGCTTTTATTATTACAATATATAAGTTTCTTGGAAGTACGCCATCAAGGAGTCAATATTTTAAAGCCAAAGATCTCTCTAAGATAACTTAAATTCGAATTAACTTAATCCTTACTCAAGACTAAAATTTCAATTAAAAAATGCGTCTTTTACTGTGCTTTCGTTTTGAAGTTATCTTATGTCTGTAATAACTTAACATTGTTCAATAGGCATTACTTCGTTTAGCTCTGAGACCGAGAACCAAATTTCAATTTCCTTCTGATCTCTTAAGGGGGCAGTCCGGTTGGTATTTTGGGGAAATGATGTTGATTTGGAAAGGAAATAAATTAGGGTAGAAAAACAGAACCAAAAATAAAACAATAACAAACGAAAAGAGTCAGACGGGACTCAACAAGCTGCTCGAGCCGTATTCCTCAACTCAGTGATCTTTCAGGAATTAAAACTCGCAAAGTTCTGACGGTAAAAAGTCGAGCGCATTTCATCGCCTTTAGAGGGCATATATGCTCGGTAGAGCCGATAAAACTCGACTGCGAAGTAAGACACAGAACGAATGTTCTCTTACCTCGAATTTCACTCTTATTTGATTCAAATCGGCCAAATTGCTTTAGTTTTTTAGTTATTTTGAAAAAATAGCTCATATATCAGCACCCCAGAGAGGGGGGGGGGGGGGTGGGGAGGTAACTCTATTGCTTTCCAACTAAGTTTCTTGACCCACTCCACCTGCCAGTATGACGTCACATAGTAACGGGCAAGAACCTCGGGTCGCTTGTGTTTATTGTTTATTGTTTATTGTTTATTGCTTTGTTTGCCAAAAAATTATACAAGTCAAATGAAATCTAATTACTTAAACTCTCATGGCGAGGAAGCCCAAGAGAAGCCACCGGGCTTATAAGGAATGGGCTCCCTCAGTTAGATAATTAGAACAAAATATTATCATAATTACACATGGGAAAATCAATGGCAGAGCTACAGTAAATCTTAAAATAAGTATATTAGATAGTCGTACTAATCATAGTTCTAGGCTAAAAAAAGCGAAATGACAAAAAGAAAAAACAAAACAAAACAAATGAAAATAAAAGAGCAAAGGAAGAAAAAAAAATACATATATACAGGGACCGCGTAGGGGGAGGGGCTGGTAGGGCCGCGGCCCCACCACTTTTTTGCGCCCCCGCCCCCACTTTTTGCGCTGAAAAGAAAAATAATTAAAATAAAAAAAAAAGACTTGAAACAAGTTTTTTCCGTCTATATTCCGCTATACTCTCTGTATTTTCTTTAATTTCAAACGCCAGGCATTTTGTGGGGCTCTTGTGCTTTTCGCGGTAATTGTGCCCTGGGGACGACTTGCCCCTTGATCAAACGCCATGCCTTGGCCACCCCTTCGCTTCGTTGGGCAGCGTGTTTTGTACTTCCAGCTCCGGCAGAGTTTTTTATCAGTTTTATCAGACGAAATGAAGAAAATTACTAGCTTTTTCAAGCCAATCGAAGGTGAGTAGTTGTTTTAAGTTGATAAAAGTTTTATATTTTGTCTTTCTCCTTTCGAATCAATGAAATATTCGATGGCAAGAAGAATTACATTACTTGAACAGTGAACGGCCATAGTTAGAAATTTTTCAGATCACTTCAGTGTAGTATTTTCTATACTAAAATTGTAATCGCGTCTTTTCTTGCATTGCGATCTGAACTGACCATGTATGTTGGTCGTTTAGCTTGGACTTCGTCAAAGTCTGTAAGCTCTGCAGAAAAGACGACAACTACTTGCAGTGAAAATGTTGAGTTTGAGTTTGACCAGTAAACATTTCAATATATTGTTAAAAGTTTCATTTTTTGGAAGTGCGAGTTGTTTCTGACTAATATTCGTTAAATGTAATTGAATTTTGGTGATGGGTTATATATTTATTCTATTTATAATATTCTACTTATTGTCAGCAATCCTGTAATTTAGCATACACATTTGCTGGACGGAATGAAAATCGTATGAAGAATTTCGGTATCTTCACTAATGCCGACCTATAGAGCGGTTTTCACTTGACTGTCGTAAAACCAAAACCAAAGTAAATACACTAGCCAACCAAAGGGCGTAGTAAAACCAAAACCAAACCAATTCCTCAATTACTTTCGACAGTCAAGTGAAAACCGCTCTAAAGAGCAACAAATACTGGATAAAGTATGCAAAAGTCACGCGACAGAAACAAATCAAAATACTATGATTTTATTCCTTTTTTCGATTTTCAATATGAAAAAATCATTTTCAATTGTCAGCCCTCCCACTTTTCACCTTGCTCCGCGGTCCCTGATATATATATATATATATATATAAATTACTATTTATGATAAGAGGAATGCTTTCAGTTTACAGCAAAAGGAAGCGGTGCAAATTAGCAAGGGATACGACAGTTATTTGGACGAACGAGGTCGAGAAAAGCAAAGAAGCTAACAAATATCGTTATATATCGCTTATTTGATCGAATGTGTGTGAGCTTTGGTGTTGCTTTAATCTGCTTGTGTAAACCGTTTTGATATTTTGTGTCCGTGATTGTAAAATTTTGTTAATTTGTTTTGCGAGCCGTGTTGCGGGATCGCCATCTATTTCAAGGGACCGGCAAGGTCATCAAAACTTAAATCTTTTTTTTTTTCTCTAAAATAGGCAAGGTCTAGGAGGTTTCATTCACAGATCATGCATGTTTATATTTCATCTATTCTTTTGCTAATAAAATGGGCCTAACTTCATATCATTCCTTTCGAGTGCGGACCTCTGTTGATCTCCTAATTCTCCACCAAATTCAGTAAAGCTAGTTCGATCGATTATCTACATCGATCGGCCTGTTGAACTAGAAATAATGCCAAATAGCTTTGAAATACGCGCTTAAGCTAGTTTTCCTCAATGTATATTTGAATTCATGATAAATACAGCTCTACCAGCTTCAAACAGTGTCTATGGCAGAGAAAAATTGTTTTGATATGACAAGGAGTTTCTTGCACGTGCAGATAAACCGGGCTCGACTCCCTGCAACGCTGCTCTCTGTTTCTTTGTACCGTTTTTTTCCCTGTTTGGTCTAATTTTTTAAACACTATTTTTCCTTTTGGCCTTTTTTTTCTTTAATCTTACTGCAGACCCTGCTGGTCATGCACTTGGATCAATTTATATTTCATTTTTCTAAAAGCTAACTCAGTGATTCGATGGAAAAGGCTGTCGTCTCGTTTCTTAATTGTAAGGCTCAGATAATCATACGTCGTAGATCTGTGTCGTTTGCGTCGTGATTTGCAGCTTTTGACTTAACATAGCTCTCTATTGAAGTTAGCAGTAATTAGAGATAGTAATCATGACAACTAACCAAAGAACGATCTGTTTTTAAATTGCTTCGTTTTTGCCTTAGTAATGAGTGCCCTCCAGGCATTGATATTTTACTTCAGCTCGAGCAGCTTACTCTGAATATCAGTCATAAACAGAGCAACTGAATCCATACTTTCTTTGATTATTGCACCTTCCTGGCTAAGGAAATCCTAAAACGATCTCATTTCCAAAATCAGTCGGACACCTCAAACCAGTGGTCGTTCTAACAGAAATTTGATCGAAAACCTCATCTTGGAGACGGGCAATTAACTGGTTAGTCTTCTACAATTATTTGTATTTTAAATACCTCGGCTTTTAACTTTGGCGGGCTGTTTATTTTCTCTAGTCTGTTTAAAATAGTTAAACAGTTCATTATGATGTTTTAAAACAGAAGTGAAGTCGTTACCAAACACTTGATGGCCCAAGCCAGATATAATGTTAGGCATTTATAACACCATGTTCAACTCATTCGCTTATTATTCAAACTGCTGCCTCTCAGAGGAATGAGTATACGAAAAGTGACTTCTACAAGCAGTGGTGTCCCAGGGTTTAGGGCCTGTTTGAAGAGGAGCAAGGACGAATCAAACGTGGCCCGTGAATTAAACTAGAATACGCGAAAACCGTCCTAATTTATGCGGAAAATTTTTACTAGACTTGTCAACTCGTCAAAAAAAAAGAACAAAACTAAACAACAAAACAAAAGAAACAGGAAGCATGCTTAGGCAACCATTAGTGAGTATGTTTTCATTTTACTTCTTGGCTATCGTTTTAATGTTATGTTTCGTTATATATTTTAAAAAACTGTGAAAGATTTGAACTCATGAGTCATTTCACTGTCATTTCATAATAAGTAGCTTGAATATGATCGTCCGGGTCATCGTAGCCTGCGCGAGAGCTCCACTATAACATAACCGTAGTAAACCGCGCGTTCTGATTGGTCATTTACCAATAAACCATTTGCCCATTGGTGTACAACAACGATAATCTCAGTTAGAGAAGGACTGGCACTAGTCAATGAACACCAATTGCACCTGCCAATTGTAAAGCTTCGAGCCATTCCCAGCTGATTTCGTAGACATTCTGTAGGGACAATATTTTGATACAAAGAAACTGGAGCTACTCGTCTGGCAAGTGGTGGGAATCGTTGGCTACAACTTTTGATCACTTGACCAAATAAGTTAGATTTCTTTTTTTCAATTTTTTTTTAAGTTTAGTTTATTTTACCATAATCGTCCCTCGTGAATGTCCTTAACCATAGTTTTTGGAAACTGTACATGTACATAAAAACCATATTATTTTATTATTATGTCTTAGACCCAGGCCTTAATCTACTTGAGTGCT
The DNA here is from genome assembly GCA_964035705.1 of Porites rus. NCBI lineage: Eukaryota > Metazoa > Cnidaria > Anthozoa > Scleractinia > Poritidae > Porites > Porites rus. Next base: position 9,955,921 of record OZ037993.1, read on the forward strand.
CACGCATGGTTTCAGCGCCGGCTTTGTCGGCGATTTTTTGCTGTCTCAGTTTGACTTTTTGCTCCATTTCCCTGAAAAAATTTCGATACGAGGCTAATTAATTTCTTTAATTAATATCCCAAAGAGAATACTAACAGTCAATTTTGCTTTATTTCTGCTTTAAATTTACTGCAAAAATTGTCACACAATCATCGTATTTAAAGTTGGTTTGTGTTTGAATTGGTTTTCATAGTTGTAGCTATAGTTTTCCCTCATACATGTAGTATTTACCCTAGAAGAGCAAGTACACCGTAGACGCCATTCAGAATAATAACAAAAAACGCTTTGCAATTTACCTTAATACGAAGAACGGTTGATTCAGCGAAAGGAAAGAAAGAAGAAAAAAGACAAGTGCTTGAAAGGCATTATTTGTTTACGCGCTGGCAGAGGACAAAATACATCAACTCTTTTATAGTACCGATAACGGACTCAGCCGAAGGCAAACGGAAGTTTTTTCTTTTTTTATTATTTTATAAAAGAAATAGTAAACGTCGTCACAGCTGGGCAACCATCGAGTTATGGATGCACTTGGGAGGTTTACTAAGCACTCAAGAAACTAGAGTTGCTCTCGGTTTCGCCTCGAGAAACCCTCACGCTTCTTTTGTTCTTAGCAACCTCCCGCGTGCATCCATAACTGCACGTTTACCATTTCTTCAATTTTCTTGACGGTAAGTTATGACGATAAAAGGGCTTTACTAAAATATAAGGCCTGTGACCATGTTTTAGATATGGGGATGACTGAAGTAGATCTAAAAGGTTGCAACATCAGATATCACAGAGTTTCTCATAAACCAGAAAAGATATTAAAGTTTCACAAAGCTGTTTCGACGGACTGTCTTCCGTCATCTTCAGTAAAACTATCTATAATTACCAGACTTGAATTTATACAGCATTAACCTACATATGAAACAAAAACAACAACAACAATAATAGTAATAATAATAATTAGTGCTTCCTCAATCAGCAGTCCAAGTGGGGATTCTAAAATTAATTCAAGTCTGGTGGTTGTAGATAGTTTTACTGAAAATAACGGAAGACAGTCTAATCTTGTTCAAACATTTTTACAGGTGGAATTATTTTTGGCTGTCTTCGACTATGAGCTTTATACGAAGAATGCTTACGCATAGGAATGAGCCAAAGTACAACCTTTTTTACGTTAGAGCGGTTTTCGTTTGAGTGTCGTAAAACCAAAACCAAAGTAATTACTCTGGCCAATCACATAGGACACAGACAATACATTGAACCAATCAAAACTCGAAGTAATTACATGTGGCTGACGCAAAGCGCGGGAAAATGCATGCGAGCGCGTCACAATTGGCTTTGGTTTTACTTCTGATTGGATGAAAAGGTGGCGCGAATCTTTTAAGCCAATCGCATCGTGTAGAAAGTGCAAAACCAATTACTTTTCGACACTCAAATGAAAACCGCTCTAAAGAGGAACAAGACGATGGACTAATAGTTCAAAGAGGAATGGCGTGTGCAATTGAAATAGAGATACGGGGAAAGGCCAAGTGTTTTTTATTAACAAGTAGCGACGTTATGAATAACTCACAACCTGCAGAAAATGAAGGAAATAGACAGAGTAAAGTTTCCTTTAAGCAGTGTTTTCGTCCGCGATTCAGTTGGTCAAAAAAGAAATTCAAGATGGGGGCTGTCTCTTTTGAGAGTTCAAACGTTCGCCTCATTCCAATCGATTTCAAGCCAAAAGAAAAAGTTAAAGTGGTTCCTGAATCAGAGAATAGCAGAAGAGCCGAATGCCGATCATTTTTTGTCACCGGAGATTCGTTTACGATAGCGAAATGGGAATACAATAAAGACGAAAACAAGTACCACCTCAACCCACCCACTGAGCTCACAGTAGGTTCGCCTGTTTTATGGACTGACAACTACAAAAGAAATCATGTGGTTGGTGTGATTAGACACCAAAATTCAAAGCCAGAGTATTTTCCAGAAATGATCAACAGGGAAAGTCTGCAGCGACTTATTGGTAAGTCCATTAACTTTAATTTTAGTTAGTTTTGACTCTTCTTTTTCCATGTTTTCCAATCGCTTGAAATCAAATTGACATTTAGTCTTCGATCTAACTCGAACAGTAACATAATTAATGATTGGTGACGATGAAAACCCTCATCATATTTAACAATGTCGATCCTCACATCTACAGACTTACAGCTGCTTACATACATTCATTACACATACGTTACATACATTGTTAGTTTCTAAGGCGCTAAATGGTATGGCACCATTATATATCGCGGAATTACTTAGTTATCGTACATGTTCACGTACGCTACGCTCTACTGATAAAAAACTTCTGGCAGTTCCGAAGTCAAGACTTAATACATACGGAGACAGGGCCTTCTCCGTTGCTGCACCTAAACTCTGGAACGAGCTGCCATTAGATCTTAGAAGTTTAGAGACAATTAATTTATTCAAGAAACACTTAAAGACCGATCTTTTTAAAAAAGCATATAATGTTTAACTTTTTGATAATTTCGAATAGGACTTATTGTGATATTTTTATAAATAAGACTGCAAATAGGTTGTTAATTTATTCATATTTTATTACCAGTGGGATCTTTTTAATTATTTTAATGTTATGAATTGTAAAGCGCTTTGGTCAATTAGTGGAGTTAGCGCTATATAAATTATGTTATTATTGTTATTATTATTATACATTCGTGTATGGAATATAGACAAAAACATTTTCTTTTTTATTATTGCCTTTATGCTGCTTTAAGATTTATAACGTAAATAATGCAGGTAATACCATGCACTCACATGGGAATACCGAAATAAAGTTGTTGTTGTTGTTACTGAGATCTGAAATCTGCTCTTTGGATAATATCCCAGAAGCCGGTCCAACTAGTTCAAAGGATCCTGAGGCCGGTCCAAATAGTTCAAAGAAATTGAGCGCTGGTCCAACTGGTGTAAAGTCACCAGACGCTGCCGCAAGTGGTTCAAAGGAATTGGACTCTGGTCCAACTGATTCAAAGGAGCCAGAGGCTGCCCCAACTGATTCAAAGGAACCGAAATCCGCCGTTGTAAAGTCACAGGACCCTGGTCAAACTGATTCAAAGGAGCCAGAGCCTGCCCCAACTGATTCAAAGGAACCGGAATCCCCTGGTGTAAAGTCACAGGACCCTGGTCAAACTGATTCAAAGGAACAGGAATCCCCTGGTTTAAAGTCACAGGACGCTGGTCAAACTGGCTCAAATGAAGCAGATGTTGGTCCAACTGATTCAAAGGAACAACCAGCTGTCCCAACTGGCTCAACGGCACCGGACACCGCTCCAACTAGTTCAACAGAACCGGACGGTGGTCCAAGTGGTTCAAAGGAGTCGGACACTGTTTCAACTGATTCAAAGAAACCAGAGGCTGCTACATATGGTTCAAAGGCATCGGACGCTGATCCAAAAAGCTTAAAGGCATCAGACATTGGGCCAAATGGTTCAAAGGGGTCGGACGCCGCTTCAACTAATTCAGAAGCAGTGGAAGCTAATTCAGCCAGTTCAATGGAACCGGAAACCAGTCCAAATGGTTCAAAGGTGCCAGACGCTGACTCGAAGGAACAGGAAACTGATTTTACTGAAAGAAACTTCATAGGTAACACACGAACAACACAAATGATACATTTATTCGCGCTAACGGACCACACATTTACACAGCCTTAAAATCTCCCTATCCTTTTTCATTATTTGGGTCGACCATAACGGGCCGAGGAATAGAACCCAAGGATCCTCCTTTAAAGTTGTCTGTTCAAAAGGAATACGTAACAGGAGCGTCTTCCCATTTAACTACTTATAATGACCATTAAATGATCACCTTTTAGTAAAGAAATCAGAAAGGCCGAAACATAGTTATGTACTGTAGCGAATTAGATTGGTTATTTGGTCATTCTGGGACAGCAGTGCATCGGCCATGCTCGGGCTTGTTTATTCGGTTTACTTGTGTTAAGCAATTGCGGATGGTTTTTTATGAGGGAGTTTAAAATATTTTTTAAAGCTCTTGGACAAAAGTGAATTTAGAAACTGCTAAACAAAATCCGCTTATTAGTACTGCAAAACAGATTTTTGTATATGTTTCCTATTTTAGGCAACTGTGTCATTGTGCCGAAATCTCTGGTATGTCTTCTTTTTCTCATGATGTTCATTCTAGTAGTGCTGGCGATGGAGTGGTGGTTCCCGTGGTTAACAGGTGAGCGGACCTTAAAGATTTATACGTTTGTAATTCTGTGCTAACAGATTGAATCTAGATAGATACCAACGATTATATTTGCTACAATTATAATAATAATAATAATAATAATAATAATAATAATAATAATATTGATGATGATGATGATGATGATGATGATGACGGTGGTGGTGACACTGATGAGAAATTAACCGGCGCGGTGTTAAGCACTATAATTAAATTTGCAAAACAACATACTTACACCTCTGGCCCGGATTTGGCGAAAGATAGTTAACAAAATTTTCTCCTCTAAGAAAATCGGTTTAAGAATAATATTTTTGAGCCTTTTATTCAGGCTTATCAGTTATTTTGACCAAAAATTCCACCTAACAGTCCAAACATTATGTTAGTTATTCTTAGAAATAAGAACCCAATGGTAGGACTGTCGGGACGGGTAAAAATTCCTCTCAAATTATTAGCACAGAAACTTGAATTAAGGACATAAAATACTAATCCGCATCATACCTTATATTTCTATAGGAGGGAAAGGAAACCAGAGGGAACAGCCAAAATGACTCATATAATTAAATTTTCACTTCTTGATCAGCCCTACTGGATACCATTGAGTTGTGATTCTAGCTGAAGTGATTCCATGAAAGAGTACACAAAGGATGTGCATTTTGCAACTAAAATTAAATTCTTAGACAACTTTAAGTAACAAAAGGAGAACGAAATAACTGTACTTGGAGCCGACGCATACCTGGTAAATAATCTCCGTACTCCTGACACTACTAGACTGTGAGTCAGAGGTTCCATAAAAGCCTGTTTTATCAATTTCGTTACAAAAAGAAACCTAATTGACAAAGTAACTGCAGACAGGGCCAAACAGTAATCCCCTATTATGACCGTTTTCGTTCACTGTTTCAATGTTTTACTCGCCTGACTGACAACTGCCTGTCAGTTTTATCAGTCATTTATAATTTATCAGAGGTTTTGCAAATTAAAGTTGACCAAGTTTCTTTGGTGGTGGGGCGATGGCCAGACATTGATGTCCTCGTGATTCGCTTAAAGTCTCCTTCAGTCGATAAGAGTTACTACCAAGACATTGGTCGTTTACTCGTAAGAAACGGATAATCCGTCTGGTTAATATTTTTTTCTTAAGATACGGTAAAACGAGCAACAAAACATAAACATTGCTGCAAAACTAGTTGAAAGGCAGTGTTGCGCGTTTTACCCCCCCCCCCCCCCCCCCACGTTCAAACCTGTCGAAAAGTTGTTGCAGAACGTAGAGAGAAGTTCTACTATTTCCAACGAAATCTGTACATGCCTTTTACCGGCCAAAGGCAAACTTGCTTTGCAGTAAGAGACGTAACCCCGGCGTTTGTCGTCACACCCACGCAATTAATTTATTCAATCACAGTTCGGTACTCAGGCAACCTGCATCAGCACAGGCTTGAACGTTGGTGGTAAGTGAGTAAGTAAGTAAGTAAGTAAGTAACTTAATTTAACCAGGATAACCCATTAAGCAACGAGTCTTGTATCAATAGGGGCCCCGAGAAATAAAGATGTATACAATTTAAATGTGAAAAGAAAAAAATCCTAAGGTATGTACACGATTGAAGTCAACAATAATACAATAAACGTATAGCTAAGTCAATATAGTAAGTGTGTGCCAAGAAATAAGAAATAAAACTTATTAAGTTAAATACCTTATTTATCATTAAATTTTGAAAACTATTTAAGGACGTGGCACTTTTAACTTAATTGGGTAGATAATTGAAATAAATAGTCCCTGCACACTTAAAAGTTCCTTTCCCATGTTATGTTTAGGCCTTTGTGGGTGCAGGTCGTTCTTTCTCCTAGTTGCATAATCCGGCAAATCCCCATTCCTTATAAAACATTAAGATACGTGCGCACCAGATTATTTAAGCGCTTAAAAACTGGAATACACACATATATTTGTGCATTTTCCTTACGGAAGCTAGATTTAACCAGTTAAGCACATGAAAGGTGTCATTTGAGGAGTCCTGCCAAAATATAATTCGGGCTGCGCTGTTCTGTACGCGCTGTGGCTTTTTGCAACACCCTTCTGAGATTTCCACCCATGCAACATCAGTATAATCAAATAACGGCTGCAAAAGTGATGTGTATACCTGTTTAGAGGCTTCCAGTGTGAGGCATGATCGTATACGAGACAAAAGCCCAAGCCTCTTACTGACCTTGCTGCTAACATACTTGACGTAATCTTTCCGTTCAGGAAAGGTTTCCCATCTAAAACAACACCTCAATAGCTAAATTTAGGTACTCTTTCTAAATTCTTTCCGTACGGGGCGTGCGAGGGGAGAGGAAGGGCTTGCCTGAGAGACCCATGAAAATCGTTTTTACCCACTTTCTTAGAGTGCGGATAATTCCTTTTGGTTAAGAGGCTCCCGAGGGCATAAGTGTTCGCGTTAGGCGAGAAACTGTAAAACAGTGAAAACACGAGATCGTTTGTCAACATGTAATACATGGACAAGGCAGTGAAGGTCTTATATTACACCACTAAATGGAATAATCAAAGTTCGGATCTTGACGGTGACTTCAATGAGTCTCTGTAGCTGTAATCTAAAAGAAAAGTTGGTGTGTTCAAACGGTATTCGCAAAGGAACGATTTGACATCAAATACGCATTAGCCGAAGCGGCGACAGACAACACAGGTAGCCTAAGCTCGAAATATTAGCATCGGCGAGCATCGGCATTGTTGCGTAACATTCGAAATATAAGGATTTGTATGGGGTAAAAGCCTGTTGTTTCTGTAACCCATGAAAATGAAAGGATTTCAATAAAAACAGCTTACCTTACATAAAATGTGTATTACAATGTGTGGTCAATGGGCCAATTTGTACTGTGAACGGTTTACCTTTCTGAAATTCTTCAGAACCGCGGACCCTTATTAAGGGGTTATGCATCGAATAGTGTGCTGTTGGGGTAAACTCTTAGAAATCTAAAACGAATGGACGAAGGAAGAAACCTCTCTTGGTGGAATAATGGTTACGTTTTCGCTTTTTTTATGATTTATTTACTTTTGACCCCTGTTTCTTCCTTCTTCCGATTGCATACACTTTGCGAGCCATGTTTGATCTGTATTCAATACGAATTATCAGTCTATTATCCGTCTAAACATGAATCAAATCCGTTACTGTTGTATTCCAGAGTCGGGCCTATTGACGTGTGGATGTGCACATACGGAATTTTTCTCAACGCGTAACGCGTAACGTAACTAACACTACATTTGAAGGTATTGAAATACACTTCTTAAATCTGATTTCCAGTTTCCAGACTGAGGAGATCTTGCTGTAATTAAAGGCAATCAACCATATCATGGACTTGACGACTAAATAAATCACGGTGTCATCTGTAAATAGGTGGACTTTGGATTTCACACTGGGAAGGTCATTTAGAAAGGCCAGGAATAAAATAACTGGCATAGCATAATTAGAATGCATATCATCATAAGCCGTTAGCTTTAAAGTTTTTCGAACGCGGTCCTGGTGGCGGAGTGTCTGCAAGGTTCCGAAATCAGGAGTGTGCGTGACCTTGTCAGAAATTTCCGTGTCATTCTTTAGGGGAATACAATTTTTCAACAGTTTGTAAGTTACTAGTTAAGAACAATGTTAGAAGGGTGTTCAGCTGAAACTTTCCATGGGGCTTACATGTTATAGACGATATAAGTGGGAAAATGAAAAATACATAAAGGACCCCATTAAATGATTTGAATGACTCAGTACTGATGAGTGAAAATAAAGTAGACATTTTTAACAACACAAAATGTTGGAAAACACTCAGTTTTTACATTAGCATGTCGTGGCAAGCAGCTGATTAGTATAGAAAAACTTGATATGATAACCACGCTTCCTTTAACAATTACTTCAAATCACAAATGCTTCACAGCAAGAAGAATACTCGATCTCTCTTTCGTGACAATACGTACATATCATGCGCGACAAAGAGAGATCTGAACCGGATCCTTCTTGCGTCACAAGACAAGGAAGAGTCCAAAGGCGACAAGAGAACTTAAGACACGTAACGAAAGGTCGCTTTCTTCCACAGCCGTCTAATACTTCAGCCGTTAGATTAATTCATCAGCCACCGTTGAAGTCTGGTTAAGGTATTGTACTTTTGTTACGATTAGGAAGTCTGACGTTACTTTATCGCCACTTACTCTTCTTAGTCTTATTATGCAAAATCAACGCTCGCTCGCGTGTCTAACACTGTGAGAGCAAACATTTATTGGAGATCAACGATCAACTTAACAACGGAAAGAAGCTTCCAGAATTATTTATTGTCTTTATGCAGCAATTTCGAGCGTCGAATTATGATTCTTTAGTTTCACATACTACAGTGTTATAGGAGGTTTTGAAAAGTTGATTCGCCGGCGATAAGTACGCTTTGCACGGAACTGGGCAAGAGAAACAGAAGAGAAATTCTGTACAATGGAGCTTCCATAAGATTTTGAGATCGTAAGAATATTAATTTGAGAAAACCAGACTCAAGAAAAAGAAGTTCTAAATCATGTTCGTAGATTTCACATTAGATTCAGGTCTACACTCTGGAATAATCAGCTCTTATTAGGTATTTTTGTTCCAGAATAGTTCTTCGATATTATCAGCAATTTAAAAACGACAAAATCACCCGTTTGCGATTGCCGTAAACGACAAAGTTCATTATAGCTTAACCGCTGTTTTACTGTCGGAGTTGGCAGATACATTTAAGCGACACACCGCCCTTAAGGGATTTCGAATGTTTAACTTAACGATAAACTAAGAAGACTCCCCAGTTAGAAACACTTTTCTGTTAAGAATATTCACGTAATTTATGGTGCTTGTACCGTTTTTCAGAGGCTATACCGATATTTTTCAATCGCTATATTTTCACAAACACATGAAGAATAAGGTTAATTATGAAATTAAGAATGCTAAAATGAACTATTACAATGCCTTCTTCAAAGATAACCGCAGAAACATAAAGAATACTTGGAAAGGAATTAATAGACTAATTGGAAATGAACCTAAATTTAATAAGATAACTCAGCTGGACACTGGGGATACTGTAAATACTGACCCCGTTGAAATCAGTAATATACTCAACACACATTTCTCCAAAATAGGACCTTCCTTAGCCTCTCAAATTAAAGATACATCCAGTAATTTTACTGATTATGTTACCCCCGCAGAACACATTTTTAATTTGGCAAAAGTATCATGCCAGGAGGTCTTCAATTTAATTCAGAAAATACCGAGTAATAAAGCCAGTGGTCTTGATAACATCTCAGCACGTCTCCTGAAAGAAGCGTCTCCCATAGTTACTCGCAGTCTAACTTTTATAATAAATCAGTCAATTACCACTGGAATATTTCCAAATGCTTGGAAACGAGCTAGAGTTTCGCCAATATTTAAAGAAGACCTCAGGACTGATCCTAACAACTACAGACCTATCTCAGTTCTGCCTGTAGTAAGTAAATTAATTGAAAGAGTTGTTTTTAATCAATTATATGAATATTTAAATAATAATAACTTGTTAACTGAATCACAATCTGGCTTCAGACCTATGTTTTCCACTGAAACAGCTTTACTTGAGGCTACGAATGAATGGCTATGGAATATTGACGACAGTCTCTTAAATGGTGTGATATTCCTGGACTTGAAAAAAGCTTTTGATACCATGGATCATGCTATCCTTCTGGGAAAGCTTAAACTCTGTGGGGTCAGTTCTCAATCCCTTAACTGGTTCCAGTCCTATCTATCTGACCGAAAGCAACAAACGTTCATTGATGGAGTTCAATCTGATTTCTGTAATATAACATGTGGTATTCCACAGGGGTCTATTTTAGGCCCTCTCTTATTCACTATTTATATTAATGATCTCCCTTCATGTAATTTGTTTTCAAAACCCAGAATGTATGCAGATGATACTACCCTTACCACATCTGCAGAAGACCCATGTGTCCTTGAACGTAAAATGAATTATGATATGAATTTAATCCAGTCATGGCTGTCAGCAAACAAATTAACTTTAAATGTTAAGAAGACTAAATACATGCTTATAGGGAGCCAATTTAAGTTATCCCAAATAAATAGTGACTTCACAGTCAAAGTCAATAATACACCCTTAGAAAGAGTAATTAAACATAAATCCCTTGGAGTTCAAATTGATGAATCTTTGAACTGGCGCCCACACATTCATACCATTTCAAAGAAAATATCCGCTGGTATTGCTATCTTAAGGCGTGTGAGTCATTTTATACCATTTGATACTAGAGTGAACATGTACAATGCACTGGTAATGCCATATTTTAATTACTGTGGTGCCGTTTGGGGTAATATCAATAAGGGACTAGCAGACAAACTTCAAAAGCTGCAGAATAGGGCTGCTAGAATTCTCACCTTTTCTAAGTATGACGTTCGCTCAAGTGTTTTGTTGGATGAGCTTGGCTGGGAAAGGCTAGAATATGCAAGACTTAAACAGTTGGCTGTGACAATGTATAAAATCCATAATAATCTTTCCCCATCGTATCTGAGGCGGATCTTTACCAACACCTCAAATGTACATTCACACAATCTTAGAAATTCTGAGTTAAATTATTATGTCCCCAGACCCAAAACTGAGTCTGCAAAAAGGAGCCTACACTACAGAGGATCTGTTCTGTGGAACAAGATCCCCTCAGAGATTAGAAAACTGCCTAGTTTAAATGTTTTTAAAACTTCAATTCATGGGAAAGATTTTTCTAATACACCATGACTCATTGTAACTCTTATTATTCATAATGTAAGTTTTTGTATTTTTAACATTATAGTCAATAGTTCCTTAGTCTTTTAGTCTTAGTATTTTAGTCTAGTTTTCAACACGATTCCTAGGAAGACCATGTAAAATGATACGATTTCGTGTATAAATAAAGATTGATGATGATGATGATGATGATGATTTTCTCCAATGATTGACTATAGATTGAAATTTGTCAAAATGTAGCTTTTAGTAAATCGATATTACCATGACAACAATAAACAAAAAACTTTGAAATTGATAAACGCCTATTTTTTGCGCGATATAGACCAGCTACTGAAAATCCAACACTAGGAGCTCAAAGTTTGGTGTTTAGCAACCAATCTCCGTAAGAAGCAAAAAATTCTGTATGTCTGAATTCAACTAAAACGAAAATATATCTCAAACCTTAAATTTTCAATAGCCGTGATAGTCACTTTATTTAAGTGTACCTCAACCAGTACACGCTGCAACAGACCTTAACCTCGATTAATCAACCAATGCCCTCAGCAACTACTTGAAGCAATCTTGCATTTAATTTATATCAATCATTTGTAGTCATCCAAACGAATCAAATTATGTATCTCATTCAGTCAATTCTACGAACTTCTGCATCATCCCCTCAGCCGGGTAAATCCTGTGTATCTAACTCATATTATGGCTGTATTTCTGCGCTACTGAGCGAGTAGGTCACTGAAATCACCCGATTTTGTGAAAGCACAGGCAGCCCAAGCTGAGTATCCTTAAAATGCCTGTGATTATTAAAATAGATACTAGCAGTGACCAAGTGTTAGGGAGTGCGGGCGAACATATACGTTTACCTTAAATTGTTTGATGTTAAGAACCGCTTTCATAATTGTGTTCGTGAATAACACAGCCCTTGTTAATAGTTCCAGTATCAACACAATGAGTCACTGTGGGTTATGAACGCGAAATTTTATTGTTGGTTTTCACACGACGTCACTAAAATTCAAACTACAAAACTTTCGATCTTACTAAGATTTTACTTTCATGATGTATTAGAGCAGCTGAAAACTAATTTTCACACAAATTTTCGCTTCAAAAGGGTTCTTGGCTTTGCGATAGAGTACGCTTGAATTTCTAAGCTACTGCGCGACGAGGCATTTACGTGACGCCTGAGAGAGCTGTCTTGTAGGATAAAAAAGTGACGTATTTCGGGGAATTTTGCTATCTAAACAGTTCATGTAATTAGAAAAAGTATTACTTTAATGTTTATGAGTTCCTCGAGGAATAAATTCTCGCTTTTGTAGCAAAACTCGGAAACAGATGTTTTTGTTGGTTCCCGTCCGCCATGTTTGTGCTCATCCAGGTGGGCACCAGCATGGCGTCTCCATACAAATCTCTATAAATTTGGGTAAAACATTTCTTCGGATATCTCGCATACGAAATATTCTTCTGGCCTGAATCTTGGCAAGGGTCTTTGCATGTTTACCCCGGCCCTTTTTATTTCCCAGATTCCGGACTTTATCTGTTGAACGGCTTTCATCACGGAAATTCAGGGCAAGATGACGGGAAATTGGAAGATTTGTATCAGAATTCAAAGCCAGCTAATTCTTCCTGAGTTCATATATTTGATGCCCTCTGTTTGAAAAGAGAAACTTATGAGTTCAAAGAAACAATACACTAAATCTGGAGTGCAAAGAAGTCCGTTCACAATTGAAGTCAAATTTCGCTCAAATCCTGGGTTATCTTAAATCCTGCTTTAAGGCCGATACACACGAGGGATTTTCTCCCGGAGCATGCTCCACGGGCACGCTGCGATGGCAAACCTCCTCCGTGTGTGTCAACGATTTCATGGGTATACTTCATCTTCGGGAGCAGAATTTCCACCCCGCAAAATGCTCCACGATATTTAACCGGTTAAATATTTGGGAGCAAGCTCCCGGGGAAAATTAAGCGAACTTGAAAACGCTCCCTTGTGTGTACTGACACGTGCAAAATTAACCTGGAGCATGCTCCAGGAGAAAAACCCCTCCTTTGTATCGACCTTTAAACAACCGCGCCCTGGTCAGTTAAGAACTTTTCAATAACGAAATTTCGATTTGCTCTGTCGAACCGAAATATCGTTTAACACGAACCGAAATTTCGTTAATGACGCGAAAATTCTTGAAATTTCGCAACGAATTTCGACATGCCGTGAACTTTCGTTTTGGTTCATCACCTAGCTTCCAAAATTTCGCAGGGACTAGAACAACGGATGCGCCAAAATTTCTTCGAATTTTCGTCTGAAACGAAAGTTCGGAAATAGATCGCCGAAATTCGCGAATTTCGCCGAAAGAAAGAAAAAAGTATAGAATGGTATGAGTGAAGGCTTGCCTCTAAATTCAAAATACGAAAATTGGACGTTAGGAAGGGGGTTTTCAAGACCCTCTTTCAAGCTTTCCTTACACAACCACCTTTTGTAATTCTTTGCCATGCGGTTTAATCATTTGACGGTTATCCATTTACGTCTCTGCGACTTTAAGAAGAGCTAAATATATAGCGGCTTGTTACTTTAGACTTAAGTGGACAAGATTTACATTCGCAGCAGTGAGTAGTTTCAACGGTAGTAGCAGCGCAGTGGTAGTTTCTAACTTTTATCAATTAGCCTGAATTTCAGCCATTTCCCGGAGTCGCAAGTGAAGTTTGCAATCTATTTATCTGCTAATCTGTTTGTTGCTTTGAAATTTGTGACGTTGCTTTATTTTAGTGGACAGGATTTCGTATTTGAAACATTAATGCTTGGCTATTCTCGGCGACTAGACTTTCTTGAATTAAATCCTCTTGTTGATTTGCGTCGGATAACGAAGTTGACTATTCATCCCACAATATTACCAAAAAAACATTACAGTGGAATATCGAAAACCCTTTTTGTTTACGAAATTTCAAGGTAGTCTCTCCTTAGATATTCCGCCAGGTTTTCAAAGCCATTCATTGCGTCTTGAGCCTGCTTTATTGCATCGTCTAGATCTTTCTGCATCTGCCTCAGGCTCGTTCCCTGTCTTTGAATCTTCTTATTAGCTTGTTTCAACTGTACAAGTACATCATCGTATTTCCCATTTACGAATTCAACTAAACGTTTTAACTCTTGAAACTTGTTGTTCAGATTGTCTAACTTTCGTTCTAAGGGTTCTATTGCTTCTTTTAAAAGATTCTTAATCTCTTCTCGTGTAATACCCATTTTTGCGCCGTTTTGGACTGAAGGCCATTCAAACCCGACCGACCGCCATCGCGGCAAATGCAAATTTCACACAGAGTGAAGAAAAAAAATGAAACGTGACAGGGAATAACAGCGATCGCCATCCCCAACAAGGAGGAAGAGGGGACTGTAAACTAGCTTGCTTTTTGTCAACTTCCAGAGCAAAGCACCTCAAGTAAGCAAATGTCGGTTAGACTATATGTTGGTTTGACGTGAAGTACCTACCGACTTGTCTTGACATGAAATACTTACCGACATTTCAGACAATCGCAGAACCTTAAATGGATAACCGTCAAATGGTTAAACTCGTGGAGGTGGCTGTGTGACTGAAAGCTTGAAAACCCGCCTTTTCGCGACCCCTTCTTTTTATTTTTTTTGGGAATTAAGAGGCAAGCCTTCACTCATTACTGTCATTTGAATGGACCCTCACTTGCCCAACAAATTTATTGCGACAAAATATTGTTTTCTCATACTCGGAGATGATACCAGTTCCCTTTTCTTTCTTTCTCCCTCCCCCCCCCCCCTCTCTCTCTCTCTCTCTCTCTCTTTTTTGTAACTCAATATTTGTACACGGTTTTTCGTTTGTCTGCAGAGCTAATTATTACCAGGAACCTGTCATCTAAAGAGGAATTATCAAAGAACTGTCAAGTAACGGCCTGTTATCCTGCGGTGGAATTTGAAGCATTTGTGGCTTCAGACGCACCTGAAGGAGGGGGAGGCAATGCGGCCGTTCTTGGTGTTAACGCGGGACCGCTATTCAACATACAGGTTGCTGATGCGCTTAGTTTTGGGTTACGTGCGGCTGGTATAGGTATTGGTGTGGCTGCCACAGGGGTTGTTATAACAATTGGTGTCCTTTGTTATAAACACCCTGAATTCGTGATGAGAATTGTAGAAAAAGCTTTGACAGCACGAGGGCTTCAAGTAGGAAGTGTTACACCTGGCTCAATTCTTGTGAAGTTGCATTGTTATACCGAGGAAAGCTTCCGATCATTCATAGAAGATTTCGAGGCAAGAAAGGTGCAGGAGCGGTTGAGTAAAGAGTTTGAAAATAGTGGTTATATTGGAGAGGAGCTAGAAGTGACCATCACTAATTACAAAGAAGCCTACAAGTTCTTGGAACAAATTTCGAGGTATGCGGTCGCTTTGCATCTATTATCTAGGTTCAATCGGACTAGTTTATACTGGTAGGTTGAGTTTAATCGTCCGGGTGAACGTAGTCCTGAACAGGACTGTTGTTGTTGACAGTGACTGACGTTTCGACAACCTGTGCGGTAGTCACCTTCAGAGTCAAAGTGAGTTGTATCACGTCAGTTAATGGTATTATACTCTGGTTATTGATCTGATTGGTCAATTAAGTCGCGATGTTATTGGTCGTCGGTCAGTTAAGCCGTGATGTTATTGGCTATGAAGACTCGTAATCAGTAATTGGTGCGTTTCGATCCGTCTATTGTCACAGTTAAACAGTCGTCTTTTCGTGTTAGTCAAATTGTCAGTTCTCCAGTCGTTCTCTCGTAGTTAGTTTTGCTTGATCTCGGCAATAAGTCGTTTGTACGGCGCTGGTAACTGTTGGCTGTTGGTAACTGTTGGTAAATGCTGCGACTGCCAGGCTTCTTACATTACCAGCGATGAAACTCAACCTGCTTTTGAAATGACTCCTGCGTTCAAACCTTTCACAGTTTTTGTTTATACTAGTTATGCAATGCTTTCTCTTGGTATACCGTGAAATATCCTAAGAGTTATATTTCGTAGTATAAACACGAGCCTTTAGGTGAGTGTTTAAACGCAGACAAATCATGTTACGAAAGGGATATTCACGGTATACCACGAGAAAGCATTGCATAAATAATTAATCCCATGCCACTCAACATGCCCATCAAATTTTCATAGGAAACCTTGACATCACAGGTAAACTCGAAGAAAGTCACTCGTAACTTGAAGTTAGTTTATAAACAACAATGCCCAAATGAACAGGCTTTCTTATGAGAGCTGCTGGTTTTGTTCACCTCTGTCTGTTTTACCTGCGTCCTTAAGAAAATGGTACGACAGCTGTCCAACGTTTCTGACAGGATTTCAGGTAGGCTGCATTCATTATGTATTCCACAAGGGAGGGAGGGCAGAGGATTTTTAGGAGGGATCTTGAATTTTTTTAGAGAAAAAAGAGGAAGATCCGAATGCAATAATTGTTTCATTTTTTATTAAAAAATCCTAGTTTAAAAAAGAAGCTGAAAAAGGCTTACCTTGATCGATGTCAAGTCTTCTTTTACCTGTATCTTGGCAAGTTCAGGATATTAAGAAATGTTTAGTTCCGTAGATATTCTTCAAATAGCAAATGTCATCAGTCGAGTAGTTTTCTTGCTGTTTTTGTTATCTTTTTAGGAAGTAGTTCGGCTATTCTTCCTCGCGAAACGTGCGAAGACGGTACTAGAAATCTGGATTCCTTATCGGTGGAACTTGGAGTCCCGATTCATTCCAATCGTAAGAAAGATGCAGGATTCCTAAGCCCACGATTCCGGATTCCACCTGAGAAGAATTCTCGGATAACGGGTTCCATAAGCAAAACTTTTCCGGATCCGGGAAACCGGGGGTACTATAAAGATTTACTTCCACCCGGGTGGTTTGTGTGATAAATGGTAAGCAACCCGGGTTTCCTTGCATGGGGCGATTGACAGAGGTAATTGCGCGCGGTGATTCTTACCTGATCTTCACAGTCAGTTTACATTTATTTTTTCACACAATGGAGGTTTTCACACTAGAGAATGATTATCCGTCTAAGGTGACTGAGTTATCTGTTGGGTAATCCGTATCAGACAGATGTGATAACTGGATGGTTTTATTTTTGGAGGAATCATTCGTGATTTTGTATACATTTGTCTGTTTATCCGTCCATCCAGACAGCAAACAGTTAACCCCATTAACAATTTAGCAGGTACATTTTCTCTTCTCTCTCTTTTTTTAGGACCTATTTTGTCTCTAGTTAATCAAAGCCTTGGGAAGGACGGCAAAATAGCACAATGTCAGGAAGCTGGGCCGTACCACTGTGCCTTCCTAACAACTGTAGGTGGGACGAACAGACTGGTGAATACAGCAAGGCTAGAGGGGAAAGGCAAAGCCTCTATGTAGTCGACAAAGCTCTCGAAAGGCTAAGAAGCATCAAAGGTAACCTGTAATCCTCTCTTAAAATTTCGTCTGACATTTCCTTTTGTTATGCTACCCATTCTTTTACTCTCCCTAGCTCTTCCTTCTTTTTTTTTTCTTGTGTAATCCCCTAAGGTAGTGATCGCTAAAATTACGAGTGATGTTGTAGCTTATTCAGTAAACTGCGGGCTGTTTTTCTCTACTTTGTTACATGTTGTTGTGAACTTGAAGGTGGACAACGTTCACTGAATTGAAATAGAGGGCAATACATTTTTGAGCGACGCACGTCAACTGGAAGTGATGCATTTCCCTTTTCCAAGCCTTGACACTAGTACATTTTTAATTGCTAACTGTTTTTACTCTTATAAAGACGATTTTCTAAAAACGATTAGGCAAAACCAATGCCAATATAAAAATACAAAAAGTCCACTTTTAGTTGACATGCGTCGCCGGCTCAAAAACAATAACACCGTTCGGATGCGGATCCAGAAAAATAAGGAAAAGAGGGCCGCGGAGGACTTTCCAGGTTGATAGATACTATTTCTCATTTATTGGCTTACTCTGTCCGGAAAACAAACACTCTTTAGGTGATTAAATCATCAACGAACGTAAATAATTTAGAGGTATTGAACTTAATTACCATCAGAATAGTTATTTATAACTGGTTTCTAGCCATAATCTTTCATTACTTTTATTGTTGTTGTTGTTGTTGTTATTATTATTATTATTATTATTATTATTATTATTATTCTGAGCATTGTGGTTTTTAGTTGAGATCTTGAGATCTTTCGTACACACACTAACTTAATTTGCAACTCAATTTAGGTCCCGTTTGTGTGGTGTCAATTGCTGGTCCTTGTCGCAAAGGCAAATCGTATATCCTCAGCAAAGCATTTGACCAGGGGGAGGTTTTCCCTCTTGGACACTTTCTGGACCCAGAGACGATGGGTATCTGGATGTGGGTTGTGCCAGAAAAGTTGAAAGTAAGCTCTTAGTAATGACGTCTGGTACGATATATTAACTGCCGATACATCCAGCCCAGTAATGCTGGAGATGACTTGAAAAGACAGATCTGACCAACTATTTTGTGTGCATGGTTTGCTTGTCTACCTACACTAGTGCCCTTATCGCTAGCCTAAGATCTGTGAAATGCTGATAGCGCATATTAGTTCAGAGTTCCTAAGGTCAATTTTTCAGACTCTGGGCCTGAAAAGTCTTGCTCCATCTCTCGAAACGCATTATTATATATTGTACATTATTTTCCGTATGAAGCCCAACCCATCGAAACCTATTTTCCTTTCAATGCATAGGACGCCAGTGGCCAGGAATTTACAGTAGTGCTGCTGGACTCGGAAGGAATTGATGCGGTGACCAGTGATGGTTCCGATGATCACTGTATATTCACTTTGACCATTTTACTGGCCTCAGTTTTGATTTACAACTCAGCTGGTGTTCCTACCCGGACTGACCTTGATGGACTTGAGTATCCTTGAACAGCTAATACTTCTATTGTAGTTACTTGTGTAAGGTTATTAGTAAGCTTTGTAGTTAAATAACACTCATTTAGCCGTGTATTGAAACTGAAAAAGAAAAAGAATACGGATCCCATTCAAAGCGATCTCTCTAAGAAGGACTTAGCCGGAAAAGAACTAAGTTTCTGTTTTAGAGAGGTGCCCGTCTCATACACAGCCGGGCAAATTAAAAAAATAAGCTGTCGGAACAACAGCAGGCACCAACCCTTCGGCATCCTTTAAAGTGAGGTGTACGTCTGCTAAGAAAGAATTGATTGGCAAAATATAAGATGTAACAGGAGTTCATATCTGGATATAGTTAACATTCCTTAATGATTCAAAGCTTCATAGTGAAACTTTCTCAGCGAATTCAGCTCCACTCATCTGATTCAACCGCCTCAGCATTGCAGCAGAATGAAGATGCAAACCTTTTCCACAAAACCTTCCCATTCTTCATTTGGCTGTTAAGAGATGTTGTGCTTGCACTTCCTAAAGATTGCCACAATATCAAGGAGTATTTTCTGACAAGGGTAAACGGAAAATTGTTTACAAAGAGTGTGTTGATATAGCTCAGGAGACTGCATAAGAAAACACTCAGCCACCACTAGTTTCATTGCGAACTGACGTATGAGGAACGAGCAACTGAGAAATGCCATTAACTGATGACGTAGGGTGTCACTACGCAGCTGATTGGTAGAGCCGTCAGGGTAACGTGCTTCAACCAGTCATAGGCACTTCTCAAATCTTTTTGTCAGCTTAGCTCAAGAACATTTCTGATATCTTGAGCATCTGATTAGAATCATATTCATCGTCGTTGAAGGGAAAGAATTCACACGCGCATTAAAAAAATTAAGTGTATCAACAAAAAACGTATAAGTGCTAATGTGAAGCTAACTTACCACTTTTTTTCAATCTATAGGTGTTTAACTCATCAGCAGACTCAAAAGGTGAAGTCGCATCTAAAGTGGCCGAGAGCATTTTGAATTTTCTTCCCTAGGTTTGAGGCCTTTAAACTTCCTCCTCCTTCTTCTGATCCAGAAGTTGTATTAAATCTTAATCGAGAAGAGGTGCAGGGTGACGTAAACAAGTCGTTTGTGCGGGGAGTGGAAGAATTCAAGAGGATGTTGAGGTCCAAGTTAACGCCCAAACGCAGCTTTCGTGATGGAGAATATGTAACTGGCCAAGGTAATAACTGAAAATTAAATGTAATTCTATTCTCAGATATGCACATCGTGGCTATTCTTTATGTTCTTTTGTTCGTTATAATCTATTTTCGCTGGGTTCAGATTTCCATTGATGTCAAAAGCACGACATTGATATAGTAATGCCTTTTTTTTCAAGATGAATAACACCGCGCCTGGTCATTTATAAAGCAAATTTAAATAAAGTTCAGATATAACACGCCCTCAGATTGGTTGAAAGCGTACTTTATGAGAGTATAAAACAAGGAGCTAAAGTTTGCTTTAAAAAACTAGAAAGTGATGCGTGAGAAATTTAACGGTTTCTAGAGCATTCAAGAAGTAGGGAGAAGCAGTCTCGTGTTTTACCCTTGCATTATACCTTTCGTTCGTGCTCTTGGCGCTTCCTGCGTGCTTCAGTGGTGCTTTACAACATGTAAAACGGAGTAAAGTCAAGGCTTCTTTATTTGTTAAGTAAATGGCATTATATTTTTGTATGGCTGTTGAATCAAGTAGATTGACCTGAGAGTCATGCTCTAGGTGTAACTATCCGATTGGCGAAAGGCTGTGAAATATCATCGCATCATACCCTTGATCATTTTCTGAACTTGTTTGTGTGTTTGTTTTTTTTTTTTAAGCTCTAGCAGCTCTCGTCAATATTTACGTTGAGGCATTGAACACTCCTGGAACAGTTCCTAGTGTACAGAGCGCCTGGGAGACCTTTGTGCATGCCAAGTGCTCCGAGGCAAAAGCTATCGCCATGCAGATCTATCAAAGCGCCATGTCATCTAAGCTAGATGGAACACTGCCTCGTGAGAGTGACGAGATTCGCCCAAGTTCAGCAAGCGGCCATTGAAGAATGTATGGTTAGGTTTCAAGCTGAGACAGTTGGAGTGTCTGCTTTAAGCAGTGAAAAGTACCTGGATGAACTGACGGTAAGGAACAGTATGAGATCGCCCCATATAAGAAAATTCGGATTCCAGAAGCAGGGGAAATTTTACTTGTGGAATATGGAATCCTAGGCTGGGAATCCGGAATTTCATTAACGATTGGAATCTAGTTCCTGAATCCGGAATCCACGGTGTGGAATTCAAAATCCAAGACTGGTTTGGATTCCTTTACATAGGAGGGAATGTGGTGTCAAATCTGTGCTTTGTAAATTAAGGCCCATGTGTGCCCAGATCAATACTCAATAGAAGAAGAAGAACAAGAAGAAAGTAATTCAAAGCAAAAATGGCACATGTCCACTGAATTTTCTGGGGTGCATTAAAACTAACATCTGACGAAACTGGTATCGTCTGGCGTTAAAAAAAAAAAACAAAAAAAAAACGGACTTTGATTAGGTTGTACGTCAGGCGTAGCGCTGAACCTCTGCCCCTAAAATAAGAATTTGACTGAGCTGCACGTCAAACATTACTTGCTACGTCCGACGTCAACATTTATGCAACTGGCAGAGTGATCCTTACAGAAACAGTGTAAAATAAGGAAAAAAATTGAATTTAAACGCGCACCTTTCTCTACCCATAGGAGCACATGGAAAATGGCCTGAAGGATTGGCTGGAGGAGAACAATCATTTAACAAGACAAGAGTGCCACAAGCTGCTGCGTGATCTTACAGAGCAGCATTTGGATCCTATCCTGAGACAGCTCAGTGGAAAAGATGGAGCTTCTGTCACTTTTGCTGAAATAATTGGAGGTTACTCTACTATTGAGCAAGGATTTAAAACTCATTCTAGAGGAGCCAAGGATGTGTGTGCTCAGATGTTTTACGAGTTCCATCCTGTAAGTTTATATGTTCAAATTCCATGTTTAGGAGAATTAAAAGAAATATGTATTTTTTTTTTTCAGATTGAGTTATTAGACAGGTTAAATAAACATCAATAATGTGCAATTTTCTCGAACATTTACCTTGAATGGTTTACGAGCTCAGATGCAGATGCCGTCTCCCACGGACTTGAAAACTCTTCAGGAGGCACCATCTCTCATATCTGAGTCTTATAAACTATCCTGGACGTGCCTAAAAAGTCGTATTGGTATGTGATCTTGTGTCATTCCTCGCTAGAAAACTGATAAGAAACTCACTTAGTAGATGGGAACATCTGAAGGACTTTTTAGGACTTTTATATTTTCTACTATCAAGTCGTAAGATCGCATATCTCTTGCCTACATAGGAAATGCAAAAGGAAATGGAAAAACACATGGCGCACTTGCAGCAACTGAAAGACTTTGATGAAACTTTAGCCTTAGAGAGAGAAGAAAAAGCCCGTCAGGAACAGGAAAGGAGAAGGATTGAGGTAAAAATAGTAAAATAACTGAGCGCGTTTTTAGAAGCGTGAACAGGTAGAGGAAGTTTTACAGTAAGGATGATCATTGAACCTTTTCATCTAATTGACAAGTAGAGACGACATTTTTACTAAAAAATGACTTCAAAAGTAAACTCGAGTATTTGTAAAAACAAACAATTTAGTCTTCAAATCTAAAATCTACAAAAAATAGGTTTATAACTTAAAAGCACAGCAGACTTTAAAAAAAAAAGGTTGTCGAGAGACACCTTGTCTAAACTTAATGATAGAAACTGCACGCCTCGATTGATACTGAAATGAACACTTTTTTCTGTATATTTGTTTTCGTTGCGTTACGTTGAAAAAAGAAAACAAAACACATTGCTGATGGATCATTCTTTAAATGTACTAACTCTTTGGGAATCAAAATTAACCAAGTGTTTTTTTTTTTTTTTCTCGGACCGGTATTTCAATGTTCGCTTGTAAAATACACTGTATAGCAATTAATCCTCAGTAGAGATCTATTCCAACAGGGCTCAGTACAACTTCGATGAATACAGAATTGTTTAAGGCTTCTTAAATATAGATTTAATAAGCTCACAGAGGCGTGTTCTTTTCAATGCTCGCTTTTATTTTTGATTTATCTAGGAGGAAAACGCGTGCCTCGAGGAGGAACGTCGCACGAAAGAGAAAGAGGTTTGCACAAATTCACTTTTAAGTGTAACCATTTTCTGCTGTAAAATGTTACTTTATCTGTCTGCCTCATGTTCTCTAGGCATTTGCCATAAGGAAAATGATGTCGCTCTTTTGTAGATGGAGCTTCTGCGGATCAAACAAGAGGAGGACAGGAGACGCTTGGAAGAGCAGTTTAAGGCAGACGTGGAGGCCCAAAAAGAACAAATGAGCAACATGATGGCGGCAAACATGGACGAACTGCGAAAGGACAGGGAAGCAGTAATTCAGCAGCACCAGACGAAAAAGGAAAGAATGGAGCAGATGTACCAGTCTATGGAGCAAAGGAACGCTCAAGTGATCGAGTTTCAGAAGCAGATCACTGCACTTGCTAACCGCCCACCTCCACCACCACCGAAGGGTGGTTGTGTTATTCTTTAAGATAAAACTGTTTTTTTTCGTTTTGCTTGGCCGAAGGGATGATAAGGTTGAAAAACAAAAACTTTTTTGAATAGTTCAAGTCTAACATTTTGAACTAAATTCATATTTAACAATTGGTTACTGTTAAGAAATTCAAGCATGATCGCTTTCCAAGAGAAACTTCAATGAAATGATCTTTGTACTGCGATTTAGTTTAACCTCGATTCCCAGACTGAGGAACTTGGTAAGGTCAATTATTAAAGCTTATTCCTCTTCCAGTAGTATACACTGGCATCGATATATGTATCTTCAACTGTTATAAATTAAAATGTGAACTGGATACAACCCTGTCCCTTTATTTTTCACTTTTGCATGGTTAGACAGGTGGCAGATGGAGGAGTTATTTGTAATAAGACGTCTAATGATGTAGGGTAACGTTTTCAAAATACGCATTTGGCAAGAATACGAAAGCGAAAGCCCTGGCATCGAAAAGCCTCTCCTGCATGCCCATTGTCCTTTTCGTTTGGATCGAAGAAAACTTTGTTGTTTCGTAACCGGGGCAAGACGCGAAGAAAGAAATGAAACTGATCGATTTTATTAGTCGTCATAACTAAAAACACTAAGCGCAAAGGCATCCAGTGCTCATATGCTTCCCTTTCTCCGTTCAGCTCCTTCTCTGATTTAAAGCATGCGTAGCATCCGGTCACTGTCACTCTACTTATTACTAGTAATACGGAAATCGCAGGACCTCTCGAAGGACGTTGGGGGAACGGCAAGATGAGCCAATAGAGAAGAAAATTTATAAATCTAAAAATTTTAACGAATAATTTTAAAGAAACAAAACAAAACTGCACTAACTAAAAAGAAAACTAAACGAAAAGAAAAAGAAAAAAAGAATAGAAGCGAAGAGAAAAAGGTTCTGCCCATAAACGAACTAGGGAGCTTCGACGGGCCTCCCTCCCAAAACAAGTGCTGCATTGTCGCGCAGACGCGGTCGCTTACTTGAACATTCACGTTACGTATTAATCCTGCCTGTTTGTGGTCATGGCGGAGCGCAAAAGGTCAACAGTGTTTGTTGATGAGCGAGCGAATATCGCGCAGTTGCGATGGGTTTTCTGGAGCCAGTGAGGAAGACGCCGGAGCACACGTTACCTGCAGATTAGCCAATGGCAATTTGGAGCGGATTCGTCCATTATTCTCAAATTTATAGCGCTTCGCGTGGAGGCGCGTGGAGATGATTCCTTTTCTTTGCAACCAGCCTTTAATTTATTTAGTGGATAGTACTTACGATTGCAAAGCTCGACAAAATGCCACTTTAACCGGCCAGGAAAGACAAGGAGACGTTCAGTTAAAGGTATCTTACCTTTGTTTTGTTATATTTTGACTTTTGGACTATTTTAGTTCATGGGAGTTTCGACGACTCATCCCATTTTGTCCATGTTATTTACACACACTACGTCTGGGCCGCCTGTGCTATTTTTTGCGTCGTCTCCTTCTTCGTTGCTGGCGTTGAATTTCAAGTCGGCGTTCTCGCTGCAGAGGATTTTTCGGAGTCAAGACTTCCCCTGCGAGGATTTACAGCCAATTTTTGAATTCGGCGTTTTTGTGTTTGCTATTCTGTTGCATTTGCATGAGAAATCGCTTGAGATTCAGCGATAGTAAACATTGTTTCGCAGACGATGAATAAACAAGAACACGCTTTCAGCGGTATTCAGTCTCGCTTGCTTGAAGATTAGATCGAGAAATGAGGAAGCGATTAATTCTACACGAAACAGGATTTACTCGCTGAAGTTTTTTTTACTTCCTACTTCATCGAAGTCGATACTTTTTACTTGTTTCTGAATTGATTTAGTTCGCGTGTTAGCGACGACCGGAAATACGTCTACGGTCGCAGGCTATACGCGTGTATAATACACGATTCCAGAGAAACTACATCATTTTCAGAGATCAAAAAAGGGATTTACATGCACGTCATTTCAATCATCGCCGAACATAAACCGCATGCTCCTCACAATACCATTTGCATACAATGAAAGTTTACGACACCCGACAATCAGTTTTGCTAATTAAGATTCTTATTTTTTTTAGACCACTCAGTAGTGCCCACTTGTTCCAAAGTAATCAAGTCTTTCAAGCGATAGAATTCGTGGATCGAGACGTTTCGGAAAAGCTCTTCAATCTTTCCTAAGCTTTCTTCGCAAAAAAATGCGTGGCTTCGATCATGCAACGATTCTTAGTTCCAGTTTCCACTATCTCCGCAAGGAACGCCTGGCACAATGACCCTCCATTTGTGTTTAAAATACGACGAAAATCCCCGGGGGTACTTCCAGAAAAATTCGGTGGGGGTGTGCAGCACGCTTGCTGAAATCCTTACCCTATTTCAAACCCATCTGTGATTTTCCCTACCCTATTTCAGACCTGAAGCCCTGGAGCCCAGCGAGCGACTAGAGCGCCTGACAAGCTGTTACGACAGATACACGGTTGGCGTAAACATTGAAAGGGAAATGGTCTTATCGCCAAATGATGAAGAAGAAGCTTCTTCTAAAAAACATACCCAATTCATGACTAGAGTGACCAAAGTTCTCGGATAAGGACGATAAACCCTAGGCCCCGTCTCACAACCCTTGCATTTTTTAATTCTGTGGGACGTTAAAGAACCCACACACTGTTCGTAAGTAGTCCTCGGTGTGGTGGTCTATCTCTCATGGGGGGAGGGACTGTTACGGGCCCGCAGTAATTGACGTCATGCTGTTGCGGTGACCCTGGCAATAATTGCCGAATCTAATGAAATAAAATAAAATAAGTTGTCGAAATTGATACCCTACTTCAGAGTAAAACGGCTAAGAAAAAACCATACCCTTTGGCGCCGCACATGCCTATATAGCCTATATAAGGGAGTACCAACCCCACCCCTCCCCGGGAGGGGGGGCCAAAAACGCGTTGCAGGTTATGGGTCTCACTGCTTACGCAAGCGAGACTAACGTCAGCCCTTTATGAACACTTTGGTCATTGATGGGAAATCGCTTTCAGTCGAATCTTGCCTAGAAACAAAAAATGCGCTGTGACGTCAAACTACTGTATGACGTCATGGCGGACACCATCGGATATATACAAGTACAGATGAGCGTTGCGAGTTTGCAGCTCGCTAGAGTCCACGCGCGCGACGAGATTATAAACGCGCTTCGTTCAGCGCTTCACGAGGAATAATAGGTTATCGGGTAAGCCTACTTTCATAACCCAACTGATATGTAAAATTGACCACCCTTCAGACAGCCATGATAATACGTTTCGGGTGCTTACTCTTTCCCATAAGCGGACCCAGTAAATGGCATCATATGTGGCTTCAACGGGCGTTTAATCTGGAGGGAAACAGTGGTAAGGTGAAACCAAGTGAAACAGATTTCAATTATAGATGATTAATGATTCTACGATGATTTATAGTGCTCAATTAAAACGACAAACCATTGATATCAGTGAGGCAGATCCGGCGGGGAGGGGCCTGGGGGGCCCAGCCCCCCTTATTTTTAGACCAAACAGAGGCCCGGGGGCCGAATTTTTTTTTTTTTTGCAAGGAATTACCTGGCGAAAAAAAATTCCAACACTGGAAAAAGTTGGGAAAAAAATCTTGCAGCGTTGTATACCAGAGGTTTTACAAAAAAACTTCTTTCCCAACCCCTCGCTGCCTCAAAAGTCAAATGGTCCGCTCCTAAGTCGCACCTAACTTTCCCAAAAATACAATCGAATACTGTTCGTTAACATTTTCTAGTTACCCACTCTCCTAGCAAAAACTAACAGAAGCACGCTGCCGATTATAAAGTTATGTCAGGCTCTTCTTTTCCCAAGGTTTCAAGGCACCGTCCCTGAAACAAGAGTTAGTGGCGGTTTAAGAATATTAGTTTAAACTGCTCCGGCCTTCTGTATGACAGGTCGAATCAGATTCAACTTCGAATCAGATTCATTCATTCTCAATTAAAAACGGATCTCATCTGCATGCAGCACGCACAATGGCTACTAAAAGCATTGATAAAATGGACCGACATTAAATAGCATAGGTACTTTTAACAATAATTTTTATGGTATTATATCAACGCAAGCTAAAAATCAATAAATAAATTGTATTTTACACGATGGGATTTAAAAACACAACTCCTTTAAAACTTGTTACTTTGTGAACCTACCATCCCAATTGATGCCAGATTTTACTGGAAATGTTGTAAGTTTTTCTTAACCTTACCTAAATCCCAAATAATGCAGCTGTTAGTACAGTATGGAGTAGTCTATAGAATATGTTATGAATAAAAATTTAAAACGTTTATAATATATTGCTATTAAGAGAATTGTCTCTTGAACTAGTTTACTTTTGAATTAGGTTTCCGATGAGGTTTGATCGACTATATCAACGGGAATAGAGCTTCATCCGATGACGGGTTTCTTCTGCAAAAAGACATATTGCTATGATTTTTATTCTGATATTGATTTAAAATTGAATGAACACATAATTTGCATTTGCGTATTTATATTTACTCAGTGTCTTACATGTCAGATTTTGAAGAAGGGCTGATATTTTGTTTTTTGTTCTTAGTAAAAAAAAAAAAGGCACCTGGTATCACCAGAGGAAAATTAAAAGATTTCATGGCCAATTCCCAGAACATACAGGCATAATGAATTCAACTCAAGAACTCTTTGCCTTAAAAAGGCCCAAAAAGAACAAATGAGCAACATGATGGCGGCAAACATGGACGAACTGCGAAAGGACAGGGAAGCAGTAATTCAGCAGCACCAGACGAAAAAGGAAAGAATGGAGCAGATGTACCAGTCTATGGAGCAAAGGAACGCTCAAGTGATCGAGTTTCAGAAGCAGATCACTGCACTTGCTAACCGCCCACCTCCACCACCACCGAAGGGTGGTTGTGTTATTCTTTAAGATAAAACTGTTTTTTTTCGTTTTGCTTGGCCGAAGGGATGATAAGGTTGAAAAACAAAAACTTTTTTGAATAGTTCAAGTCTAACATTTTGAACTAAATTCATATTTAACAATTGGTTACTGTTAAGAAATTCAAGCATGATCGCTTTCCAAGAGAAACTTCAATGAAATGATCTTTGTACTGCGATTTAGTTTAACCTCGATTCCCAGACTGAGGAACTTGGTAAGGTCAATTATTAAAGCTTATTCCTCTTCCAGTAGTATACACTGGCATCGATATATGTATCTTCAACTGTTATAAATTAAAATGTGAACTGGATACAACCCTGTCCCTTTATTTTTCACTTTTGCATGGTTAGACAGGTGGCAGATGGAGGAGTTATTTGTAATAAGACGTCTAATGATGTAGGGTAACGTTTTCAAAATACGCATTTGGCAAGAATACGAAAGCGAAAGCCCTGGCATCGAAAAGCCTCTCCTGCATGCCCATTGTCCTTTTCGTTTGGATCGAAGAAAACTTTGTTGTTTCGTAACCGGGGCAAGACGCGAAGAAAGAAATGAAACTGATCGATTTTATTAGTCGTCATAACTAAAAACACTAAGCGCAAAGGCATCCAGTGCTCATATGCTTCCCTTTCTCCGTTCAGCTCCTTCTCTGATTTAAAGCATGCGTAGCATCCGGTCACTGTCACTCTACTTATTACTAGTAATACGGAAATCGCAGGACCTCTCGAAGGACGTTGGGGGAACGGCAAGATGAGCCAATAGAGAAGAAAATTTATAAATCTAAAAATTTTAACGAATAATTTTAAAGAAACAAAACAAAACTGCACTAACTAAAAAGAAAACTAAACGAAAAGAAAAAGAAAAAAAGAATAGAAGCGAAGAGAAAAAGGTTCTGCCCATAAACGAACTAGGGAGCTTCGACGGGCCTCCCTCCCAAAACAAGTGCTGCATTGTCGCGCAGACGCGGTCGCTTACTTGAACATTCACGTTACGTA
The DNA here is from genome assembly GCA_964035705.1 of Porites rus. NCBI lineage: Eukaryota > Metazoa > Cnidaria > Anthozoa > Scleractinia > Poritidae > Porites > Porites rus. The sequence goes on from OZ037993.1 coordinate 9,985,259, forward strand.
TTAATCCTGCCTGTTTGTGGTCATGGCGGAGCGCAAAAGGTCAACAGTGTTTGTTGATGAGCGAGCGAATATCGCGCAGTTGCGATGGGTTTTCTGGAGCCAGTGAGGAAGACGCCGGAGCACACGTTACCTGCAGATTAGCCAATGGCAATTTGGAGCGGATTCGTCCATTATTCTCAAATTTATAGCGCTTCGCGTGGAGGCGCGTGGAGATGATTCCTTTTCTTTGCAACCAGCCTTTAATTTATTTAGTGGATAGTACTTACGATTGCAAAGCTCGACAAAATGCCACTTTAACCGGCCAGGAAAGACAAGGAGACGTTCAGTTAAAGGTATCTTACCTTTGTTTTGTTATATTTTGACTTTTGGACTATTTTAGTTCATGGGAGTTTCGACGACTCATCCCATTTTGTCCATGTTATTTACACACACTACGTCTGGGCCGCCTGTGCTATTTTTTGCGTCGTCTCCTTCTTCGTTGCTGGCGTTGAATTTCAAGTCGGCGTTCTCGCTGCAGAGGATTTTTCGGAGTCAAGACTTCCCCTGCGAGGATTTACAGCCAATTTTTGAATTCGGCGTTTTTGTGTTTGCTATTCTGTTGCATTTGCATGAGAAATCGCTTGAGATTCAGCGATAGTAAACATTGTTTCGCAGACGATGAATAAACAAGAACACGCTTTCAGCGGTATTCAGTCTCGCTTGCTTGAAGATTAGATCGAGAAATGAGGAAGCGATTAATTCTACACGAAACAGGATTTACTCGCTGAAGTTTTTTTTACTTCCTACTTCATCGAAGTCGATACTTTTTACTTGTTTCTGAATTGATTTAGTTCGCGTGTTAGCGACGACCGGAAATACGTCTACGGTCGCAGGCTATACGCGTGTATAATACACGATTCCAGAGAAACTACATCATTTTCAGAGATCAAAAAAGGGATTTACATGCACGTCATTTCAATCATCGCCGAACATAAACCGCATGCTCCTCACAATACCATTTGCATACAATGAAAGTTTACGACACCCGACAATCAGTTTTGCTAATTAAGATTCTTATTTTTTTTAGACCACTCAGTAGTGCCCACTTGTTCCAAAGTAATCAAGTCTTTCAAGCGATAGAATTCGTGGATCGAGACGTTTCGGAAAAGCTCTTCAATCTTTCCTAAGCTTTCTTCGCAAAAAAATGCGTGGCTTCGATCATGCAACGATTCTTAGTTCCAGTTTCCACTATCTCCGCAAGGAACGCCTGGCACAATGACCCTCCATTTGTGTTTAAAATACGACGAAAATCCCCGGGGGTACTTCCAGAAAAATTCGGTGGGGGTGTGCAGCACGCTTGCTGAAATCCTTACCCTATTTCAAACCCATCTGTGATTTTCCCTACCCTATTTCAGACCTGAAGCCCTGGAGCCCAGCGAGCGACTAGAGCGCCTGACAAGCTGTTACGACAGATACACGGTTGGCGTAAACATTGAAAGGGAAATGGTCTTATCGCCAAATGATGAAGAAGAAGCTTCTTCTAAAAAACATACCCAATTCATGACTAGAGTGACCAAAGTTCTCGGATAAGGACGATAAACCCTAGGCCCCGTCTCACAACCCTTGCATTTTTTAATTCTGTGGGACGTTAAAGAACCCACACACTGTTCGTAAGTAGTCCTCGGTGTGGTGGTCTATCTCTCATGGGGGGAGGGACTGTTACGGGCCCGCAGTAATTGACGTCATGCTGTTGCGGTGACCCTGGCAATAATTGCCGAATCTAATGAAATAAAATAAAATAAGTTGTCGAAATTGATACCCTACTTCAGAGTAAAACGGCTAAGAAAAAACCATACCCTTTGGCGCCGCACATGCCTATATAGCCTATATAAGGGAGTACCAACCCCACCCCTCCCCGGGAGGGGGGGCCAAAAACGCGTTGCAGGTTATGGGTCTCACTGCTTACGCAAGCGAGACTAACGTCAGCCCTTTATGAACACTTTGGTCATTGATGGGAAATCGCTTTCAGTCGAATCTTGCCTAGAAACAAAAAATGCGCTGTGACGTCAAACTACTGTATGACGTCATGGCGGACACCATCGGATATATACAAGTACAGATGAGCGTTGCGAGTTTGCAGCTCGCTAGAGTCCACGCGCGCGACGAGATTATAAACGCGCTTCGTTCAGCGCTTCACGAGGAATAATAGGTTATCGGGTAAGCCTACTTTCATAACCCAACTGATATGTAAAATTGACCACCCTTCAGACAGCCATGATAATACGTTTCGGGTGCTTACTCTTTCCCATAAGCGGACCCAGTAAATGGCATCATATGTGGCTTCAACGGGCGTTTAATCTGGAGGGAAACAGTGGTAAGGTGAAACCAAGTGAAACAGATTTCAATTATAGATGATTAATGATTCTACGATGATTTATAGTGCTCAATTAAAACGACAAACCATTGATATCAGTGAGGCAGATCCGGCGGGGAGGGGCCTGGGGGGCCCAGCCCCCCTTATTTTTAGACCAAACAGAGGCCCGGGGGCCGAATTTTTTTTTTTTTTGCAAGGAATTACCTGGCGAAAAAAAATTCCAACACTGGAAAAAGTTGGGAAAAAAATCTTGCAGCGTTGTATACCAGAGGTTTTACAAAAAAACTTCTTTCCCAACCCCTCGCTGCCTCAAAAGTCAAATGGTCCGCTCCTAAGTCGCACCTAACTTTCCCAAAAATACAATCGAATACTGTTCGTTAACATTTTCTAGTTACCCACTCTCCTAGCAAAAACTAACAGAAGCACGCTGCCGATTATAAAGTTATGTCAGGCTCTTCTTTTCCCAAGGTTTCAAGGCACCGTCCCTGAAACAAGAGTTAGTGGCGGTTTAAGAATATTAGTTTAAACTGCTCCGGCCTTCTGTATGACAGGTCGAATCAGATTCAACTTCGAATCAGATTCATTCATTCTCAATTAAAAACGGATCTCATCTGCATGCAGCACGCACAATGGCTACTAAAAGCATTGATAAAATGGACCGACATTAAATAGCATAGGTACTTTTAACAATAATTTTTATGGTATTATATCAACGCAAGCTAAAAATCAATAAATAAATTGTATTTTACACGATGGGATTTAAAAACACAACTCCTTTAAAACTTGTTACTTTGTGAACCTACCATCCCAATTGATGCCAGATTTTACTGGAAATGTTGTAAGTTTTTCTTAACCTTACCTAAATCCCAAATAATGCAGCTGTTAGTACAGTATGGAGTAGTCTATAGAATATGTTATGAATAAAAATTTAAAACGTTTATAATATATTGCTATTAAGAGAATTGTCTCTTGAACTAGTTTACTTTTGAATTAGGTTTCCGATGAGGTTTGATCGACTATATCAACGGGAATAGAGCTTCATCCGATGACGGGTTTCTTCTGCAAAAAGACATATTGCTATGATTTTTATTCTGATATTGATTTAAAATTGAATGAACACATAATTTGCATTTGCGTATTTATATTTACTCAGTGTCTTACATGTCAGATTTTGAAGAAGGGCTGATATTTTGTTTTTTGTTCTTAGTAAAAAAAAAAAAGGCACCTGGTATCACCAGAGGAAAATTAAAAGATTTCATGGCCAATTCCCAGAACATACAGGCATAATGAATTCAACTCAAGAACTCTTTGCCTTACTGACCATATCACTCAAGAACAGAGAGAGTTGGCTGGCGATTTTAGAATCTGCCCTCTATTTGACAGTCATATTAACCGCCTTTCTGGAAAATACGTTATTCATCTTGGCATTTAGCAACACGCCATCGCTTCACAGTCCTCAGAATTGCTACTTGGTATCGCTTGCAATTGTAGATATCCTAAACGCAGTTGTCTGTATACCCATTACACTTAAGCTTGCTGTGTCCATTAAAGGAAAATGGGACTTCAGTGATGTCATTTGTCAGCTTCAAGGAAGTTTGATTTCAGTTTTTTCAACTGTGTCACTTCTCACTCTCTGTATGATCGCCATTAATCGCTATGTAAAGATTACTCGCCAGCACCAAATCAACTGTATTTTAAAACTGTTTGTGAAGTAGTTTAAATCTATTTAAACGATTAAAAAACTATTTTTACCACAATTTGAGGTATTTTCATTATATTTCACGACGAAAACCAAAATAGCATTAGAAGTTTGAATTGTATTTGTAAAGGTAATAGCATGATTTGTAGTGATATTTTGTATAAATACCACGAGTGATATTTCGAAATTGTTATACGTAATTTCCCGAGCCGTTAGGCGAGTGAAATTTGAGACAATTTTGAAATATCACGAGTGGTATTTATGCCAAATATCACGTACAAATCATGCTATTATTTGTTTATACTACTACCCACAAAAGGTTTGTAATTTTCACATGTAGGTATTTCAAATTAAGCTGAAATACCACTGCTCTAAGCCAATCAAATTGCAGTAATTTCTCATGTGGTAGTATAAGATATCTATTTGAATAATATTTATAACATTTTCCCAGGTTTTCCTTGTATTTGAAACATATTTGCTAACAAAACTACCTTTTAAATACAGTATTTAAACTATATTTTCGGAAAGAGAGTACTGGCGAGTTGCTAATTTTTTTTTTTAAATACTGTATTTAAACTGCATTTTGGAAAGAAGAACCTAAAATCAAAGATTTAAAAAGTAGTTTTTACAAGTAAAGTTCAAAGTCAGGTTTTAATTAGGAGGTTTAAAGACTATTTTGAATATACTTCCTCATCTACGACCTTAAACAGCTCATAAATAGCATCGTTAAAACATGTTTGAACAATGTTTAAGAGACAGTTCAATTTAAATTGTGAATTGAAATGACGAACATCTTGAAATCTCTCCAAACAGGATTAAAACTAGCTGTTTTTACTGTATTTTCACGAACTTTCCTCATTTAAAAGGCATTTAAAAGGAAACCTGTTTCCAAACCTAACTTAAACAGGCTGTTTACAGGGTGTTTTGAAAAAACCCGGTTGTCCTATGGTAAAAAATATACTTCAAAGGAAAAAAAGTCAAACAAATTTATTTTCAAACCGATTTTAAATTCTGTTTTCGGGGTATTTTTAAAAATTGATACCCGCAGTCACGGACTTGAAAAACAAAATGCAATAGACATGCAGATACAGTCTGCCAAAAGAAATAAGAACTCGTCGTCTAGACACCGCAGCCCATTCTACAAAGGCACTATTCATATAGATAAGCCATCTCGACAGAAGTGTTTTGTCTTCAATCCAAAAGAAAATTGATGAGAATTCTCAATTCTGGACACATCCGATTTCTAATCATGCGCGTACTTAATAAGTAACCAGTAAGTATAAACGCCACAAAATTATTAAGCCTAAGTCCACTAGAAAACAAGACATTGAGCTGCCAAACAGTTGGGAGCTAATGTATCTCCCAACAAAAAAACGAACAATCAGCCTTAAACTTCATTAGTCAAATAAAGTATCGAAATATGCATGCATTTCGAGCCCATCGAACGGTTTGATAACACGCGTTGTGTCGCAGTGTGTGACAGTGGGAAAGATCTATCGATCGCCAATTATTATTCATCAAATCTCTCTGTGTACACAGAGAATTCATCAAATCTCTCTGTGAACTCTGTCTACACAGCCAGATTTTAAATCAATCATTTATCAGTTACTAAGTTTTGAAACTTATAAAATTCGCATCAACCATAACGTAACATAACATAACATAACATAACATTAACATGCAGTGTAATCTAAATAGTAATCTAATCGATTTTGACACAGAACTGCAGTTACGGTGAACAAAGATAGAATAAGCCCTGAACAAAAGTATATAAATAAACGCTCACCTCTCTTGTTGCATGAAGAACCAAACGCTCAAGAAATTCTTCCACATCGTTATCTTACGTTTGTAAATCATGCTGGATGAACAAAATTTGCTCGACTTAGCTAGCCTGCGTGGCAGGCGCAAAAAGGGGAGGGAGAGATAGAAAAGCACGAAAGACGGGAAAGGGAAGGGAGCGCCTGCTATAAGAGCTGGTGTTTTTGTAATCCGCCCACCATTTTCTCAACTAATCCGATAATGTCACTGTCAATACGTGACCAATCACAAGTACGGGGCTTCTCAGCATGGTCCGAACTTAATTACTTTGTTTACCGGAAATTGTCAAGTTGAGACGCTTTTTTCAAGTGATATCATAATCGAGCGAAATGAAACATTTTTGTTCATTTGTGCGGACGCTGGCGTCCGCAAACTCCTGATTGGCTGAGCCGTAATGAGTAACTTATTGGCGTGTATCCTGGCGTGTATTAGTGTGAGCGACAGACATGACGAAAGCATCAAGAAAATGTGTTCTCATAAGCTTTGGAAGATCAAAATTACTCCAATCATGTAGCAACTTCACGTTAAAACCCGAACTAAAACCAACTGTAACAGCTTGTTTAGCAGGAAGAGATGCTCAGGAGGCTTTGTATACTGGATTTGTCCGTACACTGAGCAGCGATTCAGGGGCGGATCTAGGGGGAGGGTGCAGGGGGTGCGCACCCTCCCCTGAGATGACCTGCGGTTTTCTAATACAACTGTTATTCTGCGAAAAAAAAAAACTATGTGGTTTATTAGTGTTGAAGTAGAGCAAGAGACGAGTGCACCCCCTCCTAAAAAAAAACCTGGATCCGCCCCTGCGATTCAAAGTGATTGCGATTCTTGCCAGACATCTGCAATGCCGATATTCAAAAGACCTCCTATTCCGCAAAAACATATACCGTCTTGAATGGAGTTTTAGATGGTTTGCAAAGAGAGAGCTGAAGCTTTGGTAAAAACTATCCGTTGAGCGTCTTGACAATTGTTTATAATTCTCCGGTGCTTTCATTATTCGCGTCTCAGGCTGGCCAATGTTCTGTTCTTTGTGACCATCACGGTGCTTGATGAGGTTGTAAGATAAAAGGTCTTGTGTATTCACACGAAACTGATCATTGTTTGTCGTAGACTGCCAACGGTAAAAAAATGAGAGACTGGTCGTAGTCTATGTTTGTCGTGTTTGCTGCGGGAGCAAAAACAGTAAAAAGGGGGTTCTTATAGCAGGCGTCCCTTCCCCTTTCTCCCCAATGCCCCTTCCCTTTTTCCCTTTTTCCCTTTCTCCCTATCGGTTCAGATACAAATTGATTCAGTCGAGGTGTACAACCAATATTTCGCGACATTCCTTTTTCTTGTTCACGAGCAACAACTATACATCAGGTAATCGAAATATTTTTGGAGTTTTACTGGTTAAGTTCGTATCGAAATGACTCTTTTCCTTTACAGTTAATTGATCAGATTACATTCTTGCTCTCACGCCAAATGTGTCACGTTAATTAAGCTTTGTATCCGCCCTCTTTAGCTCACGCATAGCAATACCAACCACAAAACCAATAGTGAACGCTCTGGCTCAGGCCTTGCAAGCTTCATGATGATTTTAGTGAAATCAAATATTATTGTGTTAGGTCTTGCGAGAATGAATGTAGGTACAGTTGGCAAGTAAAATTCAATAATGAAATTATATATTATAGACATTTAACTTATTATATTGACTCAGCTAAGCCTAAAATGGTTATTTTTCTGCTTGGGAATTCCTAAAAAGTTTCAGGAACATGATATATAGACATTTGGTTTGTTACATGT